>CAOKZL010000540.1:0-605550 GCA_948472985.1 Iguana delicatissima | reverse complement strand
ATCCTTGGGACTTGCAACAGAGGGAGAGGCGCTTAATTCCTCAGCCAGAGAGCTCCTCTAGTGCTTCAACTAAACTACAAACCCCAGGATTCCACAAGATGCACCATGGCAGTTAAAACAGTATCAAAGAGCTATAACTGTATAGTATGAAAGGGCTTCCACTCATTTTGTTCCTGCTCCAAATACTGTACAACACCCTGATTCACTTAAAATGTCACATTAAACTACATTTTAGCGTGATGGGAATCAGATGCAGAACTCCTTGGGTGTGGTGTTTGATTGCACCCAATCAACAAGCACCTCTGAGGATTATGTTTATACTGAAAACCATGGATCTCAAGAGAGAAATGCATGCAGAAGGGTGGTTCTTTGCATATATAGTACTAGTTTATTTACCTGGCGTTGTCCGGGGTTTTTATTTTCCTCTTAAGAACTCACCAAACTGTCTTCTCCATTTCCTGTAACTTTGTTCCATATTTCCCAATGCAATCTGTATTCAGTTATTTACATACATAGTTTGGGTTCCTGAGGGAGTACACTGTTCTCCTCCTCGCTGCTAGGCTTCATGTCAACAGCAACTGGCCTATTTCTGTACGTATAAATTTTCCCCATATTCCCCAACCCAATCTTTATTCAGATTTGTTAACATTCAGAGGTTAGGTTCCTGAGGGAATACGCTGTCCTCCTCCTTGCTGCTAGGCATCGTCTTCATAGCTATGTGCCTATTCCAGTATCGGTAACTTTTCCTCATAGTCCCCAATCCAATCCAATCCAGTCTGTATAGTCTGGTGACGTTGATGTACCGGCATTTTTTTTCTTTCTGTTGAATTTGTGCAATGGCTTTACGTTTTTCTGGAAGCATTTTTTGTTTTGAATTTCAACTATAAGATTCCTCACATATGGAATTCATACAATCTACTGTGTGTGGTAAGAAGACCTTGTAACTATGGCCATTTCTGCACTGCACTGTTATAGTGCTATTATTCCACTTTCAACATCCTGTGGAATTTGTGGATTGAAGTTTACTGAGGCCAAAGAGCTCTCTGGCTAAGAATTCTTAAATGCCCCTTCTTAAACTACAAATCCCGGGATTCCGTAGGATGTTGAAAGTGGAATAATAGCACTATGAAATTGTAGTGTGGAAATGAGCTAAGTCATGTATGTCACTTTAATTTTTCTCACATATGCCTCCCAAATGTTTTCTGGAGTCCTTACTGATGTTAGGCCTCAGCTCCATAGCAACCAGCCTGAGGCCCAAGAGCTCTTAGCTGAGAATTGTAAAGGCCCCTCCCTCAACTGCCAACCTCAAGATTCTATAGAATCTTCACAGCCAGCCAATCATATGAGGTCTTCTCGCCTCACTCAGCCAATCGTATGAGGTTTTCGCCTGCCTGATGCAGACAAACTCACAGACAAACATTGACTTTTACATAGTAGACTTTAACACTCTGGCAGGGCTTCCACATTCTTCAACACTATATAAAAATATTCCATATTGTGCAGAAATAACGCAACATTTCTCACACATTACTTACAAATACTAAAACATACACATGAACAACCAGTTCATACACATAACATATGCGCTTATGAAGCAGCATATTGTACTGTTCTCAACAATTAATGTATTATTCACCGAACAATGCTTAATTCTGGGTATTTTATTTAACTTTAATGTCTGGATACAATCATTGGCAACAGCATATAAGAAAATGATGTAGCATCCTCATACTCAGTGCTCAGTATAAACCTAAATGTATACTTGTTGAACTAAATGTGAATTTTTTCATTTCTTTCCAGAGGTGATTGGGAGTTCCTGCTCCTTTCCACACAAACATGATAATTGGAGAAAATGTGAACCACAAGAATAGAGGTACTCATGTACCTTCTTCCACAGAAGTGTCAATCCTTTGTGGAAAGAGGTTGCAGATTAGATCTACCCATTACTCCCTAAAAGAATGGAGGACTACTGTCTCAGCATCTTCATGGTTGCAGTTGCGTAAGCACTCATCCTCAGACAATAAAGCTCAACTTACAATATTCTTCCATATCATCTTTCATGTTCAGCAATCTAGCTTTGTGGAGACTCTGAAAATCAGTCTTTCCAGTTCTACAGTTGAAGGAAGACCCAATGTGAAATGGTGCATCGGTTAGAATTTTGCCATCTTAAATTCTTAATAGACCCTTACGTTCCTAGAATCCTTTCAAATTATTCCTGTTTCCTCCTAATTTTCCACTGAAGGCTTCACAGAAAACATGGCATTCTGAAATAGCTTATGGTATATCTTTGACTTTCCTATCAAAAGTCCACTGAATCTCTGAGTTAAACTGCTTTCAGTCCAAGGTTGTCCTAAAAAGGAATATACTCCCACAAAGATACTAAAGCAGGGATGGAAGGGCGAACCCCATGGGCCATATGGGGGCCCCGGCCACCTCAAAAATGTTTCAGAAGTATTTTGGAAAGAAAATGCTTCTCTAAGCCCCTGGGACATGGGGACAACTTTACCTGGTTTCCCATCAGGTTCTTTTAGACCCAGAAGAAGCTTTTTTAAGGAGAAGGGATAATACAGGAACTGATCTGAAAATTAAGCTTCCCTTCCTCCTCACCCCACTTTAGTGTGACTCTGCAAACATGTTCCTTTTTATGAGAGCCTTTGACAGAAAGCCATTTAGCAGCTTTTGACAGGAAAGGGAAAGAAATTTCATCTTAAGCTATTTCAAAATGCCAATAATGTCTAAGGGGCATTCTGGTGCAACCCCCCCCTCAAAAAACCCTGGGTTTTGTGTGTGTTTGTTTTCAGGTGTGGGGTGGCAGGAAGTACAATTCCCTCCCCCACCCCAAGCCTTCAGGAGCCAATGCTTCCCCTAAACACCAACAGTTGTCCACCGTTGTTATAAAGCATCCATATACATTATGAACTAATTATTCTGAGTACGCATCAACTTTTTAAGTATGGGTTGGATCCCATTGTAGCTTTGCATTAGTAGAAAGTGCCTTTGCTCATGCAAGGCAGGGTACTCTATTTTTTGGAGATTTTTCACCTACTGCAGCATTCTGTGTTTCCAGAGGGTGACACAACTCTCAGAACAGCTGGAGTGGGAAGGGAGTGGAGGGGTACACTGCACTTGGGATTGAAACCCAGTGCCTTACCTTGCATGAACAAAAACACTTTGTTCTAGTGCTGAGCCACCATCAGACACAATCCTGTATGTTTCAAGACTTCAGTATTGCATATACCTGGTAAGGCAGACATTCCTTTCCAGTTTCTTTGAGCTTTTATTGCAAATTAAACATGAATGCCTAATGTGTAAAATCACAGTTTTCCAGTAAGCCAGGAAGCTAGCTATTCATGGAAATATCTAAGGACAAAATTCTACTTAACAGACAGAAAGTCTTACAGCATTTCATACTTTTTCTTTTCTGAATATAGAAGAAACCAAGTTTCATTTATTACATTTTCATGACATTTTAGCTTCTTATACTTTGTATATTTCCTGCTTCCAAACCTAAATCTTTTAAACCTAACTCTACTATATTCCTGAGAATGGAAATATGTCAGATTTCTTGCCTTTACAGAGTTTTCACAGGGGTAATTCAACAGTTTTATATTTCAAGGCAGATTTTGAAAAAAATAATGAAAAAAACACATGGAATATATCAAAAGAACTGGGAGGCAATTTTGAATGAAAGCTTCAAGAAAAGAAACCATTAAATTCTCCAGGGTCACTGCATGCCCCATTTCTCTTCAGTTACTTAGACAATTTCTAGAGATAAAACAATGCCATATTTGAAAGATCCATCCAGTGTCTTCATCTTGAAAAACTAACCACATGGGGCAAGAAAGAATTGGGAATCCAAATGAAAAGTTTTTTTAATACCACGCATGGCTTCATCTGGGCTAGCTTAACCCATTCTGAGTAGTAATGATCCTGGAATATGTGAATTAATAAGAAAATTCTTTTGAATATATGCAGGGTTCTTCATCAATAGTGAGCTTGTAATGCTTTGCATGCTTCTTAATTGCCACCAAGGCAATTTCAAGACATCTCTTTATTTACAGCCTTGCTCATGTCTTGCAAACTCAAGGCTGTGGTTTAATCAACCTACCTGTAATGCAGTCTTCCTCTTTTCCTACGGCCATGCATTTTGCTGAGCATTATTCCCTTATTGAGTGAGTAACGTCCTCTCATGATATGCCCAAAGTACAATAGCCACAGTTTGGTCATCTTGGCTTCTAGGGAGAGTTTAGGCTTGATTTGCTGTAGGACCCATTTACAGGCATACCTTAGATGACAGTGAAGCTCAGTGAAGCACTTTTTTACAAAGTCTTTTTTATGCCCACAGCCCCCTTTTCCTCCTCATCCTCTGTTTAGCAAAACAGAAAGAAAAGGAATATGCAGGTAAACCTTACCAGCTACTACCAACATGTTAAAAAAAATCATATCTATAAGTCTGGCCATGAAAATGGGAGTCATAATAAAAGTGGAGGCTGGTGAAAAAAAGTCACCCTTGGGTGCAGTTTGGAACAAGCCTTCAAGCAGTCTCCAGGAGATTCAAAATGTTTTTGCTTAGTCATGTAAAGTGTACTTGGTTGTTATATTTCATGCACGCACATTATTATTTTGAATACAAACATTTGTCGAAACACATTGAACTGCTCTTTTTTGTAGTGTAGGAATCTATTCCTATTCTTTCCATGTTATTCATGGAAAGAATAGGTGCCTCTGGTACCAAATTTTCTGTTAAAGGAAGGAATGTCTACGAACTCATCTACTGTGTTAACTGAAGTATACCTGTACTTGTCTTTCCAGCAGAACATGCTATACACAGAACACTCTCCTCTAGAACCACAATTTCAAATCAGTTGATCTCTTCTTATCTGCTTTCTTCATGGTCTAGCTTTCACAACGATTCATAGAAACTGGAAATACTAATTGTTTCATCTTCAGATGATTCTTCCTTGAATGAATCTGTCATTCCTTCATCTCCTATGAAGTTCTTCAGTGTATTGCTTCCATCTTCTTCTTCTTTTTTGATCTTACAATGTATTTCCATGCTGGTCCTATAGCATCATTACTCTTGATTTGAATTTCCCTTTGATTTCTAGTATCTTGTTGAAGAGGTCTCTTGTTCTGCCTCTTCTGTTGTCTTTATATTTTGCATTCATCATTGTAATAATATTTCCCTCCCTAAACAGTTGCGTGCATGATGCTGACTCTATTTTTGTCACCATTTATTTTGGTTTCTTGTCTGTCCTTACTGCTTGAAGAGTTTTATCTGTCATCCAATGAGAATTTTCTTTCTTTTGGGGTGAAGTCAGTGCCCCTTTTTTTTTTTTTTTGGTATTCTTCACTAATACTGTCCCTAGTTTTGGTCCTGAGCTCTTCTGGCTTCCAGCCAATTAGGTTTATTAGTGCAAATTTATACATTACATGGTCATTATAGGGATATTCTGCAGGTTGTATTTGTACTTTGAATTGTGCCTGGAAAAGAACAGGTAACCAGTGAAGCTGTTTTAACAAGGCAGTTACTTCAGTTACTTCTGAAACCTGGGCATCCAGGCCCAGAGTTAAGTCCAGAAGAACACTCAAGCTTCAAGCCTGAGAATTCAAAGGGAATGCAACCCCATCCAGCACAGGCAAAGTCCCTGTTCCGTTATCTGACTTTTGATTGACCAGGAGCACCTCTGTCTTGTCTGGATTAACTTTCAGTTTGTTCACTCTCATCCAATCCACAACTTCCTTGGAATCAGATTGAAGACACCAAAATTCCAGATGACCTCTCCCAGTGGTTTCATGTATATGTTAAACAGCATAGGGGACAAAACAAAATCTTGAGGCCAACAGCCAGGAAACTGAACAGGAGTGCTCCAGCACCACCTTCTGAGTTCATCCCTCCAAGAATGACCAGAACAACTGCATAACATATAAACACAGAAGCCCTATACAGCTTAGGTCCAGACTATATCTTCCTACACAAACCTCCCTACATGAAGATCCTCAGGGGAAGGCTTTCTCTCAGTCCTGCTACTGTCCCAGGCTCACCTACTGAGCCTTCTCAGTGGCTGCTCTCACTCTGTGGGACTTTCTTCCATGGGAGGCTAGGCTGGCCCCTTCTCTGCTTTCCTTTCACCAGCAGGCAAAAATATTTCTTTTCAAGCAGGCTTTTATGTGTGAGCGGAGGAGCTTTCATTTATCAAGTTGTTTTTAAAAATTGTTGTAGGTTTTTATCATTTATACATTGTTCATGTTTTTAATTGTTTTAATTTTTTTAATGTTTTTTTGGAGGCCACGCTGGGTTCCATTCTGGGAGAAAGGTGGCATATAAATATAATAAATAAATAAAGCATACTATTGATTTAATGTACTTCTTTTCTTTACTCTAATTTTTGATATTAATAGTTTGTGGTCTGTGCCCCACTCTGCTCCTGATCTTGTTTCTGCAAAGAGAATGGAACTTCTCCATCTTCTGCTTCCAATTATGTAGTCTATTTATCATATTTGCCAGTGTATAAGATGCACCCCGCTTATACACTGGCAAGTACTATTTGCTGGCATATAAGACACATTGGTGTATAAGACACACCCCATTTTCAATCAGTATTTTTCAGGAGAAAAAGTAAGTCTTCTACACCAGCAAATACAGTATATGTTAGCCAGCAGGCAACATCCATGTATACAGTTGTCTCTTTGGCGCTTGAAGAATGTGTTTGCAGTATGTTAAAGTGATTTCCTGCTTTGTTTCTTAATCCTGGAAGAAATTCTCCAACAGTGTGTGATTCTGCTGTCTCCAACTTTTGTGTTCCAATTGCCTATGGTTACCAACAAATCCTGTTCTGGTACACAACCAACTACTTCCTGGACTCCAGCACAGAATTGTTCAGTTTCTTCTTCCTCTGTCTCTGTAGCTGGAGTGTAAACTAGGATTATGGTTGTACTGATAACTTTGTCCCTGGAGTTTTGTTGATATTATTTGGTCAAACTTTGCACTGTATCCCCTGGTCTCCTTAAAATTGAAGCCATCTTCTTCCTTCTTAAATGCTCATTTCTTGAGTAAAACACTGTGTAATCTTCTGCATGAAAATGTCCCATTCCTGTGCACTTTAGCTCACTTAGTCAAAATACTGCGATGTTTATATGCTTCATTTCTTGTTTTACAATGTCTAGTTTCCCTTCATTCATGCTTTGATATTCCACATTCCTACAGCATGCATTGTACAGTTTTGGACTTTTCTTTCATACTCGAACATATCAGCACCTGGACATCTTTTTGGTTTGAGTCCAGCTGCATCATTAAACACTAGTCCCCTGTTCTTTTCCAGCAACCTGTTGAGTTCCTTGAGAACTGGGAGTCTCATATTCTGGCACTATCTCTTCTTTCATTTTAGATTGTCTCACAATAGGGTTTCATGATAAATACACTGACATGTAGTTTAACGGTGCCTCTTTAAGCATAGTACTAACAAGAATTAGCTGCAGTTCCACTGCCACTGTCTCCAAGAGATATTTCACCAGTGTCATCCCTGTCCCACTACTGCTGCTTCTTGAAAAATTTAGTCTGGTCCCTCAGCAAAATGTGTGTGACGTCAGAGACCCTATCAGCATCAGTATAGCCTCTTCCCTCACATTGTATCATTAGTACAGCCTCTTCCCTCACAGCAGCAGACAACTCTACCACAACAGAGAGAGAATTTACCTGGAAGTAAACCTCACATAATTCAATGAGGCCCCTATGCAGGCATATGTAGGACTGTACTTCAAGTAATTAGTGCAGCAAGCTGGACTTAAACAAAGTTTAAAACATGACACTTCAACTATTCTGTGCTGCCTATAATTGAGTCAGAACACTAATAAAATTTTCTCCTTCAGTGCTGGAATATTTCTGTAAACCCAGGAAGATGTTCAACTGTTAAAATTATTAGGGAATCTTGAACAAATGACAGAAGTGGCACATGTATGTTCCAATCTGGAACATACATGTGAAAAAGGAGGAACCATTAGTCTAACTATACTCTCTCACCAATCACAGCTATGCTTTGTAAGTCAGGTAACTAATAACAGTTCAGTCAGTAGCTGAGTAATCTCATCTGGAAGGGCAAAAAATCCATCTCGTCCTCGCCACAACAACTTCATGCTGGCCAGCGTAGAAAGCAGATTTATTTATCTTTTTCTCCTGTCGGTTCCCTTCTTTTAATTTCCCATCTCACTGCTGTGAGAATTGCCAGGTTTTGGGTCCCACAAAACCAAAGCCACTGCTAAGATACCACAAACACAACACTGCTTATTCACCATCATATGTGATGTCTATAACAGTGACAAGCTGGTGGTTCTCAGTTCAGTGCGGCAGTGAATCCATTCCAGGTTCAGGCTCACTTTAAAAAAGCCTGAACCTATTTGCTGGAACCTATTTGGGAATCCGGTTCAGAATCTCAGAGAGCTCTTTTAAAGCCTGGTCAGAACTCACTGTTCCACTGACATGGGAGCCGCCAGCCAACATTGTCCTATAGCAGAGAAGCAAAACAACAGTGAAGCTGCTCACTTCTGTCCAGGTAAAGCTGGTGCCTCTAGAAATCCCTTGGTGGTCTTCAGCATGGAACTGCCTCCATAATTTGTTTAACAGTATGTGAACAATCAGATACTTTTGTAATAGTAGGATGTAAAATGCATCACCTCAACATGCATGTGGTCAACGCACATACAAAGAGTATACAATATAGAATGAATAGGTCTGGTGAAAGCAATTTCTGTTTTTTGCCCTAGAATGTAGCCATAGGTTTTCATAGTTTTCTCTTGAAAATATCTGCAATGTGATCTTATTGCCATGAAAAAAAATCCCATGACAATTAGATCTTTAGTTTCCTGTAGCATTTTCAATGAACTACAATATAACTCAATTACTGAAACCAACACACCTAAATTTCAATGCACTTAATTTTATATAATTTAAACTCAAAGGATTTCATGTTCTTAACAGAGGTTCAGCTATGGAAGTAGAAATTATCCACATGGCTGCAACAACATTCCTAATTAAATACTTCTATACCAAATTTAATTAAATACATTTTTATAATTAAATGGCTAGTACTGAATCAATCCTTCTAGTCAAATAATAAAAACTGCTAGCATTTTCTGAAAGTGCTAGAATCTGGATATTATCCCAGCCTCATTAGTACATCAGATTTTTACTTCCAGGCATTCTGTTAATTTGTCTGGAAAGATCTTAGTGTCAGGTCTTGGTAAGAGCACTGATCAGACATGTAGGGAAAATTCTATCAGAGCTAAATATCGAACTACATAAGCCTGCAATTTTTATAATTATTACAAATAGCATTATAAGGGTCCAGGGGCATGGGATAACTCTACAAAACAACTTCACAATATTCATTTAATTACAGAGATTATTGCTTGGGGAGAATCTACGGACCTCCAGAATTACTTTAGCCCACTGATATACAATCAGGCTTATTACTATGAGAATCTAAATCCTGCTTCATTTTTAAAAATAAGACAAAATTTTGACTTTCCACAGGATGAACCTTATCGAGGAGAACATCTATTAGAGCCTCTTGCTTTCAACCACACTTTCAAAATCTATGATTTTGCTCATTTGCTTTTATATCATGGTGAAAAGCTGCACCATGTTGGCAAACACTAGTGTCTCAATATAAAACCTTTTTTAGTATGTTTTACAACAGAACATGCAATGCTGGGTTAAACTCAGTGAAAGGAACCTATTGCCAAAGTTCTTGTGATTCAATCCGAGCATCAAGATGTATTCTATATAACTTAATTAAAAAATGATCAAATTCTATTCTGATCATTAATATGTTATTAATCCAGGACTCCTGTATGTAATTGCTGTTGTTCAAGCACCAGGATGAAGAGACCTACACACATTTTTACATGTACAGATTTCTCAGAACACAGTTCTGAGCTCCGTAAAGCTGAGGACCAAATGTCTTACCTCATACTAAAGGACTCAAGGAACTGGTTTAACAGGATAGCTTCATTTCCAGAATCATCCAGGACATGAATTTAAGTATTTATATAATGAAATACTGCCACATCAAGTCATCAACTAGTTTTTAAAAACAATCTTTACTAATATGACTTGCAGAAAATAGAAACAACATTGAACACATATATCCTATAATACAAACAATAAAATATACACCATAATACAGACTTAAAGACAATAAAAAGAATAAAGAACTGAAAAAAGAAAAGAGAGAAAAACAAATAAAAAGAAGAAAATAAATTGCTTAAACACACAAAGCGCCACCTATGAATAAAAGTAGACTAAAAGTACAGCTAAGACAAAAACAATCAGGTAAAAAAGATTTCTTCCAAATTTTATCAAGTTGTAAGTTCTATTTTAAATCCCATTACCTTCTCTCTAACCAAATTCCTATTTTTACTTCTATCATCCTTTAAAAAAATTAACTCTAACTTTGTTTTTAGGTTTGGGTTTGTAAAAATCAATTAGTTTTTATATGCAATGGGTAAGCTGATCAGCTTCCCGTTGATTTTTCAGTAACTATCTACCACAGTCTTAAAAAGGCATAAAGTGATTTATATTACCACAAGAACAAATCCCGTACGTGGTTCAGCGTATTTCACACTTTGAAATTTCCACACAGAACTTGACTACGTTCCCTGCTCTGTGTTCCTAGGTTCTCTCAAACAACCTTTCCCTTTACTTATTTTCTTATTCAGATTCTGAATACACAAGCTACAAAAGCTCCTTCGAAAACTGCTATAAGCTATTTGTTCCAGCCTGTCAACACACCTGGATTAGTTTTAGCCCTGTATTTGATTTGACTTGGCTGTATGCTAAATTTAATATGTGCTTAATATAATATTTAATCTGCACTGTATAGCAATCATCAAAACTACACTTCAGGCCATGAAAATCCATCATTTCCATATTTCAGACACAGACCATCTGAGTGAGACTGATCAGTATTAACACCACCTAGTGAGGTTCAAGACTTAAAGCAATCTGAACTGAGGACACCCAAGCTTACATTCTTAGCTTTTATACTAGACTAGGTGCCAAGATACCCTATTCAAATTGGTCACATGACCTACAAGATGTTTCAAATAATAAGAAGGATAAAACTCTATGAAGAAGACTTATTTCTATCTAGGTTTAATCCCCCCACTAATTTGCATATTACTATCAATATTCACATCTGTTTATCTGTAACTGAACTCCTACTATAACTACAGAACTAAATCAGCTACACAATCAAGTATAATCTGGCTGCCCACAATCACTAGCAAACTATCTCTTTTGCGGGGACACAGCTATAGTAGCACATTGTGTTTAGCACAGAGACACAACTAATACTGCCAGCACTTCTTGTGTTAACTAGCTGGTATCCTAGAAATTAAATTAATGGTAACCTAGGGGTCAGCATGGTGTCGTGAGTTGGATATTGAACTAGGGCTCTGAGAAACCAGGATTCAAATTCTCACTCAGCAATGGAAACTCACTGGGTGACCTTCCACAAGTCATTCTCTCTCCTCCTCAGAGGAAGAGAATGGTAACCTGCTATGAACAAATCTTGCCAAGGAAATCCCACGATAGAGTTGACATAAGTGGCAAAGGACTTGAAGGAACACAACAATGACAGTGCAGAAGAGCTACAGAGGCTGCCAACTTGGCACCTTCTATTTTCCAGGTGAAAATCCATACTCTGTGTAAAATCACTCCAACATTACTTAACATTCAAAGAGAAAGACAGAATATGCCAAAAATTTAACCTCTACAGTACAGTAGAAGTTACAGGTTAAAGGCTATATTTCCACCTCAGCCCAAGAATTAAAAGGTAATGCCGATTTTAGACAGAAGAAATGTAAACACAAACTTCACTGCCTGACCCTATTCTGAAAAGGCTAATTATGTTGACAGTTTGTTGTGTATTTCATTAGTACCAGACGAGGATGGTGGCACAATGAGAGGAAAGATGTGAAGTGGCTGAATATCTGATTGACCCCTGAGAACTTGCTTGCTTTGCTACAGTAGGTTGTGATGTAAATAAACAGAAAATTCATATTTAAGACATCAGAATGCCTACAATATTGGTAACTGAGAAGAAAAGTCATCTAAATTCACAGCAATGACAGCATCTCTTTTCAGTGGATCTCTTCTCTCAAAATGGAACTAGGAAAATTATTCTACAGTTCTAGAGGGAGCAAAAGGGTTAGACTTAGATCAATTACTAACCAAGTGTACATAGTGCTGCAAATTCACTGTTATGAACTCTCTTTTTTGTGATACCTAATGAGACATTCAACAATTATTTTTAGATAATAAGCTATCCATTTTTACTGAGAACATGGCACACAACAGTAGTGTAATTATAGTGCTCGATCCTGCCAAGTAAAAATAAAGATAGACTTACCTCAAAGCCAAGTCTATCCTTCTCTTTCCAAAAGCAAAAATGTGTAACCTTCTTATCCCAGAATTCATCTGGTTTTACTACACAGACAAGTGATACTTCTGCTGGAACAACATTCTAAGAAGACATAAGATAACACAGACAAAATATTCAGTCACTGCAGAACGTCATGTTTCTATTTATGCTACAACTGCAAAAAATCAACATGTTATATTCTTCCTTATCATATACAGAACCTAGGTAACCCTTTAGTCCCTGTATGTCAATCAGCTTCTGCACAGAGAATTTGCTGTGCAAATAGCATTTCTAGTACTTCAGTAATAGCATTTCTATAGCATTTCTAGTACTTCAGTAATGAAAAAGGTGGTGACAGCAGAACAAAGCAAAACATAAAGGCAACCACAATGAGCGAGACAGATTCCACGAGTTAGTTGGAATAATTTTCAAAGCACTATTTTAAGCAATCAACGAACAGCATAATCTTATATGTGTCCACACAGAAATATGCTCCATTGAGTTCAACTGGATTCCGTTTCCTTGTACTTCTACATATAGGATTGCAGCATAAGCATCTCTTATATATAGGGTACAACTGTTAGCTGGGTACTCATGAATTCATTTCCTAGGTAACAACTGTAAAATGCACATCATTTTCTTGTACATGAAAGATTATAAGGAGCTATATTCCACCCATCTAACCAAAAGAACAGCCTCATTTCACTAATGAGAACTCTTTGGAATTGCTTGTGGTTCACAGTTGTTACCCTTTGCCTGTCAACTTACTTCTCAGATTTTGCCTCTTTTATGTGAGCACACACATAACATATTAAGCAGACAGACAGCAGGAACAAAGTGCTTATTATTCAATGACCTTGGCAGCACACATCCGGTAAAAGACCATTCATATAGAACAGAAAAGAAGGAAAGCAGTCTGTCTTGCCACTTGACAAAAAATGGTTTGGGATCAAAATGTCAAAACTCATTAAGCCAACATTTGTTGAAAATTTTTATAAAACCAAGTGGGAAAAAAAGCATTGTCCTATTTTTCAAATAAAGCAGAGGGCAATTCATTTAAATAAAATAAAAAAAGGACAGTTTTAACATTTAGTTTCCCAATGCAGTCTCAATTCCTGCTCCCCATCCAAGTCAAAATGGCCTCTCTTTTTCCTAGGTTGATTTTGACAGACATCCTTTCCCATTTTTCCAACACATGTAAAACACACAACACACTAATATTTATTTCTTTACTTAAGATATTTTTTAACTTCCTGTTACCCACTGGCATACCCTATCCCGGGGACTATAAATTTGACATCAGATATGCCCACCATGCCAGAGAGGTTGCCCACATGGGCACATAGGCAAAGAGGTTGAATGGCCGAAACTAGGTCAGGCCAGGAAAACTCCCAGTCACATAGCCCAATGAGACCTCGGGCAATACACATCTAGACAAAGAGTCCTCAGCCAAGAGTAGCCAGCTTGGGGGGATTAGCGTGTTTTCCCCAGGTTGAGCAACTTTGACTCTGGAAAAATCCTAAATCAATATTACAACCCGACTTGACTGCAACCCACTTGCCATTGTATGGCATTCCTTCCTTTGTTTTGGCCATTGTTCTTAACAGGAGAGAGCCTGCCCTCGAAGCCTACCCTATAAGTAGTCCTAGTTTTTGAGGGTCTCTTCGGAGAACTCCCTGCCACGCTAGCAGGCTGGCACTCTGTTAGTTGAGTGATCCCCTCAACCGTCTCTTTGCTGAACTCCGTTCTTCTCACCACTTCCCGGACTGAAGACTTCAGGATAGGTGCTGTACCACTGTCTCTACATTCCCTTTGTTATATCCCCTATTCATTTTTCACCTCTTTTACTTCTCAATAGTCCTTGAGTGCATGATTGCGTGAGTGCATGGTAGTACATTCATTTAATAAAATTCATTTATTTGGTACATTTGTCTGGCTTTTGCTTGGCCTGGCCCCGTAAAGTTGAGTAAAGGACCCTGCTGAGTTATCCTGCCCCCTCATTTTGCTACTGCCAGTGCTCCGCTAATTTCTCCAACCTTTATAACTTGGAGCAAAAGGTGGCTCCCATGGGACCCTCAGAAGTGAAGGTAACATTCCTTTCATTGCAGGGTGTCAGAGAGGTATATAAACAACATAAAAGCAAAATAAACCCCAGGTAGAAAAAGAAATTGACAAAAAAAATCTGTAAGTTAGATAAGACATTCACTTTCTCTGATGTCATAAAAGGAACAGAAAACAATGCCATTCCTAAATACTTCATACCATTACATACAATTATTTAAGTTTTCAAGAAATTCTCTGTAAACTATAACCACCTCAGAACAGGCTGCATCAAAAATGAGGAGTATTGGTGATGTCTATTAGTTCAATATTTTAAGAAATAATACTTCCAGCCACTGTATAGGCAGGGAATACAGTACATGAAGCAGAGAAGGGAGTTATCACGTGATTCTCATCCACATTCTGACATAACACACTCATAAAAAGGTTGCACCACCTACTACCAGAGGATACAAATGACTCCTAAAAGTGGGATCAAGCCCCTTCAGGGAAGCCCTTATCATCTTTCTGCTTTCTACAGAATACTTTCTTGACAATGGCGAGCAATAGGAATTTCTTTCATCTATTGCTCTTTGCTGGGTGTTACTGTACCCCTTCAAGAATGCAAAATACAGTTCTAACCTCTGAGGAAGTAGTGACTAGACAGTGGTGGACAATTTGTAATTCCTCAATATTTTCAGACTCAAAATGCTCATCTACCGTAGCCAGCACACCAAATGATGAGGATTAATAGGAGTTTCAGTTCAGCATTCAGAGGGTTGCAAGTTGCCCATCCCTGGACTAGACCATCAACCAGCCTGGGCATACAAAAATGTAAGTCTCTGTGAGTTACCAATCCCGCTCAAGCACAATCAACATATAACGAGCTTTTATCTCATTATATATTTGATTATGCAGCAAGAGGGAAAGCAAATCTGTGAGGAGGGGAGACTTGAATTTTCTGACTGCAGTTTGCAACAAAACTTTTTGTTTTGTACTGTTTTAAGATATTAGGGTTTTTTTTTTTAATAAACTATACTTTCAGAAAATCATGGTCTTCCACTACGCAAACAAACTTGAAACCTCGTTTGTTATGACCTGCTAATGAAAGGTTCTCATGATGTCCCCCTGCAGTGGAAGAACAGAGGGCACAGACACAAAGCTCCCTTCAGTTTGCACAAATAACAAACCACACTTGGTCATTATAAAGCTACTGGATTTAACAAACATATGATGCTGTGCATGGACTATTAACCTAAACAGAACTTAATTCTGTGCTACAATTTTATTAAAAAAAAAACTTACTTGTAGCATTAACACAACAGTCTTGACAACATTCCACTGAGATTTTCTACCATCCACTATAACAGTAAATCCTCTTGTTTTACACTTTTCACTGCAAAAAAATAAAATAAGATAAATAATAATAATAATAATAATAATAATAATAATAATAATAATAATAATAATAATATTTATTTCTATCCCGTCTCTCCACATGGATCGAGGCGGCGAACAACATTAAATACATTAATACATTTAAAAACATTAAAAAACATTCCCAATCCTTCCCACCCACCAATCCACCTGAAACCAACCCCCTAAAACACACAACAATCAATCAACTATTAAAAGAACAGCAAGACAATTGATGGGAGGCGATGGAAATGCTAGTCTTGGACGGCCTGCTTCTTTAAAGCAGTTAAGACTGGTAATGTGCTAGGTCTCCTCCGGCAGGCCATCCCATAACTTGGGAGCAATAGAAGAGAAAGTCCTCTGGGTAACCGCAGCCAACCTAGTTCTGACTGGCTGCAGTAAATTCCTCCCAGCGGACCTTAGTGTGTGGGGCAGACTGTATGGGAGAAGGTGATAAAGTAAAATAAAATAAGTGCACTTAAAACACAGGACACAGTTTGGGTCTTCCAATGACTTGGTTAAACTATCTTGCAAAAAGAAGCTGCTCTCTTCCTTAAAATCTTTTTTAAACGATGCAATGACATGTTGCTATTTACTTCCAACACAGCATCCTGCTATGTCAGAAGACATTTTATAGGAGGATCCAAGCTCATGGGTTACAATATGAGCATTTTCTGAGTAACAAATCATCTATGCCCCACAAAATCCCCTTCTAGCCACTTCCAAAAACTTTGTCTTGGTGACATGAACTCCTTTCTTTTATTGTATAGGTATAGCATGGAAACGAATAACGCATGTTACAACCTCACCTGAAAAGCAAGAGTTATAATTACGCAACTCTGCTTATACTATTGGCTTAGAAATAGAACGCCCAGTCAAGCCTTCTTGGCCTGGTGTTATGTACTGCTAAGCCACTGCTGCAGTGTCCTTGCCACATGTGTCAGGAAACAGATTAACACCCTTGTAACTGTGCTAGGATCAAGACTCTGCATGTCACCACTGCACAGCCACGTGAGAGCACTTCTACGGCAGCAACAGGCGTATCAGAAGCAACTTTTATTTCTGTGGGACACAAAAAGGGACTATTTGATTATTCCGGAGTGCAGGTTTTTTCTGTACAGAGGAGTCGCCTGGCAAACAGGACACAGCTACACCTACATTGTCAAGCAGTGACTCTTTGCTCAGGAGCAGCTGTACAAATACTACACTTCCTCACCCAAAGCAAGGATGGTGAATGTGTGACCTTGGCTGCAACTCCCACCATGTCCTCCCACTGGCAGTTCTGGCTAGGGCTGATGGAAGCTGCTGTGCAGCCAACATCTAAAGACCCATATGCTCCCTCCCTGTAAATCTAGCGCTGGGCTGTAAATATTTATGCAAAATAAACTAATATCCTGGAAATTAGGGAGATGTTAAGGTACATGAGAGGATGTTCAAGGCACACTGGAGAAGGGCAGAAAGGACAAAATACTGAAAAAATCATATTTGCGTCAAAAAAAAAATCAATGTATTCCAGAGGTCTTGTCCTAGATCTTCTTGTTCAAAAACAATCAAAAGAAACTGCCTTGAAACTAGGAAAACAATTTCTTTTTTGGTTCTTTCTGCCATGAATGCTGTTTTATATTAAAAAAACCCCCACTATAAATCAGAGTGAAGAACATAAATTAATTTTGCTGAACCACAAAGAAGTTCTAAATTCCTTGTTATAAAACAGACTTGAAAGCAACACGTTACAAGAAATCCAAGTTACCTGCTATGAGGTACCATGTCAGGAAGCAGACAAAGGCAGAAGAAAGATATACTTCAAAAGGAACAGAATGTGTCTGAATGGCTGCATTCTTAAGTATTGGTGTGAGGAGGGGTGATAAGTAGTTCTAGTGATAGCATCTGATGGATCCAAAGTCAGCGAGGACATTAATCTGCTCCAGTTTGAGCCCAAAATTCAAAGGAGCTCTCCAAGGTACAGAACCTCTTCCCCCACACAAGATGTCTAGCACTTTGGGTAGCACATTTAAAGTTTTGTGAACTCCATTATTCCTTTACTTTACACCTCCAAGGTGCTGAAACCCTATCCCACCACCACAAGATGTTCAATATCTTGGTTACTCTATTCAAAGTTTTGTGCATCTCATTACATCTTTTTACTATTTTTTTCCCTACACGGCTGCTCCAACTTTAACATATGCAGAAGATACAAATATTCAACAGGTACCATTGTCTCAAAAATTGGGATTTCACAAACTTTGAGGGTCTGCTTGAAATGTCTAAGTTATCTGGCCTGTGTCTATTCTTAGCCTCAAGCCCACATCTCATCTGCAAAATTGGGCGGTCATACTGATCTAACTGTCATCAGGATTACTGAGTTATTGCAGAAAAAGAGCTGTGCAAGTTCCAAGAAACAAAAACAAAAAACACTACTTTTAAGGAGCTGGCTTCTTTCTGAAACAAGTTTGGGGATTAATTGTTGCTGAACAAGTGAACCCTTGACATGAATTTATGTTCTTTTTAATGCATTAGTTAGTGCAATCACATCTACAGTACAATCATGTCTTGAATCTTAACAAAGACTATAAGCCCTAAGATGTTCAGCATTGAGCTTGTAAAATGAAACACATCAATTATGAACACCCTACCACTCTTATTTCAGATGCTAAAAAAGGATATACAGTTTTACTCTGATCCAGACTGTGATCAAAGGCTCTGATCTATGGCTGAGTTTGCACATAGCACATAGCACATAGCACTAAACTATGGCTTAGTTTTACAAGGACAAACTGCCCGGGGCTCACTCCCTTTCCCTCCTCCTCAGGCATAACTGCACTGAGAAATCTGGAAGCTTTCACAGTTCTTTCAAATAAACCATACCTTATTGTGACATTTGAGCATGGACTAAACTGTAGTTTTAACATGGGGCTTATTCTAACAAACCATACATCAGAGTAACCACAGTGTAGGCTTCAGATGTAATGCTACATTATGGTTAATTTAAAATGAAAGTGAGGACTCTTGTTCTACTCTGCACAGCTGTGCCAGAGGAGCAGCCAAAGAAAAATGGAGGGGTGCTAGTATGCAAAACTGAGTGGGTATAAACGTAGCTTGCCATGCATGTATGGGACACTGTACAATCAGTGCAGCTATCCTTTCAACCATTTGGAAGAGAGAACCAAAGGATGGATTCAAACTACTCCCCTGCATCTCCTTCCAGCCAAACAAGTTTTATTTTAGTTTACACATATTACTAGAAATCTCCTTCCAACATCACTGAAAAATAATAAGCTTCCTCAAACCTAAAACAAATCAGCATCATTGCTGTGCATTTTCTGTCTCTTTCAAAGTAATATATTACCCAGATTTGAAATGTTAAAGCAGAACACTCCAGTATAACTTATCTGTATCTACACTTCAGAACTAAGAGAGATGTGATTCTAATCAGCAGGGTGCTCAAGGACACAAAGTGCGTTTCATTATTCTTTCCCAGAGCTTTGTAAACAGTACTTATACTTGAGCCATGATTCAGATATCATGTTAGGGCTTCTCTCTACCTACCTACCACACTCCTCTTAAGGAAGTATAATGAGATGTAATCAAGCAACAGATTGTGTTCAGAAATACAATGAGAATAGAGAGTGCTTTAGAGGCACACTCACTGAGTCACCTTGGAATGCTTAGCAGGTAGTCCAAGGTGACACTCAGCTCATCCATATTTGTCTGTTCAAGGCATAATGGAATTGTCAGAATGAGGCCACTTCTTCGATCTTTCCCACCTGTAAAAATACAAGAATTTTAAGTTTTGCATTTGCAAGAAAAAAAATCTGTTCACCATTTATCATACTTGGCACTAAAACTGAACATGCTTTACTTTTGAAAAATACTGCATGGAGACTTGGTAAAATGTGCTCTTTTAGCCAGTGATGCTTTTAGCCAATGATGCTATAAGATATATGACAATGGACTGAAATAGACACAGCATGTGCTACCATAATCACATGGCTTCAGATCAGGCTTAACTTCAGAGAGAGTTCTGTTTAATTCTTCACAAGTGTACTGGAATGCACAACCTAAATTTTCAAAAGATTAGGCATTAAACTGATCATACAAGACATTCTGTTTTACACATTGCTTATGTGAGTTCTGTTAAGTGGAAAAATCTTCTCCAACCTGTTTCCAAAATAAGAATTTATTCTGAGGTCACATTATACTCTCCTAACATTTTGATGGTTGGTTGCACTGCAAAAAAAAGTTTATTTCTCAAATATGGGCTATAAATATACATATAAATAAAAAATATAATTGATGATACCATGATAAATTTAGCAACTGCAGTAACTACTTGCTAGCAAGCTATTTAAAAGTCCTGCAGCTTTGATGAAAAACACATCTCAAATTGTCAATGCTGTAATCTGTCTTTTACACCTGAGTTTTCTATTTCAGATATAACTGAATAAACTACAAAACAGAGGTATCAGGAGATGGTGTTTGGTGAGACATGCTTAGAAATTTCACAGTTCCTTCCCAAGGCTGCAAAACTTCTCTGGGGATGCCCGAAGTTCCTGGAAGCCTTAAAATGCTTTTTTGGACATGCTTTCCTCCATTTGAGCTCCAACAAGTGCTTAGAACTTGAACAAAAAAGGTTCCGTCACAAAACATTGATTTGTTTCCCAACTGTTTCCCAATTATTGTTCTTGACTCAGTTCCAAATCAAGGTGCGATCAGTACAGCCATCACTAATTGGAAGCTTTAGATTAAAGAAAGCTGTTTCCTAGATTTTTACAGTTGGGACAAAGCATATCTTCCATGACTGGAAACATCATAAAGCATAAAACAGGAGAAAAATTGGACTGTGACCTGCTACATATATCTGCAGTACTACGGCTGTACAGGAGCACAGTCTCTTGTGGAAATATATTTGAGTATGTATTCGAGCTTATTCAGTCCAATGACTTCATAGTATTTATTTCTACCCTTCACTTGGTATTTCTATCCTTCAAAAAAATGCAAGCAGGCCAAATCTATGCTAAAGCAGATTTATAAATAAGTAGGTTCTGTAAAGATAACAAGATTTTTTTTCAAATCCAAAGTCTGCAAAACCTTTCAGGACAGATGATAACAGACAATAAATTCTATTTCTGCCATTACTATTTTCATCAGAAGTGTGACTTTATTACAGGATGAACACAGTGGTTCATTAAGCAACCTCTAAAGGCAAGTACAGAGAACAAAGAGCATTCTGTATGCTTTGCAGCAGTTGATTTTGACATAATTGCAAACCAATCTATTCCTCTTCAAGAAACAGTTTTAGTATCTTTAAAATAGAGACTATCAGACCTATTTTTACACTTAAACTAGAGCACATTTTTCTTGGTAAACCAATACAAATGCGAAGTCAGCTAAAGGGAAACAAAGGTAAAAATTCAGCTATATATTTAGGATCTGCTTTTGTTTTAATCAGAAGGTAAAACCACCTTGATGTGTTAGTTTTTGAGGAGCAAAACTTCAAAGACCCAATTAAAGGACTTAAAACTTCAGACTTCGTGGGACTGAAAAAAAAAAAGATTTTTCCTGAAAACTGCTAAGCTGCTCTGGATGTGGCCTAGCGACCACCAGGTGAAGCCATCTGAAAATCTCGACCAAGACATGGGGTGGGCACAGCCAAAGAGTCCCTGCTGCCTTCCTCTGAGCCCCAGCAGGCTGCACTTGTTTTCCAAGTAAAAAATGACACTGCTGATAATGATAGAAGCATCTTGTTCTCCTTCTCCGAACAGCCACGGGAAGCAGAGCAGAAGAAGATAAGGAAGACCTTGATGGATACACAGCACTGGTTCAACTACTATGTCCAAAAACATAGTAGGGAATATGTGGCTGCGAGCTGTTTGTTTGTATTTTTTGCTTGCTTTCAGGGTCTTACAAGCAAAGGTACATGGGAGGCTGACTAGGCAACAACACTTGAGGTGTCATCAATATGTAGATGATGTGCAGCTTTCCCTCTCTTTTCCATCTTCTAAATCTCAAGGAGGTGGATGATAGTACTGGATTGCCTCAGACGATAACATTTGTGATTTGTGATGAGTGATTTAGTAAAGATGCCACCAAAAGTTTATTTTCAATATGAAAGCTGATTGTCTTACAAATGCTCAAAAAATATTACCATTCTACTTCCCTGGTTTAACACAAACTTCCAAGATTTTTTTAAAAAAGAAATGACAAACAAACTAGATGTGCCACACTGCTCTCCAGGTAATTTTCACTGTCTTTTAATGACTGCACGAGAAACTCTTCACTAATCTATAATATATGTTGGTTGTATTCAATAGCATCTCTATACTGCTGAAAGTTTTTTTCAGCCAGTGGAAGCTTCTGCTCACAGGTGTGGATGCAGAGGCATTTTTTTCCATTCTCTCTTGCACAACACCTTGAAAGGGTACCTTGGTCCTCTAGATTAAGCCTAGGAGGGAGAAACAGGGAGCAGCAGGGAAACAAAGGGAATTTCAGGGAGAACAATGACAATCCTTTCCCTCACCACATCCCCCGGCAGAAGCCTCCCAGGATAAAAGAGCCATCCAAGTGCAGAAGCACACAATCAGGTGCAAGCCATGGTATGGAGTCCCCCTGAATCCACAACACCTCAACAGATGAGAAATAGTGGAATTGAAATCTTCCCTTCCATAACACTTTTTGCACTTGCCAGCTTTCGGTGGGAAGTGAGTTTTGTTGCAACGTTCATTCATTCTCTGTAACCCCTACTTACAATCTTAAGTGGTATGGTTCTCATGAAAGATCATTCAAGACAGGCTGAAATTCCTCATGTTACAAGCAATACTGAAATCAGGCTTGTCTAGTTTCAAAATGTTATGTCACTGTTTGAATCTTCCTGCCCATAGTGACACGGCAAACAGACAGAGTACTGAAAGATTTTCCTACACTGCCAATCTACTCTTACAGAAAAAGAGGAAAAACCAATAAAATAATCCTAACTGCTGAGATTTCCCCAGCTTAAGGTCCAAGGTATAAACATCAGCAACTGAAAGAGCTTGCTTTTCCCTCCTGCCCTCCCAAGAAACAGGAATTCAACCAACAGTAAACAGCAGGTGCGGGAAGAGGAAATGACTGCATTGTTCAAAAGAATAAGATCATATTGATCCTGTAAATTTCAAACGGCTAAACATGCTTAACGAAACAGTGTCTGCCTTCCTCTTATTGTACATCTTGCTGTCATAACTGTTTCCCTTTTCAGTATGTATTTGTTTGGACAATGAAATAAAAACTAGACATTTTCTTTATTATTTTTGAGAAGGCTGCAGGAAGCCAAAGAAGGTTCGTAGAAGAGAATAAAAAATACAATACTTAATATTATGTTAGGGTTGCTTTTTGAAGGGTTACTCTAAAATTATTCTGGGAAAGGAAGGAGGAAAATCTGTGGTACAATGGATCCTAGATTCAAATTATAAATAATGGGTTGGATCCAAATGCTGGCTTTGTGCAGAAAGCATTTCTAAGTCATCTAAAACAGAACAGTCTCAATGGTCAGCTATGCCCGTTGTAGACCCTTACAACTCCAAGAAGCAGCTACAGAAGTCTGAAGAACCTTTTAGGTACAGAGAGAACCATGAAGGTGAGCTTATACACAATCTCCACTGAATTCAACTCAGTGAAGAATCAAGAATAATACAGGCCAACACAAGCCATGAACACAGCAGGCTTTTCCAGTCAAGCATTTGCAACAGGTGGAACATTTCATGGTTGGAATGAAAATGATTGCCAAAAAGCCATATATTTAATGCCTGCCAGGAAAAGGTGCTGTAAAAAATGTCTTTGGCAGGAAAGAGAGCTGTCCTGCTGGTCATTTATTTCCTCTGCTCCATTATGCTCCTCCTTTTCTGTGAAACTTTTTAGAAAAGAGTTATTAAATTAGAAAAAATCAGCTTCTGTCACTGTTTATTTACTGTGCAGATTTTAAATACAATAAAAATTATGTCTAGCAGAAAAAGAGAAAGGATTCTTTTAGACAAGTAAAACGAAATGCTTGCTGTCATGAAAGAACTTCAGACACAAAAGATGCAAAATGCTACAGGTTGGCCTTCCTTGTCCTGCTCTGTGCAAAGTGCACAGAACTATTCCACTGGAGATCAGTACAGCCCTCCCATTTCCTCCCACTGCTGCTAAGGTTCAGTCATTCCCTGTGGCCATTTCTGCACTAGCCTGTTATAGCACTATGATTCCACTTTCAACATCCTACAGAATCCTGGGGTTACAGTTTAGGGAGGGGCTGGCCAGGAATGTGTAGCCTGCCAGATGTTGCTGGATTGCCACTTTCATCATCTCTCACCTCCAGTTATGCTGGCTAGAACTGATGGGAATAGCACCCAATAATATATGGAAGGCCCCACTTTCCTTCTCTCTTTTGAAAGAAAAGGCCCTTTCCCTGCCTCTTCATGCGACATCTTGCTCATTTTTTGGGCCCCTGAGTCTAGCAGGATACCTCCTTTTGCCAAGAATGCTTCAAGAAAAGCATAAAGGGGGAAACTGACCACAATATAGATCATTTGGCAAAGTAACATGGGCAAAGTGAAGTGGAAACTGGGTGCCAAAGCATAAACAGTACACTTGTTGTTTTGTGACTTCAAGTCCGTTTCTGATTCATGGTGACACTCAAGCAAACCTAACACAGGGTTTTCTTGGAGCTGAGAATGTGTGAAGCATCCAGTCACCCAGCATGTTTCCAGGGATGAGTGGGAAACTGAACCCCTTTCCAAAACAGTGTGCTGCAACACATCAATGTGTCGCCTGAAGTGTGTGTGTCGCCTACAATCTTGGAAATGTATGTTATTATTTATAAATCACATATATTTAAAAATAAATGAAAGCTTTTCATGAAATATGTTGTGTCCTCACACATTTTGTTGTTACAATTTATGTATGTGTCTGTATCTCCTATAAGGGGTTAGTTTAACCTCCAGTTTGCTAGTAAAACTGAATTACTGTGTCGTAAAATGATGCATGTGTAAAAAATGTGTCACCAACATGACAAGTTTGGAAAGCTCTGCACTATCCCATGCTGTGTCTCTCTGCCAATATCGTTTTGAAGCTTATTTTTCAAAAGAGTTCTAACAGTTTTTATGTTTGCTTATGAGAAAGAACACTGCTAAGTATTAAATCAATATTTACACAACACATTTCAAATACTTATATTTACTTATAGTTGTTTGGCAAGGTCAAGGTGTATACTATGAGTTACAAAAATTAAAAGGAAGATATTAACATGCATATAAAAAACATGCCTGCCATTCAGGTCATGGGGCTATTCTGTATTAAGTTAATACCATGTATAAAAGCTATACTAAAAAGCTACTCGTGTCCATGCTTGGGCGGACAATATTTTTCACCATCAACATCTTCCAATTTTCCACCTCTTCCACTACTTATTTTCTCCAGTCTCCTATACCACACTATCTTTAGAAATAACAATAAAGGATAAGGGGATAGTAATTATATGAGTACTTTTTGCACCAGTAAGGCTCACTGGCTAAAATCAGATGGAGATTTATACTAGCATTATGTTACTATTACATATCAACAGCATATTTTAATTTGTCTGAATAAATAGGAGCATACAAAGATGCTAAAATAATTTTGAAAGACTACTCTTTTAACATTTATCTTGCCTCACATGCTGACTCCCTGGGGCATATGCAATTTTTAATATTTTCAGTATAATATATGGAACCATTTTCCTTATTAGGAACTTTTTTAACAAGACACAATTTAGTTTGGGCTGGTGCACTCATAATTCTATGAATGTATTAACAATTCTATAAACTGTTCAGAAGAGACTGTGGAAGACCATGGGGTCAGGCATTTCCTTCTCTAAACTGCTTCTTTTCCATCAGATGAGATATGGGCAGGGAGAACCTACATCTAAACTGTGGCAGGCAGGATGAGCAATGTTGACACCAACGTCTTATACTTTGACAATCCCCCAAGGACACGTAGTATTATGACTATGCTGTTGTTACTTTGTGCCTTCTAGTTGATTTTGACTTACAGTGACTCTAAAGTGACTCCATCATGGGGTTTCCTCAGCAAGATTTGTTCACAGGGGGTTTGCCATTCCTTTTCCCTGAGGATGAGAGTTTGTGACTTGCCCAAGGCCACCCAGAAGGTTTCCACAGCTGAGCAGGGATTTGAACCTTCATCTCCCAGAGTCCTAGTCCAACACTCAAATGAGTAAACCACACTGGTATGTCCTACTATGTGCCTACATTTCTCTCTCACACACTCATATGAACTAAGTAGTATGCACAGCATCTTGAGACATAATCAAACTGCTCTTAACAATTTATGCTAAATAACCCACTGCACTGTTATCTGCCAAGGTGTTGTCTTGGGAAAAGATGACGTTAAGAAGCCTTACTTCTATTAGTAATGTGTGACAGCTCTTGGAAGTCCAAATTTAATTCTAAATATGTACTGAGTTCTACCATTCTTAAACACACAATGAACAGTTCCACAATGGCACATTCTCATAATCCTAAATGAGACTACACATTTGAGACTCATTTAGGATATAGCTCATATATGAGTTATTTCCTCAGAGGAACAGTCATATTGTACCCTCTTACCAATGACAAATCCTCAAGTATATTTCAAAACCCAGAGGAAGATATTTCTTGGTAGAACTGCAACATAAATGTTAAACATGGATCAAATTTCATAAAATTCTTCA
The DNA here is from genome assembly GCA_948472985.1 of Iguana delicatissima. Classification (NCBI taxonomy): domain Eukaryota; kingdom Metazoa; phylum Chordata; class Lepidosauria; order Squamata; family Iguanidae; genus Iguana; species Iguana delicatissima. The sequence continues at coordinate 578,952 of CAOKZL010000540.1, read as the reverse complement.
TAATATATACCCACTTCTAAAGAAGACAAGAAAGACCTTTGTGGGTGCAAAACAGAAATTATTAGGAACAAAGCTTCCATTATTAAATGAAACCTGCTTAACAAGAATACTCCTCCTCCACAACAAAGTAGGAAATTTAGGCAGACAGCCAACACTCCAGGGACCAACTTTAATTTCAATAATACAAAATTTATGAAATGCTAACTGGAAACTCACAGCCTTTAAAATGACAGTATACAAATATCTATCAACAATAAGGCATGCAAGTAGTTTTGTCTGAGGGAGATCTCAGTGTAATCAAAAGAGCAAAAGATGATGCTAGCGAGTCCCTCGTGCATTTAGAATTAATTATTCACAAGGCAGATAGCAACTTCTTGAGTTTAGATTAATTTATCCTTTTTAAACAAAGTAAAACACAACAAATTGTGTACAGAAAATTTTAATTGGCAAATCTGAGGAGAAAAAACTTCCTGAGCATCAACAGCAGTTAATAATCTTGCAACTCAGAAGGGATAATATGTGGCTGAAGATGAACAGTTTAAGATGCAGTTTAAGTGGAATTTCTACAGTATATTTGTTGTACCAGGTAATAGCCCAGCAAGTCAGTTCTTTAAAAAAAGAAAACAGGCTAAAGAATAAAATTACAGAAACTCTACCTGAAAGGAAGGCCAACTTTTTCTTCAGAATAGGCAATATTACCGTAGCATCCATCCTACCTTCTGTTAACTTTCAGAGTTCTGAAACATAAGAAGATAGTATTGCAGTATATTAGCCAAGGAAAATCAATTTCTGTGCTCCAAAATAGCTATTCAGGGATTGTGACAATAAAGATTTCAGCTTGCTTTCTAGAAAGAAATACAGATTGAATAATAAGGAAATTACGTGGTAATGGCTATGGTCTGCTTTCCTAAAAAAGCTGACAAATCACAATTATCATTTCAAGGGTTTCTTTCCCTACAAACTCTACCCACTGTAATCAATTTTTTTCTTTTGCATTGTTAAAGAAATTGACTTCTACAGTGTTCCCCTCTTTTGTATTTTCCTAGCCTGACCAGAGTCTAATTCTGCATGTGGGGGGGAGAGGGAGGTTCACCCATTTTCCTTCTATAAGCAGCTAGTTTATATTTATGACACCCACAAGCTATCGACGTTAGACAAACATTATTTTAACATACTGCCTAGCTCAGATTTGCCAACTTACACAAATTCAGTAGTTTTTTTTTAATAACACTTTAATGGACTACACAAAATTTGATTTCACAAGATTCCTAGTAATTTATAATTGTCCCTTATTATTACAAAACAAAATAAAAACAATTACCTTTGCTTTTATTACTTTCTCTACTCCCTCACCCTAAAAATATTGTTCTAAATGCTTGTTAAACCACAGCCCCCATCCACTATATCCAATTCTACAGTGATAGAGGGCTTTTGTTTTTATTTCTTACTAACAGTCCTAATTCAGCCACCCAAAACAAGATGACATTCAAATGTTCCGGACTGTAATTCCCATAATTCCTCATTGCCGATGCAGGTAGGGGATGAAAGAAACTATAGCCTAAACTATCTGGAGAGTATCAAGTGGGAGGTGGTAGGGGAAAAGGTGCAGCAATTTATTTGCTTTACTTTATCCCTCATATAAAAGTAAATACAACTTTAACAATCTCCTTTTTTTCATTAGGAGCATCTATCTGTTAAGGAATGAAGCTTCACAGTCAACTGTTTTTTTCTCATCCCCATCTCACCATTAAATAAATTCACAGATCCCTTTTATGACTCCCCTTGTCCAACTTTTCCATAAAGCTTTCTCTCTCATTGTCCCTTTTGTTTTGTGCATCTCTCAACAGCAACAAGAATGAACTTTCCTGGGGGCTTTTAAGCTCTTCTGGGTATACATAAAAATACTGAAGGTTTTGCTTGTAATTCTGTCATTATTTACTTGTGTTTATTTGGCATAATAAGCCATTTCAAGAAAGAAATGGAAATGTTTCACTTTGCATGTTTATTAGCCAAGGACAAAATCCCTGTTCAGAACATACGGGTAAATCTTTTGTATACAGATAAGTCTACGACTGAACAGTTTTGTTTCAGATGGGTCACCAGCCAGCAAAGTCAAACTCTTTTAAGCTCTATGGTTTTTGGGTGGGAGAATGCGCTTCACTCACCCATTTGCCCCATACCCATTTAGGAACAGACATACTCAACACTGACCAGGACAATACAATATGTTGCAGCCCAACCTCTGTAATGTTAAATGGCCTTTTTGCCTCACTTGTTTTCCAACAAGTTAAAATACTGTTCCTTCTCCCAGCTGGTGCGGGAAATGAGATATCTACATACAGAGGCTTAAAGAGCATACTCCTATTCCTGTCTGTAAGCAAAAATGCATCCAAATATGAGTATTAACAGCCAATGTACACAAATTCTGGTTGTTGTTGTTACCTGCTGGCAAGTCCACACCTCAACTTATGGCAAGCCTACCATTGAGAGATCTCCAAGTCACCTACTGTCAACAGCCCTGCTCAGGTCTTGCAGATTCAGGGCCATGGCTTCCTTGATTTGAATTTATGTATCTGTAATGCGGTCTTCCTCTTTTCCTACTGCCTTCTTCTATCTTACAAAGCACTGTTGTCTTTTCTAGTTAGTCATGTCTTCTCATGATATGTCCAAAATACAGTAGTCTCAGCTTAGTCATCTTGGGTTCTAGGGAAAGTGCAGGCTTGACTTTCTCTAGGACCCATTAATCTGTCTACTTAGCAGTCTATGGTATCCATGGAATTCTTCTAGAGCACCAAATTTCAAATGGGCTGATTTTTTCCCCTATTAGTTTTCTTCAACTGGTAAATTTAATTACTGGGAATCACAGAATTAAAAAATCACAGAGTTGGAAGAGACCCAGGGGCCATCCAGTGCAACCCCCAACCTTGCAGGAACCCCATCAATGCATTCTCGACAGATAGCCATCCAGCTGCTGCTTAAAAACCTACAAAGAAAGAGACTTCACTAAACTCCCAGGCAGCATATTCCACTGCCAAACAGTTCTGACCATCAGAAAGTTCTTCCTAAGGTTTAAGTGGAATCTCTTTTCCTGCAGTTTGAATCCATTGCTCCTTGTCCTAGCCTCTGGAGCAGCAGCAAACAAGCCTGCTCCCTCCTTGACATGACGTCCCAATACACTAGTGAAATTTTGTGTGTGTCTGCCTTCAAGCTGTTTCCAACTTAAGGTAACTGTAAGGCAAACTTATTATGGGGTTTTCTTGGCAAGATTTGTTCAGAAAGGGGTTGCCATTGCCTCTCTCTGAGGCTGAGAGAGTGTGATTTGCCTATGGTCACCCAAAGCGGTTCCATGGTCAAGCAGGGATTTGAACCCCTGATTTCAAAGTCACAGTCCAACACCCAAATCCCTACACCACATTGGCTCTCTATACTAATGAAATGCCTCAGATAAAAGGGGAAAGGATTCCAGTTTTTAGATCAACAGAGGTAAAATATTCCATTTTTACTACTTTTTGAAAAGGTATTTTTGTAAACACATTGTAAATATAAACAGATACTGAAATCAGGAGAAGTGTTTTTATACAGATACCTTTCTTTTATAAAAGTCATAAGTACAAAATCAAAATTGAAGACATCTGGTGCCATGGCCAGTTTGGAATTACTGAAACTTATTTTTCAGCATTGTCACATTTTTCCAACTATAAAATCATCAGCATCTTTTTAAAATAGTCCTTCATGCAGGAAACATACCTTATTGCATCATCAACAACACTGCCTGTACAACAAAATATATTTCAGAAACCAGATTCACATTATTTTGACCACTAAAAAGTTTATACAAAAAATTCATAATAATAAAAATTTGAGACACTTTAGATTTTGGCCATATAAAAATACTATCCACATTATCTTTGGTAACCTTCAAATAAACCAATTTATTTCCCCATTACTTGGAGAAATGGAATAGAAGATGATAAAAAGTAAGCTTTAAGAGGAGAACCACATATGTCATCTTGAGCTAGCAGTAGAAGAAAGGTAGGATATAAATGTAGTAAGAAACAAATCATGAAACCTCCTCCAAAGTTCTGGATGTGATTTCCCCCAATTACCTAAAAGTAACCCTACAGCTAACTCATGCGTTACACTGAATTAATCTGCCCATTAAAAATAAACAACAAAACACAAACAAACAAAAACATAATCACAAGGTGCACGTGGTCCAGATCTAGTTCCCCATCACAATGTGAGGATAAAGGGCAAATCTGTCCCTACACACCCTAGTCCTGACAAAAATCCTCCTCATCTTCCCTTGGGTCGCCTTTATGCCAAATGTAAGCTGTGACAGGTGTTCATCTGCAGTGGCCAGCCAAGCAAGTAGCCTCCAAAAGCCTCAGGTAAATGTGAACGTGGATGCAATTTAGCCTTACAAAGACCAGGAGTTAGCATCTGATATAAAAACTAACTCCCTGAAAGTAATAATTTTATTGAAATGCCTAACTCCAAAAGCTTGAGTGTTTTTAATCCTTTGGCTGATCACATTTCAAGAATGGAAAAAAGCTTCTAGTGGGCAAAATAAAATTGTGTTACGTTCCCTCACATTTCTGATATGGTCTATACTTTTTGCCATTCAAGATTCAACTGATTGTTTAATCCAGGATGGGCAATGTGTTGAGGCTTAGAGGTCACACCTGTCCCCTACCAGATCTGAAAAGGCAATGTCTCTCCCAATGAGATTAGAAAAACATGCCTCATGGCCTGTTAGGGACTGTGGGGTAATTTTGCCAGGCTGCCCCTTGTCAACATAATTGGGGCCCAGGAAGGACTGTTTCTCCAAAGTTGAAAGTGACTGGAACTTACTTTTGCTTTGATTTTTTCCCCAGGTACGTTATAAGCCGAGATGTCTTTTACTGGAGGTCTGGAAAGCTTAACCCTTACAGACGGCTGGCACGTGTCCCTTATTATAAAGGATGCCCCCCCCCCATTTGAGAGTGGCAATGCTCTTCCTTTCATACAAATTGAACAGGATGCTTTTAAAAAACTGATATTTTTGGTGTAGGCCCTTCATAAAGACAGAAATGTGCACTTCAGGTAATTTATAAATGTGGACAATGTGTTAGTTTTGCTTTAGGTAAATACCACTAATTTCTAAAAGCTACTTTTCGATTGCTAACCCTGCTGGTCATGAATTTCAACTGCCCCTTATTGCCATTTTGAAAACCTAGCAACACTACCATCTAGCCTAGAAGAGCCCTCTGCCCAGCCCCTAGAAATCTCACAAGCATCCTTTTTCAGTTAAAAAAACTAGGGGTTGTGGGAGACCACACTGGGACCCCAAGGGACTGCATGCTGTTCGTGTGTCACAATCACACCCTCCATTTAAACATGTAATCCTGGTTTCTACACGTTATTTCTTCCCTAACTCTCCACCAAATTTTCAATGCCAGTTTATGAAGAAAAAGTGCTCATGTCGAACAGACAGATTTTTAGTTGTGGGAATATTTTGAATGGTATAATTTCACTTAGAACTGTCATAGTTCTTTCTATTACCCTTTATCACACAGAAACAATTAAGTTTCCAGAAAAAAAATCTGGTTTATGTTTGCATAACTGGCTTACATAATAATTGGCTGCAACTATTTTGTAACAATTACTTCACTTCTCATAATTAGCTTAAGTACACTTCTTTGCTACAGTAGTAATAAATCACTGCTTTCAATACTTGACAAATATGCTTGGACCATGTTTTATTGGGCAACCAACTCTTTTTTCTCTGACCTGTCAAAATGACTATGCATGAGGAAATTTTTCTATATAAAAATAGTCATGGAATTTTTTTCTAGTTCACATCTTTACTAGTTACAGAGGAACCAGAGCCTGAGAAGGTATGGGACAAAAATCCTTCTGCAAAGATGAGAATCAGTGCTCACGTTCTGTGATGCTTCAGAACTTGGTATCTTCAGAAGTTTTACAATAGTACATATTTCTTCACAACCAAATACATTTTACTTTGGAAACAAGCTATCAAATGCAGCAGGTGCAGAATACTAAAAGCAGAAAATCAACACAATGGAAAGGACAGACATTGAAGTACTTAAATATGCCATGTATTTTTCCACAATACCACTTAAAAACATTATAGTACAAAATTCTACACATTTCTCATATTTAAGAAATAAGAAGAAATTATCTCATGGTCTGTAACATTTCTAATCTCTGGTAAGACTGAATAAAGAATATCAACACATGAAATGTTTGAATATCATTATTTTAAGGTCTGCTTTTTTAACAGGGCAGATATATTCCTACAGTGCTTCAGCCATTTAATTTCAAGACAAATAAGGAAAGACCAATTACTAAACGTCACCTCCAAAGGCACTTGGTATGCAAGAAATCCAAGTTCAAACCTCAAATCAAACTTCATTTCAATCAGTGCTTCTATTTGTGGAGTGGGAGGACACTGCCAAGATATAGTGAGTTCTGAAGTTCTTTTACTTGTACACATGAATTGAGGCATATTATGGGACTCCTGATATTAGCAACAAAGATGTATTTCAGATAAACACATTCTTCATGAAAACCAACAGTCGGAAATTTACACAAAAATAAAGGAACACCCAGTATCACAGAAGATATAGAAAAGGGATGCTTTGGCATTTCAAGAGGCTGCTTTTTATGTCACTCATAAATATCAACAAAAAGCAAGGATTTCAGTATTAACAGCATCTCAACGGAAGCTATATTAAGTGGTATATCAAGCTACCTAAATGCTCCACCATCATTAAGTCACAAATACAAGAAATATATGTGGTTTTATTTTGAAAATAGTTGGAATGTAACAAACCCGGGGAGACTTCGTCTGGAAAGGCAGTAGAAAAATATTTTAATTAAATAAATTGCCACTTTAGTCATGCTTAGTGAAATGCAAAATCTTTTCTTCCACTGAACAGCAGACCATCAACATCTTGCACTCCCATATTCAGAGAAAAGTGGGATACAAATCAAATAATAAATAAAATAAAAATAAGCTACGCTTCTTTCCCAAACTGATCATATCCATTTGTTTGTTTTAGAACCTCTGGTTCATAACTTGGACTTTTCCTTCCTACAGCCACAAAAATGATCAAAAGCTCTGAGCTACACAAATGTTCAAAAATGGTTCAGGAGCACAACAGTTTTTCTCTCTTTATATTAACAAGAAGTCTTCAATTTTTTTAAAAAAAATTGCTAGCTACTACTACAATGCAAAGATGAGAATGAAAGCAATAAGATTTTTTTTCTCCAATAACTTACTTTTCTGTCAAAAATGGTGCATGAAGAGAGACAGTGTACTTGCAAACTGAAAACATAATCATAGAAGAACATGTTACTGGTTTCACAGTGGCTTATTCAGGACACGTTCACTGGACAGCTGCCCTGAATTGCTTCTAATGCATTTGAAAGATGCCACTGTAGACTTTATTAGCTGCAATGGTTTATAAATTAGCTAAGTGTGTTACTTTTTTCCAGTATAGTCACAGAAAGACACATTCTCAGTAGCTCCCAAACTTCTAATACAAGGGGTGGGCAACTGCAATCTAGGGGGCAAATTTTTGGCATCTGGGACACTGTGTGCTGCTATGGATTGGTACAAATATCAAAGAAAGATAGTAGTATTATAACATTACACAGCACAGGCGGCCCCTGCAACCTATTTCAGTGGTCAAGGGGGACTTTATAGGGAGACAATTTACCCCTTTTTTGGTCCAAAAAAGGTCCAGGGAATCTGAGATGGCTTTTATATCCAAGGAGCTCACAGCATGATTTTAATCTCAGAAGAAATCTGTGACATGGGTTAGATACAGATATTCTTCTGACTTGATTCATCCAATGATTGTGATGCAACACTTTTTTTTAAACTTGGAAACAGTCAGCAGTTGAGACAGATTTTTTTAACTGGTATGGACTATAAATGTATTTTGTGGACAATATTGACCTGTGATGCGCATCTGTGGAACACACTTGGGAAACTGCAAAAAATCACACTTTCCTTATCCCACTGATGGAAGCTTTCTCTTGGCAAACAGAAACTAGTTGTATTCTACTTGATCAGCTGTTTTCAATGGATTTCTATTCCCAAATATGCTGGAAGTTCTAATTGTGGTTTTATCTCATCTGAATCGCTTTCAGTAAGCCTAAGCTTATTACATAATCTTTCCTCAAAAAAGTACTGGGTAAAGTAAAATGTAATACTTAAGAAGATTTCCTTATCCTACCCAGCAAACAATTTGGATTTCTACCAGAATTAAGAAAGCAAAACATACATACCTATCAATACTGAACTCTCATTTTTTGCAGAGAAAAACATGCAGTATGTTAAGTTGTCTGAAATCCATGGATTCAGGCTGACACTGCCTTGGCAGAAAGACCAAGCATGTAAGTACATGTAAGAGGCTGAATATTTTCTGCCGTATGAGCACTCATAAGGCATCTGTTGTCTTTGCTACTCTGACAGCTAAGAAGCCAACAGCACATGAATTTTGCTGACTACAAACAAGATTTTCCTAAATATTTCTTATAGCTGCAGTAAGGACAGCACTAGTAATGGTAATAAATAGCAGCAGCAAGATTTACTATTACATTAAATACAAATTCACCTGGATTTGGTCACTTATTTTGAGACTCAGGCTCTATGTATATTCATTGGAACACGCAAACCAAATATCTGCACTGAAATTATTGGGCACACTGCCTCTAAATAGTCATATCCATGTAGAAAGTCTGTAACAGTTGTCCTTAACAGTTGTCCTTAACCAGGCTCTCCTTTAAGTAAATTTTGTTGCTACAGACCCCCAGGACTTAACTCAAGATGTAAAAATCCTAACCTGCATCAAATATTTACTTAAAATTACTCATCAAGGATCTTCAAATTGGATGAGAAGGGAGAAATAAATAAATTCAAACACTTTTATTATAATATTTGTACTGAAATGATACCATACAAATTTAAAACAACAACACCTTAACGCTGAACCATGGCCTAACATTACTTGTTAATTTTACGTAATTAGTTAATGAGAAGGCTGGCAGTGCATTTCACTTACAAGACTTGGCCTGTAAGTGACAGAGACTGCAACTCCTATTAACAATGTTGCACCTCCATTGGGTTAAACCTTCCCTCAGAGGTATTGTGAGGGTGAAGGAAGACTTCTGCTTCTTGCTATGAGTTTACTGCTGGAGTGAACTGAAGGACAACGTGCAGGCCTAACTTCCAGCTAGCCTTTGCCTTGGCTCCACTCACGTGACCGCTCTGCTGTCACTCAGCTGCTCAGCCACCCCCTCTCCAGAGTGGAGAGCCACATGACAGGAGCCAAGGCAGAGGTGGCTGTCAAGATGGCTAGGTCTGTGCATTGTCATTCAATCCACTCCAGCCATAAACTGGCAGGAAGAAGCAAGAGAAAACTCTTCCCTCTCCCTCAGGTGTCTCTGAGGCTGGCAAGGAATGAAAGGCAACACACAGCCTAGCTGGCAAGCCAATCAGCATTTGCCCTTCTCTCTCTCCACCCCCCCCATTTTCCAGCTGTCCAGTCTGTTATCAGAAATGCTCCACACATCCCCTTTTGCCTTCTTCATCAAGAAGGAAGGAGACCAAGATGGGCAAAGGAGAGAGGAAGGGAAAAGGGGGCAGGGAAGAGGAGGGAACTGAAAGTCAAAAAACGGGTTTCAACAACCCCTCCAAATGATCTTGCCATTTCCATTCATAAGCTGCATGGTCTTCTATCTGAATCCAGTAGCAGCTTATTTTGCCAACAGTGATCCCTTACTCCAGCTTCCAGTTTCTTGCCAGAGGTGGCATCTGCTGCAGCAACACCCTTGTTATCATTTGGTCCCACTTCTCCTTGCTATCCTTTTTAAAAGTTGGATGCCATGCTGCATTGAGAATCCCATTTTTCTGTGGGCACAAGGTGAGCTGAGCAGATGAGTGGCAGCAGAGCTGACAGTCATCCCACCAGCCAGCCAGAGTTTGCCCTTCTCTCTCAGTGTCTTTTCTTCTCTTGACTCACTTGCCTTTGCTCTTGACGAAGGCAAAAAAGAGGGATGTTGGAGCATTTTTGATACTAGACTGGACTACTCTCTGCTGGAAAGGAGGTGACGGGAAAGAGAGAGAGAGAAGGGCAAACTCTGACTGGCTGTCTCAACTGTGCTGTCACTCAGCTGCTCAGCTTGCCTCCTCCCTGCAATGGTGCAGCCGCATGTTAGGTAACATGCAGGCTCACCCAGTCTGCCTGCCTCCCTCTGCCTTGGTTCCTATCATGTGGCCACTTTGTTGTGGGGAGGAGATGGACTGAGCATCTTTGCAAATCTTTGCCGAAGCCCTGTGAAGACATTGTGGACCTCTGCAGGTCTGTGGACCACAAATTAAGAACCGCTGGTCTACGACAGAGGTGCACAATCCATGAACATACACACTCCAGGCCTGAAGTGCAGTCCCCTTGATGACTGCGGATCAGGCAGGGCAGAATGGGAGCAGCAATATTAATCCTGAGCATGCAAAGACTGAAAATTTTCTTCTAATTCAGTATTATACTTCTGATAATAGGCCACCAAAAGTATCAACAGTGACATGTGAAAATGTGCATTCTTGGGAATGGGGAAACACTACAAATCAGAAACAATAACACTGAACCAGAAATAGATGTTTATTTATATAAAAGTTAGATCCTGCCCTTTTAAACACAGTGCAGAGCAGTTACCAGCAATTAAAACCAATCACAACACATAATAACATTACAAAATATTATAAAAACAAACAGAAAAATGACTTTCCAAGCTGCTAAAGTGGTAGTGTACAAATTTAGTCAACTATGCTCATGCTATCTATTTACTGCATTTCTTCATATGTATAATTCAAGAGCAACTTCTACTACCCCGAAGGACCATCTGTACTTTTTAAGGCTCCTTTCTAGAGGGTAGGCATGAGATAGAAGATATGTGCATAAGTCCTTTGTAAACAGGAGAAGAACAAAGTGTCATAAATTATAAATGCACAGATCGACCTAGTTAATTCTGAAGTTTGTCCTCTTCAAAATATTCAACAGATGCATCAATGTCTTAAAAAATTTATCTTGCTGTATCTGCTTATCTGTTTTAAACCACTTGATCTCAATTTCTCTTGCTACAGTCACACAACAGCTAGGATTTTAAATCTTTTGTTCTGTGAACAAAAGAAGTTTCTGCTCACAGAAGCAGATCTGCTCTCAAGGAAGGGAACCCCCCCAGTAGCACAAATCTCCTGCCATTGGTGGAGCAAAAAGTTAACATCTAAGCTGGTATAATCATACAGGTCACGAAGTAAAACAATTCCTTGCATACCAATTTGGATCTTTTTTAAAACGAAAGCCCTACTTATTGAAGTTTATATTGTAAATAAGAATCCAAATACCACTCAACATCAGTTTTAAACATAACTTCCCCTTACTCCACAAATCTTCCTCATGTCTCTGGACACAGAGTCAATTAAGATCAAACTTCACGAATTTTTTTATTTAGAAGATACGTTTTCTTTTTTCAACATTGTTCATCATTCCTACATGTGCTCATACATGAGAAAACAGCTTTCTGGATGGGCTAATAAAGGACAGTTGAATTAGTTACATGAATTTCATGGCAAATATTGTGTGACTGGCCCTCCAGAATGTTGTTAGACTTCAGTTCCAATCATTCCTTACCACTAGAAATGTTGGACAGGACTGATGAAAACTGGAGTTCAACAACACTCTAGGGAGGTCAGACCAGATCCTTCCTTGCTGGATTTGCAAGGAAAACCTTTCTATTCTAACAGGCTTTGCAGAACTGACAATAAGGCCTTTTAACAGCATGCTGTTCTACTGATTTTATTATGTATAGTGGATATGTTTTAAACTCTTTTAGTGCCATAGGTAGCTAAATAACTTAAACTATTTTTCTGTATAGTTTAACTTACACATTTTAACTGTATCCGTTTTAACTTTTGTAAGCTTCCTCAGTCTCAGTTCTCGGGGAATGGTGGGGTATAAATGAATAAAAAACAGTAACATCTGGATCAGGTGTGGGCAACTGCCAGAAATTGGAGGGGGGAGGGTCTCAGTGCTCCGTCAGGAGCCCTTGGAGAACTACACCCTATCAAACTGCTTTTAAAGAAAGAAATAAAACCTCTTCTCTTCAGAGGCATGAGTCCATTTTTGTCATGTTTTTGGCCTGCATAGGATGCTTTAGGCCCAGGAGAAGCCTTTAAAAAAACAAAACAAAACAAGAAACTATCATTTGAGGTTTGTTTTACTTGGTGGTTTTAAAAAAAAATTCCTGAACATAGAACTCTCCAGAGAGAGCCAAAAACATGGTTAAATTGTCCAGCTATGCTCTTTTGGAAACATGGGAGGTACTGTAATTAAAAGAATCAAAAACAGAGAAGGGCTGAGAGGCTTTGGGAGTCTCAAAAACCACTTGGTGAACTGCATGCAGGCCAACTCTGATCTGGATAAAACTTGTACAGTTTACTTGTTCCTCTCTGATACAAGATACATACATTCACAGATGGAGAAGACCGGAAGGTAGTTTTCCATTACAGTTGATGGCTGCTACAGTCACGCAGGTACTTCTAACCACTTGGACTTATGGACTCCTAGAGACACCAGATACCATCTGATCTTGAACCTAGGCAGGGGTGAGCTCTGGTTGGCACTTGAAAGGGACGCTGCTCATGTAGTTTCATGTAGACTACATTTCAGAGGAAGGTACTGGCAAAATCACCTCTAAGTATTCCTTGCCTAAGAAAAACCTATGAAATTCATGAGGTTGCCTTAAGTCGACAGGTGACTTGAAGGCACATACACACACAGGTAAACCAAGCAACAACCTATGTAATCAAACTGCATGAATCTAGTTTACTATTGATATGTATCTATGCTTTCCAGGGTGTTTTAAGGATGCCTTCATAATGCATTGTTATGAGTTTGTTTTAAAGTTTTGTTTTCTTGGAGGACTGTTTAGGGCAAAAAGGTTTATAAATCTCTTAATAAATATTTAGGAATAGATAAAATAAAATATAGTCAATAGCACGTTCTGATTCCATAGAATTAGAAAACAGAAAAGGACTCCACGCTGTAATGTGCCCAACTCTCTACAGAGTAAGTTTGCCTCTAATAATCAGGTTATTAACAGAGATGCTACAAAACTTGATACTACTTGAGTCCAATCACTATACAGTGCTTCTGCTCTGGAACGCCCCCACAAAACAAAAAACACAAAGTGTGGCATCTCATTACAGTTAATGGATGTGATGGGCCCGCTGCCTCCATTGACTATAATGGAATGCAATACTTCGCACAACCTCACTTTTGTGTGTGCAGAGGTCATGCGAAATGAGGGCCCACTGTAATGCTCTATCAATGTCTCCTATATAATCATATCCTCATGTATTATTAGCCAGTTGCCCTGTAGAGAGAATAGCTGAGCACATCCTTTTCAAGAAAGATCTAGTTAAAAAAGCTTGAATAAATTTGCTGGGGAAACTCTATTCCTCAGTCCTGGCAGTGGTGGGCTAGATGCACCAACCCTATTAGTATCCCCGAGTCCTTAGAGTTCAGGTATCCAAGAAATAAATACTGTTTATTCCAAGCTGCTCAACATTATCATACCTTCATCTCTTTTTATCTTAATTACTATAATTTTTCTCTCTCTGAATTTATGAGCAAGTATTCCAAACTTCAATTTTTCTGAATTGAAGTTGCTCATCTTCTTATCTAAAAAACAGAAGATAACATCCCATATTCATCTCTGAAACTTTAGGGGCATTACAAAGAAATATCAATCCTATCCTCATTAAATTCCCACAAATATTTAATCTAACTCTTGCTATTTGGGCTAAATCAGTGAAATCCACATTTTCTCTTTGCAGGAATTGACCGGCACATTGATTTGTCTTTCAAGAACTCTACAGTTGTCTGCCAAGAACTCCTGCACTTTGAATAAAAGTCCACTGCATTAAAAAAAAACCTGACTATTTTTTAAAAAATTAAATAGTATGTTTCTGATTTTTAAAAAGAAAATGTATACAGGAGCATACTGACATAACAATTATTACCAGAGATCTACTAAACTGATTTAGGTCTTTTTTTAAAAAAAAATGAAGCTCAAGCAGTGTAGACATGCAAAAATATTTCAAAATACAATAAAGTTCATGGTTTGAGTTTTAATTGCAAATCAGCTACAGCCACACAGAACCAAAGCAACAGGCAATACCTCTGATCATCTTTTCTCTTCCTGATAACAGAGGACTGAGCAACAACATTGAGCTAGATGGTTGGACCCAATGCTCCAAGTGAGAGAAGCAGAGAACAGCAGTGGAGGAGGGTAGAGGGAGAGTGGCAGCGAAGGTTGGAAAGTAATATGGGATTTCACTGAGAGGTTGGAGAATGCAGCTTGTGTAGTAGACAGAGGCTTCAGGACTGGACATTAGTGAGCGGTACAAAAAGGTGTAGCAGAGGTCGGGGCAGACTGGAGAAGAATATTCGGGATAAAGAGGTGAAGAGGCTGGCAAAACTCCTTTGGGGGGTTGTATCAGACGTATGTGTTTGATGAGGTGTCTGTGTGTATATCTGAATAGCTGAAGAGACCACACACTTTTTTTGTCCAGGAAACATATTGAGGGGTAGCCATGCTGCCCATGCAGCAAAGTACAACAAAATACAAAACCCACAAAAAGAGCAATACCTTTACTGGTGAACCAAAAAAAAAATGCATAAAATATATCATGCAAGCTATCAAAGCTTCACCAGCTTCTTCATCAGACATTTGGATTTGAAAGTACCTAATTCAGTCACAATTTAGTTAAAGAGCTAAGGACTGGGACTTAATTCTTTGAAGTTTCTACTTCCACCAAAGGTAAAACTTTTTTCATTTGGAGTATAACCAGCAAGTTTTACCTATACAGCGTCTAAAAGTTTTTTTCAGATTTAGCCGTACACAGACTTCTTGAGAAATTCAGTGTTCCCTGACGAAAAGGGGGCTGGTGGCTTTACAAAATACAGAGACAATGCGGATCCCAGGATAAAAGAATTTAAATTTTACTCTCCTTTGTCTCCGTACCCCTACAGTCAAGAAAGGGTGGCCTCTGCCAATGCTGAGATCCTTCCAGAACAACCAAATCACAACAGAAACAACATCTGATACAAAATATTGGTCTGTGAATCCATCATCATCACTTTCTTTTCCTGTATGATTTTTTAACATCTTTTGCCTGATAATGAAGCTCATGAAGCTTCAAAAGCTTGCATGATATATTTTGTGCATTTTGGTTGGCCATTAAAGATGGGAACTTTTGTGAGAGCCTTCTTGGTTTGTCTGCAGTATCTTCACAACTTAAAATTGCACAAAAATGCATGCTTTTGCATCTGAAACTCCCTATGTTTCCAGGGAGGCAGGTCCAAAAGAGATCACTCTGACTTACTCCCAAGTTAGTGTGCACAGGTTCGCAGCCCAAGCAGACGTACACAGTCTTGCAGCAAATACAAAATTACTGTTTTGCTAGAATAGTTCTAAACTCCAGCTTCTCAGATATACCAGCCCAGTTTTCCTGATTTTCACTCTACTAGCATGCACTGTAATATGAGCCTTACATTAGAAATTAATAAGATTTCCCATTATTTTAAAAAACAGGGTTTTAATTAAGAATCATTGGGTATGTACTCTCATTCCAAAGTAGGTCCCTAGGTAAACTGTTACTCATTATCTCACTCAGGGATTCCTGATAAACTCTGTAGGAATTCTGAGGCTCCCTGGAACACAGTTTGGAAAGTACTAGCTAAAACTCTAATCTAGAAGAGAAGCCAACATACACCACATTGAAGAGAATCTATTACTAATGGCCGTGCTTTTCCGCAGTCATCCAACCACCTTTTTGTGTGTTATTCAAACTAGCAAGGAATCTCTGAACAACTCAAAGCACAGAATATGGTATATGGTCCTTAGACTGCATTTAAATATTATAATACCTCTATATTTTTATTACATGTCTTACAACATGGGAATACGCCTCAGTGAACACAGTGGGCCTTACTTCTGAGTAAACATACATGGTACTGTGGTTAATAATACATTGTTCTCAACCACAAGTGGATTTGTGCTAATGAACTTCCCTAAACACACACACAATTCAAGACTATTAAATTTTCCTTGTTGGCAAATACGTCAACAATAAAGCAAAATATGTGCCCTCATTTGAGAGCATATCACATTATCCCACACAAATAACTCTCTTGCTGTAAAATAATTGTATTAAATAATTTGTGTAACATCTATAGTGTTATACCAAATCTAGCATCAAAATAATACTTCAAGATGTGAATGGTTTTACTCACTGTGTCTGTTGTAGTTTTCAGAAACATGAGAATTCCTTGACAAAATAGGTTTGCGTGTTGACTCAAGTTTTCAAGCCCTGTGGATTTCAATTAGAATTTTAGAACTATGCCTTCTCCAGTATTAGTACACTACTTGTTTAGAAAATTTTCTTATAGCTCTGAGTAGCAGTCCCCGACCTGGTACCCTTCAGATATGTTTGCACTACAACCCCCATTACCCATTACTTATAACCCACCTTGACTCCCAATTTTGGAGAAAAGGTGGGCTATAAATAAAAGATCATCATCCCCAACTGGCATGGTAACAAAATATGCTAGGTGGAGATTATGGGAGTTCCAATCTAACATCTGAAGGGCACCAGTTTTCAGTATGCCTCACACTACTAAGTTCATAGTGAAGTCATAAGAGAAGATACTGTTTCCACTGTGCATCACTGGTGATTCACAGGTTGCTAGGGGACAGAGAATATGGAATTTTCCCCCTGATTTTTAAGGCACTGCTTCCCTATTCTCAAGAATAAAGAATAAATACGTCTATACTACCTACAGGCTAAAGTTGCTGAACAGATATCAGAAGAGAAGACCTAAAAAGAAAGAGAAAAAGATGATTTAAGGAAGTTGAGGGCTCTTAGAAAATCTTAATAGTAACATTCTGAAAAGGAATTTTCCATATAAATAAATACACACACACACACACACACACACACACACAGAATGTGGTCTCCCAAGTTCATGCTAGCATACAAGGTAATGGACAGTTTCATTCAAATCACCTTGAAGAAATGCCCCTTTGAATGCTATTATTCAATTTACTAACTTCTGACTGTTATCCTATTGCTAAGTTCAAGTGGATACAACAAGCATCACAGTTTCTTTGTGGCATGTTTAGACCCAACAAAAATGGTATTAGAATGGTAGTGTTTACTACATGGTACTGCAGTGCCGACACGCAGAGCATGGATTACCATGCTGGTTCCAAAGGGTACTTAGACCACAGAACAGCGCAGACCCAGTTGGACCCACACAGTGACCTGATTTTTGACCACAAACCTGAAAAGAGCTCAGGAATAGTTAGGGACAATTTGTAAAGGATGGTAACTTTGAAGTAAGTTGTAAGGTGGGAATGAGAGAAAGAACTATGCAAGCAGAATCAAAATTCCTTTAATAAGAAGGATAAACTCCAAACATGTCAAAACATGTCCCAGGGCCCTTCTACACCACATATCCAATGGAATTCAGGGATTTGTACGTCAGGGAGGGGCATTTAAAAATTTTCAGCTTCCTTGATGCCTTCTCTGATGAAGATTTGTCAATGCAATGCTGATTTTTTTAAAAAAATCCAGGGAGACCCAGCATCATGTATAAACTGATGGAGTCTAAGCATTGATTGACCAAGAAAGAGAGACTGGCTTAGCAGTTCAATTAAAATTTAAACCCAGCACACAGCTACTTTGAAAAAGGAAAACTTCAAGAAAAAATTAGAATAAATCTGCCATCACAGTGTCCTCACATAAATACATGGCAAAAATCACACTCAGAAAGTGGTGTATAGTCTGATCTTCATGCCTGAAACTGCAAACGGTACAAAAATAGCAGCCCAAATCATCAGAGCTTTAGAGTGACTACTAAGAGACTTCAATGCTCTCAGCTCTTTAGCTTAGAAAAAAAGTGCAGAAACAAAGTGAAAGATGAAGAAGGGCTATGAAGTTATGCATACTATGGAAAAAGCGGATAAGGTTAAATCTCTCACAAAATACTAGAACCAATGAAATTGAACAGTGTGAGACTCAGGACAGATAAATGGAAGTACTCTTGCAAACAATGCATTGATAAATCTATGGAATTCACTACCACAAGATGTAGAGATGGCACCAAGATGATAGCATTAAATGGGAATTAAGAGACATTCATGGAGAACAAGGTTATCAATTGCTACTAGTCACCATGGTGGCTGTATCTCACTTCCAATATCAAAGGCAGTAAAATTCTGCATGCCAGTTGCTGGAAAATGCAAGAAGGAGGATGCTACCATACTCATGCCCTACTATGGCAGTGATTCTCAACCTGTGGGTCCCCAGATGTTTGTGGACTTCAGCTCCCAGAAGCCCTGAGCATTGAGCATAGTGGCTGGGGCTTCTGGGAGCTGAAGTCTACAAACATCTGGGGACCCACAGGTTGAAACCCACTGTAGTACGGGCTTCTCATTGGCTTCTGAATGGCCACTGTCAGAAGAGAATGCTGGATTAGCTAGGCCTTCGGTCTGACCCAGCACACCTGTATTCATAAAATGAACAGAGCAACTGCTATTGTTCTTTTCTTTCCGACATACTTCACTGGTTCCAATACGAACAAATAAGGAAAAAGTCTAGCGGGCTTTGCTACCACAAAGTAAACAAATGGAGCGAACTACCCTATCCTTCTTGAAAGACTGGAGGAACAAACGCTGTTCAATCATTCCATGGGGATGGGTTAGGGTGGCAGACTGTAGGTCACATGTGGCCCAAGTATTTACTGGCTTCTAATTCCTCCCCAAAGCCTCTCAAATCTAAGGTGAAAAAAAAATCACCTACAGAATGTTCCAAAGTGCTACCTGAAGCAGCACTGTACATCAAAACACATATCCTCAATTCACAAAAGTTACTTGGAATGGTAACAACCAGCTGAAAAAAAAACCCTCCTTTATGTCCATGTCACATTTTTGGTCAATTTTCTACTGAAGATTCAATAGTGCAGCCCACAATGGAGAGACCCATCCCTGTTCTAAACCTTGCTCAGAAGCATTTCTTTCCTAAGTCAGCTGTGCATCCACATGCCAAACTTTACCACTGCTGGCTTCTGGCAGCCACAACTGTTTCCTTCTCTGTCATATGTTATTCCCTGCTTACTCATCTCTTCTCTTCTCTTCCCTCCTAGTTCCCATTGAGGGTCTGTACATAGCTCTGTCAGAAAGAAGCAACCTAAGGCAGACAAGATTATTCACTTTTGATCACCTAGTGGAGAACAGTCATCCTGCTGCCTAAAGCTATTTACTAAAAAGCAACAAATGCTAACCACAGCTGCAAATATCAATGCACAAAAATCAAAGAGAGGAATGATCTGCACCAGAAGTTTCATAAGGTAAAGCAGCTCAGATTTCTTTTGACAGCAAATATTTTGACTAACTTTGATTCTCTACATAATATTTCCTACCTACCTCAATGTGTAAGAAGGCCATCGTCAATACAGAGACTATAAAAGATTCCAACCAGTTCTTTTGTGCAAATTAGATACCGGGGCCTAGCTCCATGGGCAGAAGGGAACCGCAACATATATTTTCATTCTTTGTTTCAGACATATACAATCAATACATATGCATATGCATTACAAATACAGCAATGATGGGGGAAGGGAGGAGAAGAAAAAAAGAATGGCATCCAGTACACCATTAGGATTAGGCCTTTGAAATGTATTCTGTTCTAACTTGCTGTTTCCCTTCCTCTTACAATTGAATCAGTTTCAGATAAGACTATGTCCAAATCCAAACAGAAACTGCATTCTACTGTAAAATTAAAACTTCACCCAAATGATTAATGGAAGAACAGGATAGCTATCCTTGAAAAGCATATAATCCTGGTTTCACCTTAATAGGCAGCACAGAGCAGAGAAGGGGAAGAGGAGATCAATGCTTACTACACTATAGCTAGAGTGATGATCTGAAGTAGAATCTGCAGAGCCACCATTTTTTTCCTTTAGCAAATCACTACAGAAATCAACAGTAGTGCCTTTTTAGAATAAAGAGGCAGGACAATAGTAATTAACAGGGATTACACAACTCTCCCCTGATTTTAGTCATTTGTCCTAGAATAATTCCAGATTAAAAAAGGGGGGGGGGAGACCACTTAAAAATAGTTTTAAACCTTGCAATCTTGCATTGTTAGGTATTTTATAATAGAGCTGTGTGAAAGAAATAAAACAGTAAAAACAATGAATCTGTCCCTAACCCACTGGACACAAAACACACAACTGAGAAAAAAGCTGCTGTGCTGAATCAACCATCCGATCATGCATTTCCTCCTCAGAGCCAAAAGGGTTAGTTAAATACCAAAACCCTGACTGCACCTTAAGTCACAAGATGGCCAGAGAATGGTGCCCCGAGGGGGGTTATAATTTTACAAGCGGTAACCAGTCACAAGGAAGAAACCATGTCCACTCATCTCCAGTCAAGGATGGGGGCTCCTCTACAGGAAAAGCAACTCTTCCTTTCTTTCCCTCAAAATCTCAAGCAATGGCTGAGAGCTTTGGAAACACTGAGCCAAATGAAAACCAGAGAAAAAATTCCTCTGGAAGCCCGGCATAACATGTGAGAGAAGGGGACAGGGAGAGAGAGAGAGAGATTGGGGCCTCTTCCCCAGTCACCCGCTTGTACTGAAAGCTAGGGCTGGAAAGTGACAGCACAAAGGGAAGGGGAAGGAAAAGAGGAGGGACAGAGAGAGGGAAACCTTGAGCAGAAGGAAGCAGCAGCAAAGCGGTAGGGCGCCTTTTTTGCTCTTCCCTCCCGCGCTGAGCAAGATTAGGGATCCACATAAAGCCCACCGAAATCACAAGTTACAAGAAACCTGTTGCTGCGGTATCTACCACGCCTATTGTTAAAATACAACAACCGTGGAGACTTTGGACTAAAGAAGAAAACGCGCAGGCTGCCACCCCGGGAGAGCGAGTCGAGAGCGCAAAAGCCCGGCTTGAGCGCGGCACTCCTAAAAAATAAAAGCGATGGTGGGGAGCGGGGAGAGAGACACTCTTAGGGGCGGATCCGCACAGGCACGGAGCCACCCATGCGGGACCAGGCTGGCACGCATCCCGAAAAGGGCCATGCCGCCCGCTGCCAAAGCCCACCCCAAGATCCTCTGCCTCCGCAGAGGAGGCGGCGGAGGAGAAGCCATAACCAGCAAGCCCGGCGGCGTTCCGCGTTGTTGCTGCCCCAGTGGAGGAAACAAAAGCCCACTCAGGCCGCGAGGCCGGGCCTGCTCCGCTCCTTTCTTTCTCTCTTCCTTCCTTCCTCCCTTCCTGCCGCAACCACCAAGACCAGTCAGCCCGAGCGAAGGAGGGACTCACCTGGGCCGCGGGCCGGCTAGGTGGGGCCGGCTTGAAGCGCCGTAGCAATGGAGCGGGAAAGGCGGGACAAAAAGGCGGGCGGGCCGAGCGACCGACTGACTGACTGAGGGGGAGCGGGAGGCGCGCCGCTGCCTCGCCGCGCTCCTTTCTTTCTTCGCCGCCCCTTGCCCGTGTCCAGCCGGGCCTCGGCCGGCGTTGCCCCGCCGGATAAAAGCGGCGGCTCCCGGTTGCCTCCTCAGCGCCTGACGGCCCTGTCTCTCCGGACTGGGGAGGGAGGAAGGGGGATGTGCAGCCGCCGAGCCCGCCCACCGTCCCTCGCAGCTGCTCGGCGAAGGTTGCGGCCGGGGTTTGGCTGAAGGGGGTCAGGAAGGGCGATCGCAAGCCGCGCTCTCGGAGGCAAACGCGCACCCTTTTCCCTCACTCGCGCCTTTGGGAGCTCAGTGCCGCATCTGCTTTGAGGCAGGGCCGGCCAAAAGGCTGCAAGCACAAGCCCCACCCTGAAAGAAAACAATGCGCCAGCCAAGCCACCCCCTCCCTACTCGAGTCCCCGGGGGGGGAGGATAAGGCCGCTCACACGTGCAGGGCGCACGGACTTTGCGGATCTCTTTCCTCTCCTCGCGTCCGTCTGCCGCCTTTGTTGGCTTAGCAGCGCCTCATCCTGTACACGTTTAAGCGGGGTTTGACCTGCGAGCGGGCTCAGGCGTGCCTTTTAAAGCGCATCATCGCCTCTAAACGCTCCCCCGTTTCTCATGCGCAGCATTTAGCGATTGACCTCGCTCGCCCGCTAGATGCATCTCCCGCGTTAAATGTCACCACACCCCTTCCAGCTGCCAAAGAGGGGAGGCGCTGGCCCGGTCCGCTTCTTTGGTGCTCTTCACTGTGGTTTGGTAACTGGAATTAGTTGCACAGGTGGGTCGTGTAAACTGTGTGCCTTCGAGTCGACTTAGGGTGACCCCCCCCCAAAATTTGATAGAGTTTGAAGTAAATCTCAAATTTGAAATTAATAAAATAGGTGAGATATCCCTGTGCTTTTTGTTTCTTTTGACCTACAAACAAATAAAGGACAGTAGAAGCTGCAGTGGCCGTACACCAGCTAATACAGTACTTCAGAACTCCTGTATCAAAAATTTTAAGAAGAAGATGCCCTCTAAAGGTGCAGTCCTATGCACCTCAGTCTGCGCCATAAGTGTCCTTCAGTGGTATGTTTTAATCTCAGCTGAAAGGATAAGTTTTCCTTTCCGCTCAGAACTGGACCTGCACACATTTTTGTTCCCTCAAAAGTTGGACGTGATTATGAAAATTCTTTACCACCCTTCCCTAGTGATGTCAACTTGAGTTTATCGACTCAGACTCAAGTCAGACTTAAATTGCTTCAATGACTCAACTTGGACTCCACTCGGAATAAATGATGCACTGACTCGACTCGACTGGTGACTTCTATATTTTTAGTGACTGACTTGGTTCAGTAACATAATCCATTCATCTAGAAACTTTATGACTTTGAACAATGCTTCCATCTCTTTTTGCCTACTGGTCACATGACAATCTCTCAAGCCCAAAGTGTGGGTACATTTCTCAGAGGGGAACAGCAAATGGGTTAGGCAATGGGCTTGAGGTCTGCTCCGCAGCCTGTCCCTGCTGCATAGCGGAGGAGCTTTCTGAAACTTCCTAAGAACGGAAGGTAAGATTCGCCCCCAGAGCGTAAGGCCATGTTTCTCAGAGGGAGCAGAAAATGTGATAGGGAATGGTTTGGAGGAGGAAGGATCCTTCCTTCTAAAGTTTTTGAAGCTTCGGTAATGGGGAGTTAGAAGGATCCTATTCCCCCATTTCTGAAAAAGCTCTAGCTTTGCAAATGGGAAGTACAATAAAAAGGCTGCTGGCAAAATTGCAAATGTGGAGAGCCAACTTTACTTTAATTTGAATCTGTCCAGAAATTATGGGATATAGGTTGGGGTATAAAGTTGGCTCCTGGACTTGAGACTTGACTTGAAAGTATCTTGCAAGGACTTGGGATTTGACTTGTGGCTTGGAGCAACAGACTTAGGCCATTTCTGTACTAGACTGTACTAGTGCTATTATTCCACTTTCAACATCCTATGGAATCCTGGGGTTTGCAGGT
Organism: Iguana delicatissima; assembly: GCA_948472985.1. Classification (NCBI taxonomy): domain Eukaryota; kingdom Metazoa; phylum Chordata; class Lepidosauria; order Squamata; family Iguanidae; genus Iguana; species Iguana delicatissima. The sequence continues at coordinate 555,372 of CAOKZL010000540.1, read as the reverse complement.
TAGGGAGGAGCCTCAAAGGTCTCAGCACAGGTCTCAAAGGCCCCTCCCTAACCTGCAAACCCCAGGATTCCATAGGATGTTGAAAGTGGAATAATAGCACTAGTACAGTCTAGTACAGAAATGGGCTTAAACAATCACTACCCTTCCCTAACTACATTCCAGACATGATGGATTACAGTTCCCGTCATTTCCACTGGCAAGGCCACTGAGAATAAAATTGTGGGACCCTGATTGAGAAGGCTGTTTGCATTATCCTGCTATCTTGGCTTCCCTGTCGCAGGCACAGTGCAAGATGAAATTTTCAGTGTTTTCTCAGTTTCACACTCCAGAAGTCATCGGGGAAATGTGTTTAGTTTAACTTGATAAAAATGTAGCTATCAAGTTAATTTGAAAACAGCAATAACAACCCCACAGCTACCTAAGATCAAACTCAAAGGGAAAGAGAGCTTAAGCGTAACTAATTCTGAGTAACCAGTTTCTTGTGATCAACTACTTTTTCTAAAAACAATGTCTAAATAAGTTATATCAAAATTCTAAGTTGGTCAAGGATAATTTCACCCCTTTTACAATGTAACTAGCCTTTAGTTAGTGTTATAGTTATTCTGTTTTGGATTAACTAAATTGAAGACCAATATCACATGGTTCAAGTCTCATGCTGTGTTGTGTGGGTTAAGATGGAAAAGGTAGAAAGAAGGAGAGTGTTTTAGCTCGTAGGCAAGCATCTTGTAGCATCCATATGTTTTGTTTAAATAAGTAACTGCTGTTTTAGTTAGTTTTGAAAAATGGAAAAACAAAAAGTTACTTGTAAAATGTAACTATTATGGTACCAGCCACCCCTATGCTTTGGAGTTATAACTTAATTAGAACAGAACCTTGCTATTGTGACAAAATGAAAAAATATGCCAAGAAAACTCTGCACTATTTATGTTGAAGAAGGTCAGCCCTAACGAGATGATTACTGAGACAAGAATCCAGTCATGGCTTGAAGCAAAAAGAAATAGAAGTATGCCAAGGCAAGTGACTTGTCCCTTCAGCCTCTTACCTCAGTTATTTTGAGAACAAAATGTGGGTGGGGGGAGACCTATGTATTCTGTCTTAGGGAGAAAATGTGAGATATAAATGGGGATATTAAACAAACAAACTATGAATTTATACAATTACTGGAATATTTCTGTCTCACTTTTAGGTTGTGGTTCCCCCAAAGTGCCTAATGAATATCCTTTTATTAGAGAAAATATATACACACACATACAATTTTAACTTAACAATAAATAGTATATATCAAATCCTAAGAATGCAATTGCAAAGAAGGTAATGAATAAACAGTATATAGAGAACAAATCTCATTCCTGGGATAACCTTAAAATATATATATATATATATTTAAAGAAAAGAAGAATATACTAAAGGAGACCAAGAATGTATCTAAACTTTAAACCGCAGATAAGTGATCATTAACATCACAAATATTTGTATACCATCCATAGAATACAACAAATTTCTACTGTAAAGAAAGACTGTCATGATAGCTTCTCCACAGGAACATTAACTGTCTCCTCATACTGGTGGTACCCCAAATGTACTCAATAAAAATGTCTCCAGACCATCTAAAGGTGTCCAATACCATTAGTTTACACATGAGTTTAGTGTAGCACTCAGGCCATTTCCGCACTAATCAGTTATAGCGCTATCATTCCACTTTCAACATCCTATGGAATTCTGGGGTTTGCAGTTTAGGGAAGGGCCTTTGAGGCCCCTTCTGAAACTGCATACCCCAGGGTTCCATAGGCTGTTGAAAGTGGATTAAGAGTGTTATAACTGGCTAGTGAGGAAATGGCCTCAGTCTCAGCACAGGCTCATTTGCTTGATCCCAGTCACCCAGAGCTGCAACAAGCAACACATCGATGGAGACCTCATACCCCTTTTGCCTCACCACATCAGCCAGAGGGGCATATTTCTGGTGTTTACATTCTCTGGTGTCCTTCTTGGTTGGTTTTCCATTTTCAAAGGGGATTCTGAAGTCCACAATGATGAAATTTTTCTGGTCTTTGTCAGTAATAACTATGTCCAGTCCCAATTGACTACCTATCTTAGGCACAGTTTGGTTTAGAGAAACAGTGCCCTTTAAGGCTGGTGCATTGCTGCATCATGCCAAGGTTTCCAGGCTGTGTGGGGGACAGTTACAGAGCATGTGCAGAAGTGTCTCATTCAGGTGGCCACAGTGACAGCACTGTTTGTCATGGTTGCCAGATTTGACGGCACTTTTAAGAGGGACGTTATCTAGATGAGCTTGATGGACAAAATGCTAAACGGCAAAATGGGTAAAATTTCCATTGGATGTAAAGTGATTGCTGGAGTCCCATTATAATGTCACTTTAGATACCTCATCCTGAGGCAGGTTTGCTCAAGAGCAGTAGCATATATATCCCTCAGAAGTTATTTCAATTAACTTTCTAATCGATGTCTTGATTTATGAGAGATTTGTACCACTGGCAAACTCCCTTTGGTGGCAGTGAGCTGTGGAAAATTGAAACAAACCAGCCAGAAGTTGGTAAGAGGTGGTAGCAAGTAAAATGTCATGATAGGATTGGGGATACCTGTGGGAAGATCAATGCGTGCCTTTTCCAGGCATTGTCTCTGAACCTGGCTTATTTCACAAAGTGGGGATAAAATAGGGATAAAATAGAGAGGGTGAGTGGGTTAAGAATCATGTTTGCCATCTTGAGATCCTTGGAGAAAAGGAGGCTTATACCAGTGGTTCTCAACCTGTGGGTCCCCAGATGTTTTTGGACTTCAGCTCCCAGAAGCCCTGAGCATTGACCATAGTGGCTGGGGCTTCTGGGAGCTGAAGTCCACAAACATCTGGGGACCCACAGGTTGAGAACCACTGGCTTATACAATGCAATAAATAATGAAATACATGATTAAACATATAAAATGACAACTCTCTTGTAGCAACACCTCTAGGTGGCTCCCCACCTGTTTCCAGGCATAAATCAAAGTGCTGTTGGTGACCTCTACAGCCCTACATGGTTGAGATCTAGGTCATTTGAAAAACCATATTCTCCCATATGAACCTGCCCATGTTTTGAGATCTTCAAGGGGGGGTGGCATTTCTCTTTGTGCTACCATCATTTCAAGGAAACACAGGAGAACGTCTTCTCAATGGCTGCTCTGAGGCTCTGGAACACCCGTCCTATACAGATTAGACTGGCACCCTCCTTACTGTCTTTCCACTAGCAGGTAAGTCCACTCAGCCTCCTCTCTGCTGTCTTTTTGCCAGCAGGCAGATGCCTTCTTATTTAAACAAGCCTTCAGCTTTTAATAGGTTGGGGTAGTGCAGATATGTTGGTTCTTAATACATAATAAACACTTAGGTTTTAATTTGTTTTTAACTATTTTAAATTAATGTCTTTAAGTGGATAGTTATACTACACAGTTATAGTGTCATATTCCATTTTGACTGGTATGGCTGCATCGTGTGGAATCCTTGTATTTCAGGGAGGGGCCTTTGAAATTCTCAGCCAGAGGGCTCCCCTGGTGCCTCTGACCAAGTTCTAAACCCCAGGATTTTATGGAATGTTGCCACAACAGTTGTAGTAGAATCAAAGTATTATAACTATTTCATGTCAAAGGGCCCCCAGACGCTGAAACACCATCAAGAAGGGAACAGAATGAAATTTCCAGAGCAAGAAGTTCCGTTGTCTTGGTGCTGCACATTCAGAAGGTTGTGAAGCAAAAGCTTAGGTTCCGGTTCCAGTGCCAAAAACGAACATAACCCAGACAAGATGGTTTGAACAATAGCAAAGCCAGTTTAGGTATTCAGAAACTTCAGCAGGTGCAAAAGACTGCAGCCAGACAGTTGACTGGGCCTATTCTTCAGAACACATTCCTTTAACTTTATTTACTTTTTGTTGGCTTCCAGTTGATTTCCACACCCAATTTAAAATGCCTATGAGCATATGGACAGTTTGGGATCAGGATATTTAAAGATGCTGTTCTCATGCATCATCCTGCTCTCTTCTATCTCCCACCTCTCTGATCAGTGGTAATAAACAAGACAGGGCCTTGTTTTGCTCCGCTATATTCCATTTATAGTTTTTCAGATTACCTCCTACTGAGGCCTTAGTGCACTTCAGAAATTGAAAAGGAACACATGTCTTACAAAAGGGTGTATTCATCTTACAAATATAGTACTCCCCCCTTATCCATAGAGATCTATTTCAAGAGGTTACCTGAAACTGCAGATAGTACTGAACTTACTAGCTTCTCAGGAACCGTAAAGAGGCTTCATTCCACTGGACCGTATGAAGCCTCTCTATGATCAGTGTGAAGCTAGAGGATTACTTCCAACGACATCAAAGTTCCTGTGGAACCGTTGATAGATGGGCAGTTAAAGTTGGGGCTGGGCAGGCAGGAGACAAGGTGTGGGTGGCAAGACCCAGAGCAGGCTGTGTGGGTGTTGTCTCTTGGATGCTGGATGGCACATCAGGGCAAAGGGTGGGAGGGGGAGAGGTTGAGTCTATGAGGGAAAAGGTTGATCGCAGGTAACCGAAACCATGGAAAGTGAAATCATGGGTACGGGAGAACTACTGTATTTTCTTATATTGGCTTATGACATGGTGGTGTGTGTGACTTGGCCACTTTAGTCCTTCTGTCAATGTTTCTTTGCACCGTGTGAAGCGTCCCTCCTCTTCTATTTAGGAAGCCCATTCTGCCAAAGAATATTGTCCTATGTAGTATGTACCACTTTCTGGGTTCTATGGGGCCAACTATAATTGAACACTGCAACACAATCACAATTTAAGTCCATATATATACATTATAAGAAAAGAAAAAAACAAAAAAATTACATAACGTGATAAACAAAAGTGAAGGGAAAAAAGTTGCGACAAAAAAAGATTGCTTACATTTCTATTTCTCTCCAAATCAATTTACATAATATTACTTATTCAATGTATTATAAATCATACTGATTATATATTTTGGTTATATATATCTGAATCTCATTCTTATTATACCCATTGTTGTTATTTATTCCGATAATTAACATTGTAAAAAAATGCTATTAGTAATTTCATTCTTATTTCTATCTTTTTCAAACTAAATTTAACCTGTTACTGTCACTAAGTGTGCCCTATCCCCAGAGCCAATTATATCTCAAATTACTCCACTTTCCAAAATTGTAACTCTTCTTGTGGAGGTGTGACACTTTCGTCTTTACTAATACCTTTTCCACAAATATCTTCCATGTTGCTTCAAAATCACTCCCTTTCATTATTCCTTTTTTGGCCTTAATTCCACATGTTAACTTATCATTAATCTGCGATTTTCCACGCTTCTTTATACCAATCTTCTATTTGAAAATCTCCATGAATTTTCCATTTTCCTGATATAACTAACCTTGCTGCAGTTAATAAATTTGTAATTATATCCTTCATTGCCTGGGTACAATTAACCTTATCACATATAGATAACAATGCTATACCAGGACATACTTCTAAATCAATTTCTGTTATCTCTTTAAATACCATTTGCTAAAATTTCTGTACACATTCGTAACTCCACCCCATATGAATGTAAGTACCAATTTCTTGGCAACCCCTCCAGCACAACCTTGAATAATTCTTACCTATGTGATTTAACTTCACTGGTGTTAGGTACCATCTCTAAACCAATTTATAATAATTCTCTTTTATCCATACAGATAATTTTTTTAAATAATGATGATTCCAAATTTTTTTCCAATCCTGAACCTCTATTTTTTGTACTAATTCTTCCTTCTATATTTTTCTGAGATATTCCTCTTGAGCTTTATGTTTTGATAGCATTTTGCATATTTCACTTGTGGTACCCTTCAAAATTTCATTTTTGTCCATACTTTCAAAGTCCCAATATATATTTTAAGAAAAATACGACAGGTTACATATTAAATTTAACACATATGCACTGTGCCAAAAGTTCCATCAGCCAATGAGCTGCCAGTGCAGACTTCCGGACTCTTCTGCCTGCACTGCTCAGTGGTATGGTAAACTTAAAAGCCCTAAACAAAAAATACAAAATAGATGGATATCAAATATACACATTCCACTACAAAATATTTACCTTTTTGTTCACTCCTGAACACATAACTGAAAATACCACTACATCACTGAAAGTGAAAATTTTCTATTCTTCAGCCCTGGCGATTGTAACTCCTCTCCAGCCCCAGCTATCCCGCTGTTTCTGACCTCAGCTAGTAAATAGAGCCCTTTTAGGATTTTCCCATCCTCTGGGCCAGGTACTTCAAAGCAAAGAATTTTAAACTCAATTTAGGGCCTTGATTTCAGTAACACGCACCCTTCCACTATCCTGATTTGAAAGGGACGGCCCAATTAATCCTCTGCCATCCCTCTCTTCTTTTCAGCTGCTTTTAAGATGTTACAGTTTTTCTTTCCTCCTCTGACTTTCTCTGCTTTGTCCTCAGCTTATTGCAAAATGAGTTCAAAATGCAAAAGCTGTTTGCACTCATTTAACTGGGATGAGAAGAAAGAATCTTGCCCTTCCTGGTAGGCTCAGGCAAATGCAGACTGCTGCAGACTCTCCTAACTTGTTTGTTTTTCCTCATGAGTAACTTTTTCTTGACCATACGCTGATGTTCCTTGGCCAGACATGAAACATTTCTGTGAAATGTTGGAAGATATGGTAACAGCTTAAGACGAAGCGAATCTGTTTGAACTGTGTCAATTGAGAGCCTTTCTGCACTATATTGTTATAGTGATATTATTCCACTCTCAACTTCCTACAGAGTCCTGGGGTTTGCAGTTTAGAATTTATTTAGCATTTAGAATTCTCAGCCAGATTGCTCTTTGGCCTTAGTAAACTATAAACCCCAGAATTGCACAGGATGTTGGAAGTGGAATAATAGCACTATAACAGTATAGGGCAGAAAGGCCCTCAGACAACAAGGGGTCAGATAAGTGAATATTTCTTCTTACAAAGCTAGTATGTCACATAGATAGCTTCTAGGCTAGCTTACTCCACAGGCTGGGTTGTTATGTGCAGGAACAGCTTGGGGAAGGCTGTTCTGTCATTTGAACCCCCAACTGTACCCTGTAAAAAGCTGTCGAACAGCCCAGACAAAACTTGTCCACCCCGGGACAGTACGTACCCTCCAGCATTTCACAGATGGAAACATGTGGCTGAGCAACCTCAGTGTGTGGTCAGAAGGGTGTGGCCAGGCAACAAGAGGGGACATGCTATTAATGAGGAAGAACATGCAAAGCTATTCCTTTAGAAACTTTGAGATTTATGTACTGAGTTTTTGAAAGCCTGGGAAAAAAGGGGGAAGGGTCAATAAATACAAATAAAAATACATGCACATGTGTGTACATAGCACGCTGCTATTTATTTAACAATAAATTTAACTTGGGCGAGGCACACTCTCTCAACCTCAGAGGAAGGCAATATCAAGCCCCCTCGTCTTGCCAAGAAAACCATGTGTTGGGGTCACCTTTAGGTCACCATAGGTTGGAAATGACTTGAAGACACACAACAGCAACATATAAGATGATAAAATTGGAACTGCACAATGTACATTATAGATCAGATCAAATCCCAGCTTTCCCATAGCATAACACATTTGGTCACCTTGAGCCAGCAGTAGCTTCTCAGCTTAACCTATTTCACAAGATTGCTCATGGAAGAAAAGTGAAGAGGGATGGGGGAAAACAATATTATCTTGGAATTAAATGGAATGTAATTAGTTAAAAAAAGATAGTTGAGGGGAAAAAACATAATTGTCATAAAGAAATACAAGCATTTCAATTGCTTTTTAGGCTACAATCTCAGGCTACAATCTTGTACACATACACCTCGGAATAAGGGCCACTGAACTCAGACAATATGAGTGCAATTACATTGTTAATATAAATGGAATATTACTTTATGGACCAAAAAAAAACTCGTTCACAGTACATAGGCAATAAAATCACTCCCAATATTAAACCTCTGCAAGTTACATTTTTCCCCCTGTGGCACTGTGCAGCCCCGGCACAAACAGAGGATAAGTAAATTAGGAAAAAAGGGGAGGTGAGAGAAGAACACCTGTAAAACTAAGGCCCTTTCTGCAACTCACCTTTTTTTTGTGGAGCTGGGGTGAGGGGATCACGAGCAGCCTCTAGCGAGAGGCTCTCGCGTCCTGGTTCCTTCAGCTCCGCAGCTGCTGCCTGCTTGTGCGAGAGCCCCTCCTCTTTCTTCCACAGGGCAGCCTGGGATTTTCCCAGGCTGGGCTGGGGCAGAAGCACGAGTGCTGCAGCTCCAGAGTTCCGCACGCACAGCAAGTGTGCGCGGGACCCCGGAGTGGGATCGCGCACCATTTTCAGCTCACAGCCGAAAATGAAATAGTGTGTGATCGGTACCTGCCAGCCCCTGGAGCGTCACACAATTGTGAGTGCGTTGTGTGGACCGCTCCTCGCAGTCATGCAACGCTCCAGGGGCCCTTTCACATGGCGAATGCTGTGCGAAAAGAGCCTAAGTCTTAAAATCCAAGATTTATGCAAATCTCAAAATCAAACAAAAATAAGAACTGAAAGGAGAAAGAAAATTAACCCAGAAATGCTTCTTGGCAGTATTGATCCAAAATTAGGGGAACGGGGAGATCCATGTGTCTGTGAGAATGAGGAATTGAGAGAGTGCAACTTCTGGGGGTGCTGTAAGTCAAAGTTGATCTCCACAAGGAAAATCTCTCCTAAATGGCAGAGTTCCCTCCTTATCCTATTTTTTTAACAAGTAGCTATTCCGCATTATACTGTTATAGTGCTATTATTCCACTTTCATCATCCTGTGGAATTCTGGGGTTTGTAGTTTACTGAGGCCAAAGAGCTCTCTGACTGAGGATTCTAAATGCTCCTCCCTAAACCACAAAGCCCAGGATTCCATAGGGTGTTGAAAGTGGAATGAATAGCGCTGTAATAGTGTAGTGCGGAAATGGCCATGATGGTGTGCTTATTCCTTTTGCTTATTCCCCTAAGCAATTTGAGTCACACAGCAGAGGATATTGTGTTCCAAAGACAGGAGAGATGGCAGTAGTTTGATTTTGCCTGTGCCAACTAGGAAGAGCTCCATCACTCCTCTCCTCACCCTCTTGCTGAGCTACCTTACTGCAAACTAGCTTCCCCCTTTGAACTCAGTCTGCAGGAACTGAAGTTAGCTGAGGATAAAGGAGGAAAGTAGGAGTAAGAGAAAGAAACTGGTACATTTTGAAAGCAGCTGCAAAAGCAGGAGGGCAGAGGGCTAACCAAGGTGATCCCTCCCAAACTAAGACAATTGAAGGGTTTGATATTCTAGTGATTCTGCAATTAAGTGTGTACCCGTATAAAAGTCTCCTTTCAACTCTGCAATGTTTACTGAATTCCCCTACCTATTGAAATTGGGCTCTTTTTGTCTTGTGAATTCTAATGGACATGTTCTCACCTTTACCAATACTGGCATTTTAGCAGTGGTATATTGGGAGAGCTACAAACTTTCAGGACATTAATACCTACAAAGCTTATGAGAGCCTGAGATGAATCATTCCCATTGAGAAGGATTGCTCTGTGGACCAACGTCCAAAGACGATTAGATTAATCCACAGTTTAATCACCTTTAGGATATTCTGTAAGACCTTCTTCTATTTTAAAGCTTTCCCACCAGTTAAATTGATGTTTACAAGAACATCACTGCAATAAAATCCAAGCCATTCTAAAACATTTCCAGAAATACTAAAGCAAGAATTCACCTTCCTTTTCCTTTTTTTCCCCAATGATAGTCTTAAGATGTAAATAACTATCAAGTGGCTGATGGATGAGTGTATTATCAGATTCATCTGTTTTATTAAAAGCCTAGGCATTTAATGATGCTTTATTCTAAGTATCATCTGAATCATATGTCATCATTCGTGTGTATAATGTTTATTAGGCTGCAATATTATACTCATTTAGCTGGCAGAGAGCCATACTGGACTCTGTGGAACTTATCCCGGAGCAAACTGGAACAAGACTATGCAGTCACTTAAGAAAAATTCACAACTTTCTATTTTGAAATCTGTGCTCAATAAAGGCAAAATCTGATTAAAACTGTCCTTTGAAAGTTGGGTCTCAAGCTCCCTTTGGAAGGCAACATTTTTTTAAGTTACAATAAACAGGAATAGCAATCATGCTTCTTAACTAATAGGAAAACTACTGACCCACAAAATACTCTCTATTTGAAAAAACAACAGCACAGAATTTCTGGGATTTCATTTCTGATGCACATAATTGTACCCTGACAGTGCAATCTGATGCACATCTAGTCTGAGATTGCATTCATTGGGATTTACCTCCAGAAAATGTGACCTCAATGTAACTTCTTGTTGTTGGGTGTCTTCAAGTTGTTTCTGACTTATGACAATCCTAAGGTGAATCTATCATGAGGTTTTCTGAGGCTGAGAGTGTGTGATGCACTCAAGATCACCCAGTAGGTTTCCATGGCTGAGCAAAAAATTGAAGCCTGGTTTCCTGGGTTCAGTGCTCAAATCACTACACCAAGCTGGCTCTCCAATGTAACTTACTTCCAAGTAAATATGACACAAAGCCATTTCTGCACTAGACTGTTATAGCGCTATGATTCCACTTTCAACATTCTATGGAATCCTGGGATTTGCAGTTTTGGGAGGGGCCGGCCGGCGGCCTCTCCCAAAACGGCAAACCCCAGGATTCCATAGGATGTGAAAGTGGAATCATAGCACTATAACTGTCTAGTGCAGAAATTCTGAAAATTTTGTTGTGTTTGTCTTGATGCATATCACAGGTCAGGAGCCAAAGAACCACTTATCTAATTCTGTCTGCATCCAAGAGGCCTTTTCTTTTCAAACAGTAACGCATATTGCCTGGTGTGGTGTGGGACATTGCTACTGGAATGAAGGAAATCTCCCAAGGCATGCACAATGCAGCACAGAGGTCAATAGATAAAGATAAAAATGTCCAGGCATTTCACTAACTCCAAGAAACTCTGTGGATCTTGCCCATTATTAAACATTTTTACCATATCTTTCCTTTGTGAAATAACTTAAACTATCTATCTTGTTTGTCTTTCACAGCTTCCCTACAAGAAACTATTCTCACTGTGCAGATCACAGTGTCCGACTGGGTCCGTGGCTAAGTGTGAGTTTTAACCCATTTGGGGCTGGAAAAATAACTTTTTGGATCACAGCTCTCAGAATCTCCAATCAAAATGGCCATGTTGGATGAGGTATTCTGGGAGTTGTCTAAATTATGTAATGTTTCCAAACTCAGAACCCCTTTCCTTTTTTACAGCCCTGTTCAGTTGTTGTGTCCAAATGTTGCCTATACATGTAGAGAATTGTGTGTTGGTCCAACCAACCAATCTCCCTATGTGCGTCAATTCTTTCCTCTCAGTTCTCAGTCTCATCCACTGAACCAGATGGTCTGAAAGGGCCATCTGCTAGACATGTTCCCTTGAATGCAGGTGTGTGCAAAATGCATGCAGAATGGAGTGACTGTGAGGCCTCCCTCCGCCCCCCACTTTTAGACCAAGGCCTTGGAAAACTTACTTCTTGGGCAATAAATAGCCATGCTGGAAAGGAAGTTTCTAACAATTCTTGTCCAAAAAAGGAATTTCTCCAAACCATGTTCAAACCTTGTGCTTACCATTCACTCTGGTAAGGTTGAGAACAGAGAGTCTGGTGCTGGGTACTTTAAAACTGGAGTCAGCACACAAAACCCCGTGTCCTGGGCACTTGTTTATGGACTCTGTTCAGATCTATCCCCTGGGTAGGACTTCTCATTCCACCCTATCCAATTTTAAAAACACAAGTAAAGGAAATATTGTGTTTGTGTCTGTGTGTGCTCTCAAGTTGCTGGTTGACTTATGGCAACTCTATGAATATCATCGGGTTTTCTTAGGCAAGGAATACTCAGAGGTGGTTTTGGCTGTTCCTTCCTCTGAAATATAGCCTATAGCAGTTGGTATTCATTGGAAATCTCCCATCCAAGTACTAACCAGGGCTGACCCTGCTTGGCTTCCAAGATCAGATGGGATTTAGACCCATAGGTTTTGTTCAAAAGATTTCTTGCTTTGGTAATAGCAAAAAAGTAGCCATGGAAAAACACATCCTTTTCTGCCCTGCCCCCCTGTACACTGTACATAAAAACAGCTAGAATCTGTTTCTAAGTGATTAGTTAAGCATTCTGGCTGCTACAGGCATTTTTCAGATGTTGTTAAGGCTTCTGTATCAATTGCCAGCTTTTACATCAACCATTACATTATCCCAAAGGGCAGGGCTGAAGTTTCAACAGTTCTCTGTGCAAACTGGCATGTGTATGAAGAGAGAGAAGTAGATCATTCTCAGCTCTTATACAACCACCTCTCTTCTTTCATATTTTCATTTCAGTGAAGGTTGGGAAAATGGCTGTCTGCCATTATGTTATCTGTAAATATAGGCAAGTTGATGTGAGGTTACCATGCTTTGATATCATGCCTGGACATTTCTGTAGCAGCAACACTGCATACAACAATGACTGCAGAAGTCCATGACTGATGTGGTATTTGCCGAAGTATATTGACTGAGAAACAGACAATAGAATACCTTAAGGAAAATTGTCTTCTCTATATTATAGTATAGTAAAAAAAGTGGGTGCATAAGTATAATTTCATTTCTCTCCATCCTACATGAGTTGTCAGCCCCAAGGGAAAAAGAGTCTTTACATATTTTCTTTGCAGAAAAATAGCAATACCACATATATAGAGAGTCAGTTTTGTTTTTTGTTTTTTTGTTATATGTGCTCAACATGACTCAGGCTTCTGATAACCTTACCATAAAGTTTTCTTGGCAAGATCTATGCAGAAGAGGTTCACTATTGCTTTTCTCTACAGCTGAGAGAGTACGGCTCACCCAAAATGACCCAGTGAGTTTTAGGGCTGAGTGAGGATTTGGATCCTGGTCTCCCAAAGCTCCCGTCCAAGTCTCAAACCATTATGCCACACTGGCTCTCCAGTATTCATTCGCAATGAGTTGCTCTAACCACAATAGCAGTGAGCAAAAGAGACCAAAAGACCAGGAATTCAGCCTCTTTGTTTGAGGCAGAAGGACTGCATTCCCAACAGCTTCAGTTCATTCCCAAATCAATTGACTCAATCTAGATTATTGTACACCACACAAACGCAACACTGTTAAAAATGTTACTGAGCAATTAGCTTCAGACAAATGAGAAAAGTCACAAGCAGCACTGTCAAAGCTGATTTATTTGTCAGAAATTTGTCAGCGTCAAATGTGCTGGTCTGTCTGACCGTGCACAACAAAATGTCATTCAGTAGATTATATTATATTGTATGCCCGTTAACAGCCGAGCGCTGTGCAAGTAGTAAAAGAGAATAGCCTTGGAGTAAAAGAGAATAGACTAGGACTTGGGCCATTTCCGCACTAGACTGTTATAGCGCTATGATTCCACTTTCAACATCCTATGGAATCCTGGGGTTTGCAGTTTCGGGAGGGGCTGGCCGGCAGCCCCTCCCGAAACTGCAAACCCCAGGATTCCATAGGATGTTGAAAGTGGAATCATAGCGCTATAACAGTCTAGTGTGGAAATGGCTTTGAATGAAGGAGAGTTACTTGTATAAAGACAATTAACATAGAAAAATTGGTGAAGAAAATGCCCCACCTTCCTCTTAGGCTCAGAGTATGTGACTTGGCCAAAGTCACTCCATGGATTTCCTTAGGCAAGCAAGGATTCAAATCCGGGTCTCCCAGGGTCCTCATCCAACATGCAAACCTCTATACGCCATGCTGGCTCTCCACAGTATTCTAGAATCATATGGTCATGTTTGCTGAGGGGTGATGATGCTTAGGAACTCAGAATGGGAGATCTACTAATTTCTTTTCAGAAAAAAAAATCCACCTGTGTATGGATTTAACAGTATTTTCTAGTAAGTCCTCATTTGGAGTCAAGAGGCTGTTGTTTTCCCTTCCTCCCTCAATGGACATTTTCAGCACAGAAACATGAATAAGGTTTCTGAACATTCTCTTTTCTCACTGGACTCTTTGGGAGTCTTCCCTCCATATTTGAAGAGATCCTAATTTTTTGTACTTCTGCAAATCTTTGGATTCTCCCAATCCTATTGATACCACCTCCATCTTCTCTGTTGGTGCCGTCACTTCATTGACATAAGCGTCAGTTTTTGAGAAAATGAATTTACTGTTAGTGTATGTTGTCACAGTAGCACCTCCTGTACTAGACACATACAACGATCATGATGGCATATCTCTTCTATACACATGATGGCTCCACATGGCATGAGGCAGGGAGCAAAACAGGAATCTACAATGTACATTGAGATAGTTTTTGAGCCTGGAAGAAAACAGGCCTGAGAAGAAACTATTTCTGAATACTTGTCTGCTTGGATCATATTTCCTACCAATACACTTTCCTTTCATCACTAGGGGCATTTCTGCAGTATCCTGTTATAGTGCTATTATTCCACTTTCATCATGCTATGGAGTCCTGGGGTTTGCAGTTTAGGAAGGGGCTTATAGAATTCTCAGCCAGAGAGCTCCTTGCCCTCAGTTAACTACAAACCCTAGAATTCCACAGGATGTTGAAAGTGTAATAAAAGCACTATGACAGTGTAAGGCGGAAAGGTCCTAGGAAAGCTTCCAACTTGCTTGGTGCTGTTGCTGAGGGTGACTGACCCTCATGAAGAAGACAATCCTTCAGGTGTGCATTTTTAGCTCAATTGTAGCTTATAATATATTTCTAGTCCCTTTATTTTATTGTGTCAGTCTTCTTTTTCTCCCATCTTTGGGTGAGATTACCCCCATCTGACATGAACGCATTCACAATCACTCTCTCTTAAACGGGGAAGCCACTGTGCAAATCTGTTCTGGCACCATCTGCTGTTGAACAGAGGAATTGTTCTTTGAGAAACGGGTGTCAGGATAGTTCTTTCTCTGTTGGGGTTATCAACCTAACATGTAAATTGCTTGCTTAAGTTTACTGTGGTTTGTCCATACCACAACACTTTCTGTTTCTATTTGTCCCTTTTTTACTGGAGATAATTTCCTAATTTCCATTTCCTACTCTCTAGGACTGTGGGCGTCCAAGAATGCTGATATTGCATAATTACATCATGTATCTGTATAGTCCAATAACTTGAATGCAGAATACTAAACATGAATGTAGGTACACTTTACTAGAGTATGCATTTTTTAACATACTTGGCAGGGAATTAATTCTATTGAGTTCAGCGGAGTTTACATCTGAGTTAACACATACCGTAAAACAACTTCATGCATGCATGAAGTAGCAAGTCGACATCAAAACAGACTGCATGTTTGATTGTGTGGTCAAGGTTTCTGTATCATCCTGCATTTGCAAAATAAAATAATTGATTAAAAACAGTATAAGAATCAGAAAATTTTGGTGCACTGCGTTCAATTTGAATTAGGCTCTTTCATTGCTTCCTTTATACATTGAAACAGGCTGTGAAGGAGAAGGAAAAGGGCAAAAGCAATATTTAACATTTCTATAGGCTTTGCTGTAAGCAAATTACCTGACATACATTATTTCAGTAATCCTTACAACAACAAAGACAATGAATTATAGGAAGGCTGCAGGGTGAGAGACAATGCTTCATCTAAAGTCACTTTGTGATTTAATGGAAAAGGTATATTTAGGAATCTGGAATTTCCTGGATCACAGTTCTGCCTCTACTCCCCAAGTTATACCAGCTGATAGGAAGGTGAAAATGAGAATAACACTGGGTGACACAGATGTATTACTCCTAATGCATTAGCTTCGGAGGACCAGCATGGACTGTGGAACAGATACATATTTAAGTAAAAGGATTCAGGCAATGCACTGGAGGTCTACAATGTTCACAGACTATTCAACTTGGTGTTAGAAAAAAGAGAGAAATAAGAACATTAGTATGTTAATGAAGAGCATTTGACACTAGGAAAACATAGTAATGGAAAGAATTTCTGCAGCACATCTGCTTCAAGCAAGGAGACAGAAACAGGATACACATTTGGTAATCTTATTATTGTTTACAGCATTTTTCAGGCCAGCAACATTCAGATGCTATTTGCCATGAAAATCTGCAGTAATTCCTCTGAGAAATCTCAACACTGATTTATTTTGAAAACGTTTTTTTAAAATCCCACCCTTCATCCAGAATGGATTCCAGAGTTGTGTATAAAAGACAAACAATTCATAATTTCAAATAATGAAAAAGAACATGTGACTGCATAGGAGAAAGGGACAGTTGCAACGATTTCCATTTGCAGCCAATGATAAAAATAAATGGGAAAGGAATCTCATCTACTCAGCTTGTCAAAAATAAATATCTTTTTCCCCCTCTTTTGCTTTGTAGATTGGAAAGGATTTGAATCTCCTTCATTTTTGCAGAACAATACTAAAAGTGGGTTACATAATGCAAGCCAATATTACAACAGTGTACTTAGCAGTAATGTAGACTTGAGTCAATTGACTTGCACTCAAGTCAGACTTAAGTCACTTTAGTTACTTGACTTGGGCCCTTTCCGCACGAGGCCAGGAATCACTCCGTACCGTTACCTACCACTTCTTCTGGGCTCGAAACAACGCGGACTTTCCCTTAAGCCCTTCCGCAGGGCTCCTCTGTTTGTTCCAGGGCAGTTCGGAGCAGTGCGAGGTGTTTAGATCCGCACTGGTGAGGCTGACAAAATGGCGGCTTCCTGTTGTTTGTGGGTCCAGACCAACCGCTGAAGCTGACCATGCCCACAGCCCGCCCTCTGCTGATCGCAGGCTCGCATTGGTGCAAATCTGCGCATCTGCACAACTGAGCAAGAACGAATTGGCGTGCTCCGGAAAATTTAAAAACTGCTTTTTTTTTGGCCTTCACATAGTGCGCTGGAGGACCACTTGGGGGTGTATTGAATCAGATTTAGGTGCGGTACTAAGGTAAATAGTCTGAACCTAGTCCGATCCAAGGTGCAGACAACCTCCATGACAGGATGCATTGGCCCGTCTTAATTTCCTCATGCGGAAAGGGCCTTGGACTTGACTCGGCAAAAATTACACACTGATTCAACTCAAGACTTGCATATTTTTAGCGACTGACTTGCTGCACTTGGTTCAGTAACATAATACATTCATCCAGAAACCTTACAACTTACTGGTCACATGACAATCTATCTTAAGCCCAAAGTGTGGACACATTTTTCAGAGGGGACAGCAAATGGGTTATGCAACAGGCTTGAGGGAGGGTTGAGGTCTGCTCAGCGGCCTATCCCTGCTACATATAGGAGGAGCTTTCCAAAAATTTTCCTCAGAACAGAAGGCAAGGCTTGTGCTAAGAGTGCAGGGGATGTATCTCAGAAGGGAACAGAAAATATATTAGGCAATGGGTTTGAGGATGAAGAATCCTTCTTTCTAAAGCTCTTGAAGCTTTAGTAAAGGGGAATAAGAGGGATCGTATTCCTCATGTCTGAAAAAGCCTCCAGCTTTGCAAATTGGAAGTAAGAAGAATCCTATTCCCCACTTCTGAAGCTGCAGATGGTAAAATCACAAAAGTAGAGGGCTGACTCTCCGTAAGTTGTTAAAACTGACTTTATTTGACTCTGTCCAGAAATTCTGGAATATAGGTTGGGGTATAAAGTTGGCTTCCAGACTTGAGACTTGACTCGAGACTTGACTTGAAAGTATTTTGCAAGGACTTGAGACTCGACTTGAGACTTGAAGGTAGAGACTTGAGACTTGACTTGACACTTGGAACAAAAGACTTAAATACATCACTGGTACTTAGGTATTAGAAATTAAAGCCATCAACAAATCAGCAGTGTGTATATACCCACACTGGAGTGATGCCTCAGATTTAATTGTATTTCTTTGAATTAAGTTAATAAATCCCTTTCACTACTATAATCTCTTAAACCAGAGATGGGCAACCTCCCTCATCCTCAAATTAGGGTCATAGACCAAAAGTGTGGAGGAGGGCATTGATCATGGTAGATCTATCTAGAGCCAAAAGCAGGTGTTAACTGCTGTCAAGTTGACTTCGACTTATGGAGACCCTATGGATGTGAGAGCTACCAATCACCCTACTATTATTAACAACCCTGCTCAGGTCCTGCAGACTCAGGGCCATGCCTTCTTTGATTAAATCTATCCATCTGTGACGTGGTCTTCCTATTTTACTACTGCCTTCTACTTTACCAAGCATGATGACAGTCTCAGTTTAGTCATCTTGGCTTCTAGAGAGAATCCAGGCTCAATTTGCTCTAAGACCCATTTATTTGTCATTTTAGCAGTCCAGAGTATTCATAAAACCATTCCTCAGAACTACAGGCAGGTGTACCTCTTTTCCACCACTTTCTTTGCCACCTTCCTGTTTTCTCCCAACTTTCCCCTCATTTAAGTTGTTTTGCAGTAGATCGATTAGAAGTGTAACACATAATCAATTTCATGTCATTTCTGCCTTGGGACTGCAACAAGGCTTTATTTACTGAGATAACTCATGGAACTCCTCACAGTGTGATGACATTGTAGCAAATTACAGCAGGGTGATCAGGATATGGAGGAGATGGACTTACAGATGCTGTCACCCAACTTGTCATACAAATTGCACCTCCAGGTGAGACAACACCACTATATCCATTCAGATCCCAAGGTCATATTATTAGAAACTTCCAACAGATACCCCCAAAAGAGGTTAAATGCCAACAGTTTTAAAACAGGAGTGTTTGTGTGTGTGTGTGTGTGTGTGGGGGGGTGATAACACAATCATTTGGAAGAATCATCGTTGCCATCTGGATTTTAAAGAACACCACAGTCCACAGGCTTATTGAGTACTGCTGAATATGCAGGTAAATGTGTGCCAGACTGCAGCCTCAATATGTAAACCGTAGTATCATAAACAATAGCCAACAGATTTTTTTTTTTTTTAGTGTGAAAGTATTCATAATTTTATAGGTAGAAAAGTGGACAGGAGGTTGACCAACAGGGAATGAGTGCAGGAGTTTTTTTTATCTCTCCAAGCAGTTCTCAAGGTCTCCTCAATGAATTCCATCTCATAATGTGAGAAATCGTGATTTCCTGTCATGGAGCATTTCTGCACTAGACTGTCATAGCGCTATGATTTCACCGGCCGGCCCCTCCCGAAACTGCAAACCCTAGGATTCCATAGGATGTTGCAAGTGGAATCATAGCACTATAACATTCTAGTGTGGAAACAGAGCCCAAGACTTTTTGTTATTTGAGGCAGAGTAGCAAATGGAAGTATTTCACTCAATGTCAGGGTATCCAAGGCCTAAGTCATTTTAACCCCTGAGGCACAAAATCTCATGGGTGTGTCTCTTCATCTTCCAGGCAGTAAAAATACAATAATAAACCAACAATTTGATGATAATTTGTTGCTTTGCCATAATATCCCAAATCTGCTGCCTTACTCTACCAAATGGTTAGGGCTAACCTTGACTGACTCACATATGATTTTGGCATGATGGTGACAGTATCTTATTCTTGAGGAATAGGATCCCAAGGAATAGAATGGCTTAAAGTAACTTACTAGTTGCTTTTAGTTTGAATGGAAAGGAGGATATCACCCTGCCACTTCAAGATAAAGCACTGCCCCAGTCTCAGACCACGAGCCAGCTCTACACAGACATAAAGAAGGAAGACAGAGTAAACACAAGACAATCATTCACAGAAAACAGACACCATTTCCACACTATACTGTTATAGTGCTATTATTCCACTTTCAACATCCTGTGGAATTCTGGGGTTTGTAATTTACTGAGGGCAAGAGCTCTCTGGCTGTGAATTCTAAATGTCCCTCCTTAAACTACAAACCCCAGAATTCCATAGGATGTTGAAAGTGGAATAATAGCACTATAACAATGTAGTGTGGAAATGGTCGTAAGTTTCAGCTATGCCAGTGTAAGCGGCCAACTATTGTGACAAGTAGCATAAGAAATGAGAAAACATAAGATTTCATAATCAGTAGCCAAGTGTGGGTGTATGGGGAGGCAGGCTTCAACAAAAATGTCCATTATATCCTCACAAATAATCATATTACTTCTGCTCATAGTTCCAGCTAGCCATGCTCTCTTGCAGGATATTCCATTTTCTGCCTTTTTTTTTCCTTTTCCAGTGGGGAGTTAACCTGGGTTGTTGTTCATGGTTGTTCCAGTTGTTTACACAGAAGGGCTTGTTTAGTTTTTCTTTTACTTCTTTTACATTTTAAATTTTTATTTATGCTACAGCAAACCTTGGCTTTCTCCTTGACGTATGTTAATAACTCCCCCTCGTTTTCGGGGATCCTATTTTGTCTCCTGCTGTTTTTAGCATTCACCCATGAGCTCAGGCTTAAAGGAGGAAGAAATACCTGAGTGAATAGAAACAGAGCAACTAGGTGGGTTAATGGCAACAAGGAGCAGCAGATAAAAAAAAAAACAGAGGAAACCTGGCCAGCTATTTGTCCAGATTGGCTGGATGCAGATATATAAGGCTGCATGCTCGTTATTGTTATTTGTTGAAGACAGAGTAGTGAAAATTTCCCTGAAATGATGCATTGCTTGGATGCTTAAATGTATATTTAATGACAGATTTATTATACCTTGAAGCAGAGCAGAAGTGAGGAGGGGTTATCTGAAGGACAGTACTGAGAGTGAATTAGAAAGGATTCTCACAGATGTCTTAATATTAGGCTCTCTCCTGTCACCTGGATTTTTCAGAAAATTTAGTTTTGGGTCTTTCACTCTGTCTTCCTTAGATATTTAAGATTTAATTTTTCCATTCAGTGGCCAACTCTTTGGTTGCTTACTAATACTAATCACACTTGCCTATAGTCGTACACTGAATATAAAGAAGATGAAGGATATGAACTATTTTTAGTGGTGGGAAGTCAAAGCTCATTGCTTGCTGGGAAGATCCGTTCTTTTTCTAAAGAAGAAGGAGTTGATCCAGTCAAACCTTGACATTCAGTGGATTATGTCCATGGACAATTTGAAAAGTTTCTTGCCCCTCAGTTTAGTTTCTTCTGGTTTTTTTTTCCAATCAGAAAGGGTATTTTAGCGGAAAAAGTGACAGGCAGAAGATACATATATTGAAAAATCTTATTATTAAGCCATGTTCAACTTTCAGAGCATGTGGAATATTAAGAGTATAGAAACTAAATATTTTATTAAATTACCTGTGAGAAAATGGATTGTTTCAAACTTATAATTGAAACTTCTTGGGAAATGCCAAAATCATAAAACTTTAGGATTTATTGTAAAGATTATTTTTATTGATGAATTTACTTAATGGCCATTTCCGCACAGGGTATTTGAAATGGGAGCGGACTGGGTACGGACTATTTAACGTAGATCCGCACCCCAGCCCACTCTGGAACGACCCCAAATGGTCGTCCAGCATGCTTTTGAAAACTTGTTTCTTTCGGTTTTTCGAAAGCATGGAGTGCGGCAGTGCGAGCCTGCTCCCTTGTGCAGATTTGCAGGCTCGCACCAATGTGAGCCCGCGATCTGCCAGGGGCGGGCTTTAGGCTGGCGAGCTTCAGCGGTTGGTTGAGACCCTCAACCAACTGGGAGCCTCCGTTTTCGATGCCAGAGCAGTGCGGAGTGACGAGCACGCACTGCTCCAGAGCAGCCTGGACCGGACTGGGGAGCCATAAGACCCGGTAAGTAGTGGCATGGGGCAATTCCCTCGCCCCATGCGGAAATGGCCAATGATTAACCATATAAAACTTACTGCCCAAGTTACAAGTATAGAACCAGATCTGGACTTATTTTTACTTAGAGTAGACCCACTGAAATCAATGCGATGTGAATAAGTAAAGATGACTTCCCCATCTGATGACTATATGACCCACTGATTTCAATGAGTCTAATTAAATATGACCAAGTCCGGATCCATCCCATAATTTTTTTCAAAAATATGCAGAACTAAGAAAAAATTCTTCACAAGTGTTATCTGACAAGAAATTATCAAATGAAAAACTATAGCTAATCACAAGAAATCTTATTATACAATTCTTTATAGATGGTATATGATGCCAGTGGATGAATACATTATGAAATTTGGGGGGGGAAATAGCTAATGCTATCAAAGATGTCACAGCAGATTATATATCTGTTCAACTCATTCATAATTTTTGTTGCTCCATGTAAAAAATGTAATTAATAAAGGAGACAGAGAATTAGTACTAAGTCTCAGAATGTCTACCACTGAAATGGTCAGCAGATGGAAAACTATGGGTATCTAAGCAGACAATTAACAATTACACTTTGTATAATGAAATGAACACAAACAGATTCAGATAGAAGCAGAGTAAGACAGGTTTGATAGGAAAATGGAAATGGTTACTTACAGTAATCATAAATATGATCAAAGGAAATATATTTCATTCTGAAGCCACGTATAGAGATAAATGTCTTCTCAGAAGTAAGTACAATTATTATCAATGGAGCCTATTCTGCGGTAAGAGTGGAATACTTTGTATGATGAAACAAACACAAGCAGATTTAAAGAGAAGCAAGCAGGACAGGTTTGACAGGAAAACAGAAATGGCTACTTACAGGGATCTTAAGTATGGTCGAATATATAACTTTTTCTGAAGCCCTGTACATGCCTTCTCAAAAGTAAGTCCAACTATTACTGGCAGAGCCTATTCTGAGGTAAGTGTGCAAAGAATTACAGCCTTATAGATATTACTGTTTTTATCTAGTGAAATAATTTAGATAGCATATTTGAGATGTGTCCTGTTATGATTCTCTGTAGGTTTTATGCATATAAATCAATCACTTTCCCTGTCATAGATAAAGAGAGCATGAAATTACTTGTATACAGTATCTGTACTTCTGTTTCATCAGTTTGATTTTACTTTAAAGCAGGGTAGTGCCATTCAAAATAATTAACTGGTTATGTCATTTATTTATTTGTTTCTTAATTTGTTGCCAATATGTGTATAATGGGTAAATGTGTCCTTTCAGTCTTCCTTTGCCTGGTGACATGTACCACCTCTCTGCTGGGATCCCAGGAGCTGGTAATGTAGCTCTCCCAGCTTGGTGCCTTGTCTGATATTTTTTCCATCCCCTTAGCACAGTGGTTCTCAACCTGTGGGTCCCCAGATGTTTGTGGACTTCAGCTCCCAGAAGCTCCAGCCACTATGGTCAATGCTCAGGGCTTCTGGGAGCTGAAGTCCAAAAACATCTGGGGACCCGCAGGTTGAGAACCACTGCCTTAGCAGCAGCCACACTGGATGGTCAGGTGCTTGGTATGTGTCTCCAGCTTCTCCCCCTCCACAACTCCAGGGGATGCAGTCCTTGCCTCTCCTCTGGCCTTCTTGCCTCTGAATCCTCCTTCCCCATTCATGTCTCTTCCCTTTCCCCTTCGCCACTCCGGCCTCCCCTTTTAACCTTCCTGGCTTCTGAGCCTTTTCACAGTTTTAACAACCAGTTGGAAAGCAGCTGAATGACACCACTGCAAGGGTGGAAAACTTCAGTGCATCCTGGTGCCACCTCTAACCACCCCATCCCTTGCAGGATTTCTGAAAGTTGGCAGCAAATGTGTGGTTCTGGATTTTGGTGGCAAACCAGGGGTGAAAGCCAAAAAAAAAAAAAATAGAAAAGAAAAGAAAAGAAAAGAAAAGAAAAGAAAAGAAAAGAAAAGAAAAGAAAAGAAAAGAAAAGAAAAATTACCAGGAAAAACTAGTTTCAGTGGGGCTTTCATGTTTTGCCACTACGTTTTGGTGAAAACAAGCATTTTTGTTTGAATACTTTCCTTCCAATTCCCCACCCAAATTCAGTAGAACAATTCAGGTTCAGAAGTCCAAGGGCTTTGAGGGGGGTCACTGCCTTTAGCAGCTGCAAGAATAACTTGGGGGGCATGTCCCTCATCAGCCATGTGAAGCCACCTCTGTTTTAAAAGACTTTCCACAGTGTACTCAAGGTGCCCAGTTTATGCTGTTGGAAGTCTAAAAGATTAGTGAGTGGAAGAGATCCTACATCCATTACCCACTAGGGGCATATGCAATGTCCTGAAGCACACGCACACGGTATCTTGCCTCATGTACCGTTGTGGAATCTTGCCCTTCCCAGGCAGGCTGAGCAAAAGCAAACAGCTGCAGCCTGTCCTAGCTTATGTGCCCTTCCTCACTGATAACTTCTGCCATCTTGACCACAGTCTGATGTTGTTTGGCCACATTTGTTCCAGTTTTCATCTGTGACATTTCACCGATGAACATTTCACAGATTCAACACCTGTGGCATATTGCCTATTGAAGCAGACTCCTTCAAGAGATGATGAATCTGGGAGAAAGCATGTTTGAGCTCTTCATTCAAGGCAGGAGGTTCAGCTAGAAAACAGCACTAATGAACAGAACTGTAACTGTTATCACCGTGAACTGGCCTCTCTTCGGTAGACATTAGATATCATTTTGATATCGCAATTCAGTCTTATTTCGCCACCCTCAGCCAAGTGTTTGTGAGGCTCCCGAACAAGCAAGGAGCTAGGCATGGCTATTAAATGCTGAATCATCCTGTTTACATCTAAGCAAGCCAGACACAGCCAGATCTTGCTTTAGGAGACCTCCCAAAACAAACACTTCATTAAAGATGCACGCTAATACAAAGAGCCCCCTGCCCCAAGCAGGCAACCTGGTGAGCTGGACACTCCACCGCCCAGGCAAGCTGCATCTGCATACTGGTCGTTCCTTTGTCAATTCGAACTTAACTCAAACATGTTAAATTCTGATCTTTCGGAGACATTGTCTCTCGCCCAAACTTCATTGTTCTCTCCCAAGTACAGACTAGCCCACAGTCATATTTTCCCCCATAAAAACCTCAAGCTCCAAGAGCTTCCTTGGATCACTCCAGACTTCCATCCAGCCTTGCTGCCGCTCTGTCAAGTGAACTCCCCTCGGCCACCACGCTGAGCCTCTTCACTACCATCTTCAGCTTCTTCAGGACTACGAGAAAGGTGTCGTATCACCCATTTCCCCTGAAAACTCTCATTTCTTATTTCTTAGTTAGCTGTGTGGTTGTGTTGTCTTAAGTGTTTGTCTGTCTTTAATAAAACATCATTTTTGCTATTTTAAAACTGTCTGACTGCTTAACTGACCTGACCCCGTAGACACTGGGTTACAAGATCCTCGCAAAGTTACCCTGCCTCTCGTTAGCTTAAGTGAGTGCTCCAGTTAATTTCCCCATCTTTTGTTGTTGTTGTTTGGTTATTTGGGTGCCCCTCGCGGGACCCCCAGCGCACAGGGTAGCATAACCAGTATAGCTAGACAGAATCCCATCACATTGACTCTGAAGGGCCTGCTATGGCAGTACACTAGTGGTTGAGTCCCATTCAAGATGGCAGGTCTTACAATTAAAGATCTAAATGTCTTGGGACTCAAATATCTGAAGGGACATGTCTTTCTATATCAGCCTGGCTATGATTTAAATTGATCAGGGCAGGCTCCTCTTCAACGATCTTGGGCACATTATGCAGCACCAAGTGGGGAAAAAACTTCAGCTGCAGGACTCTAGATGTGGAATATCTTCCACATGGAGGACTAAGAAAACATTGCAATCTTTTCAGTGCCAGCTCAAAACTTGTTTCTTTTCCCAGGCATTTGAACTGGTTGATATCATCTTAATGTGTTTGGTATTCTTTTTGGGGTTACGTTGATGTTATTTCTTTACATATCTCCAGTAGACCTTGAAAGTAATGAATAACAGGTAATGTTCTTACTTGTAACTAGTTACTTTTGAGGTAATGGATATGTAACAAAGTTCCATTTCAGAAGCAATATAACAGGTTACTTCTTTGGTGTGATATGTATCAGTTTAGTTATTTTCTAGCTAAAATGTATTTTTCAGAGTATTTAAAGAGGCAGGTTGACAAGAAGCTTTGAATTTCTGTGCTATTCTCTTACCAATCTCAATTTTTTTCTCCTCAAAAAAGTAACAGAATGTCACAGAAAAGTAAGGAGCAGTACAACAAGTAAAACAACATTATGTTTTAATCACTGTAAAAAGTAACAAAGCAAATTACTTTTGAAACATATCCTACTAATTTCTGACTGTACTGCCTTTTGATCATACTTACCCTACCCTGTTATCCATTCAGATGTTAATTACTTGAAATCAACTTAATTTAATCTAAATTCTAAAGATCTTCAATGAGTTTTCCTATTATGTTCAGATTTTTCCAGTTCTTTTTTATTTCTCTGATACTTCTATGCTATTAAAATATGGTTTTTCTTTTTTAGATTTCTGTCAAAGTATATTGCCAGAAGTCAGTAACAAATGACTCATTACTGTATGACAGTGGATTGTTTCCTTGTCCTGAAAATTGTATTTATAATTTCAGTCAAAAGGAGAGAGGAGCCCCATGAAGAAACAGAAAGATATATTTGTCTAACCGTTAGATTATTAGCTGCCAGAGTTCTGAAGTAATATGTTAGAAGTTATGACCTTCTCTGTAAACACATTCCTTTTAAAATGAAAAAAAAAAACAAAAAACAGCAACTGGTGATATTATTGCTTTTGGGTTAAAAATATTGCTTTGGGTAGCATTTAGAGAACTTGTTTGGCTATAGTTGTATTTTGAAGTGTATTTTTAAACATAATAATTACAATCTAACAAAAATAACTAGTTAGTAATGAATATCATAATAACTACTCATTTAATAATATGGTAATAGGGCAGGAGGAGACCCAGTGTGGCATAGTGGTTTGAGCACTGGACTACAATCCTGGAGACCAGGGTTTAGTCCTCTTGGCCATGGAAACACACTAGCTGACCTTGGGCATGCCACATACTCTCAGCCCCAGAAAACCCCATGATAGGATTGCCTTTAGGGTCATCATAAGTTGAAAGTGACTTGAAGGCAAACAGCAACAACGATATTAGGGGAGGACATTTCAAAATCTGATGAGTAACAAATTGCTTTTTAAAAGTATTAGTTTGGTCTGTTATCTTAATTTTTATCAAGCTAATTTTAATACATTTTTTAATAAAAGAAGATGCTCACCATAATGCATACTGGATATTAGAATACATCTCAGATACCATATTTCGACATAATGAAGTCAGACCATGCCAAAGAAAACCTAGAGAAACTAATAAAAACAAATGATTATTTGTACATTATTACTAGGATAAACAAATTCTGCTTATCAGTAATGAAATAGGACTATGTGCAATTATTTTCCTAGCAGTTGTTATTTCTGAATGACATTTTAAAGGTTCTATTAACATCATTTCAAAGACTGTAAAAAGTAACATGTCCTTGCTTGCTACGGAAGTTTCCATCTGCAGTGCTGAAGGGGAAATGATTTGCTTAACACTTTTTAAAATACATGCAGAGGTTTTACTCTACTGAATCACAGTGATCCTGTTAATTAGCTGTTCCAAAAACATTCACTCATACTAATGACTTTTTGTTGCTTAAATATCCAAAAATATGAAAAAGCTGTTTACACATATGGTAACTGTAAAAATAACATCAGAAACGTTACCAGTCCCCATAACAAGTCAGTCAGTAGTCCTGCATCAATGAAAGAATTATTTCTTTCTTCACTCTCATTAAAAAAATAAAAACAACTGCAAAAATGGCATCCAGTCCAAAGTAAAAAGCTACAAAATAAATGATGTAAAGGGGAAAACAATGATAAAGGGAAAACACTCTGCGTATCCTCAGAGACACCAGATCTTCCTTTCTCTCTTAGAGATGGGAACGGTTCATTCATTGACTGGACCTAGATAGGATGCTGTCCTGACTGATACTCTTTGTGAGTTTTCCTGATCTTCTCCCATGGCATTTTTGATTGTGGAAATCGATTAGACTAAGGTGTTATGGCAGGCTGAGGCAGAGCACAGAAAAAGCAAGAGCTGAGTAGCAGATGTGTACAAAGACTGAGCCTGATAAAGATACAAGCACACACTGTTTGCTGCCCGACACCAAGACTGAAGTGATGGCCCTGTACTCTGCACAATGACATTGACCAAAATGATAATTGATTCTTGTGTCACCAGTGGTGATAAAACAGTGTGCTTCACTATACCTCCAGATAGCAAGCTAGCTTGGGGATGCTGGTCAAACTGCACAGCACACACAGACCATTTCTGCACTAGACTGTTATAGCGCTATGATTCCACTTTCAACATCCCTAAACTGCAAACCCCAGGATTCCATAGGATGTTGAAAGTAGAATCGTAGCGCTATAACAGTCTAGTGCTGAAACGGCCAAGTCTTGAACCACTTCATTGCTGCCATTTCACCCTCACTTCAGTGATGCTGCCACTTGACTCTGCCCAGTCAAGTGGCACGCCTACTTAGGATGAAACTTCCCCCTGCCAACTGTAACCACTAGATTTGTACATTCCTGTCTCATTCCTGTACATTCCTGTCTGATAACCCTATCACACTACACTATCATAATGCTATTAGTCCACTTTAACTGCCATGGCAGCAACCTGTGGAATGCTGGGCTTTGTAGTTTAGTGAGGCCCAAGAGCTCTCTGGTTGAGAACTCTAAAGGACCCTCCCTGCACTGCCAATCCTAGAATTCAATAGGATGTTGTCATGGCAGTTAAGGTGAAACAATGGCATGCATGCTGTGGAATCCTGGAGTTAATATGTAGAGTTGAAGGCTTTCACGGCCAGAATCCATTGGTTCTTGTGGGTTTTTCAGGCTTTGAGACCATGTTCTGGTTATATTTTCTCCTGACATTTCGCCTGCATCTGTGGCTGGCATCTTCAGAGGAATGGTTCCTCTGAAGATGCCAGCCACAGATGCAGGGGAAACGTCAGGAGAAAATACAACCAGAACATGGTCTCAAAGCCCGAAAAACCCACAAGAACTACCTGGAGTTAGTAGTTTGGTGAGGCCCTAGAGCTGTGGTTCCCAAGCCATGGTCTTCTAGGTTTTTGGACTTCAGCTCCCAGAAGCCCCAGCCAGCTTGACCAAAAGTCAGGGATTCTGGAAGCTGAAGTCTAAAACGTCTGGAAGACCAAAGTTTGGGAACCACTGCCCTGGCGAGAATGAGGCTGAGAATTCTATATGCCCCTTCTTACACTGCCAGTCCCAGGATTCCATAGAATGGAACTGTGGCAGTTAAAGTGGAATCATTGTGGTATAACTGTTTCGAGTGAAAGGACCCCTTGTTGCTGTTGTTTTGGAGCAGATGGTAAAGATTAATAATCCGACTATAAGAGAGAGACAGAGACAGAGACAGAGAGATCAGGTTAAGTGGTAGCTTCCATCATAGCATATAGAACACGCATGTTGTTAATTAAGCATGGGTGGCCAGAGCAAAAACTAAAATAATTCCTACTGTAGGTAACAGGCTGCATCTGTTGCTCATATGAGGAGAGTGAGCACAGACAACATTACTTAGAACACAGATCGATGGCTGTGTGGAGAATTTTGTTGAAAATCAGTCAGCAGGAAAATCTGTCTGTCCATCTCTCTGTCTAACTATCACTGTAATGTGCATTGGTAAGAGAGGGGTAGAAACTGTGTGGCCCTGCAGATGTTGCTAGACTGTGACTCCCATCATCTCTAATCAGCATAGATAATGGTGGGGCTGATCAGCTTTGGCATCCAGTTACATCTGGTAGGCTACATGTCTTTATCCTAAGGATTCCGATGAATCTGAGAACAACTTAGAAAGTATTGTCTTAGAGGAGCACTGTACCCACTGAACTCACATGGAAAGGATCAGAGTGCACCTGGAAGACTGGTGATGCTGGGCTTTTATTCTGAAAGTCATGATTTCAATAGGAAGTTTTGAAGAGCACGTAAGGAGCAAACCATTCAAGACGGCACCAAGAACCAAATGTTCTGAGTGGACAGTCTTGGCTGTTGCGGCCACTGTCTCATAAACAGGCATTTCAGTTCTTGAAACACACTCTTAATTCCTGCTCTCATCAATAGATACAGGCCCAGATCTCAGCGGGAGTTACTCTGATCCTGCTAATGAAGAAAGAAGTTTTATTACACTGTTTTCATGGCCTTTGTTTTTAAGGTCCTTTAGACTCTATGAGCAAGGCCCCTTCAAGGCCCCTTTACTCTCATTTGCCTGAAGACCATTTTAAACAACACCTAAGAAAACAGCCCAAGCAAGATGCAAACCTGTGACATTGACACTGTTACTCCCCTCCATGATTTTTATTCTCTTTGCCCGATGAAGAAGCCCATGTGCTTCAAAAGCAACCATGATGTATTTTGCACCTTTTGGTTGCCCTAATAAAAGGTATCACCACAAATTGTATTTAGGATTTTGTGTTATTTTGCTATGTGGTCAACATGGCTATTCCCACCTTCCTTCCTGCCTTCCACAGTGTAAAGAGTTTTATCTTCTCTCTTTCTCTCTGTGTCTCTGTCAGTCTGCCTATACTACACACCATGAACAGAACATTCACAGAAATGTTTTCATCTCCAGCACTTACTAGAATGGACAATTCCTTTCACTTTAATAAGAATGTCTTTATGACAACTAATTCCAATATCTAAATATGCCATAAGCCAGAAACAACTTGAAGACACACAGCAACAGCAACCACAAACAACAACCATGGCAAGGTGTCCCAGCTCTCAACACAACAGCTAAAAACTCAGAGAATTGCTCTGTTTCTCTGAGTTGCCAGGCAGAAGATGGGAGGAGGAGAAAGACTGTTATTACTGTATGAGATGGCTTTAAAGCCCGGGCACTCATCTCTTCCCCACGCCTCATTGGTGCCAGGGTTCACTAACTCAGCACAAAGGTGTTAATATGTATGCTGCCGCTGCATAGAATTAATGAAGGCAAGGAAAGTTTCCTGAGAAGTCACAGGTTGTCCCTTACACTAGGTCCTTGCTTTCTCCTCCACAATCATGCTGCAGAAGAAATACTTTTCTGTATGATACAGGATGTCCCCTGTTTGAGCACTGGAAAACTATTTGTTTTATACAGACTGAACAAGATGGCAAAACCCCTGTATTTTTGGGTGTGCACCCTTCACAATGACAAAAATGTGTGCATCATGTAATTTATCAATGTGTACGATCTGCCAGTTTTACAGAGAAATACATGGCTAAGTTAACTGAAATCAATATTTTCATTTGGTATTTCAGTAGAACACAGACTTGTTGATAGCAGCTTCCTGATTCTCAGCCTTATATGTCATGAATTTTGACACCCCCTCTTGTTATTCTGAAAACTTGAAAACACTACTCTGTGCTTATCCAGATTAGTTTTATGTGATAAGGTTGCAACTTATTTTGTATCTCTTTTTGACAGGGTTTAACGGTTGTTCTCACATTTACTTTTAAATGCTCCTTGGGTACTTGCTGATCTCAGATTTGGGCTCTGAAATCTCATAGAACGGGAAGCTGCTAACCTGGAAATCCTACCAATGTATGTTTGTGAGGACTGTGAACTGTGGAATATGAAATGGTTTGAAGGAAGTATGGGAAGAGAAGCAGTAAGAAATAACTCTGAGGTATCTCCTCATAACTTACTTGAATGTGATCTTTCTTGTGCTGGACCAACAGTAGGGGTGGCAGGATTTGACTCATGTTATGTGGTTTGATAGCCTGGACACATCCTATAACCTGGGCATGTGGCAAACATACCAGAGTCCAAACTGGGCTGGAGTTTTATTATTAGTTATGGGGTTTCTATATTTCTGAGGAGCAAAGCGCCTCCAGACCCTAGTTATTACTGCAAAGAATTCAGCTCATGATCATAATGCTTTCCCCAGTACAGCTGTAATGAGAAAAAAGACAAACTAGTCATCAAATTATGTGTCTTTACCGATATGGTGAACTCTCTCTACCAATGAACAATCCAGTTGTCCAAAAAGATAAAATTGCTTCTTGACCCCACAAACTGGTGATTGGAAGGAGAAGTCAACTGATCCATTAAGCCAGATTCTCCTAGTTCCACCTTGCTTGTCCATTTCTCCAGTCCATGTTTGAAGTCAAACATTGCTGGTGGCAGGTTGTTGGATTGCACCCATCTTCTGATGTGGCCACCCAGCATATTAATATTTGGACTGTGTTATCAAGGGCTGAGAGGCAGCATTGTGTAGTAGTCTGAGCATTGGACTATGATCCTGGAGACCAGGGTTCAATTCTCTGACTGTGGAAACCCACTGGGTGACCTTGGGCACATCACACACTCTCATCCCTGCAAAAACCCCATGATTAGTTTGCCTTAGGGTTGCCATAAGTCAGAAATGACTTCAAGGCACACAACAAGAACAATATCAAAAACCAAGAATTTTGCCGTCAACATCTCCCTTAGCTCCCATACAGCAGCACAGGTGGGGTTCAGTATCAGCTGAGACCTAAGACATTTCTGCACTATACTGTTCTAGTGCTATTATCCCACTTTCAACCTGCTATGGAATCCTGAGGTTTGCAGTTTTGGGAGGGGCCAGCCGGATTCCATAAGAGGTTGAAAGTGGAATAATAGCACTAGAACAGTCTAGTGTGCAAATGGCCCCAGACATCTCTTGGGCCATTACTGAAACACTGTTCCAAAGGATTATGGGACTGAAGCTGTGTATAAAGAATTTTCATGTCTTAATAATAGAAGGGGACCAAACAATTTAAAACATCAGGCACTATAGGGAACTTCTGTATGAAGCATATCATGGCAAAAGCCTGCAGGTGCTTTCAAGTTCACACCACTTTGCCAGACATATTGCAAGATAAATAGATCCCCTCTCAGTCAAAGGTATTATGTCTTTTAGATGAGTCGCCTCTAAGTCAAATCCATTATGCGTTTTAACATTAATCAGTCTTCATGCTTTATACTCTGTAATTATTTTATCAAATCAAATCAAATCAAATCAAATCAAATCAAATCTTGCTAAAATTTTAGGCAACTATCTCAATGAAATTTTTTAAATGATCACAGAGCCATTCCAGTGGAAGGCTGTCTTTTAAAAAAATTGAACCTCGGAGCCTGCTGGTGGTAATGCGTGCTAGTTTGAAATTATTTTAAGTAATTTGAAGTATCGTTCAAAATTCTGTGTCTCGACAACCAGAAAACTGGCATGAGTTTTTCAGTTTTGTGGAACATAAATTTAACTAGCAATACATGTATGCCATGTAGTCATTAACTATATTTTGGATCAAGTACTTGTTCAGAGAAATAGGGCAGAAAATGATATAGAATAGAAAAGGTAATTCAGGCATATTACATCAGTCATAAAGAGCAAGGATTTAAAAATAAGAATTAGCAAGGCAATCAGAATCATGATATTTTTAACCTGTTCACCACTTTGGTCAGTGGGAATGTGAATGACTCAGGAGAGAAAGCAAAGGGTTCACTGGGGGAAGATGAGATCTCTCACACCTGTCACAACCAAAAACAAATGGGAGTGCAAGTCAGTCTCCCTCCTTCTCACACAAGAGGGGTTGATTAGTGTCTCTTTCACACTCTGTAACTGTAGCACCTTGGTACACTTTAACTCCCAAGGCTGCATCTTATGGAATCCTAGGGTTTGTAGTTTTACATGAAGCATTCAGATTTCTCAGCCGAAGAGTTCCTCTGGCACCTCTGACCAAACTGCCAATCTGAGGATTCTGTAGGATGGAACCATGACAGTTAAAGTGATATGAAATGGCTGTAAATATGAACAGGAAATCCCTGCCTTTCAACACCCCATCATCTGATGACTCACTCTTTCACCGCTTCCAAATTAAGGACAAGTTCCATTCATTCAAAGTGAGATCTGCTTTTTTGTCAGTTCTTCTTGCCCATGGAAGCTTGCTTGAGACCACCTGTACATGTGCACGATCTGAAGTCTTGTTTACAGAAAGAGTGGAGCCCCTGGTTGATTTAATGGAGCTTGTCAGTATTGCAAGCATTGAAACAATGGGGTTCCCTTCAGTTCTTGCCTATGAAGGCTTGCTTGGAACCACTTATGCTTGCAAAATGAACTCAAAGGGGAAAAATGCACCAAGCCAGCTGAGAGACTTTATAAGCAGCACTGCATGTACGGTCAGTCCCAAGCGAGCCTCTGTAAGTCCTTCACGTTCCCTACAGTAGATGGTTCCACTTTTTGGCTATTTCTGCTTTCTGGTAGTGCTCTGGTCCCTAACCTGTCAGATAAATGGAGAAGGCTTGTAGTTTTAAAAATCTACTGAAAGACTTAATAGGAGCAGCAAAACTAGCTTTTCATAGTAGTACATTAATTTCTCACCAGTAAAAAGTTAATCATTTTATTAATACTGTAGTGAGAAAGCTGCAAAAATGCAATTAATTATTTTATTAACACTGAGAAAGTTTCAAATGATAAGTATATAATTTTATACTTAATTTTTTTTCATCCACTACCTGACCAGTTGTCAAAAGGTGAGGACAGTGACTCATATGTTTTTCAAACATACTTCTGATACCCGTGTTGTCATATGATTCACTCCTGACTCATGCCACATACTCAGAAATATCCCTCTCTCTCTGCTTTTCTGGTGGATTTTGGATGTGCTTTTTGATCTGAAAGTAGGGGATGTCACACACAGTCCTGAATATTTGAACATACTGCTTTATTGAGTCACTATCCAAGCCAGCAGAAGGTGCTTTCAAGAAGGAGGGTTCTGGGTACTACCATTTCAAAGGCATTATTGTGTGTCTATTCCAACTTTTCTTACAGATTTTATTCTTAAAAAAAATTAAGATGAAAAAACTGGTAGGAAACCGTGCTTGTCCTCTGAGGCACCAGGTGGTATGCAGAACTGAGAGTCGCCTGAAAGTCAAGTGAGACCTACTGGCAGTCTCTGGCCCACAGTCTGAGAAACACTTCTTTAAACTTGTGTGTGTGTGTGTGTGTGTGCCTCTTCACGTTGCCTGTTGACTTTTGGAAACCCCATTAATTTCATAGGGTTTTCTTAGGCAAGGAATATAGTGCTTGGAGGTGGTTTTGCCAGTTCCTTCCTCTGAAATATAGCCTACAACACCTGGTGTTCATTTGTGATCTTCCATCCAAGTAGTAACTAGGGCTGACCCTGCTTAGCTTCCAAGATAGGATCTGGTGCATTTAGGGCTCCCTAAGCCCCTCACCAAACCGCAAATCCTAGAATTCCCCAAGACGGAGCCATATAAGTTAAACTGATATCCTACTGCTATAACTGTGCCATGTAGATATACTGTCAGTGCCAAGACTGGGAATGTTTTTAAAAAAAGATTTTACTATCCAGACTGCCTAATTCCTGGAAACATATGGGAGACCTGTCTTGTCCCTACCAGTGCCTCCCTTTGCCATTGCGGGGCGTGGGGGAGGCACTGAACCTGTTGCTATGCAGCTCATCTTATAACCTACAAAGGTAATGGAAAACTTAATTTTTAATTTTTAAACCTCTAGAAATGAAAGAGGAAGAACCAAGCCCAACAATCCAGAAGTCATGCAAAATAAAACACGTTTTGGGGGTATGTCCAACAGAACACTTTAAGGGCTCCCATGGAATAAAATAAGCTGAAAAATCTGGATTCTCAGTTTTTTAAAAAATGTTACACTACAATTTGGGCAAAGCATGCACTGAATGTTCCTCCTTACATTACACAAAAAAAAAGTTTCCCCAAAGACACACTACTAATGGAGAAACGAGAGAGGAACATCAAATTCTAGAAATGTCTGTGCGCCAGGGAACCTGCACATACCTGCCAAACTTCTAGCAGTAATTTGTCAAATTTTTATCTACTCTCAATAAGCTATTTTTTACCATTCCTATCTCAAAACCAGCATGGATCATCCTCAGACCTATTTGTTCTGTGCTACTACATATCAGATCAATCTGTTGAGCTGTCTTCTAAATTATACTTACCTAGACTCACATGACAAACATCACTGCAGGGGAAGGTAAGCTTTTGGTGGTCTCCACGGAGTGAGACCAGAGTCTTATGTTTCATTGGTGCTAAGCATCAAATCAAGACACATAATAGGGGCAAAGAAGACAGTGAAGCAGTTTGCCTGTAGTTGGGATTGTGCTCTGACCCAGCTTTATGCCCTGTTCATGCATTGTGTGCAGCTCTTGGAGACTAGACCAGGGTTGTTGTTTTGTTTTGTCACATCCACTTTTGGGCCTTATAGATATTGATTTTGGACAGTTACCATGAAGGCTTTACAATGCTTGGGCCTGTACAGAGTTAAGATTGGCATCCATTCATTTAGGACTGAGAATGCCTCCACTGCTTCTGTGATGGGCTTCAGCTCACAGGACATCTCACCATTGGAAAAACCTCCCCTTCAAAGATGTACATGTGTCCTCTCAAATTCTGAAGCTGTTTTGCTCAACTCACTTTGTTCCTGTTTTCTCTGTTTCTCTGTTGAATTCTAGGTGCTGTGTGCAAGACAGCAGGTACTGAATTATGGCCACAGCATAATGTTTGGATGGTGCACCAGGGCCAAATTTACCATGCTGGCTCTTGGCCGGGGCTGGGTGGGTTAGCCACTGTGGAGCGGCTTGGAAAACAACGTCTGTAGCAGTGGCCTGTTGCCATTGTGTTAGAGGAGCGCCATGGGACTCCTCCTGATGTTTTGGTCATTTACCTTGGTGGTAATGACCTAGGCTTGCTGACAGGCAAGGCCTTCGAGCACTTTGGGTCTCCACCTGAAGTTTTGGTCATTCACTTTGGTGGTGATGACCTAGACTTGCTGACGAACAAGGCCCTGGAGCACTGTGGGCCTCCACTTGATGTTTTGGTCATTCACCTTGGTGGTAATTACAGTGGTTTTTCCCCCCTGCAATACCCTGTCAGGTTTGGTGGGGTGGTGGAGACCCCAAACGTATTGACCACACCAGAAGAATGATGAATAATCAGATTTGGCCACTTTATTCCTCAGCTTGGCATCCTATTTGGGTTGGCAGACCTCTACCGAGCAGATGGAGTGCATCTGTCTGATCATGGGAATCAGTTGTTCCTGGAAGAACTGAGAGGGGGTGAGAGCCGTGTTGTTTGGCCTAGTGGGGGAAAGGGACTAAGAGGACATTTGTCCCTTCTGTGGCAGATAATGGGGGATAATAAAACTTTGGTGATTACCTATTGGCATCCATTTGGTATAGAGTAGGGCTCTGGAACCACCTCTTTAGGGCCCTGTGTCCCAGGGGTTCGGTGAAGGAGGCTACCCTTGAGGTTAAACTGGGAATAAGACTCTCACTTTTAGAGCCGTGCAGTTTGGGTAGGAGTCCCTGGGTTACCTTCCAAGATGCTGGACTGGAGAGCAACCAAAGCAATTTGGATTGCCCCTGGGGCTCAGGTGTTATCGCCCATGGATATTCTGAGCAGGTTGTCATGTTGTGACCTTGGCATCAGCTGGACCTGTATCATCTTCCTCCTCACCTCTTGTATCTTTCAGGTTAACAGAATTTAAGTAAAACAGGTCAAAATAAAATGGCCCTTAGTTAACCCAACTTTGTGTCTGGTCTCTTTATGCCATGGTTGAGCATCAATGGAACATACTGTGCTTCAGATTTTTGGTTATAATGGTAGAATGTGATTGATTTGTTGTCTCATCCTTAACATATGGATAGTCCTGCACCACATAGCAGTGTTTCAGTGATAACATGAAATTGAGCAAGGCAAGTCATCTTTCTTTCTCTTTTTCTCCTCAGCCTTAAGAAGGCTGATATCTCTTAAACGAAGCTAAAGACAGCCCAAACAGACTTACCACTATACACAAGTGACATGCAGTAATCAAAGCAGTTACTTTATGTATACTGTCTCTCATCTTCTATTCATCTTCTCAAGAGTTTCTTTGTACAGTGCTGACACGGTATCATGTTTTGTGTCATTACCCTTTTGGGGCTGATTGTACTCTTGGAAAAGTTCACACATGTCAACACCATGACTCTTTGGAGTGGACTGTTTTACAAGCAATATAACCACCCTATCAACTCAACCTGGCTTTCAATGAGGCTGGAAAGCACCTCAAATGACTATGCAACCGTTAAAAACCATTCAATTCATAGAAGAGGTATTAAATATGTAAATTAAAGCAGGGTGATGAGAAGTAATAGCCATCAAAGCAATATGTGACAAAGTGTTTCTGAAATGCCCCACCATTTGAACTGATTGTTTGCTGGTGGGGTCTAATGCTTGCAGGGGAAAAATGCAAAAAAGGTTCAG
This sequence comes from Iguana delicatissima, assembly GCA_948472985.1. Classification (NCBI taxonomy): domain Eukaryota; kingdom Metazoa; phylum Chordata; class Lepidosauria; order Squamata; family Iguanidae; genus Iguana; species Iguana delicatissima. The sequence goes on along the minus strand of CAOKZL010000540.1, from coordinate 517,264 downwards.
TTGGATTTTTACAAGTTGCACAATTGTCCGAATTGTTAGCTGGCTACCCTTTTACTTCTAAATGCAACAGAATTTTTAAATCCAAAATTGATGTGGCATTACTAAAATAAATTCCAACTGGGCTCAGTGGACTAATCAATTTTTTTGAGTGGGCGCATCTGCTGAGATCTTGCTCATGCCTATCAGGGCCGAAAAGAATGGTTGTAGGTTTGTTTGCAGAACTTGGAAACGTTACTGTTTGGTGTCTAACCCTGTACATCCCCCATTCAGACTGGCTAGAGGATTCTGGGAACTGTAGTTCAAAAAAGTAAGTTTACCGAACTTCCATTGTTTTGATTAAAATTGTGTCAATTGTTTAATATTAAAGGGGGAAAGTCCAATTTTTAGAGGAGATTATGGAGGAAGAGTTGAATTTGCCTTTCAAATCAGCCTCCCCATCAACCTTCTTTTTAACATGCAAACTTTATACATGATTGGACAGCCAGTTTTGCCATGGAGTGAGGCCTTGGTGCCAGAACAACACCATCTATCTAAAATGTGAATATGTAAAGCTTTCCCTTCAATCAATCCATGAAGGCAAGACGTTGTATGAATTGCAAAAACCAGATCTCCTCCTCACAGACAAGGTGAATGCTCGCTGTATAACAAACTTCTCCTTTCCCCACTTCTAAACCAAGACACACTCTTTAACTGGTAAGCTAAGTGACTCTTGCAGCCAGTGTGGCTTTCAAACACAAAGTCCAAAGTGCCATCAAGTGAAGTAATTCAGTTCACCGTTCATCACAATAAAACGATTCTTCGGAGTTAGGTAGTCTCAGAGCAGTGACATTTTACTTAGTATGATTGTCAAAACATTCTTTTTTAAAAGAGACAGGTGTGCAGTATAAATTGACTTTTCATTGCTAGGACTGAAACAACCTTTTCCCTTTCTCCGAAGTCTGACAGGTTTCATATCAGCTATGGCTAAGCTCTTAAAATGCCTTCAAGGGAGGGACATCTTCAGTCAGCTACACTGGTCCTTAAAGGTACAGTGACTTTGATCCTCAAGGAATGTTGTATATCCCCTCTTTCCCCACTACCGCCCTCCTGTGCCCTCAGGAAAGGTGTTCTGCATGGCCTGGGAACCTTTCTGAACACAGTGAGATGGGTTCTTGCAACAAGAAGGAATTACCAGGGTATAACTGACATAAGGAACCAGAGTGGCTTGTGGTTTGAGTGTTGGACTAGGACTCAGTGAAACCAGGCTTTGAATTCCCTCTGGGAAAACCCAGTGGGTGACTTTTAGGCCATTTCTGCACTACACTGTTTTAGTGCTATTATTCCACTTTCAATATCCTATGGAATCATGGGACTTGCAGTTTAGGGAGGTGCATTTAGAATTCTTAGCCAGGGAGCTCTTTGACCTCAAGAAACTACAAACTTCAGAATTCCACAAGATGTTGAAAGTGGAATAATAGCACTACAAGAGTGTAGTGCAGAAATGGTCTTAGTCTCAGAGAAAGGCAGTGGCAGACACCCTCTGGACAAATCTTGCCAAGAAAACCCCATGATAAAGTCACCTTAAGCTGGAGTTGACTTGCAGGCACATAACAACAACAACAACAACAACAACAACAACAACAACAACAACAACAACAACAACAAACTGACAGGACGCTTTACACACACCACAGTAGCTTCCTGGGCCCCATCCCAAATTATTCAGCCTTCCCCTGATCCTCTGGAGAAGCATTCTAGGGGGATGCAGTTACTGCAAAGGGAGGAAGAACTAGAAAATGTTGCTCCTTTAAAGAACACAAAAGAATGGAATATGAACTGAGATCAAACTAGTCGTGAAAGAGAATTGATATTTCTCCTGGTTAATGTATTTTTCTTCTTTCGGTGGGATTTCCTGAGAGATAGGTGTTTCAGCAATCACACTTGCAAATGATGCCTGTGTTTATCTTCCAGTGACTGATCACAAAACAAAACACATTGACTGCAAAGTAGATAGGTGAGGGCAACAATGTGCTGTAACACAGAGGCATCTTTTACCACTTGAGGGAGCACTTTGTGCTCACATGCTATCTTGTTTGATACCTCATAATGGGATTTACAGTAATTCTTGCTCTTTACTCCTTAGGGCTTTTAGTAGGTAATTCAATAGAGAGTACAGTGAGACTTGGTAAGTTTTAGCATGACAAGAAGGCCATGCCTTCACATTTCTAGGAGATGACACACTAGCTGGTGTTTCTCATAAAAATTTCCTGCCAAAAATGATGTGGAAAAGAAGAGGCCAGTCTTTTCTATATCATCATTGGTACAGAATTTTGAATACACTTTGGCCCTTTTCTCACCTTACCTTTTCCCGGTGCTGGTCGGCAGCGCTCGCGCACGAAGACTGTGGAAGAACACACTCGCATCCCTCCTGGTTGGGCTCCGCAGCGGGTTCCTGGTCGCCTGGGACCTCTCCCAGCCTGCACTGCACAGGAAGCGCAACCAGCCCAGCTCCCAAGGCTCCACACGCCAGGTAAGTGCACACGGGGCCCAGAGCGATGCGCAACCGTGCAGCATTTTCGACTTTAAGCTGAAAATAAAAAAATGCGTGTGTGGTCCGCGTTAGGCTCTTGAGCGTCGTGTAAATGTGAGTGCGTTGTGTGGACTGCTCCTCACATTTATATGACACTCAAGGGGCCCTTTCGCTTCGAAAATGCCATGCGAAAAGGGCCTTTGATTTGCCTTGGGTAGCCAAAGCTCAATTTAGCTTAACTTTCCCACACAAAATAGAACATAGAACTTTCCCTGCCAAGGTGCTGGGAGTTACAAACCACAGTGGCAGGATTTTGCCCTCCTCCAGAAGTACTACGGCGGGACATCCGGAATGGGTTGTGTCCCCTCCCCACCCATGTGGTCCAAGCCATCCAATGGGCCGATTTCTAATTCAGGTTCTAATTGGGCCCCAGCAGAGTCATGTGACCCCCTCAGATCCATGTGGTCCAATCAGGGGCGATTTCCAGTTCGCACTGCCATTGGCCCAGCGAGGTCGTGTGACCCCTCTAATAGCTTGCCCCACCACCCTCGACCAATAGGGACAGATTTGGAGCCCTCAGAATCACGTGTGTCAAACCACCCAATAGGAAGACGCCCTTTGAGAGCTATATTGTGAGGAGAGAAGCAGCCATTTTTGCATGGCCAGACAAGTCCTGCGGAGACAACATGGAGGCGCCAAGCACTCCTCAGAAATGCAGTACGGATGCAGATTCTGATAAAGAGAATTGTCCACCAGAGGTTCTAAAAGAGGAAAAGCTCCAAATGTGGCAGACTATGTTAGACTCTCTCTCAGCAGAGAATGCTATAGTGCAGGTAAAATGGGAAACATCTCTGGAGAGTTTGGGGCTGCCTTGGTGGAGACCAAAAACTAATAATCAATGTTCTTAATTTGTAGGAACCTGGAACAAGCTGTGGTGATGTACAAGTTGCTGAAAGAAATGTCCAGGGGCCGTGCATGATAGCGTCGCTTAAGCTGGCATCCACAGGAGAAGTACAGGTTTGTGAACATATATGTGTTACTGCAGTCTAGGCCTACCTGGAGATAGCACCCGATATCACTTTGATATCAGTAATTTGGCTTTATCCTGCCACCCCGCTCCACGTGTTTGCGAGGCCGCCAGACAAACACGCAAACAGGCACGGCCGATAATTGCTAAACATTCCATTCCCCACCCAGGCAGGCCAGACACACCCGGTTCGTCCCTTCAGGGACCTCTCCGGCAAACACCTCCTTACATATGCGCGATACTAACAAAGGCTTCCTGCCCCGAGCAGGCTACTGGACAAAGGTTGTGCTGCGCACTGGTAAGCGCTGTGCATTTGGATACTGACCACACTATTGTTAATTCAGCTCCGATTCCATCGTGCAAAGTGTGACCTTTCCGCGACATTGTCTCATACCCAAAACTCATTGTTTTCCCTGAGTAAGGCATAGCCTGCAGTCCCAATTCACCCTATAAAAACTCCTGATTCCGAGACCTTCCTCGGATTGCTCCTGAGTTTCATCCCGTCTTGCTGCTGCTGTGCCTGGCGAGCTCCCCTCAGCTAATCGAGCTGAGCTTCTTCTCTGCACCCCCGGCTTCTCTCCTGAGGTCCAGAATGACGAGACAGGTGTCGTATCACCCATTTACCCTTGAAAGTCTCTATCCCTTAATTCAATCTCTAATGTGTGACTGTGGTATCTTTAATATTTGTTTGTATGTAATAAAACATCATTTGATTACTTTAAACACGTCTGGCTGCTTGACTGACCTGACTGGGTTGCAAGATCCCGCTAAGTTACCCTGCTTCTCGCTAGCTTAAGTGAGTGCTCCAGCTAATTTCCCCCAAATGGTGTTTTATTGTTTGGTTATTTAGGTGTCCCTCCCGGGACCCCCAGTAAACAGGGTAACATATGGGGGTCAGTAGGGGAAACATGTTTTATAGGACATATTTTAAAACTATTTTCTTTGAATTTTAGGACTCTGTAGAGCTGGTGACCACACAACCTGCACATCTTAGAATGCAAAGTATCTTGGGCCTGGAAGCAGCATCCATTTCATCAAAGAAAAGATGGAGAGCAATGAAATCTTTGGCAAGAGTCATCCTTTATGTGATTATAAATAAAGTTCTTGATGAATATCTAGAGAGAAAATGCTGGGCTTGTCAAGAAAAATCTGAGACTCAGCAGTCACACCCTTGTCAAATGTAGAATAAAAAAATTATATCTAAACATTTGAGAAAAATATGCAGTAAAATATGCTTTGCAAATGTACTTCAAGAAATCATCATAATAGCATATGGTTTAAATATTCTGGAGTTAAAGCAAGAAAATGTGAATCAGGTTTTAAACACTCTAACCACAATGATGAGAACTGAAAAATCCAACCAATGTCTCAACAATTTGCTGAAGCCTATTGACAAAGAATATTAAGATTATGTCCAAATTCTTATTAAAAAGAGACCTTATAAATGGTTCCTAACACCTGTAAATAGCTGTTGAATAAAAACAAACCAGCTTTAACCTCTGTAAATATAAAAGTGTTGAATAAAAGAAATCTACTGTTGCTTTATTTGTCTTCTTTCCAAATCCTGAGTAGGAATAAAATGTTATTATGTTTGCAATATGTGCGCTAATTTGTTGGCTGATAAAGAACACATCCATTCCTTCTGACCGAGCAGAGGATCCATTAGGACCCTTTTGTGGTTTTGAAAAACAGGAAAAACAGAACAAGAACTTCCTGGCTAAAACTGTGGATTTCACCAACACATTGACAGTTCATCAATCCTAATGGCTATAAGGAGTTGTCTTTTACTGTGTGAAAACTTCTGCTTATCTTCTTTCCCATGCTCCTTGTAAGGATGGTTTCCTAAGTGTGTGTGACGCTTAGTGATTTATGGCCCATGCAAGAGAAAAGATAGGCCAAAAGAAAGGAAATATGACATATAGGTTTGAAAAACAGGAAAAAATAGGTAACGTTTAAAATTTCCAGTACCTTCAGTCCAGAACTTCTTGGCTAAAACTGGATTTTACCAACATATTGACGTCAAAAATCCTAAAGACTATAAAGAGATTTCTTGTAGTTCTTGAAACTTTAAGGAGATGCTCAACAGAAATTGTGCTCCCTCCTAGGATAGTCTTTTATTGCTGAGATAGGTAAGTATGTTCATATTGTTCGTCTGTGTGTAATATTTTTTCTCTCTCGCCACCATTTCATTCACGCATTTTGTGTGTGGGGAAGGACTTCTTTTATTTTCTAAAAGCATCCATTTCATTCATGTATTCTCTTTCTCTGTCTGTGTGTGGGGGCAGGGGACCCTTTAAAATGGTACAATCCCTGATGTATGTGTTTGGTTAGATTTTATTTGTGACTGCTCATCAGTTCATATAGTTGTGTCACCTTCTTGCCCTGTTGAAGGACAGCTTTTTCTGAGAAACAGGCAAATCGGCCAGACGTTTCTTGATTCAAAGGCTAGAGGTCAAATTTATTGGATACAAAAATACAAAAATATTCTGTTATAACAGGGTGCCGATGGAGGTTTGGAACGGGAAACAAAGGTTTGGCATGGATTTTATACCCATGCATCCAGGTGGACATCAGACACACCCACTACAGCACTATTTCACCAATCACAAGTGACCTTTCCAAATTTGGCCGGTCCAGTGAGGTAGTAACAAACATGAGTCAGCAGGCGGGAGGGGCTAGGATCTCCTGTGTACGTGACAACTCCTTAATTTGTGATGGAGATTGTCTTTCCCCCACTCACAGTTGTATATGTATTGTGAAGTTATTGCTACAGTGAAGTGTGTATACTTGTGGAGTTCTACATTGCCTTAACATATGTGCTGCTCTGTGTGAGTGTGTGTGTGTGGGTTCTTTAAAATGGTACAATCCCTGATGTATATGTTTGGTTAGATTTTATTTGTGATTGTTCATCAGTTTATATAGTTGTATATGTAGTGTGAAGTCACTGCTACAGTGAAGTGTGTATGCTTGTTGAGTTTCTACATTGCCCTGACATATGTGCTGTATAGATTTTTATTTGTTGCTATATGCATTTTGAAGTCACTACTACAGTGAAGTGTGTAAAAACAAAAACAGTTCAAATATTTGCATATTTTTTATTTAGAATTGCAGTAAACTTATTTTAATACAAGAATATTTAAACAGGAAGAAAAAGCCATCTGAATGTTATAAAGTTTTTTAAAATGGCTACAAGACTTTTCTTGACGTACTGAGTTGCAGGTTGTCTGTGATTTTCAAACATCATAAAAAGCCCATCTACCTACAAAAAGAAAAAGAACATCGTTAAGTACTGTACACTAATGTGTTTCTTTACACAAATAGCGTTACCTTTCTGTACTTCTCTGTGATCCATTCTCCATGTATTTTTTTTATCAAACATTCTGCATAATACTGTGAAAGATCTTGCAGTCCTTCACTTTGCAAAGGATTTCCATATTCCTTTAAAGTCTTAGCAAGGAATCCAGCAAACACAAAAATAGTTAGAATTCTTCCCCAGTTGTTCTGTCCATCTTCAAATGTTGTCTCTGTCAGTAAATGAAAAATTTGCTTGGCAGCATCAACTGAATTTATTTGAAGGGAACTGAGGACACAGGCTAGCTTTTCTTCCATTTCATTCTGAACCCTGGAAGAAATTTGTTGTAAAAATAAATATTCTTTTTGATGGTGTCTTTGGGGTGAGTCTCCACACACCATACTGAAATAACATTCAAAGAGACTGTATGTTTGCTCCTGCATGTTTTCTTGAGGATGTTCCTAAAAGGGTCCACTCTCACACACAGAGCATGCGCCTGATCCTTGGTTTTACTGGAGAACTTTGGGGCATGTCCCTGCATGCCTCTCTACAGTCTGTCTGTCTGTTCAAGCTAACCTGTGTCATTCTATACTTTGTGCATGTCCCTGCATGGCTCCCTTTCCCCTCTGTGTTCAGGCTACCTATGTTTATTTTATCTCCAGATTCAATGAGGCATGATATTTCTCACTACATCAGTTCTCATTTTTGGGTCTTTTTTCTGACACTGGTGCATAATGCAGATTTTTGCTGAAGACTTCCAGGACGTAGACACAATTTGCCATATCATCTGAACAAGCAGGTAAAAGGTTTTTTTTTTTTAAGGGTTTGTTAATCCCAAAGTTTTGCCCCTGCTAAACTAAGGAAAGGCATGCTATCTTTTTCCCCTTTAGGACCCAGCTCAGAAGGGTCTGGGACAAAAACCATGGAACTAGAAGACTCTGATTTTGGTAAATCAGAAGATTGTGTTTACTGGAGTGGGGGGAGGCTAAAGGTGTACTGCCAAAACCATAAGAACTTACTAATATGGCTCTTTACTGTTGCAGCGGCCATCACAGAGCATGAGCCTTCTCCCTAGGGTACAGCTGAAAAAAAGAAGGAGGCAACTAGTGAGCATGGTTACCATACATACATACCTACATCTATCTACATACATATCTACATACAATACACCCTCATACACAAACATTAATACTAACACAATAAAAATACATACTCATTTCAAATCATAACTCTTAGCAAGGGGGCTAACAGATCTTGAAAAGTTTTATCGCTATAAATCCGTCTGGTCCCAGTGCTTTCCCTTCTTTTAGACTCCTAATTGCATCTCTAACTTCCTCTAATTTAATTGGTTTATCTAATTCTTCTCTTTGGATTTCTGAAATACCACTAATATCTACTTGATGTAGAAAGTCTCCCATCTTACTTACCTGTTCTTGTGGTTGTCCCTTCTCCTTAAATAAATCCTCAAAATAATTTACAAATATATTCTTAATTTTGCTCTGTTGATAGTGAATGGTCTGACCTTATTTTAGTTCTGTAACACTACTTTTTTCTCTCTCTTTCCTTAACCTATATGAGAGCCAACTCCCTGGTTTATTTGCGTATTCGAAATGTCTTTGTTTTGCATATTTCAGCTTCTTTTCCATTTCTTCCGTAGTTAATAAAGTAAGTTGCTTTTTCAGCATTTGAATATCTTCCTGAACCTTCACATCTTTCGGTCTTTCTTTTAACTCCCTTTCTTTCTCCTGAAGTTTGTTTAATATATCTGTTTCTCTTTTTTCCCCTGCATTTGGATATCCAAGCTTGTTGGTTTATAAAAAAAACCCCTCATTACTGCCTTGCTGGTTTCCCAGACTATCTGGACTGATTGTTCTTTCCCCAAATTATTTTCAAAAAATTCTTTTAATTCCTTTTTTGCTTTCACTACTATCGATTAATTTTTTAATAAACTTTCTTTTAATTTCCAATTCCAATTATTTTCACCATATTGTACATTCAAAAGTATTGGGCAGTGGTCTGAGATAGTTCTGGGCAATGTTTCTATATTAATAATATTTTTTTTTAATTCCAAAGATATGAAAACCCTATTTTTGACCATGTTTTATGGCGGTCTGAATAAAATGTAAAGTCCCCTCTATTTCTTTTGTTGCTTACTTCTTCTAAGGATGGATAATCTAATAAATCGAAAAAACTCTTTGGTAATTTTCCTTGCTTTTTTTTGTTACTTCCCAAATTTATACCTGACCTATCCATTAAAGGATTCAAGACTCCATTCCAATCTCCCAATAAGATCATTCTGTGATTCTCTAAATCAATTAGCAACTCTAATAACTTTTGATAAAATTTACTCTTATTCTCTAAGGGGCCATATACTGCTACCACTAATACTTTTAAGATCTTTGATTTTTACCTCTACTGCTACAACATGGCCAGTATCATCACTGTATACATGTGTTGCTTCATATGTTTTATTCACGTATATCGTTACCCCTTTTTTCTTTTTATTAATTGATGAAGAGAAATTTTGTCCTAGTTTTGGATTTTTAATATATTTCAAATCTTTACTTCTAATATGAATCTCTTGGATTGCTATCACATTTACTTTTAATTTTTCTAACTGATGGAATACACGTTTTCTTTTAAACGGGGAATTTAGGCCTCGAACATTCCAAGATAAGGATTTTATTTTCATTTTAATTTATATCAATCTTATTTAATCTTACTCGATTTCTTCTGCTTGTTCTTCTCCTGGTCCTAAATCCAAATCCTGTATTGAATTTTGTTCCTCTCCCCCTTCCTCTTCTTCTTCTCCTTCTTCTTCTTCCTCCCCCTCTTCTCGTCCTCTCTCCTTCCTCTCTTTGTAATCTTGCTATTTCTTGTTTCCTTTGTTCTTTCCTTATTTTCTTTTCCAAACCTTGGGTTGTCTGTATTTCTTCTTTTCCCCTTTCTTCTTGTTGTTCTCGTGTCCGATCTTCTATTCTATTCAATTCTTATGTCTTCTTATAAATTCTTTTGCTTTCATAACCGTGTTCAAGACAAATCTTTTCTGTCTCCACGTGAATGACATTCTCTCTGTTCTCTCCCACATATATTTTATTCCGGCTTCTCTCAATGTTTGAGTTAAGAAATTATATTCTCTTCTTCTCTTGAGCAGGGTTGGATGTATATCTTTAAATACCTTCACCTCCATTCCTTCAATCACCAATTTATTTGTGTAACTACAATTCAAGACCAAATCCTTCACCCTTTCTCTTAAGAAGTAAATCACGATATCGCGAGGTAACTTCTTCCTTTTTGCCACCACAGAGTTTATGCGAAATGCTCTATCAATCTCTAAGTCCAATTGTTCTGGTTCCCAGCCTATATAATGTGCGAACGGCATCATCAATCTTTGATACATGTTCTCTTGATCTATTTCTTTCAATCCTCTTATTTTTATCGATTTATTTCTATTTCTTATATCCATGAATAATGTTGTCTTCTCCGGTTGTTCAGTCTTTCCCTCCATCTTTACCATTTGATCTTCCAGCTTCATCGTCTTTCCCTCCATCTGTTCCACCTTTTCACTTACCTGTTTCAACTCTTTGGAGATATTATCCAGCTTTCCATTGAAGACTTCTAATTCTTTTTTAATGTCTGTTTTTATTTCCATTCTCATATGCATCATTTCTGTCCTAATTTCCTTCATTTCTGTCTTAAATACCATTGTTAATTTCCGTATTTCTTCCATCACATCCGTTCTGGCCTTTTGACTCATTCCTTGACTTTCTGCAATTACTGTCTTCATTTCTGTTGTTGGCAACTTGATTTCCGTTGATGCCCTTCTTTGTAATAAGGTTTGTATTTGCGACTGGGCCCCTGCCCCAGCCTTTCTTTTCCCTGCCGCCATCATCTTGTCTGTTGGTTTTGATTCTACAATATCCTGTACTTATTTATTCTTTTTGTCTTTCTAACTTTTATGTATTCTTTTATTTATTCTTTTAGTTACCTTTCGTTATCCCTCTCAATTTGTTTAATTTACCTACTTTAAATTTCTTGAAATTTCTTCCTTTTCCCCTTATTTTATTATTTATGTATTTATTATTATTTTTTTCCTATTTCTTCTTTCTTAACTTATTTACCTATATAAATTCAGCCTGAAACAAATTAAATTAATACGTTGAGTTTATTAATAGCCCCTACTCCTCAACTTACTTAAACTAATTCACAACCTCTCAACTAATAATTCCTCTCTCAAAACTGATTAAGCTCTCAACTATCTCAAAATCCACTAAGATTTGCCTATGTATATTTCAAAATGTCATATATTCAAAAATTCAATTCAAATACAAATCAAATTCAATTCATATCCAATTCCAATCAATTCAAGTACAATTCAAGCCTATATACCAATTCCTATTATATTCAATTATACTCAAATGTTATTATATTCAATACAATTCAATTCCAATTCAATTGCAATACAAATATATCAGATATATCAAATGTCAAATCAAATCAAAAAGATCAATGTTTAATAGCTAATAGCTGTTAATAGCTAATTCTGACTCTAATTCAATTACTCAAACTAATATTCTCTCAACAAGCTAATCTTTCAGTACTTTATTTTAGATTCTGATTATTCAAGAAGTTGGGGTTTTATAATTTACAATATAATTTGTAATTCAATTTAAGAGGGGAATAAGCGAAGAAAGGAAAATCTTTATTCCCCTTATTCTCACTTATCTAGTAGCTCAACACCTCTTCCCTCCAAACCACTATCACCACAATTTAAATTACACCCACAAATGGTTTTGAATACCTTCAGTCTTCAACCTTTTCTTGTTTCTGCTCTTCTCTGTCTTCTCTTATATCTATAGTTTTCTCTTCAAAACATCACTTTCAGTCTCTCTTTATTCTGTCAGTAGTGTCTTAATACCAGTATAAGCTTCCCCCTTCTCTTCTCTTCTCTCTCTTACTTCTCTCCCGATATCCTCTCACACTCTCACTTCTCTCTCAATACCCTTTTACTCCCGTCGTCTCGTCTCCTCTCTTCCCCCTTTCCCGTCTCTCTCCACCCGCGTCTCCATCGTCTCTGTTCAATTCTGTTCGTCCTTCTTCCTCGTCCTTCGTCCCTGCTTATCCGTCACCTCCATCCTTCTTTCACGCGCTTCCTCTCACTTCCGTCGTCTCCGTCATCGCCACCTTCTAGTTCCTTCTAGCTAAACAGCTCGATTCCATCTTCTCCACTCATCCGCCATGCTTCTCAATATTCCCAGTCTTTCCAAAGCAACAGCCGTCTTTCACTACCCCAATTTTTGCTATTTTCCAATGCTCAGTCACGCTGAGTCACACTCGGTCACGCTGTTCCCACCACTATTAGTGGCTTTCCTTAATCAATTTTAATCTATTACAATAACAAACAACGGCAGCAGGGGGGATAACGACTCTTCTCACGCTGTTCTTTGAAGCTCAAATTATGTCTGTCCACAATTATTTTCAATATCCCCCCAATCTTTTGTAGCTTCAAAAGCTTTCACAAGCTTTATTTCAAAATCTTACACCGTTCAGGCTCCTTTTATCCACAACTCCTTATCAGTCCCAGAGTTTTCTCCCCAGGAATCCGTCTCTCCCCTTTAGAGTTAGAATCCAGTTCTGTCCTTACTCACAGTAAAAGTTTCTCTGGTAAATTGCCCAATGGATTTCTCGCTTTCTGTACTCACTGGGATCTGTAACAGTGGGGACACATCCAGCCTGTTCAGGCGATCCGTCGTGATAATGGCGGCTCTGAGATCCCTTACCTCAATCGTGCCTTACTTCTTCTTCTCTTCTTACGGCACAATGGGTTGACGGATCCCCATCAAGCCGGGGAGGTTCAATTACTGATGCCTGGGTTTTTCTTTTGTTTCAAACAACAGTGAAGAACCAGCTCATAAGAGGCAAAGACCTGAATCCTCAACCTCTGCAATTAATCCTTATGTACAAATACTTAAACAGGATATGTTCCAGTATCAGCAATTATATGTGTGTACTCAGCAGCTTCTGAGAGCACCAGAACGTAATGCTAGCCATCAAACAGCTCTGCGCAAACCTGTAGCTAGTTCACACTGTGAGATGTCTGATTTGGATGATATTTCTGATACTATTAAAAACCAGTCTGACTATGTGGTTCATATTGATGTGCCTTTTGAAAATGTGGAAGTAGGTGGGGGCAATCCTCATTTTCAATCCCCAAAAAGTCAGAAACGAAAAAAGAAACTTATCAATGAACGGAATTACTGGAGAAAAAGGACTATTAACATATTAAACAGAGCAAAAAAGATACTTTACTACTCATAATGCAGTCTTCCTCTTTTACTACTGCCTTGTATCTTACCAAGCATTATTGTCTTTTCTAGTGTGTCATGTCTTCTCATGATATGGCCAAAGTACAACAGCCTCAGTTTAGTCATCTTGGCTTCTAGGGAGAGTTCAAGCTTAATTACATAGCACAAATTATTCCAGAAGGAATGTATTTCACCTTACTCATTTTTTAATTAAAAGCAGTACAATCCCAGATACTGGTTTCAACAGGACTTATTTTCTAGTACAGGGCTGGCTCTCTGGATATATACTACAACTACCAGTATTCCTCCCTACTGGTTACGCAACCTAGGGCTGCTGGGACTTGCAATCCAACAACACCTGCAAAGTTTCACTCTGCCCTCCCCTGCTCTAACAGGTTTATGTAGGGTTGTAGCTTTGTTCTATATTGCTTAGAATGGGATAGGTGTCATGATGTGATTGCTTCTATGCAGCTCAAAATTATTCCAGTAATTTTTCATGGGGTTGGGGCATCACCTGTGATTTTGTACCATGTCCAGATATATTGCTAGCACAGTACAGAAACACGAGAGTGAGGTATTCAAATGGGAAAAAGAACTGAATGAAAGAGAACTGGGCTCTTGAATTTTTAAGTTTCACAGAAGAAGGAATTTTAGCAAGTAAAATCTGCATGACAAATGACACCTTCTGAAATTCCTATTCTATATAACTGTTAAAGATCCGAGAGCCCTATCTTCCTTGACATTTGGGCACCCTGCTTGTAATACCTTTTAACCACTTGGCCAGAAATTGCAGGCATTACTGGGAAAGGCATGATGAAAATGGCAAAGAAACACACACACACACCCTCGAGTTGTGCACTCATCCAAGGATAAATGGCTCCTTTGGATTCTAGCCATTGTCTGCAGCTGAGTTATTGTTTTGCCAAACAACTTCACTGCTCACTGTAGCCAGATTATACCAGCTGCCAAGAGTTTTAGCTGCAGAACTGCCCTGTTACAGCTAAATATATCCATGCTAGTGGGAGTTTCATCTTTTTTCTCTTGCACCCTTCACAGTCACACAAGAGGTAGAAATCCAACAGGTGAGACACCATGTAGAAACAGAGTGCTGGAAAAAGGTTTACCTATTGAAAATTTAGTTGCCATACAATTGTTAAATACACAACAGTGCCTAAATACCCTAAAGGCACCAGATCCCACCTTATCTTGGAAACTAACAAGGTTCAGTGCTAGTTAGCATTTGGATGGGAGATCACCAACAAATATCTAGTTAGTACTTGGTTGGGAGACCACCAGTGAGTACTGTAGGTTGTATTTCAGATGAAGGAACTGGCAAAACCACCTCTAAGAATTCCTTGCCTAAGAACACCCTGTGAAATTCATGGTGCCACCATAAGCCAACAAGCAACTTGAAGGCACATACACACATGGATGAAGGAAAAGGGAAAGAGAGAAATCCATAGTCCTTTTAAGATTAATTGATTTATATTTTAGCATGAGGTTTTGTGGATATCAGTCACTGCAGTCATTGCGTCCAAGGAAGTGTATTGATATTCACAAATGCTTGTCATAAATATGAATCAAGAGTACTGTTAGATCCCCTTTTTTCTCTCCTCCTCCATTTTTCTTTCTGCTGCAACACCAACTAGCAGGACTACATCTTTGAGGGCAGATGTTTTCATTTTCAAAAGGAAGAGGCACCTACCTCACCTCCAATTGCTTCCCTTCTTTTCTGCCTTACCCAAGGAAATTCAAGGGGAAAGGGAGGGAGAGGAGGAGACCAGCTTTTCTTGAGGCAAGTTGCAAGGGTCTGCTGCTCAATTTACTGTTCCTCACACTCTAGCCCTTTTCCTCTTTTCCTGTGCCTGAGTAAGGGAGGAGGAAGTGAGGAGTTGCCATTGCATCCCCTTCTGGTTTGCACCTGGGGCAGAATGCATCCCACAACCCCCTTTTTGATCTGCTACTGATTTGTTTGTACAACCATACACTACCTTTGTTTATATAACCATATTTGGCAGCCTAGAACTTCATGCTAGTCCTTTTCAACAGAAAGAAACAATGCTTTAGAGGGAATTTTCACCTCTCTTGGTGAGAATGGAAGGAGTTTTGTTTTAACTACCTATATTATGTCACTGAAGGCATTGTGAGCCATCATGGTATCAAGTTGTGATACTACTAGTGCATTCTGGTGCATATTTACTTTGAAACAAGTCAGTAGGACTAGGATGGTAGTAAGTGTGCATAGCCTAAAGACCAGCTCTTCTGACATGACATCTAGCAGCCACACACTACTAACAAACTAAATGTGTGTGTGCACACGAACGCACACAGAATTTCACAGAAAATATTTTATCACAGTTTCCCTGAACTGTTATTATTTTTCAGACAGCCATGCTCTCAAATGGAATAGTTATGAGTGCATTCCTCCCATTATGTGGTGGATTTCCTAAGACTTGCTGTTCTGGTAAAGGGTTTCACAGGCATTAAGAAGCTTAGATATGCCCAAAAATAACTCCCCTGTCAGTGGAACATGGGACAAGAAACTGTCTTTACAAGGTTTTAAAGGGGGAACAGTTTCCATGTCATGTTCTCTTTGTTCTTCATAACCAGATATCTTAAATTCCATGGGTCTGATGCAGGACCTGGCAAGCAAGGTCTAGGGCAGGAGCCATGGCTTCCTCTGAAAGACCACTATCCAGTAACTTAAGGACAGAGGCTAGTAAGAAGAAAGAGCAGAGCCGATCTTGCCTAGGACAATGGGATGTTGTCAAGTTTTAGATATATTCCTTTAGTGATGGAAAAGATCATTTGTTCTAATGGACTGACCCTGACACCTCCCACTTGGGAAAAGTACAGTCTCAGCCAGAGAATATGATGGATGTTTCATATTTCTACATACCAGCCAGAGCAGATGTCTCTTATTTCAGCTAGATTGTTTTAAACCACGAACTCGAAATTGCATTGCCCTGAAAACCCAGAAAAATTCCTTGCTTACCTGAGTGTCTGCTTTGGCACTTTGAGGAGGTTTGGGCCTTAAAAAGGGCTTGGAATGGGGAGTCAATTCCACTGGTGCATCTGTTTCTTTAGGGAGAGTGGAATTTGTGCTGATCATTAGGGGCCATTCACACTGCACACTTATACCACTATGATTCCAGGTTAACTGCCATGGCAACATCCTATAGAGTCCTGGGACTGACAGTTTAGGGAGAGGGGTACTTAAAATCCCCTGGGGCTTCTGACCAAACTACAAGCCCCAGGATTCCACACAAGACAGCCATGGCAGTTACAGGGGAATCATGGTACCATTGTTCTGTATGGTAAAAGAGCCCCACAGCAAGGCGTGTGTGTTTGTAGGAATGGGTTGCTACATGTTAGAGCAAGGAGCCCTCCAACCAGGAGATAACATTTTGATGCCTGAGGTGGAAGAGAAAATGGCACCCTCCATCACCATACAGGCCAATGCGCATCACAGCTTGGAGTAATTACCTTTTTGAATTACAACTACCGGGTTCCTCCAGCCAAGAGCCATGCTGACTGGGAGATTTCAGAAGTTGCAGTCCAAAACTGTAAGTCTTCCAAGAACAGAAGTGAATAGTATCCAAAGCCCGGTCAAATATTTTTGGCATCTGAGATATAAGCATATCACTCCCATTCCCAGCAATCCAGATAAAGCAATGACAAATGAATTTGCCATTCTTTCATTATCAGCCCTTTTCATACCATACAATTTTAGCATTATGTTCCATTCTAAGTGCCATGGCTGGGTCATAGGTACTAGAGGAGTTCTCTTGCTTAGAATTCTGTTGGAGTTTTTAAGAGTTCTCTTAAAACTCTTAGTCCCTAAACACCAGATTCAGAATTCCATAGGACTGAACTCTGGCAATTAAAGTAGAATCATAGCACTACAATGACATAGAGTGAATGGGCCCCACAATGGACAAAGTGCAATCACAGTGCTACAATTCTGTAGTGTGAGCCATGATTCCTGAAATGTGCTATCTGGGGCAGCTGCTTCACACTGCCTAATGTTTGGGCCAGCCTGCAGTACACCAGAATGTGCAACAAAGTATAAGATCAAATATCTTACGTTGAAATTGTTGAGCTACTTCTCTTATAAGCCAGATGCTGGGGTAACAGCAACCCAATACAGTGGACTCCTGAAATCTACCATCTTGGCAGTGCTTCATTTTGCCTAATGTTTGGGCCAGTCCTCTCTGCACCAGAAAATGTGACAAAGTGTAAGACCAGATGTCTTAGGTTGAAATTGTTGAACTAGTTCTCTTATGACCCAGACACTGGGGTGATAGTAACCCACTATAGTGGTTTCCTACTGGTCAAAACAGTAAAATACTCCAAACCAAGGACATCACAGAACTGTTAAGTCAGACTTGTCCTACAGTTCTGCAGTGTGCATTCTGATTTGTGACTTGCATGTTAAAGCACTGATTAAGAATGCCTCATGCGTCCCTTCCCTTAGTAAGTGCTAATGTTAAACTTTAAAGAAGGAATCTTATGTTCCTGAAAGATGAATTTATTAAATCATTTCCTGACCTTTTCAGGGTTATACAGGCAGAGTATTACATTTTGAGCACACATAGACAAAATTCTCCATAGTTTGCTCTTATGCACCTTCCAGTATGTTCTGCAATCAAATTATATATTTTATTTTTAAAAATACCATTTCATTATCTCTGGAACTAACAAACACACAAATAACAGGTAAGCAAAATATTAAGCCAGACTAACAGCTCTGCAGGCAAGGTTTTGCAATGTAAAGGACTGCTTTTAAACATAATGCTAAAATCTGAGTTATTTTCTCTTAAACTAGGTTGCTTGCAACAATTGAACAAAAGTATTGGATTAGGTGTTGGCCTGAATTTAGGGCCTAGCCTGCTCTTGCCTACATACAAAATTCACAGAATTGAACTACATATGCGGTCAAAATCTGGGTTTCTCCTGAAGATGTATAAGTACACTGGGTTTCTGTTCACCAAACAAAGCTCTCCCCCACTGCTATTTCACTATTCATCCTGCTCCTTTCCTTAAGTTACATCCCACAGCATTTCTAACAACTAACAGCATTTCTACACTTGCCAAAACTGTGCCAAAATTATACAGACTCTCACAGTCATAGAACTGGAAGTGGCTTCATGGGCCGTCTCTTCCACCTTCCTTCTCAAGGAAGGTGCAGGTTCTCCAGCTACAGCTCCACCAGCAGGTAGGTGTCCAGACTCTTTCTGAAGATGTCCAGAGAAGAAGACCCCACAACCTCTATAGGGGCAATTCATTCTGTTGCTGAACCACTCTTAATGTCAAGAAGTTCCTTCTAATGGTCAATCAAAATCTACTCTCCTGTAACTTCAAACCATTAGACATGGCCCTACCCTCTAGAGCAGCAGAGAATCACACATAATAGCAAGTGCCAAAACTCCACATAAACATTCCAATCCATATATAATAGCAGACAGTCTGTATTGTTGGAGAAAATGCTGGGGCTCTATAAGACTGAAGGACACTTTACAGATTTCTTTCCTGGAAAAAAAAAATGTTACGGTGACCTCCAACATTTGCAAGGCAACCTACAAATTGATCCAAAGGTCGCAGAAAGAACTCTTGCACGGAGAAATTGAAGGCTTATGATTGCAGAAATAGCTTTCGAAAGAGGAAAGCAAACATCCCTTATGGAGCTGAGGTTGATCAGCTGGACTAAGAGCATCGCTACAAAACCATTAACTGAAGTTTGAGCTAGTCTACAGTGGTGACACCTGAGGATTCAACAGTTTTATGAGAAGTAAGAACATTTTCATTAGTGATCCTGAAACCCTTCACAGACCTTCAACAGTCAAGAATCCTTGAGCTGAGTCCTCAGCTTGCTGTACCAATTTAGTTGTATGCTGTAGACATTATCTGATAATCTATGTTTCAAACCTGAAATACAATACTTCTTTGATGGCTTATTTAGTAAGAAAGGCTCTGGAGGAGAAAAAAAAGTTATAAACCACTTACTGTTCCAGACAGTGTTTGGAAAGCTACTTTTAAAGAAGTAATTTGTTATATGACTCATCACAAAAAAGCAAAAAGTAAATAATTACCCTTGCCATTAAAATTTTCTTTGACTACTCATTACAGTACTTGTGCAGCTTGTTCCTTTTTCTTAACTTTTAAAAAATTGCTTTGCACTTTTCTATTTAAAAACTTCAGAAAATTGTTTAAAACACCATTTTAGACACCCAAATGTAATGCAAAAAAGTAAGATGTAAACAGTACTTGTTACACACTAAAAAAATGTACATTATCTAGCATCACCTCTTTTTGGAAAACTAATGGTGCCATCCTCATCAGCTGAAAGAGCAACTTGTTACAAGTATTGGTAGTTACAATGTGTTACTTCCAAGCTTTAGTTGCAGACCATACATTCCAAGAACGTTTGAAGAAGTAAGCACAAGAAAGGACTTGGCCAAGGTATTTTGCTTCCTGAGCCAAACAAGGTAATATGCTTCCTGAGTCAAAGGACAAGATAGCACCTCTTTCCCATCGCACATACAGGAGCCAACTGGCAGTTCCATCTTTGATACTGGCAACTTGGCAACATCCTAGGGAGCACAGGAAGGGGCAAGATACTATAGCTCTGTTCTCCAGCACTTCATCATCGTTACCCACCTACCCCGGCAATACCTGCCTCTTGAGATAGCTTCCTTATTCTGCCTACCCATAGGCCTGGTCTTGCTTGAGAAAGTTTATCAAGATGGATGACCACATTTTTCTGGCAGGACTTTTGTGCCTTTAAATAACCTCATGACAAGCAGGATTACAGTGAGCGAAACTTCTAAAATTATATATCTGTGGAAAGGAAAAAAAGGCACCTGTTGCATTTCTGTCTTTCACGCAGCTGTGTCAAAGGCACAGGAGTCTTATCAGGAGGAGAGGGTACTGGACCTGTAATATTCAAAATATTACTGTTGATGGACTCTCACATCTACAGCGGCAACATCTCCCTAATGGAACGAGGTATGAAGTTATTTGGGCTCTCAGGGGCACAATAAAAGCAGTACCAAAGTCTACCCAGCACCTGACAAATCAACAGTGATGGGATCAAGCTGTTGTTTTATTCTGAAATTTTTTTTTGACATTCATATCCTTTTTAGTTAAAAAAAAAGCAAAGACAATAATAAAAGTTGATGCGCTTATTTTTACATCTAAAGACATCCTGCTAGAGTTACTTAGCAACCAGAAACATTTTTTTTTTAAAGAGAGACCAAGCAGAAAAAGGCGGTGGTGGTGGGGAAAGGATCTTTTACAAATAAGTGAATAGCTCGGTTGAATACAAGTCCAAGAATTTTTTCAGTAGGACTGGTGTGGTCCGGTCTAGTTTCGGCAGGCTTGATTCCATTGTGGAAGAGAAAATCAGGCTGACCTCAATCTAACAAACAATCCGTGAAATGAGTGATTGCTGAGAAATTTAATTCTCATTTTAATGCAAACATACTTAATTTAACATTTTTAAAGTCAATAAAGTCAATACTTTTTAAAGAGTCAATGTACAACATGAAGCTCAGTTGTTCTTCAAAGTGTGCCGTTCTTTAAATTATGCAATAGAGTTCTCCAATTTAAAAAGTATAAAAATATGTATATGGAGAAGTGTGTACACAAAAATGCACACATTGTTGAAAACTGCTTTCAAAATGCATTCTATTAAGAACATTACTGCAAAATGGATATATTATTAGTCAAAATGGCCTATTAGGAAAAATGCACACACACAAAAAACAACATCTATGTATTTTCATACAAGCTTCAAAAAAAAAGTTTGGGATGAGCCTAACTTGAGACTGGAAACATTCTCAAACCCTGGGATTAACCAAAAATGTAAAATTATGTTAAATAGAAAACAGATAGGTTCATTCATCCCCACCTGACCAAAATGACAAGGCTAGGCACAGCAGCACAATTGCAGGGCAGGAAATGAGGACTTATCCACAAGACAGAGACATCAGCATCCAGGACAATTTGGGAACAATTTGCTCCAGTGAGGTTTTGGGGCAGACCAAGTCCTTTCTAACTCCACTGACACTCTTGCCTACCAAAAGTTCTGCCAGTCTGAAGAGTGGACATCTTGAAGGAGCAGTTTCCTTGGAATCTTATGGTCTATCATTCCATTATTTTCAAAGGATTCACTGACAACTTTGCAAGTAGAGGATAGTAGTTTAGTTGAGAGTGTAGTATTTTATGAGCAAAGAGGTTGGCTTTATAGGGCCTGATGGCCTGTACACAGGGTCCTATCAAATAGATCCTGGATCTCAGACTTGTCCCTTGCCTTCTGAAAGTTATAGCCTGATTGAGAGAAAGAGAAAGGGGGAGAGAGAGAGAAACAGTCAAACACACATAGTTCAAGGTACAGATACAAAGGTATGTTTTTAGAACTTACTTGATTTTGTTCAGACCATGGATATGCCTCCTTTGCATCACCAATAATCCACAGACTTACTTGAATTTTTCACTCTGTTTTGACATATGGGTGGTGGTGATGTGCCCTAGGCTGTTATCTCCAACCTTCATTTATTCCTATGTCCTGCCTTCGCAAAGACCTAAGGTGAAACAATTAAAACAAAGCAAAACAAAACCCTAGTGCAGGAATTATCTGGGAATCTCAGAGGGGGCACAATCTCTGAGAATATCCCTGAACTGTATTGCCACTGCCATTTCTTAGCAAAGACAGGTACAGGGCACTAAAAAGTAGCAACAACAAAACAACAACTGTAAAACCATCACATAAGAAAGAGCAAGATAGCAAAGCCAAGACAGTGTATCAGCACCTGCCTATTTACTAGGTTAATATACAACTTTCTTCTAAGGAGCTCAAGATGGCAGAAATCATCCTTCTTCCAGTTTTTATCCTAACAACCACCTTGTGAAGTAGGTTACACTCAGAGATAGTTATAGGGCCATGGTTCTGTGAGCTTCATGACTGAGTATGGATTTGTTGAACACTTGCACCACCACACTATAGTGAAGCAAGCATGGTTCATCACCCATCTCTTTAGACCAAGGACTGAGGATCCTTTCCTGTCAGCTAATCTGTATCTGTTTGGAGATCCCTCTCATCACACTCTGGTCGCCTGGACTCCCAACTCATGATCAACTGTATCGTCCAAACAGGTAGCATTAGCATCAACTCTCCATTTAAGCACCCTTAAATATTTAAATATTAAGATATATACATATGTACCTGCCTTCAAGTTGCCTGTTGACTTACGGGAATTCCACAAAATTCAAGGGTTTTCTTAGATAAGGAATACTCGGGGGTGGTTCTGCCAGTTCTGTTACTGGAAATATAGCTTATAGCACCTGGTATTCATTCGTAGTCTCCCATCCAAGTACTAAGCAGGGCTGACTCTGCTTAGCTCCCAATATCAGACAGGATCTTATTTTCCCATACTTAGCTTTTATACGTATATACACTCTTCTTAGGGAAAAACAGACTTTTCTGGTCTATAGACATTGTATTCTTACATTACATTGCAGGTAAAGCATCATACAACTTACACAACATTAGGGTGTCCTAATCCATATACCACACACAGACACATTCATACACAAACATCCATAATGGGCATTATTATATCCATAATGAGTATTTATCTAGTTAGATAACAATTACATCTAACCTATTTGAGTAAAGAGGTGCATTGTCTGGATCTTATCAGCTAGGAACAAAGTTATCAGCAGCAAAGCTGTTAGAAAACAGCCATATTACTGTGGGAAAGTGATTCACAGTCAGTCTGGTTTCTGCCTTTCCTGAGCTGGTTTTATAGCATCCCTAGTCTCTATCTGTCCCATCAGATTAGATCTATTAGCCTTCTCTATAAACAATATAATTCTGGCCAATCAGATCAGAGTCTATACTGTGATGTAACACCCAGAAGCCAGTATTTCCTGGTTGCCTTCCATCAGATTGCATCAGCCATCTGATAGTAGTAACCTTCTGTATTTGAGTTCGTTATGAATCAATTGTTTATGTTCTCTTTCAGGCTCTTTCTTTATCATTTTAGGTTGGCATCTTGCTTAGAACTGACCTGTGCCTATGCCTTTCGTACAACACAAACATCTCTGCTTTATACTTCACAAAAACCTTTATTATGTTGCTATTCAGGTTTCAGGGGTGTAAATTTTGCAAAATACAATCCAAATCACTGCTCAACCTGTAACAATACTGCCATAATCATTGGCCCACCAAGCCATCAGTAATCTCAATCTGGGAAAGTAGGAAGGAGTCCCTGATTGAAAGATCAAAATTCTACACATGTTTAGTGTAGCCTAAGCATACTCCAGAATATTGGAGAGTTGTGAACCAAGTGTGCAATGGGTGCCATGGAACTGAGCTTACTTGTTGCCCACCAAGTGTGAAAAAGAGATGTGGTGTCTACTTGTGAAACAACTGTTTTCCATAGTGATTCAGTTTCAGAGGAAATGTCAGTGCTTCCACAATTGTTTTTTATGCAAGTGGAGTGCCCTCACAGGACTCTAGTCAAATTGCTATCTTTAGACCAAATAATCTGCACTATGAAGGCTTTAAAAGGAAAAAGGAAGGAGCAGTGGTGGAGCTTGGAGCACTTAGAGGGGGGCTGTCAAGGTCAGAGACCTGGGTGGCAAGCCAGCCCGAAGAAGGGAGAGGGACAGATAGCAGAGTCCCACCGGGAGGAGTCAAAACAAGCAATTACTCACAGGCAGTCCAATTACCTAAGCCTGAGTGACAAGCAAAAGCCATAGTCAGAGTCCAAAACCCAGGGGTCAGAAGCCAAGAGATCAATCCAAGGTATCAGGAGCCAGGTGCTGGAAGCAAGGAGAGGACTTGTAGAAAGTTTGCCACAAGCAAACGAAAGCTTCCAGGCGGGCAGTTATATAGCCCAGGCACAGGTGTGGCCGGTCACCGCTTCTTGAACTTAATCAAGGAAGCCTCCCTTTGCTCAGCCGTCTTGAGTCTCCGCCTAGTTTGTGGGCTGATTGGCGCAGGTTCCAGGGCATCCTCGGGATCACAGCTGAATCCCTGTTGCCCTGAAGGAGCAGGCAGAGGGATGTCCGCGCCTGCTTGGACTTTGGCAGCAGGGGGAGCTCTTGAGCTGCAGGACTCGTCTCCAGCCAGAGCCACAGGAACCAACAGCTGCTGCTCGTCACCAGCAGCCCTGACAGGGGCGTCAGTTATCACAGGGGCAGGCGGAGGGAGCGTGGCTATGGTGCGTGGGGGTGGGGCTATGCCACACACGGGGGTGAGGCTATGGCATGGGGCAGGGCTACCACATGTTGGGAAGGGCAAGCAAGGAGCTGCAGCGCTCCCCCAAAAATGCCGCCAGGGGTGCTCCGCCCTCATTGCCCTCCCTCATCCCTATGCCACTGGGAGGGAGGAAAGCACCTTATGACTGTGTGATTTATTTTAGCTTGAGCATTCATGGATTTCAATCCAGTTCTTCAGAGACGCTGATAAAGTTAACATCAGACCTCAGGTATGTTAGAATATCCACACGATACAGGCTGCATGCTGATTTCTGTTCTAGTTTGCAAAACATAAAAGCTGGCAAATGTATATAATGGGTTTCAGAAGCGTAACACATAAAGCAGGAAACTCTGCATATTGTGGAATGTGTGTGAGTGTGCCATTCAGAGTCTATTTCCAGGAATAAAGCCAATCCAACTATAAACAATTATTTTTTAAAAAGTCAACAGTTAATTGACGTGTAACAAACCCTAGACAGGTGTCACATTAACGAATAGATGCAGATGGCAGATATAATCTGATAGCAGCTAAATATACTTGGTGTATTACCTCACCTTTAAGAACCTGAGTGGAGGAAAGAGAAAGAAATTACGTAAACAGTGTGTAGCGAATGTCTCTTGTCTTACTGGACAAGCTCCATCAGCTGATTAGGCTGGGAAGAGTTGGAACAAACTGAGAACAGAGAACGGCCAGGCAACTGAGTGGTCACCTCCAACACGAATGTGGTTGTTAGGCAGCCCACACTGATATCGCTGTTCCTAGCTGATAATTGCCCAGACCATGCTGAAGGAGACAGAACATGCTAGTAAGATAAGAGAGAAACTCTGCTCTCCCTAAGCTAAGCTAACTGGATATACAGTGTTTCCCATTTCTGTTTGATGTGGTTCTGGATGCTGCTTATAGCAATGCCTATTGATCTCCTGCATGTCTGTGTCCTACACAGAGGGTATGTGGGTTAGGACACCCCCATTTTGGTTAAGATGGTAACGTTCTTCTGTGTGTATCTATAGAGAAGTCTGCTAAAGAGATCGAGGTGATATAAGGGTCAGTCCCTATGAAAGTTTTACATCTTATCTGCCATATACTGTAATGTAAAGAATGTATGATGCCTTCTGTGCAACGTAATACAATGAAAGCACTGTGCCTAGACACTGACATGGCTATGTTCTTCTACAAGGGAAATATGCATGTTTGTGTATCTATGAATGTATATAATAAATAGCCTAAAAGACTAACAGGGAGCCTGCTCATTCTCCCAAATGAATAGCCTGACCTTGCAGTACTTAAGAATGTTTAAATGGCATGTTGATGTTAACTCTGCCTATCTGGATTTTACTATTGACTTGTCTATTACTATTGGTGGGCGATGAAAGATATCTCAGAAAGATACAGATTAGCTGATAAATGACAAAGAACCCTCAATCTCTCTGTCTAAAGAGATATGGGTAAGGAAACGTGCCTTTTCACATATCCATTAGTGGTGGAGGTGGAGGTGGGATCAGTATGTAATAGGAGCAATTAGTGGTTTATGACCAGTGTCATAGATTGCATCTTTCTGTATCTGACTGATGCTCTAATCCCATCCACAGAACTATATAATTTCTAATCTACTTCAGGCTTGATATTGACTCTACCAGCATGTCTGAAATGAGATTGAAATCTGTGAAAGATCATGATAAAATAAATCATTTAGTCTTAAAGGTACTGCTAGGTTCCTCCTTCATCCCTTCTCTTTTACTTTGTTATGCTGTGACAGACTAACACAGCTTTCTCTCTGAAAACTATCAAAGCTGACATTGTGGACAGTATAAATTGATGTTGCAGGTACAATTGCCAGAATAAAGTCATGAATATATGCCAATATGTGCATGCTAGCATATAGAGATCTGGTCCTAGGAATCTTATGTGTGTCATCCTTTTGGACATGTGGTTTTAAATGCAGTAGAGGACGTACGTATGACATAGCCATAGTGATATCCACCTATCTGATGCTGAGTCAGATCACTGCTTCCTCTAGCTCAGTGCTGTTGACACAAAGTGTGGCAAATCTCTAGCTGTCCAGATGCTTAACTCCACGACACTACAGGCCATCATCACTGGCAACCCGGGTAGGCTTAACTGCAGCTGTACACCAGAACATGTGGAGGGCCAAAGGTTCCTCACCAACAGACCAGTCCAGAATTCAAACCAGAATTCTCTGCCTTGTATAGTGATGCCAAGGAACAAACCAAGGACCTGTGGCATGCACAGAACACACACTCTACCTCTGAACTATGGTTCTTCCTGTGGAAACTATTTTCTTGTGCACATCAGTGAAGTTTACAATCTTGGTAAGACATAAGCAAGAGCTTGATTTTTCTTTTTTGATAAATGATGGCATTAGAATACGGCTTCAGATCAAATGCACACTTCTACATATACATAAAGCTCATTAAACATTAACATAAAATAGAATGTCACTAGAATATATGCTCTTCCCTGTGTTCTCATTCCAGAATAAACTCTGTATTTTCTCAGCTGAATTTTGGTTGGCCCACAAATCAGAATAGCCTCGGAGGATATACAGTATATTTCTGATTCTTGTTGCCATCGGAAAGATACAGGACGACAAGTGAAAAGTGAGAATAAAGTTAAGTAACATTACATAAAGGTAAGTTATATTTCATATCATTATCAACAGTGGGGAAGGGACTGTGGAGGCAGAATTTTATTTTCATGGTAAATGCAGAAGCACCTATTTTCTAACTTTTTAAATTAATATTCCACAAATAGAGGGAGCATCCATTTCAGCACATCAGCATTACTTTGGCAATGCCCTTTACAAAGGCTGAATATCCCTGGAGGATGTTCTATTCCTGAGTGTGCTTTCTGTTTACTGAGATCTGTCTCCTCCTGTGTTGATATTTTCCTGTTTCTAAAATCTGAGGTATTTTATTTGTTCATTTTTGATATGATTATATACACCGCATTTGATCTTTCTCAAGGGACTCTACTGTTTTCTGTAAACCAACAGTAATAGAAATAACATGATGTTTACTTAGAATCTCAAACAGCAGAAATACAAATAATTTTCCAGACACATGCATGAGCAGATGCCCATGAACCCACTTATAGCTCCCTCCTTGTGTGTTTGTGTGTTTGTAAAAAGAGAGATGTTAGAACACCTTGTGTTATGAGTGAAAAATGTCTTATGCTGTCAACAGTTTTCCTATAGATTGAGTCCCAGTGCACAATGCAGCCAAATTTCATTAGTACATCTGCCTAGGATGATTCATGCATGTATACCCTTTGGTATCATGTGTCTTGAATGTACATGCTAATTCTTGTGGAAGTTTGGGAGCCATTGCGTTTGCTGTAAGCACTGCAATTTTGTGAGGACTGATTATATTAGATACCATCAACTCATATGTTACTTCCTGCATATAGTGGCAGGGCTGACTGCTAGAGGATGGGAAGCATAAGATGTGCAATTTATATGAAAGAGATTTGCTGGTGGCACTGAATGCATGAATTGGGGTTAGAGTTATTAAGTCCTGATAAACCACTAATGTTAAGATTCACTGAATTTGGGAAAATTACTTTTTTTTACTACAATTCCCAGAATCCCCAGACATCGTGAATTCTGGGAGATGTAGTTAAAAAAAGGGAATGTTTTCAAATTGAACTGAAATGGAAGTAAGGAAGTGATTTTTATTTTTTTAAAAATGGTAATCCATACTTTTGGAGTGACCTGAGTTTCTCCTAAGGATATGGTCTCTCTCATGAAAGCTGTAGCTTTCAGTTGGCCCAGACAAGCCCAACCTGGTCCCCTCTGAATGTTCTAAACCACATCTCCTAGCCTTTCAACTACTACCTGTATCAGCTGAGACTGATGTGACTAGTACCTGATTCCATTCAAAGAAATATATGAGCTAGTCAGATTATATTCATATCCATTATATTTGTTATTTATTAAGTCTAGAAACGTCTGCGGTGTCCTGGTATTTTGAATCAGACGTTGTCAGCTTCCGCTAATTGCACACATTAGCCAGCAGATGTTGTTAACATAGTAAAAGTTCTCTGCTAAAGCCTTGCAATTTGCTGTTTGTGGCTGTCCCTTATGTCACTGTTTATTGTTTTTTAAGTATTTTATATCTACAAGAGATTTGACAGATTATGGAACACAAAACTGGTATGCAGGTTTGCTAGTACCCAGATGAAGGCTGATTGAAAGACAGTTAATTTTATTCCCATTGATTAAAGAGAAAAAATAGGGCAGCCAACCTCAACCTGAAGCATGAGTAGCTGTAATAAGATGTTTTAATAATTCAGAACTCTTAATTGTAAAATGTTGACATTATAATATGAAATGGCTTCTGCTATAAATGTCAATAAGGATTCTTATTATAAATTTTAGGAAATATGCGTGAGGATTCAGTTAAGATTTGTAATTTCACCCTTGATAAAGCTCACAGTAAGGTATGATAAGACTCATAGCCTCTAGTTATTACATGAGATGGCAGGTCATAACTTCATGGAAGGAGGAAGAATGTCTTACATTTTCATATACGTTTTTCAGCTCTGATTTTCTTCTGTGTAAAAAAGAGGTCAGCAACTAAAGTTCCTAGAGCCAAATCATATCTCTAAGTCAGGACTGGAGAATGCACAGTGTTTCCAAATTTTGTTGGACTACAACTCTTAGATGTCTCAGGGGGGAATAGCTATTTTTAAATGTAATTTTTGGGAAAATACGGTAATAAGGTAAATAAAAATAATAGCACAATAATGCTATGCCAATGTATTACTCTGAGGCCCTTACCGTACAACGGCACCATCCCAGCATGGGGAGGTGTTGCTGCCGGTTCGTGACATGTGCCATTGCACGATGTGGTTGTGGTCCTGCTGCTATTGCGTCCCCAGCCGTGGTGATACCATTACTGGGAAAAAACCCAGTAATGGTCTCCCTTTGTGCAACAACCCCATTGGCTGGGGGGGGGATGAGAAGGGAGGAAGTGCTTTTCAGCACTTTCTTTTGAAATACAATGCAGGACGAGGCTGTCTGTACTGTGGAAGGAAGGAGTGTGTCCTGAATGCTACTTATCCGCCAGCTCCCGCCGGTGTGGTAGGGAGTGTTCAAGCCCCAATCCCATCCCGGCAATGGCATTGCCAGGATCAGGACTGGATGACATGGAATTGCAGCATAGTGCCGTAAGGACCTAACAGTACAAAGTAATGACTTTAATTTTTAAAATAATGTTCAAAGCTCTGGAAAGGAACATGAAGAAGGGCAATTAGAAAGACTAGTAGTTTTAATCAATGACCTCAGTCTCAAAATGCCACAGTAGAATGTTATGTTTAAAAGGAGACAGGGGGAACAAGACTCTTGTTATTCAACTAGTCCCTAATATCACATGTTCTTATGTCCTCTGCCCCCTAAATCAGGGAGGCATTTGAAAGGGAAGCTGCAGACATGCTTACTGCACATGCACAGACCCTCCTCTACACCAGGATCAAAGTATGGAGGTAACGGGCCACAAGCAATATAGCTAGCTGTAACTAGTTACTCTTTGTGGTAATGAGAAGGGAAAGAAAATCACATTTCAGAGTAATAAGTAAAAGTACAATCACTTTCCTGGTATAACAAGTAATGATTTCTAATTACTTTCAATAATTACCTGTCATTTTGGATGCATTTTGATAGGAATTTTTAAAATTTTATGCCACCTTCTTATCAAGTTAAAATACCCCTCTCACAAGTAATGACAAAGAGATAAGCATCATGACAAGCAGTATAACAAGTTACTTTAAAAAGGATTACAAGTAATGGCAATGTGTTACTTTTCAAACATTGCAGTGTGTAATGACAATAGATTACAGTCGGCCCTCCACACTGGTTAGGGTTAGGGGCACAGAACTCTCACAAAATTGGAAAAACTGCAAAGATCAAAATGTGTGTGTGTGTGTGTGAGGAGGGGGCCAAGGCATGCTGGGGAAAGCGGGCACCCAGGGTCCAACTCAGGTCAGGGAAAGGAGAGAGAAAGGGGATGGGTCTGTATGGTGGCCCTATACTTCCCTTCTCTTGCCCATCTCCTTCCTTGGGTGTGTGTGGGGCATTGGGGGAGGGTTTGTGGTGCTGAGAAACCGGACTGTGAGCGATCCTTAGCTGGCCAGAAAGTGGCTAGTGGAGGAAGAAGAGGACCAGAGGTGGGTTTTTAAAGGGCTGCATGGCCTGATCAGAGCTGAAAGGGAAGGTTCCCCTGGAAAAGCAACACTTGAGATTGGGGTGTTAGGGGTTGGAGAAACTTGCAAATAATCAACTCCGTGAAAGTGAAACCTGCAAATGTGGAGGGCCAACTGTACTTGTAAAAACTAGCTCCTTGAGCTCTGAGATACAGAGTTGTGTGAACGCTCCCATGGCCTCTTCTTAAACTTCTGGATTATCTCACGAGGTAGGTGGAGGACAGCCTTGCCTCACTCAGGCAGAGTGGACTGTGCACCCTCCCCACTTCCCACTCACAGGCTGAAGGCTCTCCACTACCACAACCATCAGCCACAGTCCCCTTGCCATTGGTGACTTCTGCCTGCTTAGCAGGTGTAAGAGGGAAAACAGACAGAGGAAATGTTCCTGTTGGTTGTGATCTTGTTGCTAAACTTCTCATGGAAAAAAAAGAAGATGTTGCCTGTATCATACAGAAAGCAATTTGAACATACAGAAGCAATTTGAGAAACAAACCAGAAGCATTTTGCTCCTACCTAGAAGCTGGGTTCTTTTTATTGCAGGATACCTTACAACAACAAAAAACACCCTTTTTTAAAAAAGCATGTAGAGTTCTTGTTCGGATTAAAGGGCACTCCTCTGGATGGGATTGGAAGCATAAGGCCTTTAATGTCAGAACAGTATAATTTTTAGAACACTGTACCTTTAAACAAGGAGGCTTGCCCATCCAGGGTTTCAGGGCCAGCAGTGAGCAAAGACACAGAAGGGATCTATGATTGGCCAGTTATGTATATTGGAAAATAAGAGACATAGGGTGGATCCCCCATTTAGCAAAGCATGTGTAACATGCAAACAGAAGTTCAAACAGTAGACCACTCCACCCTTTGTCTTCCTCCATCCACATGCTTAAATCTACCTGAAAAGTAAACACAAAACAGGTTGGTTAAAAGTATATTAAAGTTTACTTACAGATATTTGTGCATAATCTACACAGGTTCGTGTTCTTGAAGAAGGGTAAGAGAAAGAATAAGCAATTACATGCTTACAGTGTAACATCCTTTCTAAAGCCATTTAGACTATGTGTTCTCGGGAAAGCAGGCAGAAGAGAAAGAGAGACAGTAAACAGAAAAGCCTTTTGAGAAGAAAGGATGTCTAGGTGCAGGAGGGAGGGAGTGGGTGTGAACAAACAGGAAGTTAGTTTAGGCTTTGCCTCTAAACCTACAATGATCATGCAACCTAACTAGCAGTGAATTTTGAGCGTGCTGAAGTTGCTATTCCTAACAAGGTATAGCATCATGAAATCTGAATGTTTATTAACCCAATTGTTTCCTTCGTCCTCTCTATCCTTCCTGCTGGATGCAGAAGTCTCTGTGGATTGAACACCCTTTTCTAGAAGTCCCAGCTTGTAATAAAAGAGGTTTTCTGTTGCAAGAGAACTTGCTCTTTTGCAGGGGTTTGGTCAGGCCTATGTCTCATACTCTGAGGGAAAAAAGGCAGTGTGGCTCTCTAGAGAGGTAAGCAGGCCAACTGCCTTGCTTAGAGGAACCATTCCTCAAAGCAAGGCCTGGAGAAGGTGCTCTGGGGAGCTCTGCCTTGTCACTTTGTCACTTATCGGATCCGCCTTGGAATGTTTCCAAAAATCAGACCTATAAACCAGGAATGAATATCCATATAATATAGGCAATATAGGAGGATGTGATTAACCATTTCAACTGTGCCAGACCGGCAGAGGCAAACATACCATGTGTAAGGAATTTCTAAGTATCTCCCTTCCAGTAAGGCTGATGGAAAGATGGTGCTCCTTTCCTATTGCAACAAATCCAATAGGAAGGCAGCCAGTCTGCCTCTCAGGAGCAGCTGGAAGACCTGACATCTCGCTCTGAGGAGCCCTACTTCAGAGTGTGGCACTGTGGGCTAAGTGGCCACAAAGACTGCCTGGGCTATCTGGACACAACTACTGCGTCAGAGCAAAAAACAGAAGTGATGCAACAACCTGGAGTGAGAGGAGGAGGAAAAAAAGGGATTAAGAGGAAGTGGTGGAGGTGGGAGCAATGAATTCTCCTACCTCTGGTAACCCCTCTTCCCCAGGCTTGAAAAGGAAAGTACACAGGACTGTGTTCGTAATGCCACGAGGAAGTTGCACTCAGAAATCACTTTTTAAACTTCAGAATATTTGCCAACTAGTTGCCATCTAAGGAAAGAAGCTAGAGAACTATGACGACGAGTACAGTGATACTTCATTCATGCTACATTTTCCATACGGTCCCACCGTACTGGAATCTGAATGAATTCTGATCCATGTGTCATCCTACACTCTGGCTCTTCACAAACCAATATTGAGAGATTCTGGTAGGCCTCAGTTTAAGTTCTAATTTGATGCCAAAGTTCTTCTAATGAAATATACTCCACTTACACTTCTTCTTTGCATTTTGCAGATTCCAGATTATTTTAGAGGAGTCCATATAATACATTAATGGCCTTTCAGCTCTTTAAATAACCACACACACACATAGCACATGTACCCTTTCATTTTGCAGATGAAAGCTATTATAAGCCCTCTCCTCCTCTTTCTGGAAAACTAAATTTAAAAAAAAACTTCCAGTAAAGGTTGGTCTAAAGCACCACAAGCACTGTGTGCCCTCCCCCAACACTTTCAAACAATATCTGTTTGTAGGTTTTCTAATCTCTTATTTACATGAAGAGCTGAATAATCTGTTTTTGGCTTGAGGTTTCTGGCTGCTGTCCCGGTGTGCTCCCCCCTCCCTGCTCCTTGGCAAAAAACTTTGAACAGGCTCTGCACGTTTTGGGGGCTTTAAATAGAA
The DNA here is from genome assembly GCA_948472985.1 of Iguana delicatissima. Classification (NCBI taxonomy): domain Eukaryota; kingdom Metazoa; phylum Chordata; class Lepidosauria; order Squamata; family Iguanidae; genus Iguana; species Iguana delicatissima. The sequence continues at coordinate 483,844 of CAOKZL010000540.1, read as the reverse complement.
ATCCTTTCACTGCAAAGCCATTTTGGGAAAAGAGAAGGAAGAGTAAAACAGTGAAATTCAAAAGGGGCAATAAATTGAGGGCATTCTTTGCAGACACTGCAAATAATAGTACCTGATAATAGCAAATAAACTGAAAGGCAAGATGGGCATAAAAAACTTCTTGTAATCTAATTCTCTTGCACCAGTTGTTTCCAAAGGAAAGATTCACATCCAAGTTTCGTTGCAGTACAATACAGCAAAATCTGAAAGACTTCCTAAAGTTATTCCGTGAAATAGGTCATGGTCTCCTTCCACAGAAACACATAATCCATAACCCACTGTCAGCTATGGAACAGAAAGATAGCTGAAAAAAAAGTAAATGGGAAGAACAGTTTTGTGCATATATCCCTTTACAGATACCTGTCTTCTTCGTTTCCAGAAAAAAATGCCTGCCTCTATTGAGTGTGCTTAGTGTAGCAATGTTGTTATTGTTGTTTTGTTATTGTGTGCTTTCAAATCATTGCTGACATACGGCAACCCTAAGGTAACCCTCTCATGGAGTTTTCTGGGGCTGAGAGTGTGTGACACACCCAAGATCAACCAGTGGGTCTCCATGGCCCGGTCTCTGTTGAAAGCAAAGAGGCATCAATGCTTATATAGATTAGTGAAAGGGAGCTCTAGAGAGAAGGCTTACCTTTGTGTTTCATTTCTCTGTTTATTTCTTTGATCTGTGTTCTCAAGCCTCTTTCCTTCCTTTATGTCTGCAGAGGTCACCTACCCCGTTTTTTCAAAAATTAGTCCTCTGTCTCGCTTTTGTCTGTGAAGGGAGCATCCATGAGGCTCCTGCCTCAAGATGGCTTACATGCAAACATGAGAGCCAGCTGTTAGGGGTTTTTTAACTGAAAGTTAGGGAACCTTTAAAAAAAATCTATCTCCTTTCCTGTCCAAGATAGATTTCCTGAAACAATAATTGTAAGTTTTTTCCCTTTTTACCTTACAAGAGCATCTTGAGTATTTTTCTCTTGTTTGTTATCAAAGTTCACATTGCAGCTGGCTACGCGGCGCTCTGCTTGATACAGATTCCAAGTATTCCTACAGTCTCCAGGGTCGTAATCCAGTGTTCAAACTGCTACACCATGCTGGCTCTTGTAGGGAAGATACCTCTCTTCCCTTTTAGAAATCTAGAAGAGGGAGGGAAGCTTGGTAGATATTATAAAATAAATCATTATAATGTTTGATATAATTGACATTTAATATTGTCAAGTCTATTGATTCCATTGACAATACTAAATGTCAATAATATCAAACATTGCAATTCTTTATTTTGTAATATCTACCAAGCTTCCCTCTCTCTTCTAGATTTCTAAAAAGGGAGAGGGGTGTCTTTTCTGCAAGAGCCAGCATGGTGTAGCAGTTTGAGCACCATTACTGATCCAGTAAAAGTCTAGTAAATGAAATGAAATTATTTTAGTCTTAAAATATTAGCAATTTTGTATCACATCCACTCCAAAATACTAAGAAAAGGTTTCAATTTCATTATACGTTCTTAACCTCAATAGCCTTTCCTCTGCCTTCATGAAATCTAATCAATTTCATAATGTATTATATATCTGAATTTTTTTTTCAGCGAGTCCTCAAATAGAGGCTCTCCAAACCTCACCAGTTCTTCACTCTTCCTATTTCCTTTGCTATTTCTGTTCTATTCTGTTAGGTTATTTAGTCTTTTCTAGTGTTTAGGATGCAGCATAAGATACTGCCTAGCAAGAAATCACAGTGGTGGCAGAAGGTTCCCTCAGTGGCCAAAGCTTTATTAATGAAATAGGTGTCCATTTTCTTTTTCAGATGATTTGTGAGTAGAAGGGTCTTTCCTACACACATTTGGATTGGGGTGAAAGTGATAAATACAGAGTTAAAATACATATTTTCATAGAAGGGCTGGCCTCCTATTAGTGACATATGTATACATAAGTATCCCTCAAATGGGCACATCTCCTTTAGGGGGCCCTTTAAGGGTCACTGTGGAGGTTTGTATCCTTGGTATCCTTCCTCCCTCCACAGCACCCAAAGCACCCCTGTAGACCTCCCTCTGCCCCCCTAGCCAGACATTTCTTTGATCCTGCCCACTCCCCACAAAGCATGCTGGGAATGGGGTTCAGAAACTATACACCTCCACAACCAGACACAAAATGATGACAGCAGCACTAAGACCTCCAGAGGGCCCTGGTGATTGCACTGTTAATATAATCATTTTGTGTTTGGTTATATGGACAAAGGCAGAGTCTTCTCCAATCCAGCCCCCTCCCCACAAGGCTCAGAAAGGCTATGCCTTGGGGCTTCAGAGACTATGGCCCTTTCCACATGGGGGGGCGTGAAATGCGGGGAAACGGGGCGGCGCAGGCGGAAACGGAGCTTACCTCGATGCGGGTAACTCCGTCACTGTGGGGAGCAGCATGTGTTCGCCGCTCTACATGGCAGTGGTGTCCGGCGGCACCCGGCGGTGCCCAAAATGGCGGCTGGTGGCTTCCAGCAGCTCTCTGCCAATCGGAGAAGCGCACCAGCCAGAAGCCCGCCCCTGGGCAGCTCTGCAGGGACACGCTTGCGCGCCCCTGCAATTCCACACGGGGCGCTGCGACGGGCTAGCGTGCATGTGTTTCATAAAGACCACATGAAATGTGGTCTTTATAAACACGCAACGCCACCCCGCGGCCGCGCGAGGGCGGTTTGAGGTGTGGAACCTCCACATTTCTAACCGCCCTGGTGCACTCCACGGTGTGGATGACCTCCGGGTGAGGTCGTCCTACCCCGTGTTACCCCGTGTTTTTCCCCCGTGTGGAAAGGGCCTATGTGATAATGGGGGAGGCATGGTTCAGACTTGCATAGGTGTGCTACTGCTATAGCTACACTACACTGAATCATACTGGACTGCAGCCATTATATCTTAGCATTAGTCAGTGTAACTTCCAGACTGATTCAACTCTATGTGTTCATTTGTATTCACTGGGTGTGTATAAGCTAGTACTGTGTCTATTAGGATGCACAATGGTTAAAAAATTTGGTGGCTGCACCCAGGCTTGAGAACCCCCTTATAAGGGAGGGTTGGTCTGGCCTCGTTCATGTTTTCCTTCCATTTGTTGATAATTTTTTTTTTCTATAGTTCAGGCAAGAGTTTGGAAATTGATTGTGTATGGGACTTGTTACCAAATGGGTAAAGTACACGCACATTCTCTCTTTTTAAATTGTTCTTCCAATTGCTTTAAATTATACTTTATTTCTCTTTTAATAGTTGAACTTGACTTGGGCTTTTAACTGTATCTTTTTTAAAACATTTAGTATTAATGTGACTAGTCTTGAGTTTCATTTTGTGGGGGAAGATAGGATATAAATCCAATAAAAATAAATAAATAAATAAATAAATAAGAGCTATGAAATATTATATCCAGATCAATTTCATATTCAGGTCCTGCAATTTAAAAGTTACATCCCACAAATACCCAAAGCATACCCCATATTTTAGAATCTACTTTGTGGAGCCATACTGGATGTTAATAGGAAAGACTGTTTTGCTGGCATTCTCTGTAGTAAACAAAATCCAGCTGTTAGTAATGTAGCTTTTTCAGCTTTGGGATTAAGCTGTAATACAGAGTTGGAGATAAGATTATTGTTCTGTTCTGTAAGAAGTATTCCCACAGTTTTCATAGGCCATGGTTTTTATCTAATTGATGCAGATGTTCATTCATTATGCTCAACACAGTAGAATAAGTGGTTATCAACATATGAATGGAGTTGACTCCAAACAAGAGATTCAAGGCATGGTTCTGACAGCAAATTAAATGACTAGAACTGGTCTGATTTTCCTTAATGTGCAAGAGTTTCCTACCCAACCCAGCCCAGAACACTGCTGCTTTTAGAAAGGAATGTTCTCTAGAACTCTCTGCTTCTCAGAAAGAAAATGATAACCAGACCATTCTTCCTTTCAGGAAAGGCAACAAGGCAAGAGAACAACCAAGTACCTGTTTGCTCTCTCAAGATACTGGAAGTTAGTGCACAATCCCAGAGAAGGACAAGACATCTCAGACACATATATCAAACTCAATAATGCAAATCTTGCCTTCAGGCAGTTTTGCTAATATGGCTTTTCCTGGCTAGCCATTCCCAAAGGATAGATGCATTTAAAAACAACCACAAGAAGACTGTGAAGCTGGAAAAGATGATGGCTCAACACCATGTGCTTCTGAAATGTAAGTGTGGTTTAAAAGATAGATGCATATGTTTAGCATTCTGGTTGATGCTCAATAGACGTGCACAACGCCATACAGTAGAGGGTATCTGTCTTCAGAAGAACACTTTCTTTGTCTATGGAGGCTCTCCCCAACATTTTAGAGCCTGGAAAGAAGGGCAAGATGGGATGCGTAGTGCAAATTCAGGGAGAGAAAGATGGGGAAAGGGGCACGAGATCTGTGAGGTGATGAACAAGGTGGGGTGGGATGGCAGACACACACATGTGGAAAAGAAGATCATGAGGGTGAATGGCTGCAGTAGGCAAAGGTGGGATGAGTGTTGATAAGTAAGCAGAAGAGGAAAACTTTTAATAGCTGTACACTTTTCTCTATTACACACCACCATCTTCTCTAGTACGTCTGTTAACTCTGCAATTCTTTGGCTGTTACTAAGCACCAAGCAGCCTGTTTGCAGAGGAAATAATTCAAAACAGTGCACCATCAATTATTACTCCCCTGGAACTGGAAAAAAGCATCATAGAAAGATGAATTATTTTATACCTTAATAATTTTATAATATTTCAATTTAGAGAACATGGATTTCAGCACTGTGCAATGTCCCTCATAGACGTCTAGGCCTTATGACTTCATTCTGCTTAATGATTCGTCTCCTTATCACCCTAATGAAAGATACTCACACAGCTCTGAACAAGAGCTATAGAATCTGTCACAGTCAGTAACAGTCCGTGGGGGGACTTTGGCCATAAGTGGCAATTTCTGTTCAAGAGAACATTAGCACCCAAATTGTCTTCAGAAGATAGATGTCATGACTGAGCGCCATTGGTGGAGTGTTGTGTGGGCAGCCTGCTCAGAGTTTCTTAGTTGTGATTGTATCCAGTCAGATTGACTCAACTCCTTTACCCCTAGGTCATGCTTAGAAAGAGTAAGCAGGTCGACTTACCATTGTGTAGGGCATCTGAGGAATTCAGAGGCATACATACTGTCATTTGTGACATTAACCACAAATGTTTCTTTACAATAACCAACATATTGGAACGTAGCAGTGAGCAACTTTTGGGTATCCCCCCATCAACATCCACATTCCCTCCAGAAGCCCCTGGGGCTGCACCCCACCCCTATCACAGTGGCACAGAATTTGCTGCTGCCAAATTTTGTTAGCACGGTGAGGGTGAAGGGGAGATGTAACTACCCTTTAAATCAAAGGATATAGGACCCTGTTTTTAACTTTATCTGCATTTTAGCTGCTGGGAAGCCTGGAACAAAGCACACACTTTTCATGAGGATTGTTTTAAAAGGAGACCACTCTAATAATCAAGTTGGGTTGGCAGAAGTTTGGGAAATAGTGAAGCCTCTATAAAGTGGAGGGAGGGGAATGGAGATCTGTGTGACCCATGGCTTATGCATTGCCCACCTCTGCTGTAAGGAGTATTATTTTGTCATCAGTAATAGAAATGAAGGACTGAAGCCAATGAATGAGCTTGTGGCTAAGTCAGCTTGAGAGCATCAGAGGCAAAGAAAACCAATAGGCCATCAGTTGCTTTCTTCTGCTGTAACATACCATCACACGCAACATTCCCTGTCAGGACTTTTAGATGCTATTCATACATATGTTTTACAACCAGACCAATTCCACTGGTTTGCGGTGACCAGACTGCATTAATTTAACTTGGAATCACCCTCTGAGGGCTTTACAGGTAGGGACCATCTATGTCTGATGTAGGTTTATTGATTGGTGGGAGTGTCTCTTCCTAAAATACATGGAGTCTTTCCACAAATTGTGTAAGCTAACAGTGATTACCACTTTAGAGGGCCAACTAGAACTGGATAAAATTGCTATGGGGGAGTAGAACTAGCTTGCAGGCAGACAACAGGCCATCCTTAATATAAACGGACCTGAAATGGCTTACATGGTATTTATTTCCAGCTCTTCTTTATCCATGCTAGATAAAGCTTCTGAGAGCTGCCTTTTATGGCACCTTTAGGCAGACACACCAATATGCAAATATAAATGACCTTTAGAAACTTGTCAAAAAAAGCAAAAAACAAAAAACCCAACCCCACAACCTTTAAAGAAAATGACATCTGCTTAACTCTCTTTCTTTCCTTCCTTCCTTCCTTCCTTCCTTCCTTCCTTCCTTCTCCTCAAAGATGCCTGGTCCAGTCTTCTACTTCCCAAATGTCATTCATCTGAAAAGCTACTGAAGGAGTCCAGAACATAATTAAGAATCTCACTGCATCCAACCTAACCTTACACTGTGCAGTTTGGTGTCTAACAGGAAAATATATAACCATGAATTCCCTTTCTTTCCCAGTGCGACATTTATAAATGCCTTGTGATTTAGTTCAAATACATTTCATTTACTGGCCTGATAAAATGTTAAGTCTTTGCAGCAGAAGAACCCATACTTCCTGAATAGCACTAACAGTAACATTTCCTGATTAATGTTGTAATAGATATTTGTACTGTGATTTGTAAACAAAGGAGAATGAGTGACAACATGCCAATTGGCCACTGTCACAATTTGTACCACAGGGGTTCTGTCCTTGGGTCTTTAAGCTGTTCTGTGTCTGGACAGAAAGAGAGAGAAAGAGAGAGAGAGACAGACAGAGAATGCATAGGAAGGAGTGAGGAAGGTAGATGTGAATTTTTGCTAGGTAGAAGCACGCATTTGATCTTCTTGCCACAGCAACCCCTACTGTCAGTGAGGCATCTGCCTCAGGCAGCAGATTTTGGATAACATGACAGGGTAGAAAAATGTCAGAATTTTATTATTGTAGAATTTTTCAATGACAGGTAGGAGTAGAGCTACACATTCTCCCTCGTGCACCAAAATAATATTTCTGGCTTTTGATACTATAACTTCCTTAAGGGGCAGGTGTGGGAATTTGCTGCTCTACTTCAGGCAGCAAAATTTCTTGATCCATCTCTGACCCCTGTTAGTGGCAGTGAAGCTGTGAGCATGTTTGGGCTTGCCTTAGCTTGTGTCTGGTATCTGTAATCTCTCTGTAGTGTTGGCCTGATTGGAGCCTGGGAGGACACTGGCTTCACATCCCTAGTGGTGCCTCATCAAAGAATCTCAGGCTATGTCTATACAAGTACAACAGGAAAACTTAACAGCATGAGTATTGTTATTGGAAAGTGTGTGAGTTGAGCCAAGTATTTGCTACCATATCTGTGAACATAATGAGAGTTGTATCAGCCTACAGAAAAGATCAGAGGTCATGTATACACTTTGACAGGAAATTGTTTAACCATATGCAGGCTAAGGAAAGGAGAATATATGAGTGCGTGTGTGTACATCTTTGGTTGATGACGAGTGAGGTGAGAAATGTTTGGAAGTGTGTGTGAGCATAAGTGGAGCTTGTGTGCCAGTATATGGGCTAACATGAATAAAAAAAAATAGTGAATGATAGAAAGACATGCTTAATGGCCTCTGTCCTGGAAATACAGTCAGCCCTCTGCATTTGCGGGTTTCACTCTTGCGGATTTGATTATTCACAGATTATTTGCTGTCAGCTCTGCTGCTGCCGAATCCCACTTTTAATAGGGACTGCAAACCTTGTGAGACTGAGAAACTGCAAATGAGGCTTGTAAGTCCCTATTTAAAATGGTGTGGGGCAGCAGTGGAGGTGGCAGTCAGGCTCACTAGCCACCCACTTCTGCCTTGCGAAGGAACCTTGATGCCTCAAAGGAATCCACATGGTGATCATACTTTTTTTCTGTGTTAAATATGGTTTGGGAAGGCCTAGAATTAATCAATTTTTTTCACTTTCATGGGCATCCTGTGCCCCTAACCCTAGCGCATGTGGAGGGATGACTGTATGACAGTTAAAATGGTATCAAACTGCTGCAACTCTGTAGTGTGGAGACACTGTCAGAACTTCGCTTCTAGCTCTTTGCAGAAAATATTTACCAAACACATTTCATTATCTTGAATGTAAACCATTCACCACATCTTTTGATATCCTTACTACATGTTCAACTGTAGCCAGTAGGTGGCATCAATAACCATACAACTCCATCGCTAAATAAATAGTTTTAAGATTCTAGACATGAAAGAGTTCTCACTTTACCTAAACTTCATAGACAATGTTTGACCACAAATTTGGGTGTGACTGGTCATTTCCACTCTTCAAATTTTGTTCAGAATCCCCATTTACTTGGTATATGTGTTCTCTGACATGTTGAGAATTTAAAGTTCTTTGATTTGCAACCTCATTCAGCACTACTCCTGCACTAGAAACCAACCAGTCAATCTTTCAGAGTTAAAACCAATTTCTGCTTAAAGGCTGCATCTTAACAAATAGCAAAACACTTATGAAATTAAACATTTCATTTACCTGGCACATAAATATCACTTTGTCTTTACTGAAAACAGTAGAATAGATGTAAAATCCAGCTTTCCCCATTCTGCCATATTGACAACAATCAAATTAAGGTGCATTGTCATATATGGATTGAATGGGCAATGGAGATGGAACTCCATTACAGCGTAGCAAGCCAACTGGAAAATATAATTAGATTTCCTTCTCCTCATTAGCAAATACAATTTCCTTTTGACCATTTATTCTCACCTGGGGGGAAAAAACTAACATGGGCCACAACTGTATATTTCAGCACCATTCTTTTCTGTTTGTCTATTTGTAAGCTTGCTATGGGATTTTTGTTGTTGTTTTTAGTTATTATATAAAAGATTTCCAAGCGTCATTGGATAATAGAACTAATTATAAAACAAGTTAAGACTGTTGAATTATCCCTTTGCTTCCTAACACTATCCCACTTACCTTTACCTGCTCAATATGCAAACATAATAAAGTATAGATGGAAAAACACTGGCTAATTAACTAGGCAGATTAAACTTGTTTGAAAGAAAAAAGATTTTCTGTAGATAATTTTCCTGCCTGAGAAAAATCATCCATTTACAACAGCCTTCTTACGTTGATGGGATCTGAGGTTTTCACTCCATAAATTCTGAAACCCTACTCTCAAAATATATCTGCTCATTTTTGATACTTAAGTAACATAGAATCTGTTTAAAGATAACTTTAATATAACTTCATCTTCTGTTCTCTATTACAGCTCAAAAGAATGCTGTGGAATGCATTTTTACTAGTCATATCAAATGCTGAAGTAAGCCTCCCCTGCTCTGCCTATTTTTAAGGAAATCGTTCATCCTTTTAGTATATTTGTAGCTGATAAAAGGTGAATCTCTGCATCTTTGTGCCTAGCTCTGCACAAAGGCTAAGGAAAAGTGAATTTACTTGCAATTCCGGTTTAACTATTCTCTAGGCCAATAGTCTCTATTTTGATATCCCTATGAGTTAGACTACAACTCCCATAATCCCCAGTCAGCATATTTGTGCTGGCTGGAATGATGGGAGCTGTAGCCCAGCACAGTGATACACCCAAAGGCTTCTAGGGAGGGCTGTTCTTGGCTGCATAATCATGCATTTTACCTTGAGCTGAAGATATGCTGCATTTTAAGTTTAACTCTATGAAAAACTTTATTGATCTGCAACCATAAACAGAGTAGTGCTGTGATTCTTCTGTTTTAACAGTGCTTTATATATGTATGTACACACACACACACACACACACACACATTGATCTTAGACATACTCTTAGTGCATCTAGACACTGATATCTTGTTTCTGGGAAATGGCAACCATTTACTTTTCTCTCTGAAGCAGTTTTGTGATGGACTTACCATACTCTCCAATTCAAAAGTATACTCATTTAAAAAACAAACAAACAGGTTTGGACTTCCAGTCTGACTTATGCTGCCATGACAAGGTTCTCCTTGCTGTCTGGGCAGGAGATCCCTCTTTCCATAGGTGAGAGTCCATTCAGTAATCCTAGGATCAACCAGTTTCCTCCATGGTGTCGGGGGAACAAGTGGGGTTCCGGAGATCGGTCACCTGCTCCCTAGCTTTCAGCCCGAGTGAGGATTCCTGCGACAGCTAGAAGCAGCTGGGGCAGAGGAGATCGGAACAGCCACTGCCATCGGTTTGTGCATTTTGCAGGTCAGCAGTGCCCACAGATCTTTTAATTCCAAAACCCATTTGAACTAGCATACGTCTAATTGCCTCTTGTCTCTGCTCTGCGACTTAGAGCCATCGTTAATGATTCCTTTGGTAAGAGAATCTGAATGGTTTTCTTTTGACTTTATGATTGATGCTGTTCAAGTGTTTGGACTTTTACAGAGGGATTTTCCCTTACTATAATAACAGCGACGCGCCAACAGACTGCTTAGAACATTTAGCTTATACTGGAGATTACGTAAAAAGAGAAAGAAAAATAGACTTTGTATCACTAATTGGAGTATTTAATAACTGGGAATTATAATTTCCCTCAAGTACATGTGGGCGAAAACGACATGGGGAAGTGTCCAGCTTTAATGGTGGCAACAGCTGACTCCCTTGGAGGAACTTAATAAGACTGACAGGCAAGAGAACGAGACGCTTTGCCTAAGAGTTAATATCAAATTACGGTTCTGGTATTTGTTTTTGGATTTTTTCTTTTTTCCTTATTTTTGCCGGAACTGACTCTTTGTTGGTGGCCATAAATGTTCCTAAACTAACTGTGGACTTTGAATGGAATGAGTTGTGATGGACGTGGGAGAAGAACAATTTCATGGCGGTGACTTATATAAGGAAGGAAACAACAACTGGATTTTTCTTTTCTTCTATACAGGTGGAACTGAGCTGTAAAAGAAATAATCTGGACTATAAACTGAACACAGTTAAGTATAAAGAATTGGCAGATTAATTTGGAGTTCTTATTTCTACTCCTCTTGGTGTGAAATGTTTGGATTTAAATTGGACTCATCTCTAGCTATGGACCTTTGATTAATAATCTGGATTTGAATCAATTTGTGAATATTGTAGCTTCCTAGATAGTGGATTGGATATTAATTTCTATCTGAAAAGAAGAGAAACATATTATAAATCCCTAATATTTTATGCTATTTTGATGATTTTTAGAGCTACAAGTTATCGCTATTTACAGTGTGATAAAACAATAGAAAGCACTTGATATAAGTTATATAAGATTATATAAGTTATTACTATTTAACATATTGTTCTTGATATAGAATGGATTAAATATTTACACAAAGTTATTAGGTAATCCATTAAACAATAAAGTATTGATAGCAGAATATTGACAATATCAATTTTTGATTTAATCTCTGATTCAGTTTAACTTCTGACAAAAAAATAACTATCTTTTGTATTTCATCTTTAGCTGATTTATGAATTTATTGGTTTAAATCTATGCTGAATTTGAGTGATTGGAACTGTATTGGATAGATTAATTGATAGCTACAACTGATTGTTGAATTAAGTTAAGCTAATTAACAATTGATTATTTTTCCTGTATAATTTTATATATTGGATATTTTATATTTTGTACATTAAGAAAAAAAGGGAAAAAAAGAACTCATGAAGACAAGGAAAACTGCCAAAGAAGCAAATATGGCAACAACTTCTTCAACTTTTCCTACTCAAAGAAAATCATCATAGGATCCATCAACTAAATCGGAACAGTCAAGGCCAGAGTACCTTTCAGTATTAGAGGAAATAAGGAACATAAAACTGGAACTGTCACAAGAAATGAAAGGCCTTAAAACTGAAATTAAACATTAATTCAAAATAGAATTAAAAGGAATAAAGACTGCTCTAGAAGGACTTCAAGAAGATATGAAACTAATTGTGTTACAACCCTTGAGACTAAAATAGGAAAAATGGAAGAGAAAGCTGATAACCTGACACAACAACAACAATGACATCTAGATGAAAAAGCTTTAGCGGACTTAAAATCAAGAGAAAATTGTGTAAAAATAAGAGGATTGATGGAACGTAAAGAAGAAAATTTATATGAAAGATTAATTCCTGTCCTAGCTGCATTTTTGAATATGTCATGTGAGAGAACAGAATAGGGAGTGGACAAAGTATTCAGAGTAGAATCTAGAATGGCTAGAGAGAGGAACCTACCCTGGGATATTATGGTATATGTTACCTGGAAGAAAACCAGAAAGGATTTAATTTGGTGGAGTTTAGAAACAAATCTGACAATTGATAATGAAAAACTATACATTAATAAGGATATCCCTCCAAGAATTTTGTGGAAAAGAAAAGACTACAGATTTATAACAGCCTACCTGAAACTTCAGAATATATTATATAGATGGGGAAAACTAGAAGGCATCAGTTTTCGTTCTAGAGGAAAACTTTTTAGAATAGAGACAATTCAAGAAGCTAAAAACTTTATGAAGAAATATGGTAAAGATGATTGGAAGAGCACTTTCAGGGGAGAGGAAAAAAATAGAGAGGACCTACATTCTGATACAGAATAATATAAAGTTCTAGATCAAGAGGAAGAACAAGAAGAAGGAGCAGTTGGTGGAGTTGACACTGGCAGTGAGGAAGAAGAGGATCAACTAAGAAAAGACCAGTCAGAAGAAGAATCTCGAGTAGAAGAATCTGCATGTAAAGAAGTGCCAGACAGGGATGAAAACATAAATTGAGGATATTTAAGGAAAAAAATCCACCTTATTAAATGGATTTGAAGATTTTATCATGGAATGTAAAAGGAATCTTGACTCCTCAGAAAAGAAGAAAAACTTTTCATTATCTTGGAAAAAAGAACTATGCTATATTATGTCTCTAAGAAATTAGAATAAAGAATGAAAAAATCCACTTAATTCAAAATAAAAAAACTGGGTAATGAATTTGTGTTAGTCCCTAATAAAAAGAAAAGAGGAGTTATATTCTATGTGAACCCTAATATTCAATCTAGAGAAGTACTTAACGACATAGATGGAAGATACTTCACTGTTGAAATACTTTGGCAAGATCAGAAAATACTACTTGTAAGTTTGTATGGTCCCCATAGTAAACAGGAAAATTTCTACGAGGAACTGAACAGTAAAATTTTTGACTTGGACTATAGCAAGACAATGATATTTGGAGATTGGAATGAGGTCGTCAATCCTAAACTTAATTGGAAATCAGATAAATTAATTAAGAAGAATCAAGGAAAACTTCCACAATCATTTGATCTAATTGTAAACAATTTGGATTTGATAGATTCTTGGCGACACCTGTATGGACATTCCAAAGATTACACTTTTTATTCTGAACCCCATAATTCACTCTCATGAATTGATATGTTCCTGGTTTCAAAATCATTCATTAATAATGTTATCAAATCAGAAATTCTTCCTAGAAGCCTCTCAGATCATAATGCAATTACACTTTTTCTAAGAGGTAATTCAAAATGAATTTTTAATTGGAGATTAAATGAAGGACTTCTACAAGAGGACAGGATAGTAACAAAAACCACTGAGTTAATAAAATGGTACTTTGAAGAAAATTTGAATAAAGGTACAGATCTAGCAACAGTGTGGGATGCTGGCAAGGCTGTCTTCAGAGGTTTTTTTATACAACAAAGTGCAAAGATTAATAAGAAAAGAAAAGAGAACCTGCAACGGATTAATGATGAGCTAAAAAGTAAAGAGAAGATCTTTAATGAAAAACCAACAGACAAATCTTTGCAGTAAGAAATAAAGATATTGCAGAAACAACTTGAGACACAAATTAACACAAGGTTGAACAGCAAATTACTTTATTCTCAGCAGAGATCTTTTCAATGGGCCAACAAAGCAGGTAAATGGCTAGCACTAAGGTTGAAAAAGAAGAGGGAGAAAACATTGATTAGTAAAATCAAACATGAAGAAATCACATATATGAATATTTCAAAGATTAAGAAACTCTTTACAAATTATTATTCAGAGTTATATAAGCAACAAGGAGTAAATGAAGATAAGGTAAAGACTTACCTGTCCCAACAAAATGTAAAGATAACTGATAAACAGAGAGAAATTTTGAACACCTCAGTAACAATGGTGGAAATAACTGAAGCCATTCGTAGAGCTAAAAGCAGGAAATCACCAGGCTCTGATGGCTTCCCGGCGTCTTTTTATAAAATGTTCCAACATCAAATTTCAGCAGTCCTACATGAAATTATGAACAAAGCACTGGAAGGAAATATCCCAAACTCATGGAAAGAAGCTGATATCACACTGTTATGAAAGGAAGGAAGAGATCCTCAGAGTTTAAAGAATTATAGACCTATATCACTATTAAATACAGATTACAAACTCTTCGCCTTGGTATTAGCTAACAGACTAAAAAGGGTGCTCTAGGAAATAATTCCAGAGGAACAAGCGGGATTTATCCCAGGAAGACAAATAAGTGACAATATTAGAAATATAATAAATATAATTGAGCTTTGCGAGAAACACCACCAGAAGAAATTGGTTGTGGTCTTTCTGGATATTGAAAAAGCCTTCAATATTGTTAACTGGAGATTTCTGCTGAATATTTGTGAGAGAATGAACATAAGGGAACGCTTCTTGAAATGGATAAAAGCCATATATACGAATCATTCGGCCCAAATTATCATTAACGGGGAAAAATCAGAGAGATTGAATATTCAGAGGGGCACAAGACAGGGTTGCCCATTATCTCTTCTTCTGTTTCTATTAGTTATCAAAGTGCTGATTGAAAGTATTAGAAATGATACTAAAATAAAAGGAATTAAACTAAAAGACCATGAATACAAAGTCAGAGCATTTGCAGATGACTTAGTAGTGACATTAGAAGTTCAAGAGAGCAGCCTAAATGAACTAAAAGCCACTCTTCAAGATTTTGGAAGATATTCAGGACTGAAAGTGAATGAAGACAAAACAAGTATCTTGACAAAAAATATCCCTGCAGATGAAGATAAACAAATTTCACAAATATCCGGATATAAGATTACAAAAAAAGTTAGGTATCTTGGTATTGAGCTAACAAAAAAAAGTTCAGATTTATTTAAAAATAATTATGAAACAGTGTGGAAGTGCACTCAAAAAGAACTTAAGCATTGGTATAATCTAAAGCTTTCTTTTTTGAGAAGAATCGCTGTGGTCAAAATGTCTGTTTTACCTAAACTCCTTTTCTTGTTCCAAACAATCCCCATTATCCATAATGACAAAGTAATTCATGCTTGGGCAAGAGAGATCACTAAATTTATTTGGGGGGGGGGGGACCAAGAGTAAAATTAAAAATTCTCCAAGATTCAAAAGAAAGGGGTGGTCTGGGTCTCCCCAATCTAGTATTGCATTATCATGCATGCTGTTTGAATTGGATAAGAGTTTGGATGAAGCTTGGTAAGACAAAATTATTAAATTTGGAAGGGGTCAACCTGTGGTCAGGGTGGCATTATTATCTGTGGTTTAATAAAGCAAAGCTCAACAAAGAATTCAACAGAAAAGCTTTATTGAACGTATGGAGAAAGTACTTTTTAAGAAGCTGTTTGAAAACACCTCGGTGGGTTTCCCCCCATGAAGCATATTACAAAAAACGGAATGTTTTGTTTAATAGATGGATCAAATATGAGAATCTGGCTGAACTCCAAAATGATCTATCTCATATATTTATAAAACTCTACTGAAATGGGACACTAAGAAAGAACACATTAAAACTTCAATGGTAAAATGAGTACAAAACCTCTCCCACTTGATTCTTCTAGACCAGTGGTTCTCAACCTTCCTAATGCCGCGACCCTTTAATACAGTTCCTCATGTTGTGGTGACCCCCAACCATAAAATTATTTTTGTTGCTACTTCATAACTGTAATTTTGCTACTGTTATGAATCGTAATGTAAATATCTGATATTTAGTCCACCATAAATGATATAAAGTTTGAAGATTTGGTTTCACTGCATTCAGACTGAATTAAATCCAAAAATAAATCTGGCATGGGAATAACACTAGATTTTGTAGGCTTATTCCTGACAATTGATGCAACATTCTTGTTTTTATCACTATCTGAAGTGGCACTCTCCAGACTGTCCAGTCCCAGAGTTACCAACACCTTTTTCAGCCAATTTTTAAAAGACTCTGAGGAAAATAATCTCACTTTATTATCATCTTCTGCATCCTCCTCCTCGGAAATAGAACCATGTGATTTAGAGTCATTATCCCCATGAGTATCTGCCAAATCTGGTTCCTCATCACTTTCAGATTCAGCGTTGATTTGTTCAGAGTGTGACAAAGCAGATTCCTCAACTCTAGTCACTTTGGACCTACAGGTAGACTTTTTTGGCAAACACACACCAGCATCATTTGATTCAGCTTGAATAACTTTTGTATCATCAGGAAAATCACGTGAAAATGAAGGATTCATTGAAGTAGTTTGTTGACTGCTTAATAATGACATTACATTCGAATTCAATGAATTGTCCAACTTGCAATACATTTTTTAAACTTGAGAACCGCTGTTCTAGACCAATGGGAAAAAACTTGGAACAAAAGGATGCACTACACAGCAAGCCAGGATATTAGAGAAAATCTATACAAGATGATCCATAGATGGTATCTCATGCCTGAACGACTGTGAAAGATATATCCAAATTGTTCAAATAAATGTTGGAAATGTGATACTGATATAGGTATGTTTTACCACCAGTGGTGGTCATGTAAAAAGGTTAAAAAATTTTGGAACATAAACCACACTCAAATAGAAAAAATTTTAAGGTTTCATTTTGAAATGTCCCCTGAACTCTATTTGCTATCAATGATGAATGAGGATCTAGAAAAAAAATAAGGGAAATTGATATTTTATATGTTGGCTGCAGCTAGAATGTTAATAGCTCAAAATTGGAAACAAAAGACCCTCCCCTCATTAATCAATTGGGAAATGAAACTCTTTGGTATGTTACAAATGGATAGATTTACATATATATTGAAAGGAGCTAATACAGAAAAATTTGTCAAAGATTGGAAGAGAGTAATAGCATATTTCAGAAATCAATGGTCGGGTATCAACATGGTTAATATTGACTTTTAACATTGTTGAGGTAATACACAGGGACATGTAATGTAATATTCAATCGGCAGACACTCAAAATACTGTTCAGAAATTTTATTACCTCTCATCCAGGGGGAAGTCAGCATGGTTGGACAAATGTACATATGTGTATATATATCTGTTGTTATGCGTATACTTGATTTTGTATGAGCCAATATGAATGTGTAAATGTTGTTTGTTTGTTTTATTGTTAATAAAGTTACAAAAAAGAAAAGAAAAACAGGTTTGATTGCTGGGGAAAGAAAAAAACCATTCTATACCATTTTGTATATAGGCTTTTGTGAACAGCACTGTGCTTTAAGGTTATTTGTTCCCAGTACCCCCCCCCCGCCCCAACCTGTTCTCTTTCCCATTCCTACTTGACTAAGCCATAGTTGGCTAGGACTGGAAAAGCCATATACATTTGTTTCTCACTTGCTGATTCATCATCACTCCTGTCAAATGGATGATGGATCGTGGGGAGGAGGTGGAAAGGGGATCCAAAATGCAACGATCTATATATTGAAGACCATATGATACTGGTCATACGAGAACTGTAGCGGCTGCCAATTTGCTTCCAAGCACAATTCAGGTTGCTGGTTATGGCCAATGAAAACCTAAACAATTTGGACCAGGACATTTGTAAGACTTCCTCCTGCCATATCAGCCTTCCCCAAACTTGAGATCCTCAGCAGAGGCCCAGTTACATTTTCCAGTACCCCATACTAGGTTGGTGGCAGGGCTTTCTCTGTAGTAGCATTTTGACTGTGGAATTCCTTCTCTCGGGTAGTAAGGCTGGTTCCTCCCCCTTCTGGGTTTCTGGCAGGCAACTGAGACTGTGCTTAGCTTCACTTAGCCATTGGTTCTTAACATTAGGGCTGTTTTTAACTGTTTCCCATTGTTTGAAATTCTTGAAGTATTTTTAAAGATGCAGTGGGGTGCATTTTAGACACCACACGTCCGCAGGCTTAAAGGACTCCACTGCTTTCCAAATTCCTCCTCAGCTCAAATCAAGCTGTTGTTTTTGGCCTACAAAGCCTTAAACAGCTTGAGGCTCGGGTAGGGGTGGGGGCAACTATGGAAGGGGAGGGGGCTGCATTAGCCCCCAGGAAATCTTGGAGGGCTGCTCCCCTCACTATACCGACTCCTAAAGAAAAATTGCCCCCTCAGTGCTCTTTAAGGTACATGGGAATGTTCTCACCATGTTTTTTGACCTTCTTGAAGGACTTTCTGAGGTGATTTAAAAAAAAAAAAATTCAAAAATTATTTTGACCATTAGGGGGCCCAGGGAAGTATCCTTCACACTTCCTAGAGGTCATTTAGTGGCATTTTGTGCCATTTTTTTCTGAGAAAAGTTGTTGGAAAACATTTTTGTGATCCTGGCAGGGGGCCTGGCACACCCCAAAACAGCAATGGCATCTGTAGGCAGCCCACAGGCCACATTTTGCCCACTCCTGGGCTAGGATATCTGAAATGCCTGAAATAAGTAAATAAATGGTGGTGGTGGAGAGATTGCTTTGCTGTCAATTCTGTTGACAGAAGTAGTTCTGTCAGTGGACTTCCTCCATGGGCCTTTGCTCTTTCCTCTAAAGAATCACAAACAGGGTTCTTCTCAGGAAATGGAGCTTTTCCATCCCACCCACTCTCCATTGCAATTCTTCAGCAATACCCGATAAAAAGCCATCTTGAGGGTTGGGAATCCCTCAGAGATGGTGTGTGGTGAGGTGAAGGCAGCTGTGTGTTGAGGGATATGGCAGAAATCTCTAAAACTCACAGATGGACAGACAGCCCCATACAGTTTTGCATGAGCAGATTTGCTTCCTGGTTCTGCTACACACCTTTAAATCCATGCCCACTCCTTACATTAATGTAGAATCTTGAAAACAGCATTTGTCTGAGAACCCTGTTAACACCAAATCTGTCCAGTATGGTACATATCTGAGCAGAAAAATATGTTCTTATTACTGTTGTAGACAGCCAGCGTAGTGTAGTGGTTTGAGCGCTGGACTACAACTCTGGAGACAAGAGTTCAAATCCCTGTTCAGCCTTGGAAACCCACTGGCTGACCTTGGGCAAGTCACATTCTCTCAGCCTCAGAAGAAGGCAAAGGCAAACCCTCTCTGAATAAATCTTGCCAAGGAAACCCCAGGATTGGTTGCCGTAAATCAGAAATGACTTGAAGGCACACAAGAACAACAATTATTGCTGTGGCTCTTTTGTGGTACAAAATCCTTTTAAGGCAGCTCACAGGCTAAAGAACCACCAGCACTACCACCATCACCGCTGTTAATAGAAACCAAGATTATATTCCAAGATTTCTGGCCATTTCCGCCCCTCTCTAAACTGCAAACCCCAGGATTCTATAGGATGTTGAAAGTGGAATAATAGCACTATAACAGTCTAGTGCGGAAATGGCCTCTGTCTCTCTTTGTCTAAAGAGTTCAGGGCAACATACGTGGGAGTTAGTCTTGAAAACATTCTTGTGAGGTGTGCTGTGGTGAAAGGTGGCAATAGGGCCCAAGTCTATCCAGCAGGCTTTGCGTGAACGCAAGCCTTCTTTGTCTAAGTTCAGCATTATTTGCAATATTGCATTAATTCATGTTCCTTGTAAAAAAACAAAACAAAACTTGATACCTTGAGACAAGCAAATTCTAATTCAGGGATGTAACCAAGCTGCAGGCTTTACCATACTGTCTATATGTATTTTTACACACAAAAAGCAAAGCTTGCTTATTCCAAGCCTTGGCCAACTTTCAAAAGGTTCCTTGAAAAGTTATCTGTAAAATTAAGTTATACTGCTCAGTCTGGAATGGTACTAGCCTGGTGAATTCCAGAAGAGAGGCTGACGATTTTGCTGTGTAAATAGCTCTTTATAACCTGGCAAGAGCTTTAAATTCCTTTACCCTGACTAATGAGATAGCTCTTTGGACAGCAAACGTTTAACCTCTGTACTTTAAAGTAACAGCAAGCTAATAACTGCTTGTCTTCCACAGGGTACCTACATTTTTTTTTAAAGGTATAACAGAATTGGAACCAAAGGGGCCTCAAGAAGGCTTCAAATAGATAATCAGGGTAGAATATTGTGGAAGAAAAGTGGAAATTGAAAGCCAAATTCAGTCGTCCTTCCATATTTGTTAGGATTAGGGATAGGGTTGCAGGACCCTGTGAAAGTGGAAAAACTGTGAATAATTCTAGCCCCCTCCAAACCATAATTAATGCACAAAAAGTATAATCGGCATATTCAATCCATGTTGATATCTTCAAGGTGCTGGGGTTCCTTCACAAGGCAGAAGTGGGCAGCTGGTGGGGGGCTTGCTGCTGCTTCTGCTGCTGCCCTATGCCATTTTAAATAGGGGCTTACAAATCTTTTTCACAGTATCTCATTCTTGCAATGCTTGCAATCCCAATTAAAAACAGAATAGGGCAACAGTGGAGGTGGAAGCAAATAATCTGTGAATAATCAAATCTGGAAAAGTGAAACCTGCAAATGTGGAGGGCTGACTGTATATTTTTCCATGATCACAAATGAGAAGCAAGACAACTGTTCTACAAATCTTTCACCAAATGCTAATCAAAGTTATGTGCTGTATTAGAAAGCCCAGAGTTCAGTGGCAAAACAGAGTGTGATAAACGTGGTCAATAAACTGTTGAGCTATACATAACTCTGCATTGATGTATAGCTATAATGGTGTTTGGATGTGGACCAAACAGATGAGTAATAGTAAATCCTAGTCTAGCTGTAATCACAGGCAACTGTGATGTGTAACTGTAACATCCAATATAGATCGACATCTCCATTTGTATTTAAAGGGCACTGTCAGTCCAATTAGACCTTGATGTGCATTACAGTTCTGAACAGGATAGTCATTCGTATGCATATTTGCATAATCAGTGCATGCAAGGAAGACTATTTATGTGCACGGAGCTCCCTTGCTTGATTGCAGTTATTTCTAATGGGTCAGGGAAAGGAACTTTCATTGTCACTCACCCATTTCCATGACAAAGAAAAAGGTAGGCCTCAAGATGGTTTTTCCAGGCTGAGCCCTCTCTGTTTTTGTCCTGCCTTGACTTCATCTAGCAGCCCAAGGAATGCAAGAAGAACAAAGCAGACCAGTAGTTGCAACACTGTGGGAAACTCCATACAAGCAAACTTACTCCGACGATGCCTGGGACTTTACTGAAGGCTTTGGCACCTTTAAACTCAAAGGCCCTTGGAAGGACAGACCTCCAGCTTTGAGCTGAAAACTCCTTCTCCTGTTTGAGGTATGCACTAACAGTTAGACATGAAGGACTAAAGGAGAAAAGCTGGCATGAAGGAGAACAGTTCTTCAGCGGATGCAGCCTCACCCTCTGGGATAGGGCCATTGTTAGAGTGTGCTAGGCATGTCTCGAGCACCGGTTAGAAGATCCTTGTTTTGTTGAGTATGTCTGAAGTAGATGCTTGTTTATAAAAGCAGTATTATTAACCCTTTTTAAAGTTCTGCAGGACATTTGGATACTTGTTACAAAAGTGAGTTCCAATTAAAGTATATTTATTTTTCAACAAATTTGATGACATTTGTGCTGGTTAACAGCAGAAAGATGGCTGTAATCTGGGTTCAGCATCTGTGGTGCTCCAGGTGCTTTCAGACTACAGTTTCCATAATCCCTTACCAGTGGCTTATGTGGTCAGGCCTGATAGGAGTTGTAGTTTTCATTATTCACATACCTGTCTTGTGTTGAGGCTAAATTGAGCATGATGAATACAAAGTGTTTGGCAATAAATGCTACAAACACTATGCATCATTTTAAGAGGAATTCATAAACTGATGGGGGGAGCTAATGACACTTCTCGCCTCGTGCGTTATTTATCCTAGAGTGAGTGTTGCTGCAAAGGGCCCAATTCCATGTCCCTGGGCTGGGCTCAAGCCTGATCAACCCTGTTCCCAGCACCATGGTTTCTACCTTCATGACTTCCTCTACGAGTTCTGAGAAGCTGGTTCTACCATTAGGCAAAGATGTGGCTCCACACTTCCTCTTCTGGGCCTTTTCTGTCTTAGAGGAGAGAACTGGGTCTCTTATACAGCCTGTCCTACACTTCCTGAACTATTTAGCTGACTTCTTGTGGTGGAGTACTCTATTCTTTTCAAAGGCATTCTCACTTTATTGTCGGTTCCCATGTTCCATGACTGAGTCTTGCTCAAATCTGGAGCAAAGAAGAACAACAGTTCATTATTATGGTCCCTAAACCTAACAAGTTCAAAAGAGCAACATGTAGATTAACTAAAAAACAATTAACATTAGGGAGCACAGCCTCTGGCATAGTCAAACCATACAAGCAGTATTCATTTCAGATGTCTTCCACTAGTACAGAAGTTAACTGTTCTCTAATCCTGACAGCCTCAGACAAACACTTGGCAGCGGTCAAGGTCACGCTGGAATTCTTATCTTCTAATAAGAGTCTGACATAAAATTGGGCTGGTTGTCCTGGTAGATCAGCCAGTAATGGATGGATCATATGTTGTGAAACCGGCTTGTGGAATCAACAGAATAAAAGAATGTGCTTAATAGATTTTACTTCCTGGCTATTGTAGGGCCACAATCTTATAGTGTAAGAACAAACTCTATTCTATTGCCACTGTTCAAGTTTCAGCTGCCAGTCCCATTGGCATCAGTATGTCGAATGGAGGTGGAGGGATTCTTTGCCTCCAGCAGAAAACTGCCTTGGGTTAAGCTTGCATTCATATAGTTGCAGGGGTGGGCAACTGCGGAAGGCAAGGGGCCATATGACCCCCCAGGAGACCTTGGAGGCCCCTACACCCATTCCTGCAAATAATTGCCCCCAACTGCCCTCTATGGAGAGGGGTCATTCTCACCATATTTGGGGTCTTCCTGGGGTTGTAGAAGGAATTTCATGATATTCTGAGGCAAAAAACATGTACTTGAACATTTTTGGAAAAAATGGTTTGACCTCTGAGATTTTGGCCTCTGAGAGATCAAACTCCAAACATAGTGGAAATGTCCTCCACACACCCTAGAAGTCATTTGGAGGCAGTTGGAACAAAACATTTTTGACTCTTGGGGGCCCCAAAAACAGCCCTGGGATACCACAAGCAGCCCATGGCATCATTTTACCCAACCTTTGTCTTGTGGATCTACCCTGCTCCTCATTCAATGGAAGGCTTAGCCCAGATAACTGTTCTGTATCCTGGGTTTGACAGTTTGTATGTGTGAAGCTGTGTGTGCATATGTATATGTGTGTGTGTGTGTGAGAAAGAGAGAGAGAGAGAGCAAGCGAGCACGCTAATAATACCAAAAGACTTTAGTTGTGATTATGTGCAAATTAGAGATAATCAGAATCCCAAAATAACTTCTTCTATACTCCAGATAAATGGAATAGAAAAGTTAGTGGGTGAGAGGTATTTCAGCATGCAGAGCACCTGAAATATGCAGACAAGCTCAGGGAAATGAGGACAGTAATTGTACACTATCTGCATTAGAAATGTGGAGCAGCAAACCTTCGATCATTTTTATCTCCTCACTTTGTTGCGATAACAGAATATATTTTCAAGCAACTACTTTGACAAGACAGTTTAATCTGTTCCTTGCATGGAAGTTGCCCCTTCTTCACTTTATTTCTATGTTTCATTTTTTTTTCCCTGAGAAAGGTATTACCTTGCATTTCAGCTGTGCTTCTCTTGACCTCCCCTAAAGTTCCTTTAAAAAAAATATAATCCATACTCACTTTGAAGAATCCTTGGTAATTTACAAAATGGTTGGCTGGAGATAAGCCACCACAAGAGGTTGCCGTAAAAGATACCATCTTTGTTGATAAGTGTCTGAAGAAGTCCTCAGATCTGATTCTGATGTTTGCTAGAGAGTACGAGCGCTTTTTCTCAGTCCTGTTTCACCGAGATAGCACACATCTCTGATTCCACCACTTTGATAAAATAGCACAGGGCTGGGAAAACTTTCATCTACCAAATGTTTTATTGGACATTGCAGAAATCCCAGACAAAGTAAAGAATGTCTGTTCTCAGTGGGCTGTATTCTTGCCTTTTGTTGTTAGAGAATTAATCAAACTCATTTCTGAGCGCTTGGGTAAGCAATAATACTTTCTACCAGTAAGGCCCTCCCTCCAGTGACTGCTGTGCTGTCCCTTAATCTATGGTACAATTGAATGCTTTCTTCAATGTTGTAATAGCTCTCTTAATAAAAGTATATCATTCACGAAGTTCTCCTTTTTGTTTATTCCTCCCTCTCTTCCTCCTCCTCTGCTAAGGGCACGGCCTTTACTTAAGGGTATAATCTGTTAGCACTTGAAGGTGCTTGTGCGTGAGACTTGAAAGCTGAGCAGCAAGTTGTTTAAAAGTTAAACAGGTTAGGAAAAGCTTGATCCTAGTATTAGGTGATCATCTTAGGCAGCAAACTGCTGGAGGTAGGTTAGAAGTGGCAACCTTCTGGCTGTTCCTTCTGAATGCCTTGGCTTTTTGCCTGTATTGGCAAAGTTCTCATTTTAAGCAACATAAACCCAACTTGCTGAAGACGCACATGAGGAATTCCAGCCCCCAAGCTTCCTTTTAAGACCGAAATCATGAGAACTGCCAATGAGAGGATGGTAGGGAGGAAAACCTATTCTGAGGCTCTTTCATTTCAAAGTGGAGGGGTAGGATGGGGACTGTTTGAGTGAATTCTCCCTTCTCTATTGAGAAGACTCCTTGATACACACATAAACTACTAGATGAAAAGAAGAGAAGCTTTAAGCTAGCCATGTCCCTGGCATGCTAGTTTGTATGCAAGGATTTTTTTTAAACAATAAGTGAGAAAGCATCTAGTTAGGTTATTCTTCACCTTCAACATGAAGCTGTATGGGTACAGAATAACATTTTTGCCAGTGGCCATCTTTTTTGATGTTTATGTGAAACAGGCCTAAGCACAAGGAGACCAAGAATCATGCCACAAGAGGAAGAATGCAGCCAAATGAAGTAGTTATTGTTTCTTAAAATCTTCTTCAGATATCCAATAGGAAGAATCTAATCTGCTGTCAGTCTTTTTTTTTTAAAAAAAACTGCATTTAAGATCACATCTCACCTCGTAACACTAAAACACAGAGAGAGAGAGAGAGAATGAGAGAGAGCGAGTCTTAAGTATCATTAATCAGTTATGTCCAGTTTGCATTAAATCATTTACAGGGAGTAATTGCTGACGTTGATTTATGATTCCAGTGCCAGGGCTGGCAGCACAGAGGCTCAGCTTGGCAGAAAGATTCAAGGCCTTTAAAGAAGGTGGGGAGGGGGATTCTGTTCCCCCTCCTCTCTTGCTGGCATTAAGCCTGGTGTGGGGAAAGGAGGGTAATGACATCCTATTTACCACAGGAAGGAGATTTACAGACTGGTGGCTGTCACAGGTGAAAAGAGTTAGCTAATGAAGTCTGAATTTGCGCCACAATGACAATGGTGCTCCTTTCCTCTGGTCTTCTTTCTCCCAGTGATTAATTCATTAGCAACAACTCCTCACCTGTGAAAGTCATACCTAATTTGCACACGGATTTCTGCATGCCTTCACTTAAATGGATGGTTATTACTTCTTCAAGGGAGAACCATAAACGCACACAGAGATGACACATACTTTCTTCTTATGAAGATGGCCCCCCTAATCCTTATATAAAAAGGTGGCACAGCAACTGGTAACAGGACCCCATCAGGGTCAGGAAAGAAACTGTATCTAGCATATCCCAGCATATCTCAAACCCCACCTGTTTTCAGGTGGCTGGTCCAGATACCAAAAAACAAATTTATTTGTTCTTCTTGAGAACTCTATGTGGTTCGTTCCCACCATCACTCATGCACTACTTCTTCTTGTGCCTCTGATAGCATGAGCCCTGGCCCATGAGAGCTTATTGGGTAGTCTTCAAAATACCACAAGACTCTTGGTTTTGCTGCCACTGACTGGCGTCACTACCCCTCTGGAAGTCTCTTCAAAACTATCCAGATATTCCATAAAGTCAGGTCTACAAATGCATGTGGACACCTCTGTCCAGGACAGCTCAGTTCCTCAGAGATGATACTCTGTTTCATAACCACAGAGTTGGACTAGACCAGCAATACTTCCTTATAAAGAAATGAAAGAGAGCTAATCAAAAATACACATTCCTAGATATACAAATTCAGGAAGTATAAGGTTACAAACACTAATTCATAGTCCAGCACCATCCCCAAGAACACATGGCAGCTCCCCATGGGAGCAGCATGGGAACTCTATTTTTAGAAAGGCAGGCGGTGGGGAGACGGAGCTACTGTTATCTCAGTGTTACTCTGCCCTTACATTTTGAGTTTTTTTCCCTTCACATCATCAAAATCCCCTCAACAGAAGCTTGTAGCCATATGTGGAAAGATGCTGGTGGTAACAGTAGTAGCACTGGCAACAACAACAACAACAACAACAACAACAACAACAACAACAACAACAACAGTGATATATATTATTTCATGGCCATCAGTTGGAAATGGAAGCTCTGCATTCTATGATTTTATCTGGACTTTCTTTCCTTGTTGTTTCTTTCTTTCCCCTGCCTTTCCTCCAATGAGCTCAAAGCAGTGTGCATGGCTTTCCTTTTCCCCACTTCATTTTCACAACAACTCTATGAGTTAGGCCAGGCAGACAGAGAGTGTGAATAACTTGAGTTGAGTTTCATGGCCCAGTGGGAACCTGAACCTGGCTCTCTCAAGTCTCAGCCCACTACATTAACCAATGCACCACCACAGGTTTAAGTAAATTTATGGAGAAATGACCCATCAGCAGCTATTATGATAGTAAACAGACACTTCCATAAATCTGTCACCAGAAGCTGTGGATTACCAAACAGGGGACAGACCCCATTGCCATACTCTGCTTGTGTTCTTCCTGGAAGCATCTGGGTGGGGAACTGTGGAAATAAAATGTTGCACTAGCTTTCTTGAATACGATGCCTTCCAGATGTGCTGGGCTCCAACCCCCATTATGCCTACCCAGCATGGCAAATCCAGTAAATAAATACATATGGAGGATATCAGGTGGACTTGATGGACCTGTGTTGTTGTTTTCAAGCTTCTAAGCAGGTAAATGCTATGTGGTTTCCTTTTATTGCTTTCCCTGATTTTAAAAACAGCAGAACAAGAAGTGGAGCTTTCTGTAGTGATGTATGAAGTACATTCGCAATGTACTCATAATTTCAGTCTTTCATTATCATTTGACAGTGTAATCAAGCAACAGTTTAGCTGTTTGTCAGTTCCTAGTGTGCTCTATCATAATGGTGCTGTTCTCAAACATTTTCTAAAATCTACACAATCAAGTTTTAACAACACAAAGGTCTCATTAAGAGTTCCACATGAATTCCTTTTGTCATTAATAAGCAATTTTCTATTTTCCATTTCATTTTATTAAAAATGTGCTTTTAAAAAATACACATATATTTTTTTCTTTACAGATTGCAGGTAAAGATGTTTTTGGAGAGTACCCTCATTGACCCAAAGAGCACATGTTATATCTTCAATATCCAGATCTGGAGTTGGGAAAACCTAGAGGTGAGGAGGGCTAGAACAATAATATATCATTTGACAGAAGAGACATTTGGTTTTATAAATATTTTATCTCCTATACATTATTGCATTGGGGAGCCACAATAGTATGCAGCATCATTATATAGGAAAGAAGTTTTAAAATGGCAAAATATATAGATATATTTAAGAATAAATACGCTGCCCTGTTGTCTCACGAAACAAGGAGCATGAGCTGTGGTAAACACATACATGATGGAGCATTTCTCTTTCAAAAGAAGCTGTTTACAGTGGAGTATCTCAGCTCAACAGTGCCTAGGGTGAGCATAGAAGTTGTACCCTTAGGTGCTGCCACTGCCATCCTGGGCTGAGGAAGGACCCCAATGACGGACAGTGGGGGCAGTGGGGCAGCAGTGGGTGGGAGGGCTGCCACCGCCACCCCCACTGCTCCCACACCAGGTGAAGAAGGACCCCAGCAGAGGCAGGGGGACAGAGGTGGGCCAGACCTGGGCAGGAAGGTGGGGGGTTCAGCTTTTTGTGCCCCCCTGGCATTGGCGCCTGGGACACATGCCCCAGTTGCTCCACCCTAGATACGCCTCTGGGTGTTCAGCAATACTGGGCGTGGGGAAAGGAGAAGCAATGGAAAAATAAGTTAAATGACAATTGTAAATGAGTCATAATATTCACTATCTGTTGTATGGCTTTCTTTATTCTGAATCCTTCTTAATAAAATATTAAATTAAGAGTCACCTATTAAAATTTTAAAAAGAAAAAGCTTCAAGGCTACTCTGCTTCCAAACATTTACACAGCAACTAAAATAGTTTAAAATTAAATAGGAGATAAATCTTGAGCACTACACAAGACACGCTAGTACGGAGGCCTAAAACAAGACACAGACCCTAGCAACAGAAGCACACTGGAAATAAGAAGTTGTAATCCGTTTTTGAGATGTTATCAGCAATCTAAGCATTTGTTTCACCTAGCTTTTGTTGCACACCAGAATCTGTTCAGATGGTTCCTGGAGGCCTACGTACATCCACGCAAAGGAGGAAGATCCTGGTTTTCAAGTCAGACAGGAAAATATTCCACATTCGTTGTTTATAATACAGGACATATGTCTCATTTTTTTAAAAGAGAGAAAAACATATGAATCCTTCATGTGTTTTGTGCACAAATATTTTTCTGTAGTCCATTCCATTGATGAGTTATTATTGTTGTTGTTGTTTTAGAAAAACACAAATAGCAACACCGTCGATTGCCATACCCATGAGGGAAGAGTCCCACGAGCTGTTTTCTCGGGTCATAACTAGGCATGGCTGCCTTAAGTACCATAAAAAATATGGAAAGCTCTCTCCTTTCCTTTTGTCTTTCTTCCAAATGGCCATAGTCAATGTGGTGTTAATTAACAAAAATCAGTAGGGTGCAAACAGGATGGATGCTGGGGTAGCGCGGAGAGGGCCATGCCCTGCCCTTAGGAGAGCTGTGGGGATTGCAGGGGCCTGGAACAAAGCTGCCGAAGGACGGGGTGGAAGAGTCAAAGTCGTGGATACTGCAGCAGCCGCAGCGGCAAGTGGAGAGGAAAGGAAAGCGGGTGCCAAAGGTTTAATCATATCTTTTTGGAATGCAAGTTTTGCCTATGGGAAAAGAAAAATGTTAAATGGTTACTTTCCCAGTAAGATGATTTTAAAATATATTCTTTTGACAAATGCTTTTGATCACCCTCTTTTTTCAATTTCTACCCAGGAGGCTACCAACAGCTACTTGGTACTAATATCATAAATCAGAGAGCAATTAGTTTCTTTGCATTAATGTTAACCTTCTAGAGAAAGTCAGCATGCCTGCATTATATGGATTAGATGAACTGTCCTACTAAAATGTTACGAGTCATAGTTAAAATTATTATTCTTCAAAAGCCTGGGATAGCCTGCGTTATGGGTATAATTTCTTCACAGGGACTTTGTTTTCACTTCTGCCTATAGGTATAAACCTACAGGTTGTTTTCTGCATTCTATTTGTACAACAACACAGGAATGCTCCTGCCAGTCCTTGCTGTAGCTAAAGTTACAGTGTGGAAGGTGGTTTAATAAGAAAGAAACCTTTGCTGAGCATCGTAAAGAGGACTCAGCTGAACGTACTATATCTTCTAAAGTAGTAAAACACAGCCACTTTCTTCACATGATGACACAGAAATAAGACTGATATCTAGAAGTCTTCCTGTGTCCTAAGAACAAAGTGCAAAATGAATCCTGAGATTTCTGCAAACTTGCTGTTTGCTTGCAGATACAAATGAGGTACTTAACCGGGGCCTGTACTGTCGCACACACCTGCTGTGACTTCAGCCGTCCCACTGTGAAGCTAATAAGTTAATAAAACCTGGAGCATTTTAATTTTATTCCCTATAATTATGCAGAGATATTCATTTTCTGTTTGTTTCTACAGGTCAGCTGGAAGACGCCACAATTTAGAACGTATATCTTCGAAGCATACAATATCTTATATACACCTGACTTACAATGACATGGTTACAATCCAACTCCATTAAAAACAATTGCTGCTGACTTCAACAGAGAACTTGTTTTTGTAGAATGCATACAGACCACTTCTCAGTACCCACACTAGCGCAGGCATAAGCATGAAACCTTCCAAGACTCACTCTGTACTTTGGAAGAAAGGGCCATGATTAGAACAGAGACAGGCGAGGAAATAGACACTGCAAGATTAAGAGCAAAACAAGCAAGTACTCCTAACCTTTCTGTATTGCCTTCCCAAATTGGATAAATGTCACTGGAATGGGCAAAACGAAAGTTTTTAGAAAAGATTCAAAACCACTGGAGTGGTATTAGCTGTATGCTTTAAGGAAGGGATGGGAAACATGCAAACTTTCACATACTGCTAGAATGCAAATAATGGGAGACCTTGCCTGCAATAACCAGTGAAGAGGATTGCTAGGAGTTGCAGTCCAAAAAGATCAGGAGGTCCATGTGACAGCTCTACATTAAATGATGCTCTACTCTAATGATATTCCTACTCTAAAGGTTCGTTTTAAGTACTGCATGTTATTATCTGCAGTTCAGGTGTGACCATCAGAATGGCACGATGTTGTAAAGGGCTCTTATAAAAAGGCAGAAATATATTCTGTGCTTCTAAAATGCACCACTCCTTCAGCCTTTAAAAGGAATGGTGTGGCTTTTAAGAGGAACTTGTTACTGTTAATTGCTGTCATCAAGTCAGTTTTGACTTACGGCAACCCTTGAGAGCCACTCTGTCATCAACGGCCCTGCTCAGGTCTTGCAAATGCAGGGCTGTGGCCTCCTTGATTGAATCTATTCACCTGTAGTGTGGTCTTCTTCTTTTTCTACTGCCCCTCCACTTTACCAAACAATTGGCAATGAGTCAGGTCATCTCGTGATAGATCCACAGAATGACAGCCTCAGTTTAGTTGTCTTGGTTTCACAGTGAGAGTTCATGCCTAGAGATCATTTGGGCAGACCATAGGAACTGTAGAACTTTCTCTCAGCACCATATTTCCTCCGGTCAGCATTCTTCACTGCCCTGCCTTCACAACTATACATAGAAAGTGCAAAGTCAGGACAATCCTGACTTTGGTGTTCAATGATATATTTTTACACTTGGCAACTTTTGCAAGTTTCCAGTTTTCACTTCAGATAGTTTGTTTCTCTTTTCCAGCAGTGGCCGGCACTGTAGTGCTGTCTATCTTTTGTGTAGCCTGACAGATCTACATTTGTCATGCAACTCAACTTTACTGCATTTGGAATCAACTGATTACTGTCCTATGCATACCACATTTAATCAATACTCACTGCTAGAATACTTGGGCTGCGCTGTAGTTTGTTATAAGGACTATATTTCGGTTTTGTAGGCTTCCCTGCCACTCTGTCCTTGTGTCTTCTGCTGGAAATGTGCTGAAATTTTTAAAGGAAAGTGTTCTATTTAAAAACACTGTAGTTGTTGTACAATGAACATGCAAATAAACCAAATGAATTAACCAGAAAACAAACCAAAGGCAGCTTCAGCTGGGAATTTAGATTTGTACAGCAAAAGCCTCTCTAAAAACCACACAATCAGAAAACGTAAATCTTATTATCAGATCTGTACAAATTTTTTGCACATATGGAAGCTGGTATTTGCAATCATCATTAAAATACCATCTCTAGTGAAAAATCCTTACAATCAAACATCCTGTAATGACACATAGTCATTTCTGAAAGTGTGGTTGTGCGTTCCTGTACTTCCAGAACAATTCAGGTATATTTTAAAAATCTGCTTAAGCTAATGACTTTAAAATCTGCACAGCTGAGGATTTTTCTCTGGGAAACAAAGAAATTACTTTTGGACCAAGGGAGCAATATATCTGAAAAGGTGAGCAGAGGTGGGAGGAGGTCCACCTAGCAAAGCAAGTAGCAATCCCTGTGTCATAATCCAAGGCAGAGAGGATCTCTTGTCTGTATTTTTTAAGCACTGGGATGCTACGTTGGAGAGAGAGGGCACCACTGCCAGCAGCACTGAGTAACTGCACAATTGCTAACTGAAAATGGGTGTAAGGCTGCTGAAATTGGCAAGGCTGGCCATCCCAGTCAACAACTGTTTTGAGGAAATGGCTCTTAGTTATTAGTAAATTCTGTCTAAACATTTTTGTGTTTGTTCTTGAACAGCCCTGAGATTTTATCTGACCAACTCTCTCTCTCTCTCTCTCTCTCTCTCTCTATCAGCATGGGGGGGGAGGACCCTGAAATATGGGATTCTAGACTTGGATTTTTCAGCCTTTTGGGCTCAAGGGGTTTGCCTCAATCAAATTAAACTGAGTTACTTAATGACTGAATATGTAATCTGAAACAAAGGACTCTGTGGTGTACAAACTTGACATTAGTGGTACAATGCAGTGGTTCCTAATGCAGTGAACATACCTGCTTAAGCTGAATTTCTGAATTGACGTGCACGTCACAGATTTCACAATGAAATGTTTTGTTCTGCAATCCTGAACCTGTTGTAGTGCCATGAGACTTCAGTCTGGATCCAGGCCTAGGATATGACTTAATTGGACCTGCACCATTCCGAGCTTCAACCATTGTCTTGTGCTTGGAACCTGATGAGCCATTTTGCAAAAGAAACAAAAGACTGTTTGCCCTTTGCAGTATGAAACTTAACATTTTCAACCATGATATCTTCCTTGAGTTTTTATCATCAGGTAAATATGGAACAAGAGTTTTGCCTTTTCTGTCTCATTCTTTTCCAGTCCGGTGCCCTCTACGTCAGGCTATAACTTCCACTGTACCCAATCAGTGTGACTGGCTGTGTGCAGGGCAATGAAATGAGAATGGGAAGACTATATTAATGCTTTTTCTCAGCGTTGGCTTGTAGCTTCCATGTCAATGGAGCAGCGAATTTGCCCTAGGCTCTAGCCTGAGCTTTAAAAGAGATATCCAAGGTGCTGAATCGACTGTGGAGTTAGAATTCAGCACCTTGGAGAGCTCCATTAATATTTCCTTTTCCTATACTGCATTTAAATGGTAGCACTTCTCAAGTAGGAGAGTCCATTCACACTCTTCTCAGATTCTTCAGGTATTAGCCTCTCAGATTTCAGTTCTCTTTTGCAGTATCATCCACAGTTCCAAATGCCTTGACCTTCTTACCACTTTAGACCTAAAGTGATACTGCCAGTGGTCTTACCACTTTAGAATTCCTAGCACAACAGGAAGGAAAGTTTTTCTTAAAGTTATATATTGCTTATCTGAAAAACAGAGCTGGCTTCACTAAATTATTTCCTCTTTTTCTGAAAGCCATTTCTGTCATCTCCCATCTCTTTTTATCTGAGCACAAAGAAGAGGGGAAGATAATAGAAAACCATGTTCCTCCGACATTACACATGAAAGCAGGAAAGACCACTCAACTTTTAGTACTGATCATTAATGTGCCATGGGAAACTCAATGAAAGCACAAATGCCACCTCTGCTGTGGAGTGATTAGGCACAGAAAGGTCCATGCACTAAAAGTCTTTATACTTCCATACCAGAGACAGACAAATTATGGAGTTTCATGAGAAAGCCAGAAACTTAGGGTGGAACTATACATCAAGTGGCTAACAGGGAGGCCTCAATCCTTTGTGTGCCTCATAGCTTTAATGAGAGGGACAAAAGGGAACTGGAAAGAGAATCAGTAGGTAAATGAGTAAGTGTATAATGCCTTCTCTCACTTGCTAACCTCCCATTTACCAAAATGCTCCATTGATCCCACAGGTGACTCAGAGGCAAGCTCAGCATGTGGGTTGGGGGAGAAGAGGATCTGGTGAGTGAGGAAGAAATCAGCCACAAGCTTCTACCTGCTGATTCTCTACTGTAAATGCCCTACAGATCACTCTTTATTTATTTGCTTGTTTGTTTATTTGCTAGCTTAGTAGCTTGCTAATTCTCCAATGATTTCAAGGCACTGTATAGAGCTGCCGTCCTCCTCACTTTATCATTACAACAACTTTGCGTGGTAGATTAGGCTGAGAGGAAGCAACTGGGCCAAAGTAACTCAGTGGAACCCAGGACCAGGATTGCCCAAGTCTAGAATTCTAATCATCACAGCACCTCTGGCTACCTGTAACCATGAATTCTAGGTTTGGAAAACACCATTTAGTTTCTGTGGTTCTACCAATTTCAGTTCCTGGCCTTTCAAGACCTGAAAACAGTCTATTCTTGACCAGAAAACAAGGAGTTAAGAAGACTGTATTTAGAAAAAAATATGCAGGTGGGGAAAGGGAAGCTTATAACTATCATTAAGGTCTGAGGGGAACATATGTCATTTTATAGTCCTCCCTCCACATTCACGAGTTTGACTTTTGTGAATTTGATGATTTGCAAGTGCACGTGTCTCCTCCCCTTTCCCTCCTCCCATTCCCTTGCGTTTTGCTGGTCAAGGAGAAGAGACTCAAGTGCATCCGGGAAAAAAAGCAAGGGAATGCAGGAGAAGCTCCCCCTTGTTATTCCCATGCAATTGGCCCTAATGGAAGAATGTGTGCTGAAGCAAAATGAAAGGAATGGTGTGGGGGAGCACAATAGAGTCACTTGGGATTGCGCTTGAAAACAGATTCAGATCATGAGGTCCTTCCTAGTAGTGGGTATGCAACCTTAAAAGCAGGGATAATTCATCTCCCATCGCCCCACATGACCATGGGTGGTGGTGGGGGGATGGCCCTTGCCGCCCCCCCACGGGAAGAGAACGCGTAATCTCTGTGCGACGGGGAGGGGCGGGGTTTGCAGACACCTTTTAAGGCTGCCCCGCCCCTCCCTCAGCCTTTTGGATAAAGAGATTTCCTCTGTCCGTCTTTATGGGTTCCCTGTCTTCTATGTTGCACTCCTGGACTCTTCTTTAACTCTGTCCCCCCACCAACCAATAAATCCCAACTGTTCAATTCCTTCAGTCCATTTAATAAAACAATCTCTTTGCATCCAGTTCTTTTGAATTTCCCCAGCATCCATGAATCTGAGACACACGTTTACCTTGCTAAAAAACTGCATAAATGCAATTTTGATGTGATTCTTTCCACCAAGATTTTTTTTTATAATGCAGTTTACAGATTCACACATGTGCTTCTGCTACATTCTTAAACCACATGAAATAAATCTCAATGCAAGCACTGTACAATCAGATCAAGAATGTTCTATGAAGGGTTTTTATCTATTATATTAAACAGATTGGCAAGGAACCATTTTTCTTCATTCTTTCAGTGGTAATCTCTTGGGATCCAGGTTCTACCAGTGGGAGGACCTGAACCCAGTAGTGGAATGGGCTGAAGCCAGTAGTAGGCAGGGTCACAGAGAGTTTTATCTCTTGGTTTCTGTCATCCTTTGTAAATCTTCTTCTCCTCTTTCCCTCACCAAGGAGGGCTGATGGGGGAGGAAAAAAATTTTTTTTGTGTGGCAAGTTTGAACCAAGGGCTTTCAGAGAGATTTCAAAACTAACCTGAAGGCAGTAGTTGTCCATCTCCTAACCACATATTCACTTTGGCAAACTGCGCAAAAAGGTATCTTGGTGCATTCATATGTAGAATTGCCTTGCTTTTTTGTGGGGGGAGGTAGAGTTTTATCTACCAAAGGAACTGAAGGCCAGGGCAAACCAACCAAGTATAGCACTCTGTATGAAATGAGGGCAGCAGAAGTGTTGGGGCAAACAGAACCATGCAAGATTTGTAATGTACTGGTCCCACTTGGGATCCAAGTCCAGGAAAATTTGGTGCTCCAAAATGCAAGGAGAAGTTTCGATGGAGAAAATTTCTGAAGCGCCTCTGCTTAAAAAAATTCTTACTGTGTCCATTGCCTGGTATTTGTCAGCACTGTAAACTGGCGATACTAGGGTGATACAGGGACCAATCCTGTTTGAAGGCTATCCACTGCAGACCTTATTTAAACAAAAAAGACCCACAGGATGGGGGACCTGGGCCTCCGATGTTCCTTACCAACATTTAGCACCTTAGTTGGCATAGGCTACCTGATCACTGGTTAGTTGTAATTTTACTTATATTCTAGTAATTATTTCTGAATATGCATCCATATGTAGAACATGCACATTTTCATTAGCACATGCAAATCTTATGCAAAACTGTGGGGTGATGCATTTCTGGTGAGTAGCCATCCTATGAGACAGCAGTGGCACAGGTATCCAGGTCCTGAATAGAGACAAGGAGACATACCAAGTAAGAGGCTTCACATTGTGAAACCTGCCATGTAGAAGAGAAGGCATTTTCAGTTGTAACTAGACGGGCTCTGACATTTAACACGGCACTGAAAGGTTCTTCTAGAAATCTTATAGTAACAATTGCCTTCTGAATTTGTGATCTGTGGCAGTATCTCCTGGAGTTAGAGTGTAAAATACAGAGTTGGGAAAAACCATCAGTCTGGGCAACAAGGACATTCATGGAAAATGGCTTCACTAAGCATGTAATAGATGTCCATTTCGGTATTAACCAGAAGATAAAGAGGTTTAATAAAGAATAGATTTTATGCCTTCTCTGTTGTCTCTAGGCAGGAACCTAGTAATTGCCTCGGTATGTTTTCAATAAATGAAACATTCTTTCCTTTTGAGGAAAAAAGAAGATACTAGAGAGAGGAAGAGTTGCACATGCTGCTATGTCTAAATGCCACATTCTTTCACAAAATACAGTTATGCATTTAGTTATTTCAGGCAGAAGCTTACCCGTGTTATGCGCTTCTAGCTGCGATAGGGAGTTCACAGCCACTTTGCATAAAGAGCAGTAAAGCAATTTTTTGGCTTTTTCCTCTTCTGATTCAGAAATGGCATTTGTAATTCCATTTGTGTGACTGGAAGAAACTGAGAGTGCTGATGTCGTGGTGGTGACAGTGGTGGCTGTAGTTGTGGATTCGGATATAAAGGTGGCAACTTCAGCACTGGGAAGCTGGCTAGAACCATTTGCTTTCAGATTTACCCTGTCTCCTGGGTTGAGAGAGAAGGTGGGGGAGAAGAGAAAGGAGGAGAAAGAACGAATGGACGTTAGATTCCCAGGTTTCCCTTAATTATGATGATATCATTAGCATCCACAATACCTTAGCACATGATCAATGAATAGACCCATGCATGAAGCAAATTTCAAGATGCTCTTTCATTGCCTGTGTTTTCTCTCTGGAAAACTGACCAAGTTAAGTCATCTCAGTGTTAGGCAGAGTGTAGTGACTCTCAATTCACAGTAAGCAGAAGGAAAGGATAAACTTTAGGCACGCCGATATGTCTATGTGACCAACGCCAATACTCTTACTCATGTGAAGTAACCCCCCAATACCAATGGCTTTTTATTAATTCAACCAAAGTGTACCAAAGAGAAGGATCTACAGAAAAACTGTAAAGAGGAAACAAACCTTACAGACACTGTAACAACACACACACACACACACTCTGGATCATCAATAGTGTGAGTATAGCACCAAGATGAACTCCTTAGTTCTTATATGACCGTGTTCTAAATATGTTCTAAACAGTTCAGGACTGGGCCAAATCAGCTTGGATCATAAAACAGCTTGAGAAAATTCACAGAAAAGAAGTTAATTCTCTTCCTTCAGAAGTGTCTCTGGAAGTTTTTGGAGCCTTCCTGAAAAATATGAGGTGGGGCATGTAAAGGTGCTGGAGAAGGGAAGAATAATCTAAATAGGATGGGCTTCTCCCCAGTTTTGTGTGATTTTCTCTTCCCACAGCAGTGACCTTCTCTGCCACATCCCACATTATTCAGGAAGGTCTTCTGACTCTCTGGAGTGAGCAGGGGGAAGAGAAGTAGACACAAGGAGAGAATGGGGCAAGACCCTTTCCTTTTTGCAGAGTTTTGGTATCTTGGAATCCAAACCAAAGTATTTAACTTTTAGCTAACTACGAGCATCTAATTCTATGCTTTGTAAGAATACCCTATCAGATATACACTGGCTGTGAATTCTGGTGTCAATATAGAAGCTGGATTGTTCAAAAGATTTGGCTACCCTCAAGGGTTTCAGACGAGTTCAGGGAA
The DNA here is from genome assembly GCA_948472985.1 of Iguana delicatissima. Taxonomy (NCBI): domain Eukaryota; kingdom Metazoa; phylum Chordata; class Lepidosauria; order Squamata; family Iguanidae; genus Iguana; species Iguana delicatissima. The sequence continues at coordinate 445,704 of CAOKZL010000540.1, read as the reverse complement.
GACAAGGCTGTCAATAGCTTCCTGTCCTGTCATCTATAGTTTATCTCAGGGATTACAGGTAGGCTGCCTCTGAATACCAGTTGTTAGGGAACAGTGATAGGGCATGGCCCACCGCCTCAAATCTATTTGTGGGCTTCCCTGAGGCAGGTGCTCAGCCTTTCTGAGAAATATGACGTTGGGTTAGACAGGCCTTTCTGCAGAATGCTGGTTTCCAATGAATACAGGAACTTAAGAGAATTTTTAACATTACAGAGCAAGCAAATTAATAATAGAGCAGCTATTGATTGAATATAAACAGTTGCATACCTCACCTCTCTTTTTGTGTTCCAATGTAATTTTTCTCTAGTAATTTTATTACATTTCATAAATCCTGCCTCAAAGGCCCATATCAAAATAGACCATAAATATAAACTCTAAAGATAAATATTACTTTATTTGTGAAATGTATATTCACCTCTTTCCTCCAAAGAGCTCAAGGAGGTATACATGATTCCTCTACTCCTTTTTATCCTCATGAGAACACTTTGAGCTTAGTTAGGCTGAGAGACAGTCTGAGAGACTGGCTCGTAACAACCCAGAAAGATAAATGGCAAAGGGGGATTTGAACTTGAGTCTCTCCAGTCTTTATCTAACATTCTGATGAGAACATTGCACTGCAACTCTATTCAGGTATTTGGTAATCTGGTTAAAATAAATGTGTGAGGATGGGAGCACAGGGGTTCTTTGGCCCCTTCCTCAATGCTCTCCTCATGTGGAGAGAGACACATGACAACTCACGTATCGTCCAAACAAATAAATGAGCATAATCTCTCTCTCTTTCCCCTCCTCAAACACACATACATATACACACATGGATACTTGGTTAGCGACAAGATGAAAGAGCTATTTCTATCCTTCAAGATCATGACTGTGTTGGAAAAATAAAGCATCATGAATCCATATCCCTTACTGTATCTCTGCAAGGGAATACTTTAACCACACCATACTTTATTTGTGGAGGGACTATTTTTCTTTTCATTTTGATGTCCTAATTCCAAGCAAAATAGGTGGTGACAGGGCAGATTTTCCCCAGTTTCACTTTTGCCACGTTTGGTCTTTGGCCCGTGTAAAAGCTTTGCATGACACAGGGGTTAAAACCCAACACAGTCATTCTGACAGCCTGACTGCCAGCATGGCCCTGGGCCATTCATCTTAGATGTGTTTCTGCAGTGGCTGCTGCACCTCATCTTCACAACTTCCTTTGACAGCACAGCAAGTCACAGGCTCAGACCTGTCATTAGTTTTTGCCAACCTTTACAAAGGAACTATAGATTTCAAATGTATCTGGCAGACAGCATCTATTGGCATCTTTCTCAAGAGTGCACTATATTTTCCCTTTATTCTTGTATCAAAGTTCGTTGTAAAAAGCTTTGGCAAACATTCAGAATCCTAATGCTGCTGCTAACAATAGCGCTAGAGAATGGAAGGAACTCTGATCATAAAAGGCTTTGGCGAGAAAAGGGTGGGGGATAATATTTTGTGTCCTTTGAAATAGTGGTGTCTGGTGGCTTGCAGACCAGAGGGACAGTGGATTTGCTTCAGGATTTAATTGAAACATTAAAGGACCCATTGAAGGCCCAGAACCTTTCCCCCACATAAGCTCAGCACTTCAGATGGCTCTCTTAAAGTTCAGACTAGAGCCCCAGAATGGATTCACTGACCCACTGACGTGCAAGTCACCAGATTCCTTTGCTTTGATGCATTATAACTCCAGAAGGCTCAACCTGACACTTGGACTCATCATGCAAAGAAGAATGGGGAAAAATTTCTTTCAGAATTCTTCCAATGGACTGCTTCAAATAATACAGCTATTTCTGCCTGGAGTCTTATGGGCAAGAGGGAGATGTAGATTCCTTTCCAGTTCTTAATAAAAGCCTCCATTTATGTTGAAGTCTTGACAAAAAAAGTCCATCTAATTGTGTATAGCTCCAGGCAGGATAACACAAAAGTACTAGCCTCTTATGTTGTTGGAATCTTTGACTTAAAGTAGTGTTAATGCATTTATTAATTGGTTTACTTGCACGTACTGACTCAGCAGCTGAGAGTTTTATTTAATGGAGGTGTAGTTGCTCTCTAATTTTTATTTACAATGCCATGAAGACTGTTATAATACTTACCTCTGGAAAGTGCTAATTGTGCTCTTTTCTTTGCACTGAAGTGTTCCCACCCCAGCTGCATGGACCCTAGACTGCAAAGAAATAATTTTCAAGTCCAGCATTTGGGGTGGGGGTGGGAAGTAGCCAACAGAGTGGAGTGTAGCAAGAAAAGAGAAGCTTGCAGCATATTAAAAACATAGGCATCACAAGACTTCATTCATGGGATACAGCCACTTGTTTTTGTATGCCTCCAAGCCACTACCGACTTAATGGTGACCAAAAGGCAGACCTGTAACAAATTTTTCTTGTTAAGATTTATCGATAGGGAGTTTGCCATTGCCTTTCTCTAATGCTTAGAGAGTGTGATTCTACAGCTGAGTAGGGATGCAAACTCTGGTCCCTCTGTAGCACAGAAACCATTATACCACACTGGCTTTGAAAGTTGTTATGGGACTGCAAGTCAACTCCACCTTATGGCATCTCTGTCCTAGAGTTTTCTTGACAAGATTTCTCCAGAAAAAGCTGGCCATCGTGAGTTGCCCAAGATGGGTTTCTTTGTCTGAATAGTGTCCTGAAATCCTAGTCCAACACTACACCACACTGTCTTGTCCATTAGTCACTTTTATTTATGAATTTTACTCATGAAATACTAAATACAATTTTATTTTTAGAAAGAAGTGGAAACATGGGGAAAGATGGTCTGCAAAGTAGTAAACACAGTCAGGAAAGGTATCTACTTTGTGAAGGCTTCTTTCATGGCTTCACTACCAGGGTAATAAATGTTCAGCCCACAGGCCACACCTGATTTCCTGACAGTTGTTTTTGGAATTGCTGGGAAGTGGAATGGATAAACAGAAAGATCATAGAATCATAGAATCAAAGAGTTGGAAGAGACCACAGGGGCCATCGAGTCCAACCCCCTGCTAAGCAGAAATACCCATCAAAGCATTCCCAACAGATGGCCATCCAGCCTCTGTTTAAAAACCTCCAAGGAAGGAGACTCCACCACACTCCAAGGCAGCATATTCCACTGCCAGACAGCTCTCACCATCAGGAAGTTCTTCCTGAGGTTGGTGGAATCCCCTTTTCTACAGCTTGAATCCATTGCTCCTTGTCCTAGTCCCTGGAGCAGCAGAAAACAAGCCTTCTCCGTCCTCAACATGACATCCCTTCAAATATTTAAACATGGCTAACATGTCCCATCTTAACCTTCTCTTCTGCAGACTAAACATACCCAGCTCCCTGAGCTGTTCTTCATAGGGCATGGCTTCCAGATCCTTCACCATTTTGATCGCCCTCCTCTGGACACGTTCCAGCTTGTCGACATCCTTCTTGAATTGAGGTGCCCAGAACTGGACACAGTACTCCAAATGAGGCTTAACCAATACAGAATAGAGTGGTACCATGACTTCCCTCGATCTAGACACCATACTCCTATTGATACAACCAAGAATTGTGTTGGCTTTCTTGGCTGCCTCATCATACTGCTGACTCATGTTCAGCTTGTGATCTACCAAGACTCCTAGATCCCTTTCACATGTATTGCTATCCAGCCATGCGTTCCCCATCCTATATTTGTGCATTCCATTTTTTCTGCCTAAGTGTAGGACTTTACATTTCTCTCTGTTGAAATTCATTTTGTTAGCTTTGGCCCAGCTCTTTAATCTGTCAAGGTCATTTTGAAATTTGATCCTGTATTAGCAACCCCTCCCAATTTGGTGTCATCTGCAAATTTGATCAGCATGCCCTCCACTCCTTCGTCCAAGTCACTGATGAAGATGTTGAATAGCACTGGGCCCATTAGTCACTTCTCTTCAGGATGAAAAGCAGCCATTGGTGACCACCCTTTGGGTTCAGTCGGTCAACCAACTACCAATCCACCTAACAGCAGCCATGTCCAGCCCGCATTTTACTAGCTTCTTTGCAAGAATGTCATGGGGAACTTTGTCAAAGGCCTAACTGAAGTCAAGATATGCTACGTTTACAGCATTCCCAGATGTACCAGATGACACTGACTGTCTAACCTGGAGAGTTATATCACTGTGTCGATGGAATTATTTCAAATGAAGAACTAGATAACAGAAATTAGCATTTGGAAAATCCCGATTTTGAGGCTGTAAAGGGTCAAGAAAACACTGGTTAGAGTTTCAGCATAGTCTTTCTCTGAAAGCTGGCAAATTCATGTGTTAAGGAATTTGATGTCATTCTAGCTTAGCCCTTGGATATTCCCTGCTGCTCCAGGAACAGAGGAATGCAGTTAACTGGGCACATTGGAAGGGGAAATTACATAGAAGAAAATATCAATTATGTCACATGATTCTTAGTGGTTAGATTGAAACAGTCTTTTGTTGATACTCCTCCCTTCCAATAAATTTTACCTTTCCACACTATCAGAGTAGTATAGGATAGAGATAGGAAAATGGCAATCATAATGTGAGAATCAAGCATGAATCTGTGTGTGTTCCAGAAATAGTGAAAGACATTTTTACTTCAGTCACTGTTCAGTAATCAGGAATAGGGTGAAAGGGGAGTTGGTTTCATCTCTAAAGAGGATTTTATAACTTTTTATTCAGCGCAGAAGTTTGGGATGCTGTGAGCTGTTAATCAAATCCAATAAATAATTGATAATACATTAAACATGCAGCAGCAATCCTGAAGTCTTTGGAGTTGATGTTTTAGATTCCTGGCATATATCTGACAAAATTTGAATTGACACGTCTTTTTCTCTCTATTCCAAGTACATTTCGTTTCCTTCACTATTTCATAAAATATGGAAACACAATTTTTGGAAAGCAGTCAATTAATTAATCAACCAACTAAGCTATAGAGACTAGCTTGTGGATTGTTCTAAATAGTGAAGGAAGGAATAGTTCTAGAACAATATCATTTCATAGCACATCTCTTAGAAGAAGAAAAAGTTGGCTTCTCTCTCTCTCTCTCCTTCACCATATACTTGCTGAATTTTTCGAAGATTCAGGATCACCTATTTGCAAAATTAATTATATTTTTGTGATGGGTATGATTAATAATGCCATACATAATTAATATCATACATAGCACAAGGAATTAGACAAGAGAGGGAGAGAGTAATTAAAAAGTTGTCAGAGGTCAGATTTCTTACTGCAGTCATAAAGGCTTCCTGTCCTAAATGTTGCTATCATTCAAAAAACAACAAAAGGCACCACATTACTCCATGGCATTCATTTAAAAAAGTTAGGCAGATTTGATAAGGAATTCTAAAACAATTTTTTTCTGCTTTACTGCCCCATTTTCTGAATAATGAGAAATTAATGGGTGTCACTCAGAGTACCAACTTCCTAAGTGGCTGTGCAGTCTATTGAAAAATTAAACTTTTTTAAAAAAGGGATGGTGCAACAGAAGTAGAATAATCCTGTAGACCTGCATGGAAATCAGCTTGGAGCAGAACATCTCTTAACTCTTTCCGTACAGTATGCAACGATTCAGAGTAAACCATCACTTCTAAAGTAGGAATAGGCATAGTATAGGGAAGGGGGAAAATGACATCATGGTTTGCCACTGAAATACTTCAGCATGCCACTAAATCCACTTAGCCAATCAGGAAAGGAGCTAAGCTAGCCAAGGTGGTCATAAGATTGGTGCTGGTATTCTCTTGACTTGTGGAGCTGGGGGAGATTCAACATCCATGTTGAGGTTGCTTTGTTGCGAGTGGCTCACGACTACATGGCTGCCATGACAAGTACATGAGTCTCTCCCTAGTTGTATTGTGAACCACTCATGTTGCTGGTCATGCTCTAAATCTTGTTCTCTACGCTGGATGGGATGATGGTGATCTTGGTGTGGAGGAACCTTCTTCACTTCTATTATCATGAACAGATCATTACTGCAGGGAACAATACAATGGGTTGCTAATGTACTTGATGCACTGTTATGCATATCCCATGACTAACAATACACCCTGGGAGATATCCCATTTAACAATAGGCCATCACACAGGCCAACTGCAACACATGCAAATTCCTCCCTCCCACCCAGGGACTACACAAGTATATATACTCTTGTCTCACTTCCATGCCACCAGATCCTCTGAAGATGCCAGCCACAGATGCAGGTGAAACGTCAGGAGAAAATATTAATAGAACATGGCCTCAAAGCCTGGAAAACCCACAACAACCTATAGATCGTTACTTGGTTGGGGTTGGACTCACTGGGACTCAGAACCTTTGCAGGAGTGTGAGACTGATAAGGATGGTCCTTCCAAGAAGCTGATTGATCCCAATGGTTCTTTGGGTTTTTCCTGTCACCCTGGCCACTGATTCTTTTGAGGGCTCTAGAATGGGTAAATGGACAAGGATGTGGACATGGTTGCTCCTGAGGAGCCTCTCTTGTGGAGTGGAGTCAAACCAACCTTATGATTTCCCAGGGAGCTGGCAGCAGTGAAACAAGTGAGATGGAAACTCAAAATGACATTGGTTTGAGAAATGTGCTGTTGTTCAGCTCTTCTCAATTATGTACATGTGAAACTGAACCAGGGGCCTTAGCTAAACATAAATCAGCAGTGTGATGTGGTGGCTAAAAAGCCATTGGCATTCTAGGCTGCAGTAACAGAAGGACAGTGTCTACATTAAGTAACAGTATTACATAACTTTGGTCAGGCATCACATGGAGTACCATGTCCAGTTTTGGGAACCACAGTTGCCAGATTGGAATGTGTCCAAATGATGATAACCAAGATTTTAAGGGACTCGAAACCATGCCTATGAGGAATTACTAAAAGAGCTAGGCATGTTTAATCTGCACCAGTGAAAATTGAAAATGTGCATGAAAACCATCGTTAAAAATATGCAGGATTATCATATGATGGAATAAGCTTGTTTTCTGTTGCTCCAGAGGACCTGCATGTACAGATTCTGACTAAGCATTAGAACAGCTTCCTGATGTTAACAGTTGTTTCACACTGGAATGGATTACTTCAGATTGTAGGTTATAGACTCTCCTTCACTGGAGGGGCACCTCCCAGAGATGTTTAAGCTACAGGGACAAGAGGTTAGACTAGATGATCCTCAGTGTCATCTCCAGCTACTATGGTCAATTTTCATAATAAATTCACATGAGCTGCCACAGAAGCAGTATCCTAGAAGGTAATTTGTAATTGCAAAACCAAAAATATTACAGAGTCCAAGGAAAAGAACCATCAGGAATAAATGTAGAAATTTCACAACTAAGCTCATGTTGACACCAGTGGGAAGAGATCATACGCTGAGAGGCTCAAAGGAGGCACAAGGCCTTGCATTTATATTCTGAGATGCATCGCTAAATCTCTTTTATGTAGTTCAAAACATATGCATCCATTTTCTCATCCTTTATATCACAAAGGAAAAGACAAAAAATGTGGAATTTAAATTTGCAGTCCCTTCATTCTGAAGGATATTTGTTTTGATTCAGAAGGCGCAATCAAAGGATTCCTACTTTTATTTGATAAGTAAACAGATACATTTCACCTTCATACTGTATGCATAGATGGTGTGCTCATTGTGTGTAGTAATATGTGAAGCCAAGTGTCTCTCAAATGTTTAATTCAGCCTACTCTGTATTGAAAGTGTTGCAGGAGCCCAAAGCCCGCGCGTAATAAATTACTCTTTTTCTTGCTCTGTGGTCTCTGTGGTCTCTGGGCTCCTGCAACAAAAGGACTGGCAGAAATGCATTTGTGTGTGTTAGTCATACACAGTATCCTGCAGCAGCTCCTGGAATGTACATATGAATATGTGGATGTATACAACCATGTGGTCATTTCAGAACCTGCTGCTGGGAGGAAAACTTTTCTGATGTGAGTCCTGTGGTGCTATGACTGCACAAGGTATATTTTAATAGTTAAAAAAAAAAAAAAGAACAGAAAGACTTTGGTCATGTTGTATATATAACAGAACCCTTGATTCCCACTACCAATTAGACATGTCCCCAAATTCCATCTTCCCTGTGCAAGAGGAAAGAGGGGGAAAAAAATCCCCACTTTCACAGGGAGAGAAGCATTCACAAAAAATAGAGGACAAGGTCTGTCTCAGCACTAGCAAATATTGCCAAGCCTCAACTACCTTCAATTACAACTCTTTCAAATGTGAATTTCCTGAAAGGAGATTGTACAAATTCAAGAGGACAGGTTTATCAGCAGCTGTTAGTCAATATCTTTTACACTGGAGGCAGCATGTCACTGCATACCAATTCCTTGGAGGCAACAGCGTAGAAGATCCGTTACCTTCATTCTCCACTCATTGGCTTTCCTGCGTACATTGGGTTGGCCACTGGGGTGAGCAGGATGCTGGACTAAAACTGACTTTGGTTTGATCCAGCAGGATTCTCCACATATTGAAAAGGCAGTTTTCACAACAGTGTGGAATCAACATCTTCTGTCCTTCTTTGCTGACACTTTCCTGTTGTTATTGTGTACTTTCAAGTAGTTTCTGACTTAAGGTGACCATAAGGCAAATCTATCATGGGGGTTTCTTGACTGAATTTGTTGAGTGGAGGGTTTACCTTTGCCTTCCTCTGAGGCCGAGAGAGTGTGACTTGCCTCAGGTTGCCTGCAAGTTTCCATGACTGAGTGGGGATTTGAACCTGGTCTCCAGGGTCTCAGTCCAACACCAAAACCACTACACCATACTCACTCTTTTCTGTCCATATGTAAATATATAAGCACAGTATGGGCTTAGGTTAGTTTTCCACATATGCTGCTCTGTAACAGGTCAAAGTTAACTCTGGTCAAGTCTGCAATGGTTTTTATCAACAAAACAGTACGTCTAACTGTCTACCTAAGCTGCTTCCAGCTTACGAATCTGTGTTTGTAATGTCATTGCTATGCCTTAAGCTTTGCTGTCAAGATAGAATCAAGATTCAAACATGATTCAGATCTTTCTGATGAGAGGGAATTTGGATACTTGAATATTCACCCATGTTTACACATCAACAATAAAAAGGCTGTGACCAAAGAGAAATCAAGCAACAAGAAGGATTTGAGATTTCCCTCTGTGTGCATTTTTGCTTATGCAGGAGAGTTTTAGATGAAGGAGCATGTAAAACACCCCTGATGATCTACACAACAATACATCATTCATTTTCTGAACATAAGAACTGGCTGTTAATATGCCTGAAATGGACTTCAGATTCCTAGCATTATAGTATTAATGTAAGCTATAACGACTTGCTCCTGCATTCTGTACTCTGCAGACATTATTCAGTACATATTTTACATATGTTTTACCTCTTGGGTCCCTGTGTTGTCTGCTACCATTCTTAATTTGGATCCTGGAAAGCTGAGTTTTAGTAAGTGGATTTATTGCTTTCACACATCAGCACTAACTGGCCACTCTAAAGATGTGAAAGACCTTTATAACCTTACATAGCCCTTTGAAAATTTAGGGCAAGGGTCATGATTTGCATCCTTCTGGATCCTACTGCATTCTATCCCATTCCCACAACTGTATAAATATGCCTTATACTTGAGGCCTTAATTTCAGTCGATAATGCATCCAAACAAGTGGCTTTATGTCAAGTGGCTTTATTTTCTCATGTAAAAATAGTCTTAGTCTTAAAGGTGCTGCCACATTTCTCTTCCCCCTCTCCTTCCTCCTTTGTATTCTTGTTAAATGTTATTTTGATTATTATTCAGTCACTGCTGGCTTCAAGAATGGCTTAGATCTTGCAGAAGCCATAGTGCCTATTACTATGTTATATGGTTGTACCTGATTTCAAGGTAAATGTGGTACTGTGATACACCACTGCTGAGGCCAAGGTTCAATAGTTAACAGCAAGGCTTACTGAGTGACTTGCCAAGTTCATTACCAGCAATCAGCTACCCAACCTCTAGGGATTGAAAGAAGATTTGGAAATATTTTTAAAAAAATGCTTGAAAAACACATTTCTCGTGTGTCAGGAAACTCTGAGGAAGAGAATCTTTGCAGTTCAGGACTTATTCCCTGCAAAATTAACACCTGGTTTTTCTGTGTGTGAGAGAGAGAGGTGGGGGAGAAAACAGTGTTTTCTGTGCAGCAGATATATTCTACAAAGTAAATAATATTTTTCTGCAGAAATATTATTTTTTGTGCTGAAAATGCTGTTTCCTGCACAGAAAATTCTGTTTTTTGTGCAAAAAAGGGTGCAAATCTTTTGCAGAATATGTCCCAAACTGCAAATAAGCTCCATGGTTTTCTAAGACGTGCTTGCAGTAGGAATAGAATTGGTAAAATTTCTCACTGCTTCCTTTGATAATGAAATTCACTAAGAATTACATCCCTGTCTACCTCACAAGGTTATTGTGAGGCTAAAATGGAGATCAGATACTTTGGCACACACAGAGATCCTGGAATGTAAAGTGGGAAGTAAACATGAAACCAAGAGACAGACAAATGTACACTGAAGTTATCACTAATACAAACAAATACATAAATTTCTCCACCACCGAGTAGATGATGCTAGTTATTTGTATCTTCAGGAACCTTTTTTTCCCTGTTTTATTTCAACCCCCTCCTCCAAAGTAAAGAAATTAAGAGCTGAGTTATACCTGATTGACTTATACCTCTGCTGTGCATTTTCCTGTCTCTTCATAAAGGAGGCTTATCTATCTATCAAAGGAGGATTAGAGCTATTGTTATCACAAGTCTATCTCTCATGGAGTAAAAAAGAGACTATTGTGCAAATGAGCTTTCTGGCTAATACAGGCTTTACATCAGGGATGGACAACCTGCAGCACTTGGCCTAACTGCAAAAACCATTTGCAAGCAATGAATGTAGATCTGTCCCTCCATTAATAACCTAATGCAGGGAGAAAATATCAGAGACACAAAGGAGAAAGTAAGTAGTTCTAGCCAGTTTGGCCTCTTGCCCCATATGCTCACATGCACCTCTATACCCATGGATAGGTTATTTCACAGGGTGTACAGCCCTGGACAGAATATAAAGGCTCTAACCCTGCTTTGTTGTCATTATGTGCCTTCAAGTCATTTCCAACTTATGAAGACCCCAAGGTGAACCTGCATCCACATAATATCACAATTGGAGGGATAAAGAATGTAAGGTTCAAGAATGAAAACTTCATAAGTCCGAGTGAGTGTAGTAATTTTATTAGAGAAGAGGTAAGCAAAATGCAGGAAGCACATCAACAGGCCAGCTTTATTTCTTTTAAGAATTTAAAGCTGCTTAGAATATTAATTTGGCAGCTAATTTCTCTGTATTCCTTTCTTCACAATAAGTTTGATATTCCACTGCTACTCACTTGTTACATGTCATAGGTCTTAAGCTCTCTCTGCTGCTGTTGCTATGCCATACTGATATTTGTTCTTTCTAACATTCATTTGGTCTCTCTTCTTTTTAGTTTTCTTCTTCTTTTCTCTTGTTTTGCCAGTAACTACACAGTTATTGATAGTTTTTGTTTCTAATTTTATTCTACTTCATCTGGAATTGGCACAGCATAGACTCAGCCTATTCTTTTCCTCTCCCCATTTCCTTAGATTGTAGATCTCATCACAATTTTATTTATGATGAGATGCTTACAGTGCAATCCTGTATGTGTCAACTCAGATGTAAATTTCATTGATTTCATTGACACTTGCTCCCAGGTACGTAGATACACCACTGCAGCCTTAACATAAAGTAAACACAAAGAGATACTAAATACCAATGGCAATTTAAAAAAAATCATTTTCAGATACTTGAGAGGAATTAAAGGGGTGAATGGTCTCTTACAGTTATGCAAAAATTAATACATGAACTCCAGCACTTTTCCCTCAACTATTATTAAAATCAAAAACATGATTATTTTCCTCATGACACACTATATTAATTTTTAATATTTTAGCCTCATTTATTGGGAAAGATCCATTGTTTGTCTACTTGTGTTTCTGATGTCTGGATGCCTATCAAATCCAGATAATTTTGTTTATAAAAAGCATGCCACACAAACATACATCAGTTGAATCATCTCGGTGGCTTGACTTTCAGTTTGAGGGAGTAAGGCTGAAAGTCCCACTGAAAGAACTAGACATCAAACAGTTGTCATATAATCATGTCATGGGCCAGGAACCTTATGACACCCAGCTGTACGGTGAAGGTAAATTATTTTTCTACTGCTCCTCTGAATTTCAGAGCATATGTGGATGCATGGATGAGGTTCCTGCATCACATGGGCATCTTCCTCTGTGAGGGTGCGTGCCCACTGTTGTATGTTTCCACTTGGCACATGCTCTTGCATTCAGCCTCAGCTGTCAAACAAATTGGGCCAATTACTAACTATTAACAGTTACCTAACTTGCAGAGTTCTCAGTAGTGGCAGCTAGGGGCTTCCATGTCAAAGGAATGGTGAACCTTCTCTGGGCTTAGTCCTAAAATTTAAAGGAGCTGTCACAGGCATGTGTTCCTGTCCCCAAACCAGTTCAACACCTCAGACAGCTCCTTTAACATTTAGACCAGAACCCAGAGCAGATTTGCCACCCCACTGATGGGGAATCTCCCAGCTGCCACTGGTTCTTAGGATGGAAAAAAAAAGAGATAGCTAAATTAATAAAAATCAAAGTTACTGTTAAATCAGTGGTCCCATCATTTATTATTAATTTTAAAAATTATATTTATATCTCCCAATGAATTCAAGATGGAACACAGTCTACGTGCTTTTCCTTCCCCTTACTTTATCCTCTCAACAAGCCTCTGAGATGGTTCAGGATCAGAAGAGAGAGTGACTTGCCCAGAGTAGCCCAGTGAGTTTCATGGCTGAGTCAAGAGTTAAACGTGGATATCCCAAATTCTAACCAGTACATCACACTGGCTCTTCAGCAACAAAATGTACACTTGTTTCCAACCTTTAGCTCAAAGATTCATTATAAGACCCATTTTTTGCTGTTTTCCAAACAATTTCTTGCTACACTGATAATGTTGCTGTTACAGCACCATGGTAGCTCACTTGTGACTCAGCTGTAACATATCAGGGTATGAATGAGGTTTACCAAAGATTTGCCCCCTTCACACAAACCAGAACAACCCTACCCCATTAGATTTCATAATCAACATTATCAGGCAGAAGAATAAGTGCCCTGTAGAAAACATAAACAGGCTTCTTTATTAGGGTATGGAAATAGCTAATGAAGTCCTAGAAACTACCTGTTGCAGAATGATTATGGTGATTTAATTTCAAGAGGGGAATCCCAGGACACCACTTTATGGAAGCAAATGCTCCGTCTTCTTTCTCGTTATCTTGAGCTACTGTTACACATTGATCCAATGAAAGAGCTGTATGTGTGTGCATAAGTAATACATACTATGCATACTTCCTCAGTTTCTGAGAAAGCATGTATACCAACGGACACTGTGCATATTACTCCTGGCATCCAGTGCTCAGAGCTGCATGCCTGGTTGCTACCACTGGATCAGATTACCGGCCCTGTTATCTCTGATCATCTTTTTGGAAACTGTAAGAGAAGTTCAGTTTTGCACTCTCTTTTCCTCCATTGGGCGGAAGAGAAAGAGATCATTAACTTTAACAGTATCAATCATCTGTGCATAACTTGGCAGGTGAATGTAAACACTTAGTGAGCACACCATTGTTGGGTCTATGCTAACAATAGATCATATGTAATATGTTCCCTGCTTCCACTTACTGTATCAAGAGTATATTGGCTTCTCAATAGCTACACATCTGTATGTAGTGGCAGCAGGCAATTCACTGCAGATTAAGCAAGAAATAATTTCAGCTTTGGAATGGATTTTGGATGCCTTGTCATCCATCACTGCATATCTAAGTTGACTCTTATTTTAAAACTGATTACATATTCCAAGATGAAACAGGAGACAACCTGTTGTCTCCTAAGATAAAACTTCTTGTTATCTCCTGGGGCTCTATTTCCCAGCTTCAAATCACTGAGATAAAATGATTAGCTCATCTAAACTCATGTGGCTAAGGTGAATTTAAGAGTTTATCTCCTCATTCTCAGTATCAATGCAGGATAAACTAGTTCATAATATGGAAACCATAAAGAACATAAATCTCATAGACAGTAGAGCAGAATGATAGAGTTGGAAGAGACCTCAGGGGCTATCGAGTCCAACCCCCAGCTATGCAGGAACACACATCAAAGCACTCCCAACAAATGGCCATCCAGCCTCTGTTTAAAAACCTCCAAAGAAGGAGACTCTACCACCTTCAAGGCAGCATATTCTACTGCTGAACTGCTCTTACTATCAGCAAGTTCTTCTTAATGTTAAAGTGAATCTCTTTTCCTGTATTCTGAAGCCATTGCTCCTAGTCTCTGCAGCAGCAGAAAACAAGTTTGCCCCATCTTCCATATGACATCCCTTCAAATATTTGAACATGGCTATTATGTCACCTCTTAACCTTCTCTTCTCCAGGCTAAACATATCCAGCTCCCTATGCTGCTCTTTATAGTGCATGGTTTCCAGGCCTTTTATCATTTTGATTGCTCTTCTCTGGACATGTTCCAGCCTGTCAACATCCTTTTTGAACTGTGATGCCCAGAACTGGACATCACAATACTTCAAGTAAGTTCTGAATAAAGCAGAATAGAGTGGTATTATAATTTCCCTGTGTTTGATATGATGTGTTTGATACCTTTTAGCTTCATCCACTGGGCTATAACCACAAGGGTAGCTGCAGCTCCCAGTACTGATTTGGAAATCTGGAAGATGATTGTAACAGAGATAAAAGAGTCACTTAGCCCTCATACCTCTGTGAGGTGATCTCTTCTTTGCCTATAATTGTTCACCATCTCAGTGTTTGTATGAATTGGAAACAGGAAGAACCAATCGCACTGCATAGGAATAACGCCCCATCAGTCTCACCAGTCTCTTTCCATCTTTAGAAACAAGAACTCTACAAAGCCAACAGATCATATTATAATACACATTCAAACTATACTGGCAGTAGTGAGAACAGAAGATGATAAGCAGGATCACACAGTTTGAGAGTTCTGAAACTTAATTCCTGTTTTTTTTTTTTTGGAATCTAATACTGTAGGAGAATGAAATATGCCTTGGCATTTGCTTCTTTTGCAATCTGAAACTTGGATTAAGCTGGAAAAACATATGTTCTGCACTGAGTATTATTGACTACTGAAGGAAGCATCCATCTTTTATTACAAAGTATTTATTAAAACTATAATGAACAAGAATCATACAGTCAAAATCACATATAGCGCAAGACAGAGAAGCCAAGAACACAGAGAATGAAAATTTCATTGACCTGATTTGTCAGTGATGCTGGTCATGACTGGAGTAGCAGAGCCATTCACATTAGCCTTTGCGCTGTCCTTGGAAGCACCAGCTTTGGGTCTATTTTTCGTTGCTTCTAATGCTTTGACCTTCTTGGCATGTTTACTTCCTTTGTAGTGGGCCTCGGCCTGGCTCTACAAAGGAGAACAAATCAGGCTCATAATCCATACTTCATATCACTCAATGGATGATCATGTTGAAATAAAAAAGTTATACAACTTTCAATAAGAGGCACCACCGCATTCCTTTGCCTGATGAGATTTTGCAGGACTTTACTCCTGATTTTGCTTTTTTATATTCAAAAGATAAATACTGGGCTTTAACAGAAGTTTTAAAGCAGAAGGTATTTCTATGGCTTACTATGATTTCTTAACAGAATTCCATTCAATGTTTAAGTCATTTCATCAAGAAAAGTATCAGATTTTTTAAAAAATGCATGCATGTCAAACTGTTAAGGCCCAATTCTATGTACAGTTAGGAGTGCCAAACTCCTCTGAAATCAATAACTTGGATTTGGTCAAATCTAGATTAGATCCATTGAAATCAATGGGGCTTGAATAAGTTAGGAATAACTTAATTTTTCACTGATTTTAATTCCTCTGTTCTAAGTATGACTAAATACGGAACTATCCCAATGGGTTTAAATCAGTGGTTCTCAACCTGTGGGTCCCCAGATGTTCATGGACTTCAGCTCCCAGAAGCCCCGGCCACTATGGTCAATGCTCAGGGCTTCTGGGAGCTGAAGTCCACAAACATCTGGGGACCCACAGGTTGAGAACCACTGGTTTAAATGAATTTAGTCCAAGGTAAGATATGCAGAGAGCCATCATACTGCAGTGGCTTGAGTGCTGGACTGCAACTCTGGGGACCAGAGTTTGAATACCCCCTGAGCCATGAAAACACACTGGGTGACCTTGGGCAAGTCATATTCTCTCAGCCTCAGAGGCAAGCGAAAGCAAACCTTCTCTGAACAAACCTTGCCAAGAAAAATCCGTGATAAGCTTGTCTTAGGGTCTTGAACTTGAAAGCACACACCATACACATAAGATTTGCAACCTATTTAGCTTTCCAAATCTCTCCTGAGCATAGTTGAAACTGTGAAGCAAATTTGCTTGGTATCCTGTTTGTATTAATGCAATTTGGTGACCTATCAAGCCTGAATGCACTACATCTGACATGTATTATGGCCTGTTATGTGAATGGCTCTCCTTTTCCCTTCCTGGGTCTTGCACTCCCAGAGTTGCCGCAAACGTGGGATATTTAGTAAGCCCCTGTTGAACCCCTCTAAATGTCTGGTGAATTGCATTTGGCTTGGTACTTCACAAGATGTGCAGGGTTAAACTACCACAAGGCTACAGTTGCACCATCAAATGCCAGCAAATTTATTAGCCACTCCGATCATGATAGTAATAGCTCATGGACATAGCAGTTCTGATGAATAAATACACTAACTGGTGCTTCATTTTAGTGGTGGAAACAAAGATCTTCCACACAGATCTTCTTTCCCCATCAGAGAAACAGGAGGGTTGGGATCATCACAGTATATTCCTTCATGTTTGAAGAAAAGAAGTATCAAGAGTACCATGGTAAGATGGGTGAAGGAGGAACCTGCCTCAGCATTAGAAATTTATCACTAAACATCCTAAACCTATATTAACGAATAAGGTGGGTAATATATCTACTCTGTTGTTGTGTGCCTTCAGGTAATTTCTGACTTAATGTGATCCTAAAGCGACCCTATCACAGGATTTTTCTGGCAAGATATATTCAGAAGGGGTCTGCCTTTGCTTTCCTCTGAGGCTGAGAGACTGTGACTTGCCCAAACTGGGGCTCCAAGCATGAGCAGGATTCAAACCCTTTTCTCTAGAGTCCCAGTCCAGCACTCAAACCACTAGGCCACATTACTACTATAGAATTATTCTAGCATATTTTTTTACTAAAATGTTTTTCTCCTTAGAGGAAGGAGTGTTCTTTCTCCTCCTGGCATTTTCTAATTTGGTAATTAAATTCCATCATTTAATGGTAAGTTTTAAATAACAGAACATAAGTTTGCTTGTGCCTTTATTGAAGTGTACATATTAACTATTTAAGTTAATATTGTGAGATCCATTCAGGTTAACACACAGGGCATGTTGTCCTCAAGCACATTAATTGGCAAAGAACTGCGTTCATTTCAACAGAACTTGCTCCCACCTAACATGTCTAGAGGTGGGACATTTGAGAAAACATGCTTCTCATAAATGATACAAAGAGATGGCTAGAGTGTTGTACTGCATACAGTTGGCCCTCCTTTTCTGCAGATTCTGTATCCAAGGATTTAACCAATCACAGTTTGAAAATATTCCCCCGTCTCCCCCAAAAATCCAAAAAGCAAATTTTGATTTTGCCATTTTATATAAGGTATGCCATTTTACTACATCGCTGTACATAATGGGACTTGAGCATCCATGAATTTTGTTATCTACAGGCGGTCCTAAAACCAAATCCTAAAACCAAATGAGGGCCCACTGTATATAGAAATACAGTGCAAGAGACATTTCTTGTATCATGCCTTGTACTGCTGAGAATCATATGGCGGATAAGGATTAGGAATACTGCCTTTTTGCTCATAGTGTTAAGGTGATAACAAGCCATAAAGCTAACAGTACAAACTTTTCTTGACACCTTTCTTGGGTTTCAAACCCTCAGGGCGTTGTTAAAGTTTTGTAGCTACAGAAAGGACAACTGAATTAGTCTTAGCGTAACTAGGTGCCATTGAACAGTCACCCTGGGACTTCATGAAATAACAGAGCCTTGTCACTGAGGTGTAAATGATGATGGGTAAGAACAGATGGAATGGAAAGGAAAACACACTCATACATCTGTGTGTGGCAACAGTCCTCATGGCACATATTTGCACCATTGAAATTGCTGCAGGTAAAACAGCCATTAAGATGCCGCAGTTAGGCTAAGGAGCACATAACGCAAAAATGAAACTTTTCCTATCTAAAAGGAAGAAAGACATGCTATATATTTTATGCCCAATTCTTTTTTTCATACAGAACTGTACAGAAACTAAAAGATAAGCATATTCAGAAACACAGACTCTGTTGATAAAATATTGGTTACAATATTTATCACAGAGAGACTAATGAAGATTGCTTGTAAAATTATAAGAAAACTACAAACCTTTTCAGTATTATTAAGTATCATCCAAAAAAAGGTGGAGAGAGACGACTGATTAAACAATCAACAGCCCAATCCTAAACATGGTCATTTGAAAGCAAATCCCACTAATTTCAACAGGACTTCCTTTCAAGACAATAAGTTTAGGACTGTAAGGTCAATCGAATAATCATTACCTGTTACATGTAGCGCACTTAAAGGGACACTGGTCAATTTAAGGCTTAACCCTTCTGTACATATATACACTTTTCAAAATTTTAAGAAACTATGTTGTATGGTTGATAGCTGTATTACAAAGAGGGCGAATACTGGTGCCTTCACTTTTGTTTTTTAAAATACAACTTTGAAAACAGGTTGGTTTTTTTCTTTGTTTTACTACGAAACTCTTAGAAGTAAATTGTACGAAGAATTTCAGGGTCAAATTAGAGCTGAGTTTTATCATACCTTGCTGTTGTCTAGCTGCTTCTTGTTTAAAGAGTGGCTCATGTTTAAAGAGTGTGTCATAGTGTGAAGTGGCCATTAGTGCTCTGCCCCACTGCAGTCCCAACTGCCCCCCTTTTAGCCGTCGCCCCAATCCAGCTCAGTCCCAAGCATCTATTTCTTTAAATAAAGCAAGTACGCAGCACCACCTTGCATGATAACAGCCACATGTAGGCTAAACCTCAAGCCCAGTCTCTTTCTGTATTCCTGCCTGTTATCCCATTTCCAAATACAAAGATCTATTGTTGATTAATCTCTTTTTACTTGCTGAAATAGAACAGTGTGGTCAGTGAACAGAAAGCTACTACTGAAGGCATTTTATCACTAGGACATCCTTGATTTCTTTTATCTCTTCAGTTTTCTGTGGCCACTGGATGCCAAGGATATTTCATATTGAAATAAATGCAGGTTCTCCTGGCACACTTCTTATCAGAGGGGACAAAGTGAGGGGGGATGAAGGACAGTTTGACCCAGACATCCCACTCTAGTGTCATTCATTTATCTGTGCCTATTTGTTTAGTTTTATACTATCATCTAGGGTAGGTATACACACATACTTCCCATGAGCTAGCTTCCAGGAGCTAGTGAAGACCTTTAAAATGAAGGAACAGCAGAGGTTCTGTGTGCTCAAGTCACCTATTAACTGTCACCATGGCTATTAAGTATGGAGCACTGGGAGGGAAACTCAATTTTCAAATAGACAGTGTCCCTTTAAATCTTGTGCCTGTAACTATGTCGGTCCCATTGCTAGTGCTGCTAAAAAGGCCCAAGGCAAAAGACCACCCGCTCCCAACTCCAACATGATAAACAGCGGTGCACCCAAGAGAAAGGCTTACTTAATGAGGACATCGCCTAATAAGCCTTTCTACTGATATTGTCAACAGGGATGCCTGCAATATCAGTGATGACCTACGACTGGCTTTGATTCACTGCATTCATTCCGCATTTACTGTACATGAAACCTGTTGAAAACAAACATGTCCAAACAGATTTAAAACTAGTTACAAACTCATTTATAAATATACTGCAATGCTTAATTAATTCTTCTGGATAACCAACTGAGATACCTCAAGGCTTAGTTTAAAAAGATAGGAAAACTGACAAATCTCTTAAATCTGAAAAGTGATATGATTATATATGCATATTAATTCAATGATAGGATCCAGGAGATTAGTATCTCCCTCTTTGTGTTATGTTTCTTGCAGCATTTAAAGGTATAGAAACTCTCTCATATACAAAATAACCTGGGGTGTACAGAACAAAATCAAACAATCCTATAAACACATCTGTATTAGAAAATGTAGGACACATCTTATAAAGAACTGGTTTTTATCTACAAAGTGTCTAGTCCTCGAGCATGCCCAATATTCCAAACTAATCTGAGCAACTTGCAGGCTCCTCTATTTCTGGCTGGAGAGCATTCTGGGAAGTGGAATTAAACTGTGTTTGAACTGTACTAAATTAAACTCTCCGGCCTTTGTAAGCCTCAGGCCTTGGTGGCTATTATTTTTTAGGTTTTCAGTACGCAAGGGCACAACAACTCACAACCTTTTTGATAGGATTCTGAAAGATATGGCATACTTCAAGAAGAAACCCTTAAGAATCAGTTAATTTCAGTACAAATGTTTTGCCTTAGACCTAAAGCACAGGCGAATCCCACATGCAGGCAAATATTGCCTAGGTGAGTGGATTTGGAATAAAGAACCATGGAACAATCAAAGGCAATTACCTAAGAATTTGGTTTATAAAAGTGGAGCCGCAACAAAAGGCTGCAGTGCGGAGTCTCCCTTTGTTCAGGGCTCACTCCATTCTCTTCCTCCCCTTGCCCAATTTTCTGTTCTTCCCCCAACAGTCAGTCAGCGTTTCGCAGCCACTGAACATTCTTGGTCCTCATTGGGATGTTCTTTCTGTTGCCCCCTCCCTCAAAGGGTACGTTCCCCAAAAGTTTTGTTTCTGAACTTCTGTACACCTTCTGTTTACCGAACCAGGAAATGATTTCCTTCTGCTGCTCAAACGGTACCATTTTGGCTATATAACCACTGGCACGTACCTCTGTATCCTCTGAATTTTAAACCTATTTCCTGAAAATTATTTCCTAGGTAGCAATTTTCAGTCAGGAAGATTTTCTATGAAGCCCTCAGGAAAACAACTATGGTGACTTTACGCTGGGCCTAACTAAAGAGGAGGACATGCAAAAGGGCAGGCATATGCTCCCTTCACCTGATGTGTTGGCCCTACAATGTTCTGCGCAGGACTGTACTGTTCAAATACAACCTAACCATGTACTGCCAATGACCAGATGTTATTCAGATATTTGTGCAAAATACGTGTGTTTGGTTATCATTGCTGCCTCAGTGTCTGGGGACGTTTTGGAACTGCACATCTGGTGGAAATGTGCTCCCATTCCCCTCGCTGCACATGGGTCAGGTGAGGCATTGTCTGCTATGATCTCATAGTTAAGGCATTGTAAGCCACCTTAAATACCATATTAGGAGGAAGACAGGATATAAATTCATAGAATCATAGACTCATAGAGTTGGAAGAGACCACAGGGGCTATCCAGTCCAACCCCCAGCTATGCAGGAACACCCATCAAAGCATTCCCATCAGATGGCCATCCAGCCTCTGCTTAAAAACCTCCAAGGAAGGAGACTCCACCACACTCCGAGACAGCATATTCCACTGCCAGACAGCTCTGACTGTCAGGAAGTTCTTCCTGAGGTTCAGGTGGAATTTCCTTTCCTGCAGCTTGAATCCATTGCTCCTTGTCCTAGTCTCTGGAGCAGCTGAAAACAAGCCCGCTCCCTTCTCGACATGATGTCCCTTCAAATATTTAAACAGGGCTATCACATCCCCTCTTAACCTTCTCTTCTGCAGACTAAACATACCCAGCTCCCTAAGGCGTTCTTCATAGGGCATGGCTTCCAGATCCTTCACTATTTTGGTCACCCTTCTCTGGACACGTTCCAGCTTGTCGACATCCTTCTTGAACTGAGGTGCCCAGAACTGGACACAGTATTCCAAATGAGGCCTAACCAATGCAGAATAGAGTGGTATTATTCCCTTCCTCAATCTAGACACCATACTCCTATTGATGCAACCAAGAATCGTGTTGACTTTGTTGGCTGCCACATCACACTGCTGACTCATGTTCAGCTTGTGATCTACCAAGACTCTTAGATCTCTTTCACACGTACTGTTATCCAGCCATGTGTCCCCTGATCATTCAACCAATCAGGCAATGCTTTGCATATCAACTTTGTCTCACATCTTCCTTTGAAGCACTCTTTTAAGCACAGTTCAGGAGTTCTGATGCAATGCTTAACCATGTTATTTTGAGTGGGTGAGTAATTAATCATTTATGTCTGTATCAAGGCCACATTTTTTACTTTCTTCATGACAAGGAAATTTATGAAATGTTTACTGTGTTGACTGAAACACATGCACTTAAATAAAAATATAAAAGGCAGGGCATGAGATAGGGAAAACACACTGTGGGTCAAAGTCCTTTTCATTTAATCTGTTTTCCTAGTGAGAATTCCAGTGCCTGTTGTCACTGTATCTGGTCATGCTATCTGCACCAGAGACAATAAAACAAACAAATATTGTGTGAAGTGTCTTATTAGATGTCTGTAATTTTTTCTGTTACAGAGGGTAATCCTCAAGTGAAATGAGAATGCTGCTAAATTACATCACCATATTGAGATGCCCCGTATTTATTCTCAAACCGTCTGGCTCCTTTGTTAATAAAATCCAGGAAGGAAAAAGGATAGATAATTTTGTCATGATCAGGGAGTAGAAAGCCACAATAAAAATTTCCAACACTATATGAATCCAGATTAAAATGCTGAAAGAATTTCCAAATTTCTCTTATCAATGACACAACATTTTAACCATTCAGTTTTGAGACATAAATGAATTTGTACATAAATAAAATTTAGAATAGAAGTGCCTCATGCCTGGAGCCAATCAATTTGGCATCTGGAAATCATATATTCTAGAATAAACACAGAAATAGAATGACCAGGGTTAGGGCACTTTTGCCTGCTTCTCTGTTGCAAGGTGACAAGCAAGTCCCACTGTCTCTTCCTATACATGCCCCCCAAGAGGAGGACTAATGTCAGAGTCACAGAATTGGAAGGAACCCCATAGGTTATCCAGTTCAACCTCCCCTCTCAGTGCAAGAACTTCAGTTAAAACATCCCCAGCAGGAAGCTGCCCAGCCTCTTTTTGAAGATATCCAGAGAAGGAGACCCCATTACCTCTCTAAGTAATTGGTTCCACTGTCAAACTGCTCTTACTCTCCAGAGGTCATTTCTAATGTTCAATCAAAATCTACCCTCCTTTAACTTAAAATCTTTAGATCTGGTCCTATCCTCTGGGCAGCACAGAATGAATCCTCCTCTCTGTGACAGTGCTTTAGATAGTTAAAGAGTGCCATCATGTCACTTCTCAGTCTTCTCCTCACTAGACTGAACAGGTCCACCTCCATCAATGTTTCCTTCTATGTTTTGTTCTCCATACCACTGAGACTTCCTGAGAATCGAGATCAGCCTGAGTGGCTCCTCTCTCTTTGCTCATCGTTAGAATTAAGGCTGATGGTTGCCTTTCTCTGAACCCACTCCAACTTGCCTATATCCTTCTTAAAATGTCAACAAGGTCAGATCATTGTCTGGCTCTTAACCAGTGACAGGCCAACAAAACTTCCAGAGAATGAGAGAGAGATTGAGAGAAATTGAGAGAAAGATTGAGAGAGAGAGAGAGAGAGAGACAGACAGACAGACAGACAGAGGCTAAGATTCCCTCAGAGCTGAGATCAGCCCAAGTAGCCTGTCTCTCTTTTTGCTTATCTTCAGAACTGAGGGCCTTTCTGCACTACACTGTTATAGTGTTATTATTCCACTTTCAATATCCTATGGAATGCTGGGATCTGAAGTTTAGGGAGGGGCCCTTAGAATTCTTAGCCAGAGCGGTCTTTGGCCTCAGTAAACTACAAACCCCAGAATGCCACAGGAGGTTGAAAATGGAATAACAGTGTTATAACAGTGTAGTACGGAAAAGCCCTAAGCTTGATGGTAATCAGAGAAGAGGCCTTTCAAATGGCCAGATCTCCTGCTCCTCAAGGAGATTTTCCTGGTAACTTTCCAATCATGTTTTAGGTAGCAGGATCAGATTTTTTGAAAGGTTTATTTACCCTGATTTTTAGTTGGTTTTATGGAAGCAATCCAAAACTTTTTATGTAGAGTTGCAACCTGATCCTGACAATCTGTGTTTCTCCAGTCCTCCTTCACTATGCTCCTGATGCCAATGCTACTAAAAACCCTACAGCTGGGGAGACTATGCAGAAAAAGGGTGATTGGACAGGTAAAGGAAAACTTTTTAAAAGGGAGTTTGTTTGTTAATTGAGGTATACCTGTACTGTGAAGTAAAGAGCTGTTAATTTATTTCTGATTATTCTCCTCTTGCTTCCTTCCTATTAAAAATGTTCCTGCAGTTCAGGACTGCAAATCTTTAGGCAACCCTCTAAATCATAAAACTGTATTTATCCAACAGCCCACACTGCTTCAAAGTAACTAACATGATGGCACACTAACGTTTTAAAGAGAGGCTACAGTGGCACCATAAAGACAGAATGATACCACAAAGAGAACGTTTTTCACAAAGGAAACACCTTTGTATGTGTGCATGCGAGTGCACTATTTGTTTTTAAATTTTTGTATTAGATTAGCATAATTAATATGTTTTTGCAAAGTATCCGAAACAGGTTTGCATAATGCCATCTCAAATCAATGTCACTGAACAGAAGTCAACCCTACTGCCTCAAGACCAGCCACTGCCAGATTTTGAAACTTCCTTCCAAAGGATTTCAGGCCACCTACCTACCTTCCTTCCTTCCTTCCTTCCTTCCTTCCTTCCTTCCTTCCTTCTTTTCTTTTTCTGGTGCCATCTTGACCACAACTCTGATGTTGCTTGGCCAGATGTTCCAGTTTTCACATGTCAAATGGAGGGAATGCAAAGCATGTCCTAGTACTCTACTGCAGGCCATCAATGCAACAGGAGGTTATGGAGGAAGATGTCTTACTTTGCCACTTTGTGTGAAGTTTGTGTATTATCCATAGTAAGTGTTCCAGTTTCTGAATGTGTTCAGAATTTAGTGTATTTCTAGGGCTTAGACCACATGAAGATTTTTAAAAATATTTAGATATGATCCTTAAGGGCAAAACATATTCATCATATCCAAAGGAGACATATGTGAAATGGGTTTCTACTTTCACATGGATTTTAACAAAATATGGGCAGCATGACTATATTCACATGTATAAAACTGCACGGAGTTTCCAGCAACCAATCTCTGACACATAAATGGAAAGTTACAGGAGCATGAAAAGAACAATTTGCATTAATATTTGAACATAAAAATTCCTGCAGCAAAAATTCATAGGTCTTGGAGCATCTCTATGAGAAAAGTTAAAAATAGATAAATATGTGTCACTTTTACTCTAAGGCAAAACACCATCTGCTACTATGCTTCAGATGTAGACAGTTATTCTGGGAAGTACAGACAGCTATTCTTATAAAAACTGTCAATTTATTCCAATGAGAATTATGTTTTAGAACTGCAGGAATGGAGGAAGTTCCACTGAAAACAATAGCTGAAATGTTTGTCCCACAATGAATGCCAAAGTGTTGCAAAAAGGTCCTACATGTAAATTTACTCAAGCATGCTACTTGCTTGTTGGTTTATCAGGATCACTGTGGAGTGTTTCTTTGAATTTTTTTTTAATTTTCTGGAATGGGTGAAGTTTTTTATTTTGTTTTGTTCTGTTTTGTTATGGTGGGTGAAGTTTGCAACATTTTGGTATTCATTGGCCATTTCTGCATTAGTATTTTAAAATAGTGCAGAGCAACCTCCAACAGAGGTCTTCTGCACCATAGAGTGGACTGGAGTGGACTACTTTTTGTAGTTCCACACCTCAATCCACACAGGAACGACTGGAACCGGTCACGCGGCGTGTTTTTTAAAAACCTCTTTTTAGAGGTTTTTAAAAAGCACAGAGCGCGCAACCCCGTGCCTCTCCGTCACCTGGCTCCGAAGCAGATTTGCAGGCACACGCAAGTACGTGCCTGCAGATCTGCCGGGGGCGGGCTTCCGGCTGGCGAGCTTCTCTGGTTGGTGGAGAGCCCCCACCAACTGGAAGCCGCCATTTGGGTCACTGAAGGACTGCGGAGCAGCGAACTCACACTGCTCCATGTGGCGACGGACTCACCCGGCCGCTGGTAAGCTCCGTTTTCAGGTGCTTTTGGGCGTTCCCCCCACATGCGGAAAGGGCCATTGTGGGACAAACATTCCAGCTATTGTTTTCAGTGGAAGTTCCTCCATTCCTGCAGTTCTAAAACATAATTCTCATTGGAATAAATTGACAGTTTTTATAAGAATAGTTGTCTGTACTCCCCACTGGTTCCCACCCAACCATGGGTCAGCAGATCTTGATGGATGATAATTTCCACACAAAAATGGGCAATGGCCAGAGATATATGGGGAAAAAATATGGCAACTATTTGCAATGCTCCATGGTAGGATGTACATTTGGAGCATATGGCTGCAAGGCTTCTAGATGGCTAGCAAGTGGAAGGAAAAGGAGAGGGGCCAGCAGGAAAGAAGTAGTTTCACAGTAGGCTGCAAACTCAGTACAGCATCTCTTCTGGAAAAGAAATGTCTCAAGTTCAGTCCTTAGAGATGGCTGGGTAAGAGCCCTTTCTGAAACTGTGCAGTGTCACTGCCAATCATGTCTTATAGACAACAGTGAGAAGGATAGACCAGTGGTAAAAGGCAGCTTCATATATTCCTGTTACCACAAAGAAACACTAGGGCTACCTTGCTATTTTTGAAACAGAAGTAACCTTCAAATACATGATTAAAAACAACTGGTAGAATTCTCTGGTCCAGTCACAGAAGCAAGCTAAGAACCAATGGGAGGACAAAGTTCCAGGGGTCTCTGCCTAAGCAGTGCCACTGCTTTGCAGAGAGAACTGTCACCTTCACTTTCAGAGTAGGCAACAAGGACTAAGAGCTCATTGGCAAGGCTGATATCTCCTCCTTGCCAAGGAATAAGTCTGAGAGTTTTTTGATCTCTACCAGCTGCCTGGAGCAGAGTCACTGTCGCAAAGCGAGGGGAATGAACAGGTGACAGATGTCAAAAATGAAAACTGTATCCCAGCAGCTATTATGCTGCTTAGCATATGGTAAAACACAAAGGCAGAGCAACACATTTTAATTCACCTAGAGCTGGGCGGGGGCAGGGGAGACCTCAAGCCGTTTCTGTTTTCATACTAGAAGTCTGCATAAAGAAATGGAGAACAATTTTAGGCACAAAATTTGGCTTTTTTAAAAATTCTCATTTTGAGATTTCTCTTCCTTCCATACGTGCTCCCATGAAATGACACACTATCTTCGATGCAAAGAAAGTCAATGCAGTGTAATGGTTTCAGTATCCGCCTATGAACCTGGAAGACCAGGGTTTGAATCTGTATTCAACCATGGAAAACCACTGGGTGACTTGGGTAACTCACACTGTCTCAGCCTCAGAGAAAGGCAATGGTAAACCTCTCCTAAGAAATCTTGCCAAGAAAATCCCATGATAGGTTCATCTCAGGGTTGCCTTAAGTCAGAAATGACTTCAAAGCATAGAACAATAACAATCTTCAGTACAAAACAAAATGAAGTACAATCTACCCTCCACATTTGCGGGTTTCACTCATGCAGATTTGATTATTCACAGATTATTTGCTGCCACCTCTGCTGCTGTCCTATGCCATTTTTAATAGGGACTGCAAGCCTCATGAGACTAAGAAATTGCGAACAAAGCTAGTAAGTCTCTATTAAAAATGGTGTGGGGCAGCCATGGAGGGGGCAATAAGCCCCACCAGCCTCTCACTTCTGCATTATGAAGAAACCCTGATGCCTGAAAGGAATCCACAGTGGGTTGAATATAGTGATCATACTTTTTTTATGTGTTAAATATGGTTTGAGAAGGCTTAGACTTATTCATGTTTTTCCTTTTCCATGGGAATCCTGTGCCCCTAATCCTAGTCAATGTGGAGGGATGACTGTATTTACATTCCTGCTCCAACTGCTATGTAAGTGGCAGTGTAGAAAAGATCTGTTATGCCTAGAACAGCCCTTCCTAACCTTTTTACTTTCAGGTCTCAGGGAACCCCTGTGTAAAAATTATTACATCTACAGCTAAAAATAAAAAGTTTACTTTTTTTTGTCAATCACAATCTCTTCTGGAACCCCTAGCGACCTCTTGCAGAACTCTGATTCAGAAAACCTGGCCTAGAGCTTTACACTGCAACACCTTTCACTAATGAGACTCCTCTCCCACCCATATAAACAGTGGCACCGTAATACAAAAATGTGCTGTGACTAGAGTTTAGGCACTTGCTTTCCTCACCTGTGACTAGTCTCAGTAATGACATGCAAATTATCCACTTTCCACCCACTGCTCTTCAAATACGTGCACCATAAAATATCTGCCCATTATCCCTTTGATTAATCTGGCCTTTTAGCTCCACTCAAAAGTTGTGAAGAAGAAAAAGAAATACCAACCACCACCACAAACACTACCCCCCCCCCAAAAAAACAAGGCATAGAATCATTAGGTGTGGAAAGTAGTCTATTTCCATATCTATAAACATTTTAGATTCGGTTTTAATGAACAGTAGTAATTTCTTCTAAAAATATTTCATGTGGAGAAATGAAAATCTCCCAGCTGTAAAAGTTTACTTAAAAACTGAGGTTCCCATACGTGAAGAAAGGATATTGAAGAGATGACCCACACAATATCCAATCCAGCAATTCTGACTGCAGCTTCTCCTGGTCTAATGACCTTCTAGGCATTATGAAACAAATGGCACACATCTTTGGGGAAACTAATTGCACCTTAGAGTAAATGCAATGTGATGATTAATCTTAGATGACTATGGAAATGGAATGCACAATTATGTAACATAAGCATATTGATTGCTTCTCAATTTGCAAATTCTGAAGTGTGATTTGGAAAACATGGATCTAGTTTCACCAATGGATTGCTACTGTAAGATCTCTGGTAGGCAACTTCCTTGATTTGTGCTTATTTATGCCTCATCTGAAATATCATACAGAGACCTAACATTAGGGTGTTGGGGAAATGTTTAACCTACCTAGTACATAGGGCAGAGTCCCTTTCCAAGAAACAACTTTATTTATTTATCACAAGTATCTGATACCCTGTTCTTCATTCCAAAGCTATCCAGGGTATCACCAATAGCATGTTTTAAATTACAGCCTTCTAGCAACGATCCACAAATATTAGATAGACAACTTATTTTAAATTTTTGTGGCAAAGATGTTAGATTCCAAGTAGCATCACCTTCAGCCTGCATCGTTTATAGTCAGGGATAATAGGTATTGTAATATTGTGACATCTAAAAGGCTATATGCTTCCTATCCTTGCTCTGTGGAAAGAAGGAATTCTCATGGAAAGGAAATCCTTTCATTCGACATTGGAGCAGATCAATATTGAAAGAAAATGTTAGAGAAAGTGTACTGTTTTTGATTGGGTGTTTGCTTATTGTTTGTCATTCTTTTATTTATTCTTTGCATGTGATATATTTGTTCATCAAATTGTTTACCATTTAAAGATTATAAATAATTTTTCAGACAAACAGCAGCTCCAAACTCTGATTTTCTTTTTCTGGGTTTGGACACAACATGCCAAGGATCAGGAGGACCATGCTCCCAAGAAATCTTCTCCCACTGTCTTTAAAGTGGCCATGATGGAGCGATGATATTTTGTTGTTGTTGTTGTTTGCTTTCCAGTCATTTCCAACTTATGGTGACCTTAAGGTGGGGTTTTCTGGGGCTGAGCACGTGTAATGTGCCCAAGGTCACCCAATGGGGTTTCATAGCTGAACAGGAAATTGAACTTTCGTCTCAAGGGCTGCAGTCCAATGCTCAAACCACTGCGGCATGCTTGCTCTCTGCAATGATATTTACCTGTGGTAAAAGACTACAACTTCCTAATGAATTATAAGTCAGCAGTGTTTCTCTGTAATCACACTATGAAGTTTCTTTGCTCCAGAAGAACTACATTAAGATCAGTGAAAGAGTATTCTAGGAAGCTAACGTTTTCTGCTAGCTATTTCTTTCTTCTTAAAAAGATATGCTAAATGTTTTCTAGAGGTGTAACTCAAGCTGAGTATTCAGGAATAAGATATTAAAATCATAGGGGACTGACCAGATTTAGACTTTTCAAGAAAGAAACCTGCTTTTCTCAAAATGTATTTCCAAGCATCTGTATTAAGGCTGAACAACTGGAAGTTTACATCATTTGAAATCTATAAACCATGGGTCTGAAAACCTAATGGCCAGTCCCCTCCTCTGGGGCTGGCCCTACCTTAGGTTCAGTAACCTCCAACCCTCCAGATGTTGTACTACTATTCCCATCATACCTTACCTTTGGCTAGACTGGCAGGACTGAAGGGTCACAGTTCCCCAGCCCTGCTCTACAGCAAACACGTATTAGTCAACATCAACTGAAGAACAGATGATTATAAACAAGACTGCTAGATATGCCTTGTACTGAAATCCTTGTGATGCCAAAAATGTGCGTGTTTCTGTATGTGCCTTCAAGTTGCCTGTTGACTTATAGCAACCCCATGAATTTCATAGGGATTTCTTAAGCAGGGAGAATGAAAAAAAGTGGAACATTCTTCAATAATAATGGGAACTTCTGGTATCCTATCACCTTTTACTTTATTATATGTTTAGTCTAACCAGGCTTAGAACACTCTTACAGAACCCCTTACAGATATTTGCCTTGAATGAATAAAGTTTGAGAAAGCAGACAGGAGTGCAGAGACACAGGGGTGTTGCAGCCATATTCTCTCCAAATTTTAACCTAACTGATTGCAGCACAATGCCTGCATGGGGCTGCTGGTTCAGAGAGTATATTAGCACATTCTTTTAGTGTCCTACAGTGCATTTCATTTGGTTCCAAAGAGTCAAATTCAAGAAGCTCTACAGTGTTAAATGTTACTGGAAAACAGAGATATCTGTTATATGAGATATTGAACCCCTGTGAGGAGGACCAAGGCAGGTGCTTCCTAGCATATATACAGCCAGCCAGCCAGCCAGCCACATCCCTAGGAATGTTGTGATGAGAAGAGCTGAGTGGAAAGGGATATATAAAAGGAGAGGCTCAGCTGTTTAGCTGTCAGATAGAGAAGCAGGCAGAATGAGATAGGGGAGGCTGTGCTGGGATCTGAAGAGGAGTTGTTGGTAAAGTGTCTGATGGGAGATTTCAGGGAAAGTTCAGAGTATCAGAACATAGATTGAAAGAAACTGTTTCATTACCACTCAACTTCTGGTCCCTGTTCAAGTGCTGAATTGGCCACAGCATTAGTACTAAACCCTACAGGCCTAGGGACAGTTCCTCTGAAGAAGACATTGTCCACAGTGTTATGAGGGGTAGTGACCAGATGATAAGCCTTCTCAGTAATTGTCCCCTTAAGGGAATGCCTGCCAAGGGAGATCCACCAGGTGTTCTCTTCAATAACATTAAATGCCAGGCTAAGGCTGAACTCTTCTAGGAGACATTCAAGTGTTTGATTTTCAATGTTTAATCTTTTCATTTACCACTTATATTTCAACAATGGCAATTAATATTTTAATATTTTGTCACTATGTTGGATCATTTATTGTTTTTATTGTAAAATCTGTGATTTTACTGCTTTTGTTTCTAAGGCATCCCAAGGACACTTACCACTTGGGTGCCATGTACATTTTTTAGACTGATAGATTGACAGAATGACTGACTGATAGATTGATACATCTAAAACCTGGGGAAAGCTCAGAAACATCTAGAGCCATCAGTCAGGAGCCATAATGTTTACAATTGATATTCTTATTATGAAATGAGGTTTACCAGATGCCTGCTATAGCAGAGCCTTTTAGAGCATGGCACCAACGCTAGGGAATCCCTTATACAGGGATGCTTATGAAGTCCAGATATGAAGAGATTTAAAATAGCATGAGAGGACTGTGCTAGTTTCTGATTGGATTTGCTGTTGGTGTCTTTTAGCCTCTGTTTTTTTTTTCTTGGTCTTTTTTTTTTAACTGTTTGAATTTTATTTACTGTTTTAATTCCTGATGGCTTGCCTTGTTTGATTAAATTTGGTTTGTTGTTGTTGTTTTGTTAAAAGACATTGTGTTTTTGTAATCACCTTAGGTTGCTATTCAAGAATAAGAGTAGGATATCAATATATTAAACAAATAAGCAAACATGAACTTTTTTTTACTGTAACAGAGCAGAATAAAACCTCATATTTTAACCCAAATGTAATATATCCTCCTTGCTACAATATCAGCCCAAGGCAGTTTTCTGCCTGAGATGGAAAAAAAATGGCATTCATCAATCAATGCACACAGGAACCAAGGCTTGCCAGGCTTTTTGTCACTTGAAGCACCAAAGCTTACAAATGTCTCTTCCCCTCCCCGAGTAACTAGCAAACTTCAGTCCTCTGTGATATCCAAACCATCTACCTAAGGTGGCTACCAGATCTTATCTAAAGGTAAGGCCAGCTCTGCCAGTGAGTGTGTGTGAGAGAGTGCCTATGCCTTCAGGTCGCCTGTTAAGTTATGGCGACCCCATGAATTTCATAGGGTTTTTTATGCAAAGAATACTCAGAGGTGGTTTTGCCAGTTCCTTCCTCTGAAATATAGCCTACAACACCTGTGTTTTGCTGGAGGTCTCCCATCCTGCCGCTGCCTCTTTGAAATTAGAAGTACCAGTTTATCTAAATAAATTACGGAAAACAATGCGTCACTGAAAAGAATGTGGGAATCAGGGGAAACAGTCAAGTCAATCTTTTAGTAAGTAACTAGCACATGGATTCTTACCGAAAACAACAACAACAACAAAAACTTTTGTAAAAAGCTTTTGTTAAATAGCCGTTACTGAAGAGAAGTTTCAGCACATTATGCCCCTGCAGCCTGTAATCATGTAATATTTCTGTCATGTTGGAGCTAAAGTGTTCATCATTTTGTCAGCTCTGCCTGCAAAGCAGAGAATTACCTTCATGGGCTTCCTGAGATTTATGCTTTTAATTACCTCCTATCTGCTTCAATACCCTCCAAACTTAAAGAATCAATATAAATAGTCTTATTTGGGGGGGCATTTGACAAAAATCCAGCTACACTTTTGGTGGATTTCCACTTGATGTTATTGATTCTTTCTACATTGTTAGTATCAGCTAGCATTCTGTGTTGGTTTTCTAAACTGGCCCAGGGCTTTAGGAATACTGCAGGCTAGAAATGGACATAAATGAATAATAAGCAGTTGCTGGAAATCTGCAAAAGTTATTGGTCGTCCCATAATCCTAAATTAGAATTGTCACTGAATTTTCTTTGGAGCATTTTCATTTCACAAATAAAACTGCTGTCAACATGGTATCTTTTCAAGTATTATTCTACTATTGGGACTAAATTTTGGCGTAGTCCAGAACATTTCTTTGGGCTTGATGTAATTTTCTCATAATAAGTTCTCTCTAGCACAGCGCTGCTGTATAAGATTTCACATAATCATAGAGTTGGAAGAGACCACGAGGGCCATTGAGACCAACCTCCTGCCATACAAGAATAGATGATCAAGACACTCCTGCCAGATGGCCATCCAGTTTCTGTTTGAAAACCTCCAACGAAGGAGATTTCACTACACTCTAAGGCAGTGTATTCCACTGTTGAACAGCTATTACCATCTTGAAGCCATTGTTCCATGTCCTACACTCTGGAACACCAGAAAGAAACTTGCCCCATCTACCATATGACCTCCTTTCAAATACATAAACATGGATATCATGTCACTTCTTAATCTCTTCTCCAGGGTAAACATACCCAGCTCCCTGAGATATTCCTCATAGGGCATAGTTTTCAGACATTTTACTATTTTGGTCGCCCTCCTCTGGACACATTCCAGCTTGTCAATATCCTCTTTGAATTGCGGTGCCCAGAACTGGACACAGTATTCCAGGTGAGTTCTGACCAAAGCAGAATAAGGTGGTACTGTTATTTTCCCCAGCCTATAGATGGCTTTTTTAGCTGCTGCATCACTAGCTTGGGGTCTACTAAGGCTCCTAGATCC
Organism: Iguana delicatissima; assembly: GCA_948472985.1. NCBI lineage: Eukaryota > Metazoa > Chordata > Lepidosauria > Squamata > Iguanidae > Iguana > Iguana delicatissima. The sequence continues at coordinate 411,497 of CAOKZL010000540.1, read as the reverse complement.
CTTTCACATACACTGTGATCAACTCAAATGTTACCCATCATATCTGTGTATTTCATTTTCTAAGATATTAAGCAAAGTACCTTACATTTCTCTCTGTTGAAATCCATTTTACTAGTTTTGGTTCAGCTCTCTAAGCTATTAAGGTCATTTTGAATTCTGATCATGTCCTCTGTGGTATTAGCTACCCATCCTAATTTGGTATCATCTGCAAATGTGATAAGCATGCCTTCTGTTCCATCATTCAAATCATTGATAAGGATATTTAATAGCACTAGGCCCAGGACAGAACCCTGGAGCCCTTCACTAGTCACTCCTTGGGTTCAATCAGTCAACCAATTACAAATCCACCTAAAACTAGCATCGTCCAGCCCACATTTGACTTATCTACCAAGCTTGTAACTTTATATAAGAGAGAGAGAGAGAGAGAGAGAGAGAGAGAGAGAGAGAGAGAGAGAGAGAGAAGATGAGCCTGACATGATTTGTATTTAAGAACATGCTGACTTTCAGAGATCATGGTATTCCTATCTAAGTGCTTATGACTGTCTGTTTAATGATTTGCTCTAGAATCTTTCCTGGTATTAATCATAGAATCATAGAAATGTAGAGTTGGAAGAGACCACACGGGTCATCCAGTCCAACCCCCTGCCATGCAGGAACACCCTCAAAGCACTCCCGACAGATGGCCATCTAGCCTCTGCTTAAAAACCTCCAAGGAAGGAGACTCCACTACACTCCGAGGCAGCATGTTCCACTGCCAGACAGCCCTGACTGTCAGGAAGTTCTTCCTGAGGTTCAGGTGGAATCTCATTTCCTGCAGTTTGAGTCCATTGCTCCTTGTCCTGGTCTCTGAAGCAGCAGAAAACAAGCCCTCTCCTTCCTCTACATGGCATCCCTTCCAATATTTAAACATGACTATCATGTCCCCTCTTAATCTTCTCTTCTGCAGACTAAACATACCCAGCTCTCTAAGTCTATGCTCATAGGGCATGGCTTTCAGCCCTCTCACCATTTTGGTCGCCCTCCTCTGGACTTGCTCCAGCTTGACCATGTCCTTCTTGAATTGGGGTGCCCAGAACTGGACACAGTATTCAAGATGAGGTCTAACCAAAGCAGAGTAGAGTGGTACCACTACCTCCCTCGATCTAGACACTATACTCCTATTGATGCAGCCGAGAATTGCATTGGCTTTCTTGGCTGCCGCATCACACTGCTGACTCATGTTCAGCTTGTGGTCTATGAAGACTCCTAGATCCCTTTCGCACGTACTGCTATCCAGCCACGTGTCCCCCATCCTATATTTCTGTATTCCATTTTTTCTACCTAAGTGTAGGACCTTACACTTCTCTCTGTTGAATTTCATTTTGTTAGCCTTGGCCCAGCTCTCCAATCTATCCAGGTCATTTTGAATTTTGATCCTGTCCTCTGGCGTATTAGCAACCCCTCCCAATTTGGTGTCATCTGCAAATTTGATGAGCATGCCCTCTATTCCTTCATCTAAGTCATTGATAAAAATGTTGAACTGCACTGGGCCCAGGACAGAACCCTGTGGCACCCCGCTAGTCACTTCTCTCCAGGATGAAAAGCACTGATGTCAGGTTGACTGGGTGGTAATTATTTGGGTCCTCTTTTTTGTCTTTTTGAAGATGGAGACAACAATTGCCTTCCTCCAGTCTGCTGGGACTTCTCCTGTTCTCCAGGAATTCTCAAAGATTATTGCCAGTGGTTCTGAAATGATTTCTACCGGTTCTTTTAATACCCTTGGGTGTAGTTCATCTGGCCCAGGAGACTTGAATTCATTTAGAATAGCCAGATATTCATGTACTACCTCTTTACCTATTCCGGACTGTTTTTCCCATACTGAATTATCTGCTCCATTTTTTTGGGAGAAGACTGAGGCAAAGAAAGTATTTAGTAGTTTTGTCTTTTCTCTGTCCCCTGTTAGCATTTCGTCATCTTCTCCACATAGTGGTCCTACCATTTCCTTGTTGTTCTTTTTGCTACAAACATGACTAAAAAAGTACTTTTTCTTGTTTTTAATCTCTCTAGCAAGCTTGAGCTCATTCTATGCTTTAGTTTTTCTGACTTTCTCCCTACAATTGCTGACTATTCATTTGAATTCCACTTTGATAATTTCTCCCCTTTCCTATTTCTTGCATATGTTTGTTTTAAATTTTAGTTTGGTTGAAAATTCTTAGACATCTGTCCATTTTTCCTCCTCACTGAAACAGCTTTCTTAAAGTCTAGAATGCATGTCTGACTATGCTTGGTACCTTTCCACTATATAGCAAGCTCCAGAAAAAAATGGTCATTCCCAGCTAAAGAACCCACTATTTCCACCCCATCAACCAGGTCACTACGGTTATTTAGGATCAGATATAAAATAACTGGTCCTCTTGTTGTCTCTTCCACTTTCTGGACAATAAAATTGTCTAAAAGGTAAGTGAGAAATTTGTTGGACTTGATATTCTTGGTGGAGTTTGACTTCCAACAACTATCAGTACAGTTGAAATCTCCCATGACTATAACATCCCTCCTTTCTGAATGTTTAGTCTTCTCTTCAAGGAAGGCATCATCCAAGTCCTCAGTATGGCTTGGGGGTCTGCAGTAGACCCTAGCAATGACATCGCTCCCTGTTTCCACACTGAAGACACAAGTCTTCATCACAATATTATTACAATCCCTGCCACTCCCCTCCCTTATTATATGCAGCAACATAGCATGTGAACTGGTCCCTGTCTAGATGTCTGTACTCTGCAACTGTTGTGATTATAGTATCCCAAGGTGAAATAGTGGGGCACATTTGTGTGTCTGTGTAAAATCTAAACTCTTGTTTGAATTATAATGAAGAATCTTTGCTTTTCAGTCTATAAAAACCCATCTTCACGTAGTTCTTCATCCTTGCATCCAGAAGGAGCATATGGAAGTAATTTCCCCCCTGTAACTATAACTTCAGTTAATATTGTTTATAAGGATTTCAACACGATCTCCCTATAAGTGGATGTAAGCTTATCTGCATAAGTGGTTCCCTTTGTAGACTGGGTACCCCAAACCAGAGATAAAATGATGGCCCTTTTTGTGAACCTCTGTTAACAGCCCTACAGTCACTAAGCCTCTGTTTGTGCACCTAAAAGAACGGCACAGTCTTCTATTCTTTACCACTATGCCCCTCCCCACTATAATTGTGGCTATTTTTTAAATTGCATGTATTCTTAGTTTGTAGACCCCCTGGGGCAGGGGACCTGTCAACCCTGGTGTCTGTTTGCAGCATGTAGATAGATGTTGGAACAACCACCACCATCTTTTTCTGGACCCGGCATGCAGCACCCAAAATCTGTGTGAACCTTGTTTTGCTTCCTTGATCAGTGTTATAAGAACAATTTTTATCAGACTGCCAATACTGTCAGCTAGTAGTATATGTTTTTGCTTATTTGGCTTACTCATGCAATAATGAATAATTTCAAGTTTTCTCCTTGCTGGACAAGTTTATGGGAGGTTTTGTGCATTTTTTAAAAACTTTTAATATCTTTTGGCAAAGCTTTTGCATAAAAGTTATTTTTCTAGGATGTTTCCCCCCAAAAAATTCCACCCACCACCTTCCCAAAAAAAACTCCCAAGAGAGACTTTCTTCTCAAACATGAAAAAGTGCAAGTATTCTTTATGTAGCTGCTGCAATTTTCAGTGTACCAATCCACTCTTTGGGAAAGCAAAGTTACTGAATCAAGGTGTCCTTTGTTAAAGCGACTGCTGAATTTCAGAGCTAGCCATCCATTTGGCAGATGTATACGTGGAAGTCCACATACAGAACCACAGCTGGATTTGTGAACTAGAGGAAGTTATTTTTTTCAGATACTTGACATTACAGAACAGTTTTGGGGAAATTCTGCCTAAACCAGAACAGCTGCTAGAGAGGATAGCTGTCACATGGCAGATGGTAATAAAAGCTGCATACTCTTGAAAGGGAGCTACTTGGGAGCCTTTTCAACTCCTCTGTTATTATTTGACCTGCTCTGTTGATTAAAACTAAAAAGCAGAGAGACACAGACAAGGTTTTGATTTTGCTGCTCTAGCTATTTAAAAAGATTCCATAGGAAAACAAAAGCAATAGATTAAATTTTAATAAATTCCCTAATTGTCTTGATCATCATAGAACTGGGCATAAGCAAAAAGCAAAGTAGGTTGTTCCTTTTCAAAGAAACTATCTGCTTCACCTTCATCTTTTCATTTCCATCTCTACTCTCTCAATACATTTTCTTAATTTGGAACCTGGGCTTTGACTTCATGCTTTTGATAATCCAACTATATTTCCCCAAACTAAACTTTCACACCACACACTTTTGACTAAAGAGAAGGAAGCAGGCTGAATGTATTCTGACTGAGGACTTACCCAGTAGTTGTTCCTTCCCAGATTAAAAATTAATATTCAAGTGTTGGAGTTTTTTTTTCTCCTGTTCATGTGACTGTGTGAATTGGGAAGCAATGGCACACAAATGCTGGTGCATCATAGCTGACCATGGCTTTGTGGTAGTTTGCCATCTCTGCGAAGGATGTGTAGGGCTGTCAAAGCAATGGCATAAGAAGACAAAAGCAGAAACCAGAGACATGCTGTGTGGCTGCCACTGGTCAAGAAGATATGTAAGAAAACCCCAGAAACAGGAGGGGTGTGGTTACCACCTTTTGAACTATAAGGTCCTGGTGCTTCCAACACAAGGGATAGGAAAGATCCTTGTGTCTTGGTTGCCCCAAGGTACCATTTCAGCATTCTTTGTGCAAGTGGATGTTAAAATGTTCGCTGGTGGCAATCACTTTTCTATGTGTAGCCACTGTGTGTGCCAAGTGGAGCTCTTCATTATGGAAACCACTGACGATCTGAACTAGTTCAGCTGAGACACAGGTTTATCACTTCACTAAGACATTCCACTGGTATCCTGGGATGCCTCTGCTTCTGCATATGAACTTCTCATTTACCTAGCCTCCTTGGCAGAGGACAGATTTATCACTTTAATACAGACTGCTGTGTAGTAGATCTAAAGAGGTGACTACATCATAAGAAAAATGAAGCTCAGAAACTTGGTACACCTAGGACACTGTGTTTTTGAGGTGCAAATCTATGATGAACAAAAAACCCCAAACACCTGGGTATGCAATAGAAAGTTTCCCCAATCATATTTCCAGCACCTAAAGACTTCTTTAAAGGGCAACTGACTCCAAATCAATTACATTAGTTGTAATGGATTCTTTTTAGGCTGTTGTACAGGCAAGGGCATAAACCAAACTAAGTTTTAAAATAATGCATACCTGAGATAGAAAAGTTACGCAACATTACATATTTTTATGTAGCCATCTATCAGAATATCAATGACCATGGCAAAATACCAACATTTTAAACTGCTGCTCAGCTTTCAATAAGCCCCCCAAACCTCAGTTTTATGGATACAGCTGGCCCACATTCATGATTTCCTTCCAGAAAGTATCCACAAATTAGTGAGTATGTGTGTTCATAGTTTTCTTATTAATCTTTCCTGACTTGTATATGGTTGAAAGAAGTGCATGTATAAAGAAAAGAAATTAGGGCTATTCACTCCTCCATTCACTTTATATGAAAACATTCTGTCTGACAGTATGTTCAGACATTTCCTTAGAACTCTCAGTCATTCTCTCAATGGCTGTGTGCAATGGAACCATCAGTCTATGAGAGCAATACATCCCTTTTTGCATGGAGGGAAGGCTATACGGACACCACCCACCTTGGGCTATTTCCAGAATAGTTCTGTTCTGTTGAACTTATTAGTACTTTACATCCCTGATACATGACTAAATAGGTTTAGGACACTTTCTGTTCCGAGCTACTACTGTACTGAACTATCCATCTAAAGACACTCATCATATCAAAAGGCATACTCCAGTTTTGTTTTGTTTTTTAAAGCTTACGATACTGTTGCCCACAGTGCTATTAACTGCTTCTTAATATGTGCTGATTTTTGGAGAGAAACCTATTCAGGAAGTCTCCAAGTTAAAAAAGCACTGGGAAAATAAAGAACTCTTTCAGAAAAGTAGTTACAAGAAAGTGATTCTCATCTCTTTCTTCTTTGAGGGTTCCATTAATCTGCACCAACTGAAGAGTAGTGTGGAGCATTCTAATTGAAAAGGGATGGTGGACAGACAAGAATGGAGTCTGGTCAGGTAGCTTTCGAAGCCAGAATAAAGGCAGATTCTTTGGCAAAGGCCATACATGCCTGTATTACAGATCACACTCAAAGAAAGTGTTTTATCCCAACAAAAGCATACACAGTTTTATTCTAGGTGTAAGTAGAACATTAAAAGCAAATGTGCTCAGTGAAAAGCTGTACATCCTAGCATGCACAAGCAAAATGTAATATGGTGGAAGTCCAGAAGAGGGAGTCTGACCTCGAAGGTGAAAAGGAGAGAATAAAGACGGAGATGATTGTGTTGTGGCAGCGGTAAAAATAGCAGCAGCAGCAGCAACGCACCCCAGAGTGTCTAGATCTATGAGCTTTACCACTACTCTCTAAGACAGGTCAATAATATTCTCCTCATACTATGGCAGGTGCTGAGACTCAGAGCAGGCTTGCTACAACTTTAGTGGATTCAGGGCAGAGGTAAAATTTGTGCTGGGAGCATCCTCGTTCTTACAAACTGTAAATACTGAAAACAGGCCATGTCTAGTATGGCGCAACAGTGATTTAGTGGGAAGGAAGGAAGGACAAAACAAACGTTTGTGAAGAGGCATTGCATTTTTGTTCTCCTTCAAAACCAAAGTAAACTAAACAGATAGATATAATAATATATTAATGAGAAACTGCCATTTTGAATCTAAGAATGCAATTAAATGGGGAAAAAAAAGAAAATAATATAGCTCGAGTTAGTTCTCAGACTTGGCAATGAGAGGGAAAACTATTAAATAACCAGAGAATGAAGTTGTCACACTTGACAAATCACTTCTGGTTGAATTGTTGAGCCAAACCTATACCAAGGAAAGAAGGTAAATGAGAGCTCCTGCTCTCAGAAATGCTGATCCTGAAAAATAGCGTAGAAAATCCATTGTCTTAACATAAAGTCTGTTGCTACTGTTCTCTCAAAAACCCTTTCACTGTAGGAATCCAACTTGGGCAAATAGAACGATGGACTCCAGCAAAGCCATGGTGAATTTTCTGCTAAGTTTTGAAATTCATTTTGGCTGGGAGCTGAAGGTTGTGAATCAAGTCAAGTGTTTCCCCTCTAGGAATTCCCCCACCCCAGCTCTCTAAAGTACCATTAAAACCACGGTGTCCTTTTGCTTATAGTCAAAGATCTTTTCATTCAAAGAAGACTTTAAGAGCTAATCGGTTGAAATGGATGTGCTTGACTTTTAATGTTTAAATGACTACTTTTTACATGATGTAAACTACCTTGGGGAAAAGGAGAAAAAGAAATAAAACACAATAAAATAAAAACTACTGATTTTCAGCTGAAACAGCCATGGCCACATTTTAAGCAAACAAATGTTCATTTTAGCTGGCTAGAATGGTTGCCTGATAGATTTCAATAACAAACTGCTCCAACACAAAGCTCTCCCCGCATCTGCAAGCTGCCAGCAAATTTTGGTGGGGGCAGGAGGGGAGGTCCTGGGAAGAAAAATGGCCCTAAACTGACCATAGCTGTCTATTCTGGCTTCAAAAAAGTTTTATGACAGGGGGCCTTTCTGCATTACACTGTTATAAAGCTATTATTCCACTTTCAACATCCTATGGAATCCTGGCATTTGCAGTTTATGGAAGGGCATTTAGTATTCTCAGCCAGAGAGCTCCTGGGCCTCAGTAACCTACAAACCCCAGAATTCCATAGGATGTTGAAAGTGGAATAATAGCACTATTACAGTGTACTGCGGAAAGGCCCAGGGTTGGCACGAGGCTAAAATACCATTCCGAGCATATTGGAGGAAAGAAGGGGAACAAACTAATGAAGTGTTTTAAATAGGCCTATGCACAAATTTCCACTTCTTGGGTTTCTTGTTTTTTGCTGGTTGATACAACCTTTGTGGGTTTCCCATGAAGGTTTCAATACTTTTGGTAAAGGGATGCATATAGTTTTCCACAGCAAGTGCATGGTCTTTCCATTTCCTTTTTCTCTTTTGGAATGTTAACATCACAACATATTTATTACCATCATAGACCAACCAATTTAAATGTTATAGAAAGGGAAGCTGGTTGACTGCCAAGTGCTTTCTGAAAAAAACTCTTACGAATGTTGCTATGTGATTTGCAGCAACATGATTCAGAACAAGATGACCTCCACTATACTATTGCTAGGAAGCATGTCACATCATGATTACATAGGATCACTCCCAGAACCATTCTTAAGAGAGTTTAAAAGCAACTGGAAGCCATGGCCTCTCTTTACTATTTTAAAAAAGTAAAAGAAAAAATGGTGTAGGAAGACTACCAATTGTAACACTGTAAGCATTCTCTACAGCTTGAGGTTCCCTCACCTCCAGAACTATCTGCTTCTCTTTCCAAATATTAGGCTCAGATTTTGCCCTCCCTACAAACCACGTAATTCTTCAGAATTGAATATTCTCATCAGCCTGTGTTTAATCTTTAGCTTTGATTTCATAAATGCACACATTTTCTCTTTATGTCATACTTCATGTCTGTGTTAATGACGGTGAAACAGCATTAACTACAATCTTCAGTAATATGCATAATATTTTGAATTTGTTACACAGAGTAATTAGTTGCCTTGAGGTTAACTACCAAAGGAAAAATGTTAATCAGACGGAAACTTATAATAGGGATTCATTTAAACATTTTTTAAAAAGGGAGGCCATTTTGAGATGACTGATTTGAACTGTTTCATGGAGATGTTTTGCAGAAATGATCAATGCTAAGTATCTTAGCATTAATACTTAAGGACAAGGTCATAGTTTATTACTAGGTATAGTACTTTGAGGCTGCAATCTTATATGCACCAGACTTTCCTCAACATGTTACCCTCCAGATGTTTTAGACTACAGCTTCCATAAGTCATGGCCATTAACCATGTTTACTAAAGTGATAGGACTTACAACTCTAAACATCTAGAAGGTGCTACTTCTGGAAGGCAGCTATAGACACTTTCCTAGGGGTAAAATCTATTGAGCACACTGGGATATACTTTAAAATAAATACATATAGGATTACACTGCACATATTGTATTTAGATGACATACAAGCATTTAAACATGTTAGAAATAATGAGAAATATTGGTGAAAATGGCTCATTTTTGTCCTAATTCTTTTGGATTGTTTCAATTCATCTAGTAAAATGTATTAAGCCTCTCAAACAATAGGAGTAAAGTGTTGTTGTTGTTGTTGTTTTAAAAAAATAATATGAAGCTAGGTGTTAATTCCAAAACACAGCTGCACTGGTTGTAAGTTTGATTTCTGCCATGTTTTCTGATCAGGTAGTCCTGCTCTGAATCTCAGATACATAGTTTCTTCTAGGGTCATTCTATAATGAGGATAATATATTCTGACTATATTTATAGGCTGTTCTCTTTATTAGTACTTCATGCGTTAAAAAGTTGTTCCTGCATATTAAGAAAGGATTTGCCTGTTGTAGCTCATATTAAATTCATGTCTTCAATTTTTGAAACAGCCCGCTAATAGATCAAAGATGTTCTAACTGATCACCAGATACATAGCTCTGTCCGTACTCCAGGGGTTGTGTCATATAGCCAAAACAGCACTATCTAAACATGAGAAGGAGATAATCCGTGTATGGGAGGCACTATTGTTTGTAGTAATACAAACAAATCTTCAGAAGGAAAAAAAAATCTGTGTGTATGTGTATGACCTTAAAACATCCCAACAAGGACTGAGTATACTTAGTAGGACTGACGGAGATGGAGAGGAAACAGAAAGGACATTGCACAGAGTATTCCATATTTTTGCAGCAGGTTCCTCTTATTTATTGCCTGCTTTTCTTTCTAGATGTTCACAAAAAGCTATAAGCTGATATGTACAGTTACCATATCGTGGTGGTATGATCAACAAAGGACCACCTTCCCAGAACCATCCAGGCCTCTTATCTGGAAATTTAGTTTCCATCACAGTAGAATCTGTAATATTTCACCCCTTTTTACTTGTGAAGATAACATGCTACAAAACTTTTCAATAGAAATTAATCCTATTCCCACCATCTGATGTTCTGGTCACTGAATGCAACAGTACAGGAAAAACTGACACGCTTTTATTTTTAAATTGTATAACAACAGATTTTCTTTCATTAATGAACAATAACGTAAAACAACATTTTAGCTGTAATCCTATACCTAAGTAGCTGGGTATATACTCAGTGGAACTTAATGGGACTTATTTCTGAGTGGGTGCATATAGGCTTTTGATGTAAATGGAACAGTCTATTTTTCTGGTCTAATTCCTCCACAATGATTCTCTGCACATTTACATGCTTTTCCCCACAAAGTTTCTGGCTACACTAGGCTTATATTGTATTAAAATTATAGAGAAGGTCTATACAATATTGGTAAATGCTGGTTAATAAAATAAAAGATTAATTTGTTCATTTTAATGTAGCCTGAGAAACCTAACATCTAGCAGATTCTAGAGGACCCTGAACTAAGCTGTTGAAAAATTATAAAAATCCAATCTAGAGTGCTCATGATTTTCTTGCATACATCCTTATAAATGAATGTCCTTTGAAACAGTTTGACCACATGGAAACAGCAGAACAAAACTACGTACATAAAGCCGAGAATGAAGATACTCACATCAGAATTAAAGCGAAGTTGACAAACATTACAAGAAATGACTTGTTTCTTCTTTGGTGGCAGTGACACGCCAAATGTATGGTTTATAACTGCCTTTTGCACTGGATCCATCTGGTGAGCAAATAAAATATTACAAGTTACAAGGACTATACATAGTGAAAGAAAGAAAGAAAACCTGAAAATAATACTTATTTTTGAAGAAAAAAGACCCTGTGTTTCAAAGAGGAGGAAGCACTATTCCAGATCTAACAACAAATGGCAGAGACAAGAACTTTGTAAAAGATCATATGTCATAAAATTGCAAATCTTTCCTTGACCTCTAAAAGAGTGCCTGTCCCCAGACAGTACATCATCAATCAAATCATGCAAAAAGGAGACAACTAACAGAAAACTTCTTAACTTAAAACAACTGTCAGAACTTAAATCTTCACCTTTCTGCTCCACGCTTTACACAAAACTGTTAAGGACCAACCAGAATCTCACAAGCAAGAATCTCCTCATTTTCTTTACACTGTTGCAACAGAGAACAGAAAGCACCTTTCATAAGCGGGAAGGAAGAAGAGGAATGTGAATGCTCCACACACATAAGATTTTCTTTTGGAATGTATTTAGCTTCCATTTGTTGCCAAACTGGTCTTTCTTAAACTGACCTTGGTGTTAGAAATGAAAGCTGAGAGCTCTTTGGCAAAAGATCGAATCCATATTTGGGTACTACTCTTTGGGCCAAATCACAGTGCAGAAAATACTGTGCAAAGTTTTCTTAAACTTTTGGCAAGCAAGACCAACAAAAGGAGAGTGGGGAGGGGAGGGGAAAAAAAGAAAGGTAAGGTTGAAGTCATGTTGTGTGACTTTCATTCCTGTCCTCAGACGGCATGTGGGAGGATACTGTATTGACTGTAGCGAATTAGATTCATTTCTAGCAGGTATTTTGATGGCTTCAGTTTGCACAAAGGACCCTCTCCTAAGACTGTGGGGTTGAAGAAACAAATAATGGCAAATTATTTCTGAAAATATGAAATCTAGTTGTTACTCCAAACTGTCTCCATCCTTAGGTGAAAGACCTAGGAAGCAGTATTAGGGGGGGAAAAGACAGGTTGCATATGCCACCATACAACTCAATTCTCCAGAATCCTGACTTTTGTTTCATGCAGATGTTGCCATAAATCCTTTTAATTTATTTAACCCCTTTCAAACTCATTTAGACTACTAGTCTTTTTTGACGATAATACATTCTTTAAATAAATTGTGAGTAATATCAAGTAGTTCTTTCACTGGGCTATTCTAAAACTTACGCGAATCAATTTCATCATGGTGTGTGTATCAGGGGAACTCCTCTTCCACCCACTGTTTCTAAACCATCCACAGTTTTATATCTCTTTATCATGTCTGAATTCCCACGCTATTAAACTGGATCCAGACTACCTGGGAGTAGAGCTCTGCTCATAAAATGCCCTGCTGGAGGAAGGAAAAATGATCTGTGTCAGTTCTCCCTCATTCTGATGCCCTCCTTCCAGAAAAAAAGACCCTCCATAAAGGTATTGGGGGGAGATGGCAAAATAGGTGCTGGGGAAAGTTGATTGACCCATCCAGCCACACACTTCCTCTATCTGGGTCTGTTCTATGAATGGAAGGACCTACAGTTTTGATCCAGCCTAATTTTTTTTTTCTAAATGAAAAATAAAACACAAATCTTTTCATTTTGTGGGGAGGGAATGTTCCCAAATGAAATATATGCTGGGGGAAATGAAGCAGATGCCTGAATTTCTTGTATACAGAAATTAATTGGGGAAGTCGTCTTTGGTAAGAGTGTTTATTTCAAAGCAATCACATATTTCACACTTCTTCCTTACTAGGAAAAAGTGGCTTGTACTCCCCTGGGCTTTCCGCAACAAAATCAACAAGTGATGCAATTCTATAGACAATTCAGGCAAAACCTTTTCAAAAACACACTCTGAATTAAGACAATTAGTCGTAGTGCTCAGGGTGATAAAATGTACAAATATTTGATTCTCAAGCAAAAGCTTCAAAGCCCAAAAACATTTAATTTTGTGGTCAGTGATTTTTCTTCTCAGAATTGCAGACATTAAAGACTTTTTCTTAATCAGAATGACAAGCTGATATTTATTCTTATAAGACCCAAGAACACAAAGCACAAGCTAAAGTTCTCAATAAAATGTGGATCAAGGTGATGGATACATTTCAAATTAAAAGCTTGAAATGAATCAAAAGCTATTTCATTTTATATTTCATATTTCATTTATATGTATACCCATACTGGAAAATATCTGATAATTCCCACTACAAGCCAATGAAAACTTTAGCAGGCATATAATAGGTCCTCTGCTGCCTCCAGTCTGGACAGAACTAAAACTGCCAAGAGAAGAATGAGAAATGAATGTGCACAGAAGTAACCCCTTTGTCCTTAAAAATGCTTTCTGAAAATTCCCATACATTTCAGCAGAGGAATGTCACCAAATCTACATTTGGCCTCAGGACCATCATCACTAGGCATCTCCTGACATCCATGTTTCATTGTCAATCACTTGAGCTGTTCTTCCTCACTGTTGTTGCCTCTTGTTCACCTGCCTTCTCTTTCCAGACAAGGGAAAGAGCAAAAAAGTGGCAATAGAAGCAACGAAAAGGACCACTGGCTGCCATTTTCTTTTGGGTAAAGAACTGGACCCAGAAGAAGAGAATGGATGGTGGTGAGGCTGGTCCCCAGAAGGTTGGCCCAGTAAAGTAAAAGGAGTTGGCAGTAGCCACATAGCTGTTCTTCATGATATAACAGGTAGTTTTCTTATTCTGTTGATCTCTAGGTGCTGATTATTTCAGCCTCAGCCTCTGGTTGTTCTTGTTTGATCCAGCTTGCCTCTGAACATTGGCCTCTCTGCTACTGCTACTACCACTCTACAGGCTTGATGTGAAGCTGCTTATTCTTCATCACATACCCTATGTATGCAATGTGTAACACGCTATCATTTTCTCTCTTCTTGATGCTCTGAGAGTGACATGTTGACCCCATCTAAGTGTCATTTAAATATTCATCCTGAATACAGTCAGCCCTCCACATTTGTGTGTTTAACTCTGTGAATTTGATTATTCAAAGATTATTTGCTGCCACCTCCACCACAGCTCTAAACTATTTGTAATAGGGACTGCAAGTCTTGTGAGACCAACATTGTGAGAGACCATGAATGTAGAGTGAGGCTTGTAAGCATCTATTAAAAAACAGTGTAGGGCAGCAGTGGAGGCAGTGGCTGGGGGAGGCACGCAAGGTCAGGTCAGGCCAGAGGCCATTGAGTAGCCGAAGTAGTGGCAGCACATGGGGCCTGCTCTTCTTCCTCTTCCTCCTGTTGTGTGCTGCATGTGCCTTTATTTCACTCAGGCAATGTTGACACCACTAGCTGGGGTGGTGGTTCCAGGAAGCATACTCAGTGCCCCCCTGCAGCAGCAGTGGCAGCCCCAGTGGAGTGGTTGTGGGACTAAGTGGGGGTAACAGTGGAACCCTGGCCCTCTGCCACTGCCTACATGGAGACTACCTATGTCCAGAACCACCACTTGCATGCAGGAGGGGCAAGAAGAGAGAGGAAAGCTTTGGGCCAGGGTGCAGGAGCAATGGTAGCAACCAGACTGGGGCATGTCCCTGAGTAGAACTTGCCCCAGTGGAGCAGCAGTGGCCTCCAAAGCCCAGTTTGCAGATGAGGGTGGCAAGGGAGGGTGGCAGAAGCAGGCAAGGGCAGATGGGAGAGGCAGGCAAGGGTGGCATGGTCTGGTTCCTTTCACTTAGCACCACCACCTGGCCAAGAAGGGGCTGTTTGAGCAAAGGCATGCCCTTGTGCAGAGGTAGGCACACACCAGCAAGCTCCAGGCTCAGATAAAGGAGGCAGTGGCCCATAGGGCCACCACCCTTCCATTGTCACTCCACCCTTCAGGGAGGGAAAAGAAGGGCAAGTCCAGCAGGGAAAGAGGGCTGTCACCAAGTTGGAGCCATCTCCTCAGGTGAGAACTCACCTCTCGCCATTGTGCTCCTTCCCTTCATGGGCCTGCCCACTGGCCTGGCCTGAGTTTGTGAGTGAGTGAGGAAGAAAGACAGAAAGAAATGTTAAATATGTTTTTTTGTGGGGGAGGGCTTAAGAGATTTGCATTTGTCCACCTTCTCAGGGATCTTGTGCCCCTAACCCTCACAAAATTGAAGGCCAGTTACCTAGAGGTATGTTGGACCTTTTTAAACATATCCCATGCCAGCTTTTTTTGTTTATACATTATTTTATTTATGCTTTTCTCCTGGCAAGTGACCCAAGACCACTTACAACAAAGTTAAAACAAGAGGAAACTAAAAACCTAATAATAGCTTAGTTAAAATACAATTAAACCATTTGCTTTAAAAGTTAAGACACAATTAAGCCACACCATTAAATTTTTAAAAGTGCAAAATCATGTAAAGGGCTAACAGTAAAATTAAAGATACATCATTCTCACGCGCTCACACACACATTGCAGAAAGACTACTGGGGGAAAAATTAATCATTAGATGCTGTTTGAATAAAAAGGTCTTTGCCAAAGAGATCTTGGCAAAAGTAGAACAGAGAGGAGGCAGCCTAGTCTCCCATAATATAGGGAGATAGCATCTTTTCAGATAGCCTGAACGCAAGCTGTATATGGCTTTCTAGGTTATAACCTACACTTTGAGTTGTGCCTGGAAAAGATAGAATTGTTTCAACCAGAGAGTTATATGTTCACTGTATCTGGGCCAAATCATCACTTTGGCCGGAGCATTTGGACCTTCTTGAAGTTTCTGAACAGTTTCCAAAGGTAGCCCCGTACTGGGTGTGTTACAGTAGTCCACATGGGATGTAAATCAAGATGTGACTTCTCCTGGAACAGGTGCAGCTGGCACATGGGCCTTAACTGTGCAAATGGTTTCAGACTAGAGCACTGATAAGCAGATCTGCTTGCCTATATGAAGGGTATGAAGACTTGCACAAAGGGATTCTTCTAGATACACAGTTGCTGGTCTATGTTACAACTCAGT
Source organism: Iguana delicatissima (assembly GCA_948472985.1). Lineage (NCBI taxonomy): Eukaryota > Metazoa > Chordata > Lepidosauria > Squamata > Iguanidae > Iguana > Iguana delicatissima. Next base: position 395,700 of record CAOKZL010000540.1, on the reverse strand, counting down.
ATCTAATGCTGGCAGATGAAAATCCAAATTAGAAGGCAGTAATCAACCAAATATGAGCTCTACAGGAAATACTCCAAGAATCTGCAGGTGTGGGGTGGGGCTCCTTAGCATCTCATTGGGATTTCAAGAGGCACTTGCCCAGCCATCATAACTCCAAATTCACTGACCACAGTGTCTGTTCAGCCAACCCACTGTTGAAAGGATGGAAGGAAATATCACATTTGTAGCATATAGTGCTGCATTTCACAACATTTTGCAACATTAGCCTGTAGAGTTGGGCCAGTGTCAACAACCGAAACTTCTAGACAGCCAAAAATTAGCAAAATACTTTCTGAACTGTAGTAATGCCATGACAACATCAGAGACAAAGATGTCTATCTCCAGCCTACTGTCAACATTTTATCTCTGCCTGGGTCTATAAAGTCAGCACATAGCTGAATCCAGAGTTTATCCACCCATTCAAGGTAGATGAACGTGCAGGATAGGTACATGACAATAAACACAATGATACTGCACATGGATATAACTGTTCTATGTCCACTTCCTAAATTCAATCTTTTCAATTCTGGAAATACCTAGACAAGTTTCAAGTAAGTTAAATTGATGTCTGCTTCCCCATTTACGGCATCATGCATGAAGACCTAGTTGCATCCATCTTTCCCCAGGGTGAGGTAATGGAAAGGCTTCCAGTATTTATTCTGAATTCTGCCCAGCGCCCCTTTCTGCATCTAATTCCACAATGGACTTCAGGTCTTTGGTGATGTTGCAACTAATTTACTTAGGAACTTATTTCCTGGGCCTGGCTGAAGAGCATTTGGCAAGGAGAATCTTCTTCATGGTTCTAAGTTCTGTTAATTCCTTGTTCTTATTCCTCTCCATGCTTCCTCTACAACTTTTTCCCCACTTTTTTTTAAAATAAGAAAGAAAGAAAATGCTACTTAAATTCTGTTGGTCACAAAATTAACCTGGACAGTCCAGATTTAAACCTTCTAAGTTCTTTTGTCCATATCTACAGCTGCTTCATGCATTACTTTTGTTCTTCATGGTAACAATCATTATGGGTATTTATTAACCAGAGCTAAGCAGTAAAACTCTGTTTATAATGAGACTGATTTAAGTACTAATTTCACTCTCTCATGGAAATCTGTGGACTTGTTAGCATTTAATTGTGGCTGGATTGTACCTTGTATTACAAAAACTGTACATCTGAAATGTGGCATGAATACTTTTTTCTTCTGCAATTGTACAAATGAGATAATGAAATCAACCAGAAATAATTCCTTGCAAATTTGCTTTATGATACAGTTTCATGAGCTTCCGTCTTATAATATCAAATGTTCAAGCTTTAATATTTAGTTTGGTAAATTTAGTTTTGGCTCCATTTAATCTCCCTCATCCTCTTGGGAGTCAATTCTTTGTGCTAGGTCTGGGGCTTATCCAAAGTTGTGCCATTGATTAGCATAGATTGAAAAAGTAGAGGATATTTATTTATTTATTTGTGTGTGTGTGTGTGTGTGTGTGTGTGTGTGTGTGTGTTTATATCCCACCTTTTTTCCAAATGAGACCCAAGGCAGGTAACAGCATAAATGTGCTCCCTGTGCCATGCACATCCAGCCTAGGACTCCACCCTGTTCCAGCCATTCACTGGTATAAGTACTGGGATGATTCCTCTAGCAGACCAGTCTGCCGATGTGTTAGAAATTTCCTACTAGCATATCTAGTATTCTACTGGCACAGTGTGGTTTCCACTAAATAGCTCCTATGCTAGCAGCTTTGGAGTACAGGGTTGCATCCTAAACCAATGTATGTTATTCGCAACAAGCAGTCAGGTAACAAGGTTTCAGTTAATCATGAACAGAATATGCATCTAGCAAAAAGTTATTATTTATGAAATCAGATGCATTTGCTCAACAGCTGCACTGAAGTGTCTACATCTTAATGACATAAAAATAAGTATTTATTCTTCACATCAGAGCAACAGTTTCTTTCACCAAAGTCCGCCTCTTACAGAATCATTGTACACAACAAATGTCCTAAGGCAGGTTATTACATTGACACATGCAAACACCTGAGACATGTCTTAACTAATAATGTCAAATTGAAGCTCTTACACATACCACAGTATTATATTCTGAATTTTCTACTGCTTCCATTAGCACACAACATAGTATATATCTTGCTGCACTTATGCAGCAAATCCTATATTGGGAGATAGCTTTTTAAATGCACTATGATTTCTTAAAAAGCTTTCCCCCCACCCGCAACACATTAAACTACTAATTACTACAGCCAGTAATAACAGAATATTGGAACGATGCAAAGTACCTGAACCATCTGAAGTGGCTGGCACCCGTAAAAAGGAACAGCAGAAGGAAACACTATTGTCTGTGCAGAACTGTTTGAAGACTCGGCAGTACTCCTCCTGAGATTTCCAGATAATAATCCACAGCATTAACACCAGGCAGTTGTAGTTAAAATTAAAAAGGCAACACCATAATGCAACACCGTCTGTGATTAAAAGCTCCGTCTCCAAAAGCAAGCGGTGCCAGGAGAAACTCACATAAACAAGACGGCTGACAGAGTCTCCAGAGGCTAAGCTCAGGACTCCTGTGGGAGCAGCAACTGATGTGCTCTCCCCAACTGGAGAACTGAAAGCAGGCTGCTCTCAACCAGAATTCAAGAAGGCTAAGCATTAAGAATTAATACACTTTAAATATGTCAGAAAGCAGGGTAGATTACAGCTTGTTTGAATAGGAAAAGAGTACGTGTCCACCAGAAGGTTAGTGCTATGTAAACTGATCTCAGGTTGCTAAATAAAATTAAACATGCCATGATAAGTAATTGGAATAATTTGTTGGTATTCGTTGTTTGTCATTCAGAGAGAGCTCCACAGCTTGTCAGGCACTAATACTTGTAGACTATTTAGCTGGAAATAAACGGACAAGCATCCAGTCCAGCACTCAATTCTATTTTAGATGCCTTTTACCTATTGCACAAATGCACAATTAACACAGTTGGTGATATAGGCAAGTTCCAGCACTATTGTGAGATTAGAATGCATCTTCATTTAATCTCTTCTATCCACACACATATCTGGAACAGAGGGATGGGCACACGCCAATAAATAAAAACAGTTTTGTCCCATGCTATTAGAAAGGATATTTATTTTTCTTTTGAACTGATATTACCAATTTTTGTAAATGTTCTTAAGAAACTTCAGGATTTAGCCAAACGAACATACAAAGAACACTGCTAAATCAAACCAAAAGTCTGCTTCCAATACTAGACAAGCAGATGGCTCAGGGAAGCCCATGAGAAGGGCAGAACAGGATGCCAGTAGAACTCCATCACTTTTGTACCTTAAAGTAGGTGAAAATAGATACTTAAGAAAACATGGAAAAGGAAATACTATATATGTTAAATAGAGTTTATTTTAAGTTCAGGTATAGTTTAGTTGTTCTAAAAAAATGATCCAATGCAACTATATTGAGTCCGATCTTCTTCTCTATGAAATCTTGTGGTCGCTGGCTGTGCCCATGTCAGTGGGATGGTGAATCTATTTTGTTTTTAGTGTCAACAATAAAGTTATTGAATCCTGTCTGCAAATAATATTTAGTACATTAGACAGCTCCTTTAAAAGTATAAACCAAAATCTGGACTGGATTCATCACCCTACTGTCACAGGAACCACCAGTTGCCACAACATACATCTCAGCTTATGGCTACCAAATACTTCCAAGTCATTTCTGGAATATTCTGACAAAGATGTTCAGAGTCTTGTTCAGCATTCTTGCATGGATAAGCTGATAGGTTAATAATTGCTAGCTTCTTTGTTTCAGAAGTGTTGTCCCAAGCCACCTAAAGTTAGTGTTAGCTCCATACTGCTGAGACTAGATATGGCTAACTTGCTGAACTGATAGGTGCAAAATTTCAGTGTGGCTTCAGAAAGGCCGTAGAATACTGCAGTGCATGTGGTCTGCTTGAGTCAGCATTTTGGGTTATGATACTAAGAATTATGAAGGCTTTGTTAGTTGTAAATCAACTTGTTTTTATGGTTCTTCCAACCCATTACTGTGTACTTTTGCTTAGGAAATAAACAAAGTACTAATAGGAAACTTGATTTAAATCAATTATTTAAATTAGGCTTTTCCCTTGGTGATTTAAATTGTCTTGATTTAAACTAATCCAGCATAGAACATCCAGAAATACAACTCCATTCTTTCTATAAACTCAACCACAGGACACAGATGTAATCGCCTTTAAGCCTGAAGATATTCATTCATCGTAAAATGAGAATTCTCATTAGATTTATAGTCCTACACAAGCAGGAACTAATTCCTGCTTTCATTACTTATTCACTTATTGATCAATCTCTCTCTCTCTCCCTACACACACACACACACACACACACACACACACACATTGCTTTATATATATTTATCAAAAATCTCTCTCTCTCTCCTTACCTGTTTGTATATATGTAATGCACACGCACACGCACGCACACACACACATCTTGAAATATGCTAAGTCATATATATCAAAATATACTTAGGGAGGCAGACAAATTTCAAATACAAAAGCAGTAAAAATAACATTAAGTAATCAAAATATAAAAATAGTTCAAACTAAACGTCCTTTAGGGTGGCAAGTATTCAATCTGAGCAAACTCAGTGCAGAAAGGAGCTAGGAAAAATGATGATGATGGTAGTGGTAATAGCAATGATGATGATGATGATGATGATAATATCTTACCCACCTCCGCCCATGCAGAGGCAGGGCACAACAAGAGGTTAACATATGTATCAGTTAAAAAGAGAACATCAATTAAAAAAAACAATAGTTAAAATGCATAACATCAGCTTAAAATAACAAATAACACAAAGAGTCAATTAAAACAGCCAGTAAAAGGGATGAGTCAAAGCCAATGCAAAGTCAAGAACAGGGAGTCACAAGGCTTTAGTGGTTAAAGGTGCGGGAAGTGAAAGAGAGTAGTTCATAGCAGTCTAAGTTTAAACACAAAGCTCAGTCCCTACCAGTTTCAGAAGCAATCAAGAATAGACTGAGAATCCAAACAGTGTGCCAGGGTCAAGAAGCCAAGGGAGTTCACAAATCAGAAGGCAGGTAACATGGATGGAGAGAACACCACTGAAACCAGCAATCTCTGGTCTCCAGGGTAGGTAATTTATATCCAGCCATCTGGGGATGTGCAGCTGATGTTGATTTGGCCTGCTTCTGTCTTGTTAGGCTCTGCTGAATCCTGACATTCCTTCATAGCTGCCCCTTTTCCAGCTATTGTTTGTGACTGCATCTTTCACAAGAGTAGCATGGTTTAGCCTCTGGGTCTTCTTTGTGCTTGTGATGGATCCTTGTTCTGGCTCTGCCTCCAATGACAGGGGTGGGAGACTGGTGGTCAGAGCCTTCAGCCCCCGTCAGATTCCTGCTGATGAACTCCACACTTTCTACACCATCTCCTTTTCCAAGGAGGACTCTTTGAAATAAGGTATGACAAAGATCACACAAACCAAATAGCCTGATCAGCTTCATACCACGTATGTCTGAAGAATAGAATGGTTCCAACTAAGATTTAAGCCAATGCCCACTTTTGTTTCCAAATATTTCACCATGACAGGCTTTTCTTCCTGTAGCCAGCAGAAGTGAAGTTGCAGAGGGGGGGCATCAGATTTACATTAAGTGACCTGAATACCATGCATCACCATATTTTACAACTTTTCACAGATAAAATTGAGATATGTATGGCCTTGGCACGTCAGAGTGTGGTCAAAAAGATGTGGCTTGGCAGCAACTTAATAACAAGAAAAAACACACAGAACTACTATTTTGAGCAGAGAAACTCTGGAATTTATGCACTAAGTTTAGGAAGGTCAAGACTCCACCTCTTCATCTTCCTCTTGTTGCATTAACTGAGTGCAAACTACTTTTACACGTTGAACTCAGTGTGCAGCAACTGAAATAAGCTGAAGACAAAGGGGTAAAGTAGAAGGAGAAGACAGAAACTGGGACATTTTAAAAGTAGCTGAGATGGCAGAGCTATTTCTGCTAAACTGGGACAACTGGAGAGAGAGAGCTCCAGGTAAGCCAAGGCATGTGATAGGCATGGTAAGACTTCTTGTCCATATGCGTAGAGATACCAAACAAACTCACAAAAGAGAACAAAACTAAACACTCCCATTTGATTCCTTGCAACTAGGATTAAGTCACCAAATGTGCACTACTCACAATGGGAAGCATAAACCTAACCTGGGGCAGGAGCAGAAGAGAGACAAATGCTTACAGAATCTATTTTCCTCATGGGGAGAGAACAGAGCTACACATTCCAGCATCTCCTAAGGGAAATGATGCAACAGCAGCTTTTTCAAGTACTCTTGACATGCTTGGAGTGCATGAAAAAAAAATCAGTGCTCTGCACATGCTCTCACAAAATGCACAAAAAGGATCAAGTCCAGTTCAGAAGAAGCAGGGGGATGTACCCATTATGTATGAGCCATTGTGATGGCAACGCTAAGATGCACACAGAAGATGTCTCAAGAGAGCTATTGATTCAACTGTATCTACTTTAGCTCACATCTAGTACTGACTAGGACTGTCAGAAATTTAGGTAGTTTCATTTTACAGGAAAATCTAAACCAAATTGATTGATGTCGTTCAGGTGTAATGAGAAATAATAAACTAAATTTGATGCAAAGAAAGCTATAAAGTCAGTTGCTTCCAACGTCTTAATAGTGATGACAGCTCTGAACTGAAACGCGATTTCTGTTTGCCTGTTCTTAGAAATTTGCTGATACTCTTATGGCCTTGTCAATACTGCTCAGATGCTTTCCCATACCTTCCTTCAGAATGCTGACAGTACAAAATAGTTATCGATACAGTTTCCCTTCAAGCATGCTATGACACAAATCACAATTCTAACAGCCTTGTATTATACAAGAATTCTTCACTGGCCCATCCCGCCCCCACTGAAAGCAGTCCAAATAAGTAGTTTTATTTATTTATCACAAAAACATTATTCAAAATATTATTAATATCAATTACTGCGATGACAAGTACTATTATGATTAAATTACATTAAATTATACCCTATCATTTTACTGAAAATGGTGTCTAATGATAGTAAAATTCTATCATCATCATTATCATCATCCCCCTACCTTCCTCTCAAAGTTGGGACTCAAAGTGGCTTATAGTTTAAAAGGGCAGAACAATTAAAAACATGCTCAAATTGAACATTTAGAGGTTTTACGCACTACATTGTTATAGTGCTATTACTCCTCTTGCAATATGCTATGGAATTCTGTTGAGTAGGGGGGCGCATGCTGAATTCTCAGCCAGAGAACTCTTTGGCCTCAGTAAACTACAAACTCTGGGATTCCACAGAATGTTGAAAGTGCAATAATAGCACTATAACAGTGTAGTGCAGAAAGGCCCTAAAACAGAGTTAAACTAGTCACAATATTAAAACACTTCAAATCTCTAGTTAGAAAAGTAAGATGCAATTAAAAAACTAAATACCCATTAAAAAACAGTTCATTTAAAATAATACAGCACTAGCACATTCTTTAAAAACTTTCTCTTTTAAAAGCCTGTCTGGATAAAAAAGTTTGGCCTACTGCCGGAAGGACAACGAGAGGGTTATTCTGACCTCTCTGGAGAGGGAGTCCCAGAGTCTAGGGGCAGGCACCGAGAAGGCTCTCTCTTGCACCCCACCAACGATTCTTGTGAAAGTGGTGGAATTGAGGGAAGGCCCTCTTCTAATGACTTCAGGGTCTGAGCAGGCACAAAGAAGGATATATGAGCTGCCAAACAGCCTGGTCCCGAGCTCTATAAGGGTTTATAGGTCATAACCAGCACTTTGAATTGTGCCCAGAAACAAACTGGGAACCAGTGGAGCTGTTTTAACAGTGGAGTAGTGTGCTCCCTGTACTCCACTCCAGTTAGCACTCTGGCTGCAGCTCTTTGAACTAGCTGAAGTTTCTGAACACTCTTCAAAGGCAGCCCCATGTAGAGTGTGTTACAGTAGTTCAAATAGGCATGTACTACTGTAGATGGATCTGGCATCTCAAGGAATAGCCACAGTTGGCATACAAGCTTTCGATGTGCAAAAACACTCCTGGCTGTTGCAGAAACCTGGGTCTCCAGATTCAAAGCTGAGTCTAGGAGCACACCCAAGTTGCAAACTTGTGTCTTCAGGGGGAGTCTAACACCATCCAGCACAGGTGGAATCCATATTCCCTGACCTGCCTTCTGACTGACCAGGAGCACCTCTATCTCATCTAGACCATTATTAATGACAAGCAACACAAACTAAAACTTGCACAAATAAAAACAAAACAACAAAAAAGAAATAACTGTTGAGATGCTCTTCCTCCAAAAAAATAAAAAAAATAGCACAAATTATATGACAAAACTTTATCTGAATCAAAAATCTTTACCTGATGGTGCAGCTAGCATGACAAGAAAATCAAATACTGCCTGCAAGTGGGTTCTAATCAATAGTCTGGATCAAATGAAACTTACGAACACTTTTAAAAGGCAATCTAACATACAGCTATTAGTATTTGAACAGGATGTAACTAAGGCATGGATCACCACAGCCAGATTTACTATGTCCACAAGGATAGTGTTAGCAGCCATACACCCCCATGCTTTGATATGGTTTAATTGGCAAAAAAATGTTAATTGACATATATATTTAATTGGTACAAAATATAAATTATATATACTTATGGCTGGAAAGGCCATGTGAAGGAAAGGGATACAGTCAGAAGTGACCTCAACATGACCAAGTCATAAGAATCAGCCAAGAAAGCCTGACTTAATAGCTCTGAGCTAATCCTATCAACATCAGAAAACAATAAGGTGCCTAGATGCCGAGGCAAGCACCTCTGCTATGGGTGCATTTCCTCCCGAAGCCTGGCCCAGCCACAGTACCCAACCAAGACATTGGCCCTTTTCGCATGGCAGTGTACAAGCGAAAGGGCCCCTTGAGCGTTGTGTAAATGTCAGGAGTGGTCTGCATGATGCACTCCCATTTCCGCCATGCTCAAGGCCCGCAAGCGCAGCAAATACGCATTTTCTTATTTTCGGCTTTTAGCTGAAAACAAGCCGTGCTTGTGCAAGGCTCAGGGGCCTGGGCTGCACTCACCTGCAGTGCGGAGCCTCTGGAGCCGGGCCTGTCGCATGTCCTCTCCTCAGTGCAGCCTGCAACTCCCAGGCTGCACTGTGGAAGGAAGGGGCGGGGTTCTCGCACGAGCAGCAAGGAGCTGTGGAGCCCGAGCAGCAGGGAAGCAGGAGGCTTGTGAGAGCCTGCCTGCCTAGGCTTTTCACACAAGGCCCACACTCCAGCAGCGTGAGAAGGTAAGCTGCGGAAAGGGCCATTGAAACCATTAGCACCATCCAGACTCCGTTGTCTGTGTTGCAACTCCCACTGTCCACTAGGCTAGGAGAGTGATTAACTCATACCCCTTCAGGGAGGAAAATAAGATTATAAAAACCTCCAGTTTTGAGCAACTAGCTTTTCAGTTCACCAGTTGCTGAAGGTCCTCTCTGCCAGTTTGCTTCCTGGCTGTGTAAGGAACAGTCTAAGGCACATTGCTGCTTCTTCACTACTCTTCTAGACTAGTAATTAAACCCTAATCGCTCATCCTCTCTATCTATAATTTTTCCTCCTTTAGCCTTCAGATAGCTGTTGTGTGACTGTTTGTATCTTGTGCGCATGCATGAGTGAATTCTCCTCAATAAAACATAATTATAGTTTACCTTTGAATCTGGACTTTTTTCCCTGCAAGACCCCATAAACATTGGTGGTAGATCTTGTTAAGTTACCCCCCTTGCAAGCCTCCTAATTTTGAGCTGATTAATTTCCCTGGAGGTTCTAGCATCGCAGGTAGACCCCTGAGTCACCCACATTTTGGGGTAACAATGGACAGTGGCATATATTCATCCAAATGCACATCCAACACAGGCTGGATCCCTGATTTTAGCCTCCTTTTCTATTTTCTCTACATTAGCATCTCTGTAACATCTGCATTAAGTTTGAATTTTCCTGGCTTCAGCGACTCCACTATATTTGGTGCACTACTGAATCAGAAACTGGTTTAGCGGTTAAACAGCTTCTTTTGACTTAGGAGAGAGAGAGTTGATGAGTTGGACATCATGAGTATTCTAATCACACCATTAAAAAGGGCTTAGACACATCTTTTTCTCACATCCTCACAAGCCTCAGACGCACAGTGTCCTTAGAACAAAACTCTTTGTTTTCTGCTGTCATTGGCCAATCAGACCTGGCTCTTTTTTTTTCTTCATTGTTAAGAATTTCCTTTCAGTTTTGCCCTTCAGAGACTTCAACCAGATTTCACTGTTTTGGCCAGCAGCCCCAGTTGTGTTTTCTCCAATATAAAGAGATTACTTGGACACATGATTCTGCATTTACCCAAATCCCAGATTTAACGTGAATGCTATGATGTAGATCTGGTTCCATTGGTTAGTTGGTTTTTTTTAACAACTGGAAGTAATAGAATAATTCTTAAGTATACATAGCCTGCCTTCTTCTCTATACTAAGGGTCAGGCGTTTCTAGAACATATGGTACTGGTTTTGGTCTTGTTCAAACCCTGACACTTAAAAGAAAAAAAGAAGTTTATTGCTGCCCACATGACATTAAAAATCTGAATCAGAAATTTAGTCTCAGGCTCTTGGAAATGGCATCTAAGAAATTTTCTTTCTTACAAGGGACAAATATGCCACTATACACTTCAGAAACTGGGAAATTTACAGAGTCAAAACAATCTGTTTTCCAGTACCCTTTTTAGCTGCCAGCAGATGTCAACATGTCTCTACAGTATGCCTAAATTCCAGTCTGGAGTTTCTCAAGAGACTTGTTGTGGATACAGGCCATTATGAAAAGCTTCTAGTGCACCCAAGACATACATTTATTTGAAAGCAATGCTATCTACAAGACATAACCTTCTCAAAGTCAATACATGATAAATTATTTCAAGGTGGAAAACAGGAGCATACCAAACTTGAGGTTTTTCTTTATTTGCTGCATTGTAAGTATACACATTGTCAACAGCATTTTATAATAGGGGCATGCTGTAGATTTGGCTGAATCTGGAGCTGGTTTGGAGTGATTCAGGAGATGTCTGGATCAAAGCAGATCTCCTCTAAAGTCCAAATTCAAATCCTCGTCAGGAAAGCATTGTTAGTGATTCTACTGTAAGGGGACATGAAGGCCCAGAAAGGGGTTCTGCAAGAATTACGCAGTTTTCCCTAACAAGGGAGAGAAGAAGATGTGGTTTTTATGATTTTAAGCTCTTACTTCTAATCGAGCAGATATTTTTATCAGGACTCTCCAATCCCAGAGCTTTGGGGCAGGGATAACAAAGGACTATTTCGAACTTCAGTTATCTCTGCAAATTCCCTCCCAGGAGCAGGAATGTTAAGGGAGTTTGTGTGGTGTCCTTTTCTTAGCAACTTCTGAAACTGTAAATTTGATTCTTGGGAAAAAGAAAAGAAAACTGTAGTACTTACTAACTTGAAATTTTCCAGATCTGTAGAGATCCAGTGTGGTGTAATGGTTTTGGCACCAGACTATGGTACAGAAGACCACGGTTCAATTCCCTGATCAGCCATGGAAACCCACTGACCAACCATCACATACTCTTATCCCCAGAAAACCCTGTGATAGGTTCATCTTAGGGTCACCATAAGTCAGAAATGACTTAAAGACAACACAACAACAACAAAATCCCCTTATAACGGGCTCCAGCTCCTGCAAGGTTCATCCAATTTAGTCAAACAGGAGAACAATTATAACCATTTGTTAATTTTCAGTGGCAATTAATGGTAGCAAGAATATATGAATTTCTCAGTAGAGATCTGGATTTGCTTCCGAATCAAACTGGCAACCTCCAGATTGGGCTGCACAAAATCTGGCTATATTCCAAACTGACAAATCAAAGGCCCCTTCCACACGAGGCAGTTAAAATGGGCCAAGGCATCCTGTCGCGGAGGTCATCCGCATCTTGGATCGGACTAGGTGTGGACTATTTAACTTAGTTCCGCACCTTAGTCCGATCCAACCCGTCCCCAAGTGGTCCTCCATCGCACTAAGTAAAGACCGGAAAATTCCGGTCTTTACATTTTCTGGAATGCACCATTGTGTTCCTACTTACCTGTGCAGATGCGCAGGCTCACACTAATGCGAGCCTGTGATCAGTGGAGGGCGGGCTGTGGGCGTGGCCAGCGTCAGTGGTTGGTCCACTCCCACGAAGACACCAGAAGCCTCCATTTTGAGCCAGAGCAGTGCGGATCTACAGACTTTGCACTGCTCCGGTTCGCCCTGCACCAATGGAGGAGCCCTGTGGAAGGGCTCAAGGGACAGTGTGCGTTACTTTGGACCCAAGAGAGCCGGTAAGTAACGGCATGGAGCGATTCACTCGCCTCGTGCTGAAAGGGCCAAAGTCTAAACTGACTCTTGTCAGGGCACAATCCTAACTTAGGTACTACCTTTTAATATTAGCATTATTTTTAATGATCTGCATCCTGTATCAGAGCAAGTGTGGTGTAGAGGTTTGAAAATTGGATTGCAACCCTAAAGATCAGGGTTCAATTCTCTGCTTGGCCATTGAAATCCACTGGATGACTCTGGGTGCATCACATACTTTCAGCCCCAGAAAACTCCTTGATAGGTTTGCCTTACGGGCTGCCATAATTTGGAAATGACTTGCTGGCCATTTCTGCACTAGACTGTTATAGTGCTACTATTCCACTTTCAACATCCTATGGAATCCTGGGGTTTGCAGTTTAGAGAGGGGCCTCAAAGACCCCTCCTTAAACTGCAAACCCCAGGATTCTATAGCATGTTGAAAGTAGAATAATAACACTATAACAGTCTAGTGCGGAAATGGCATCTGTAAGGAGAAGGATGTAAATCCCTATTTGTCTTGTTTGGTATGTGGCAACATGAAATCGAAGCATCTATCTCCCTCTTTGCAAGGTATTTTCTGTCAGTGTCAATAAACTTTTTGTACTTGCAAGAACAATACTTACGTGCATTCTGCAAAATGCTCAAATTCTGTTTGTTTAAATTCTGAAAATTGCTCAAATTGTATAATTGCTGTTGTACAATAGCTGCTGCCTCGTTGCATTCATTGTTGCTGTTATGGGTGTTCAAGTCAACTCTGACTTATGGAAACCCACTCCTAGGGTTTCCTTGGCAAGATTTACTCAGAACAGGTTTACCATTGCCTTCCTCTGAAGCTGAGAGAGGGAGAATTGCCCACGGTCACCCAGTAGATTTCCATGGCTGAGCAGGAATTAAACCTGTGGTCTCCTGGAGTCCTTGTCCACATTCAAAGCACTACACCATACTAGCTCTTGTAACATAGTCTTTAAAAAATAAAGATGGGTTGATTGAGCCTTTTGGATTAATCTACTTGTCCTTCTGTCCTTGCTAAAAATTATGCTTTGCTTCAAAATGGGAAAAGACACTGGTTTTGCACAGAGACCTGTTTACATGTTGAAGAAACCATAAGGGAAAATAAGTACTCGTCCTGCTTTCAGCTGCAGGGAAGAAATTTCACAGGGGTTAGTGAACTCTAGAAAGGCTGTCTCAATATTTTAAGACAGCCTGTCTTGTTGAGAATGAGTAATTTAGAACACACTATGACTACATATATACTGTACATGAACTTGCTTTGGAACGGTTGACAGAAAGTATGAAAATCTGCACATATACCCTCCCACATCTTGTCATATAAAACCATCAATCACTACCATTTTCTGTTATAAACACAAGTTGTACTTTTCTTTGCAAGAAAAGGACAGTGGTAGAGCAACAACATGTGCTGGGTAGTAAACACATTTCTTGAAGACCATTCTGTACTATAATGCACACTTGATAAATCTCCATAAAACAGGTAGAAAAAAACCAGAAACTTTTGCTGTTGATAACAAAAATATGCTTTAGGATATCTCCATTTGTTTTCCCACCCAGTTGGTTTTCTCTACCTATTTTGCTGCAATGTATCAAATATATATGATTGAACAGGAATGTAGAACTCAGTGGCAGTTGGTACCTAATGAAGCTTGTGGGCAGAGGGCCAGGTTACCAAAGAGAGGGCTGGGAACCACCAGAAGTGGAGGAAGAGGGATGGGGCCAACTAAATGTACTTAGCCATCTACTTCTGCATTTCACCGTTGCAAGATCCCATTGCCCTATGGGGCACAGATGAGAAACAGAAGTTATGGGATCCATACATGCAGCACACCAGTGAAAAGCGTCTCAGTTCTCCTCCTCTTCCAACTCCTCTCTCCTCCTTAATCCATACTCCAAAAACATGCACAGTTCTTAAGCACTGCAAGACAAAAATAGTCCATTAAAGACCTGTAATGTCCACTGTTGCAAGGATAAACTCACACGCCACTGAAGGTCCAGAACAGATGAAATAAGGTTTATTTCCTTCACAGGCTCCAGCAGAGGATTCAGTGCAAGGTCAAACAAACACAGATGCTTCAGCTCCTTATATACCATGCAGCTGGAATAGAACTACAATTAACTTAAAGAGACATTACACCACAAGACCGAGGTACAAAAAAAGGATGGGGGAATTACAGGACAAAATCTATAAAGAAAACATCACCGATAAGTCCAATAAGTACTGAAAGAGGAAGTAACATGGGGGGGGGAGTAGGATGGGCTTCTGTTTGTAATGGAAAGAAATATAAAATATTGATCAACAAATTTAACAACCTTTATCAATATACTGTATTCACCCACACTATTGAAACCGGGGTGTGTGAGCAAAACGGCAGCCTGCAGGCCTCTCATGCCTCATTAGGCTCCAAAGTGCTGCCTCTGAGGTCCCCCTGAAACCTAAGACCTCCCCCCACAGATCTCCCAATAGAAATTCAGCAATTTTCACCCAAGAGCTCCTAAAAATGGGTCAAAACCACTGCATAGTACAGCAGTTTTGTCCCCACAAATCCCCACATACTCCCAAACCTTTAAAAAAAGCCTAAGCAAAAATGAAACTGGAAGTGATGTGGCATCACTTCCGGTTGTGTTAGGTGAGCTGGTATGGCTCGCCAGGGGGAGGCAAGTCCCCACCCCTTCACAGTTGCCCACCCTGATCTAAACCAAGATCTCTTTCACACTAAGCGATTATTTTACTTTGATACCACTTCAGTTACCATAGCAACATCCAATGGGTGTAGTTTCATGAGGTACTAGTGTATTTACCTGGCGTTGCCCGGGATTTTATTTTCTCAGAGGTAACAGTTGTTAGAAATACCTTAGGAATTACCTTACCTTACCTTAGGAGTTAGATGCGGTTGAAATACATGGATTTGAGATCCTGTGTCTCTAATACCCCAAATTGTGTTGTTCAGGACCTGTAACTTTTGCCCATATTCCCCAATCCAGTCTGTATTCAGAATTGTTAACATACAGAGGTTGGGTTTGTGAAGGGACTTGCAGCTAGGCCTAGTCTCCATAGCAACCAGCCTATTCAATGCTCTATGGCTGAGAATTCTAAAGGACCCTCCCTGGACTGCCAGCCCCAGGATTCCATAGAATCTTCACAGGCAGTCAATCGTATGAGGTCTTTGCCTGCCTGACACAGACAAACAGACAAGATCACTCACAAACTTTGACTTTTATATAATAGATTTAGAACTCTCAGGCATTAGTTTCTCACCAAACTTCCATACAATGCAACCAGGGCACTTAAAGTCGTATCAAAGTGCTATAATCATGTAGTGTCAAAGAGACCCAAAGCAGTAAAAACCGCTAACCCTACTCTCTCTAGCGACCACATCGTGCAACAACTGCAGTCCTACCATCCTAACCCCAATTTCAAGCGATGTCTTTCAAATGCTCAGCCAGTCACCATTACATCCAAGGTTCCACCATACCACTTGCTGTAAATCACCTGACGTATATATATTCTTAATACATGATTGAACATTAGGTTTTATTTTAAATTGTCTATTATATACACATAAATGTTTACAAAGACCACAAAACCTCACAAGCAATCCACACAGATGCCTTCCCTTCCCCACTCCCTTCAGTTTATTGGTGGAATGGTAAGAGGATGTATACGTGTCTGCTTACAGGGAAAAATCTACCTAAGGGAAGTTGCAAGAGGAGGAAAAAGAATACCACAATCATCCAAAAGCAAGAATCCCAGGTAAATCAGAAGGCAGAGGAGACCCCTCAAACAATATGGTAAAGAGTAAGTGCTTGCAGGTACATTATTTTTTAAATATCACTGATCAGGAGATGTTTCACGATAGTTAATTTGATTGTCCTGCAGAAAAACTGCTTCTGGTAGTACTGCTGAAATAAGTTAAGCAGCAGGAACTGAAAATACAGTAGTTCCTCAGACTGCAGGTTCCCAGTGCAATTGATGCAGAAGGCTCATGACAGTACAAATCATCTTGGGAGGTTTTTAGCAGTGGTGATGCTACATTACTTCTTGCCTGGAGGTTTTAGGAACAACGCACCTAAGCAACAGCAATTAATCTTTCCACTTGCTGTTTGTTAAATAACCACTGTTAGTATAATGAGCTATTTTTGTAATGTGTGGATTTTTATTCCGATACATCCACTGCCCACTCTTATGTGTACGTAATATCAGTCAACAAAGGCAGCACTCTCTGCATCTAATGAAGTGGGCTGGAGGCCACAAAAGAGTGTGCCAACCAAAACTTTGTTAGATGTGAAAGTGCTACAACAGCCTTTGCTGCAGATGTAACACAGCTTCTCTGGAAATTCTCTTTGCAGTATTACTTTGATTTCTTGCAAGTTTCAATGCTGCAGGACGCTGGTCACTGCTATTTTATCCACTACTTGCCTTCAACACTACAATAAAAGAGTGGAGTTTTAACAACAGTCACTGATTTTAAAGAGAAAAACCATTTACAAGAAAAGATGCAATGATTTCCAATAATGTTAGTAGCAAACATTTTTATTACTCATTTCAAATATCAAAATTACTTTAGAGATTTCGGGTTCAACAAAAGCCAACAGACAGACATCTGATGCAGGGAATCATTATGCCTCTGATTATTCCCACTAGAAATTTTTAAAAAGAAAAAAAAATGGAATCACACTTCTGGGGCTCTTTTAGACTATACAATAGTACCATGATTCCTTTGTAACTTCCATGGTTGCTTCCCACAGAATCCTGTGGTTTATGCTTTGGTCAGAGCACCCGAAGAGCTGTCTAAAGAAGAGGTCCAAATGCACGCGTGTCTATGTACCTTCCAGTCACCTGTCAGCTTATAGTGACCTCATGACCTCAGTTTTCTTAGGCAAAGAATATTCGTTTTGCCAGTTCCTTCCTCTCAATATAGCCCTCAGCACCTGATGGTCTCCCACGTAGTACTAACCAGGCTGACCCTGCTCAGTTTCCAAGTTGTAAGAAACAGAATTTATAGTTCTGCTGAGAAGCCCAAGAATAAAATAATTGGGGTTAATAAAACATTGGTTCTAGCTTAGCTTTAGTAAGAGCAAGCTAAAACCGCAAGCTTTAGCAAGAATAATATCATGTGGTGAGAGCCCGGCTTCCTGAATTTCTCTGCCCCTCGCTAAAACAAACAGCTTAAGAAATGAATGGTCAGGAGATGGGAGGGGGAGATAGGAGAACCCATAAAAACAATATGTACCGTATTTTCCGGCGTATAAGACGACTGGGCGTATAAGACGACCCCCAACTTTTCCAGTTAAAATATAGAGTTTGGGATATACTCGCCGTATAAGACTACCCCTCTTCCAACGCCCTCCTCGGCTCTCGCCCGCTTTCCCCTCGTTGGCCTCCTCCGCTGGGGCTGGGAAGGAAACAAAATGTTTGCCGGAGCCGCCGCAGCTGCTTCCACCAAGGGAAGCAGAGGAGAAGAGGGAAGAGGGCAGCACCCCGCGCCCGGCTCTTTGGGGCTGGGGGGCGGGTGCCCAGACGGGAGGAGGGCGGGGGAGGCCAGCGCCGGCCCTTGCCCTCCACCTGACCCACCGGCCTGGAGGGAAGCCCTCCTTTCCCCCCTCTCTGCCAACTTGGCCGGACTCTTCACCACCTCCGTCCTCGCCCAAAACACCGCCACTCCCCCCGCCTCAGCGCTCCCTGGCCTGGGAGCTGTAGGCAGGGGTGGGGGTGGAAGTGGAGAGGCAGCGCAACCGGCGCTCGCGCGAGGAGGAAGAGCGGCGAGCGCAAGGAGCCTCGCCCAAAACGCCGCCGCTCCCCCCGCCTCAGCACTCCCTGGCCTGGGAGCTGTAGGCGGGGGTGGGGGGTGGAAGCGGGGAGGCAGCGCGACCAGAGCTCGCGCGAGGGGAAGAGCGGCGAGCGCAAGGAGCCTCGCCCAAAACGCCGCCGCTCCCCCGCCTCAGCACTCCCTGGCCTGGGAGCTGTAGGCGGGGGTGGGGGGTGGAAGCGGGGAGGCAGCGTGACCGGCGCTCACGCGAGGGGAAGAGCGGTGAGCGCAACAAGCCTCGCCCAAAACGCCGCCGCTCCCCCCGCCTCAGCACTCCCTGGCCTGGGAGCTGTAGGCGGGGGTTGGGGGGTGGAAGCGGGGAGGCAGCGCGACCGGCGCTCACGCGAGGGGAAGAGCGGCGAGCGCAAGGAGCCTCGCCCAAACGCCGCCGCTCCCCCCGCCTCAGCACTCCCTGGCCTGGGAGCTGTAGGCGGGGGTGGGGGTGGAAGCGGGGAGGCAGCGCGACCGGCGCTCGCGCGAGGGGAAGAGCGGCGAGCGCAACAAGCCTCTCCCCCCCCGCATCTTCAGGTAAGTGCACAGCACCACCCTGGGTGGTTTCATACGGTGGCTGCATACGGTGGGGATGCGGCCGCGGCCATTTTTGAGCTGCCCCCACTGTATGCGGCGACCGCAAAGATGACACCCGGCGTATAAGACGACCCCCAACTTTTGAGAAGTTTTTCTTGGGTTAAAAAGTCGTCTTATACGCCGGAAAATACGGTAATGTTAAAGAGGGGGCTTTCCAAATATGGCAAAGGAAATGCTTGTAACAAATCAAAATAGAGGGGAAGGGGCTTTTTAGGTAGGCGGACCAGGAAGATTGTGCACCCCAATAACAACAACCTATCGGCGAAGAGGGGGAGGAACCGCGGCTGGAGTAAGGGTTTAAATATAGGATGCTTTAATTACCGGGTGCACTCTCACTCTCTGATTAAGGGGGAGGACGCCGATTCTGCAGAATTGAAAATAAAAACCTTGCTTGCGCAATTGAGGTGCTTGATCTGAGAATCCATTTCAGCCTTTTTATTATTTAAAGTCCTTACTGGCATTTTTAATGAGATCATTATTGGGCTTATTTCTAACAAAGTTCAGATGGCATCTGGTGCCTTTAGCATATTTAGGCAGCTAGAGTTCTAAATACCCCTCCCTAAACTGCCAATCCCAGGATTCCACAGGATGTTGCCATGGCAGCTACAGTGAAATCATAGTGCTATAACTGTAGTGTGAAAGGGATCCTCGGTTCTGGTTTAACTTTTGGTTTTAAATGCTATAGTGTTTTTATTTTGGGCTATTTTATCTTTCTTTTATTGTGGGATGTCTGCAGTTATTGCTTTAGTTTTGCATTTTATATTGTTTAATGTTTTGCAATTTTGTCACTGGCTAAGATGTAATAAATTAATAACTACATTTCCTATGAAAATTTAGTATGTGTTTCATTTTTGAGATACTTGAAACAGAACAAAGTAGAGATGATGGCAAGAGGGACAAAATGCATGGATCCATTTGAAAAAATGTTCATAAACAATATTTAGCAAATGGAAAAATATTTTAAAACGTCTACATTACAAAAATGATTAAAATATGTGCATTCTTGAAAAATATACACTTTAATATACCCAGATATCTCTGTGGGGAGCAGAGGAGAGTCTAACAACCAAATGTGGAAATGGATTGGCTGGAGAATGCCAGGTAACCTGAGAAACACAACCAAAATGATAGATTCCTCACAAAACATCAAACAAAGGGAAAAGTTTTAATCATTATAATAAACCACATTTTCGTATATACTATTTAGTACCCAGGAGTTTGTTCCTGGGCATGAAAATGTCACCAGCCAAAGAGAGAAACAGTTTATGGTTCCAGATTTTGAGAGTTCAGTTATATCTACAGTTTCTACCATTCCCTCATCCCCACTTCCTGTGTGTTCAAAGTATTTATTAATGCATAGACCAAAGGCTATTTGCATACAAAGTATTAAAATGCAATACAATACAATACAAAATGTTAGTATAAAATAATATAAAATACATATATAGAGACAGCATAGGAAAAATACATTAAGCTACATAATGGACATGTGTGAGGGAAATTTAGAATTTGGTTTTATTAAAACATAAACAATAAAACTATCATTAAGTGAGCGCGTCTCCAGAACAATCAACCGCGATATCAGCAACATATCTGGCCCGGATCTTCATAGCTGCCAGAGTGAAAAGAGAGACCTTATGAGTTACGATGGAGTCAATATCAGCAAGGAGATAAAAAATCTTTTCTAAGACAGTATGAGATTCCAAATGAGGCAGGATAGATCCCAAAAATTTGGCTCTTGGATCAGAATATAAAGAAAACAAATAGTGAGGCAGATCCTCTATTTCAGCACTTCCTGTGTGTATTGTCCAATAATCACACAACAGTTTCTCCCCTAAGAGATCTGAAACACATTTTATCGGGTAGAGATGGGCAACTGCAGAGGGAGCAGAGTATATTCTCATACCCCAGGCTGTACTCCTGTTCCCAGTGTAAAACATTCCTGGTTCACAGGAAATTATCCCAAAATATAGCTTACTTTTGCAGTTGCTGTGGTGTTTTATGTGTTTTTGAATGTTTTGGGAATGACACTGGCCAATTCTTAATTGGGAGGTGTGAGATTTTCCATTAATCCCTTTACTGCCACCAACTGTAAGACTTTCCATTAACATTTCTTATATAACATTCCTGAGGCTCAAATGTATAATACAAAAAAAATTAAAATAAAATAAAAAGAAATTGAAACATAACATTAAAGATTGCTTATCTAATACATCCAAATCCTGACTGAGACTACTCAAACTCATCTCTCTTTCTCTTTCTCACTCATAACTGATCCTGACTCCTATCTCTGTCAAGATCAGAGACCTTGGCGGCGAGCCAGCCCAGAGAAGGAAGGGTGAGAGCCAGCAAAGTCCAGCCGGGAGGAGACAAGCAAGCACTTTACACAAGGGAGTTCATTTACCAGAGCATCAAGTGAAAGCCGTAGTCAGAATTCCAAAAGTCAAGGGTCAAGAGATCAATTCAAGGTAGCAGGAACCGGGTGCTGGGAGCAAGGAACAGGCAAGAGGAGGGCTTGAAAGAAGTTTGCCACAAGCAAAGGACAGCTTCCAGGCAGGCAGTTATATAGCCCCAGGCACAGGTGTGGCTAGTCACTGCTTCTTGAACTTAATCAAGGAAGCCCCCCTTTGCTCAGCTCTCGTGAGTCTCCGCCTTGTTTGTGGGCTGATTGGCACAGGCTCCAAACCATCTTCAGAATCGGATCCCTGTTGCCCTAAAGGAGCAGGCAGAGGGACGTCTGCACCTGCATGGTCCATGGCAGCAGGGGGAGCTCTTGAGCTGCAGGACCCATCTCCACCCTGAGCCACAGGGACCAGCCGCTGCTGCTTGTCATCTCCACCCTGAGCCACAGGGACCAGCAGCTGCTGCTCGTCATCTCCAGCCAGAGCCACAGGGACCAACAGCTGCTGCTCGTCATCTCCACCCTGAGCCACAGGGACCAACAGCTGCTGCTTGTCATCTCCACCCTGAGCCACAGGGACCAGCAGCTGCTGCTCGTCATCTCCAGCCAGAGCCACAGGGACCAGCAGCTGCTGCTCGTCATCTCCAGCCAGAGCCACAGGGACCAACAGCTGCTGCTCGTCATCTCCACCCTGAGCCACAGGGACCAACAGCTACTGCTTGTCATCTCCACCCTGAGCCACAGGGACCAGCAGCTGCTGCTCGTCATCTCCACCCTGAACCACAGGGACCAACAGCTGCTGCTCGTCATCAGCAGCTCTGACAGGGGCTTCAGTTATCACAATCTCTGAGCCTGACCAACTCCTCTAACCTTGTAAATTCCTCCATCTAATCTTGGCAGACTCAACTCCCACTCTCTGACTAACTGCCACACACACTCATCTTTTAAAATCCCCCTAGATGTCCAGCTAACTATCAGTCACCTCAAACATACTTTCACCCCCCCATTACAACAAATCCTTAGCTTATTACATCTAATATATAAAAGTCAAAGTTTGTTTGTCTGTGTCAGGCGAAGACCTCATATGATTGGCTGTCTGTGAAGATTCTATGGCATCCTGGGGTTTGCCATTTAGGGAGGGGCCTTTAGAATTCTCAGCCAGAGAACTCTGAATAGGCCGGTTGCTATGGAGATGAAGCCTAGCCGCAAGGAGAAAGCCAGTGTATTCCCTCAGGGACCCAACCTCTGTATGTTAATAACTCTGAATACAGATTGGATTGGGGAATATGGGGAAAAGTTGCAGGTACTGGACAAGACAGTTTGGGGAATTAGAGACACAGGACCTCAAATCTTTCTAACAAATGTTACCTAAGAGAAAACAAAATCCTGGGCAACAGTGGGTATATGTGCTACTCTACTATATATTACATACATTACTATACTTTATCTATTAAATGAAACAACATTTTCCCCTAGAACAAGAGGTCACAGGGGGTTGAGGTTTGTGTGACTCTTGGTGAGGTCTTTGGGGGACTGCAGCAGGGCCCCAAGAGCTGCATGTGGTCTGAGGGCTGTGCTTTCCTCTCTCCCTCTTAGAGAATAACAAGAAGGATTCCATAGCTCTGTCCCTCAGATACACAGCCAAAAAATCTGGAAGCAGACTAACAAATGTTTTCTGAAAGGAGTAACTTTTGTACAAGAGTTGCAAAGTAACCCTGTCTTTATATTTTCTAACTGGGCCCTTCAGTAAAAAAATAACTAAATAAGGGTGCATTCAGACTGATTGAAAAGTCCCAGATTTTGTTCCTGCTCCTTCCAATTTTATACTGGGTTAAAATAAAACAATCTGCAAGGCTGATATAAAAAGCATCTGATTGTACCAGGAGCTGACAGAAAAGATACTGGGATAAACAAAATGTGTACGGAGCTCCAAAATAATCGGAAAGAACAGGAACAAAATCTGGGACTATTCATTCAGTGTAGATGTACCTATACACAGAGGTATGCATCTCTCCCATTGCTATCATTTCTTCTCTTGTACATAGTTTGTTCTTTTTTTCCCTCTTTTTTTGTCGGAAAGACATAAACTAGGTGTGGTGGTAACTAAGGAACTAAAATGATAAGGCTACTAATTTAATACGCAGCTTATTCTGTAAAAGCAATAGGACAATGCAGCACTGGAGTCATGGAGTGCATCAGGAACATGCATGTTCTTCTGTATGCGGCAGGCAATTATGAATGTGTTTTTGTTTTAGGCAGCATGACACTGGGCTTCTAGAATACCCCTCTTTAGGTTCTTTTGTAAGAGCTTGTGACAGATAATTCATACAACATCCTGATATCTTGTTTTGAATGGAGGCCTTATTCTGATCGCTCAAGTTGCACCTATTGGACTAGGGGCTGGACCCATAACTGTTTGGAATTTGGTGAGGGCTCTGGTCTTGGTTTCATCTGTGGGGGGTTGCTTCACTTCTTCTCTAGTGGTGGTGTGCTATGGGGCAAGATCCAGTTGCAGGATAAGCTGGGCCTTGTAGCCTAGGATGTCCCATTATGGAACTTCAGGTGTAGAAGGTTACAGGTAACACCCATCTGAGGGATGGACCTACCTCATACCCAGATGATGGAGAATCACACAGCGGTTGTGCACCTGAGTGGCTTCTCAGTCACTATTTCCTTTGCTGATTCCTGCATTGGGTCGGGAGTCCTATACTGGACCAATACTTTCAATTATTTGGCAATTGAGACTCTGGATCTCAGTCTCATGCCAGGCCAACCTATACAGCTGTAAACATTAAAGCTGTGTCCAGTTCCTGCAAAACTCATGTTGCATGGTTGTTAGTCCTTGAGATTTCCTTCAACTTGCATCAGCCTTTAGCCTTTAGTCCATCGAGGAAAAAAACCCCTAATTGTGCATTTTGAAACTACTTTTTGTGAAAATTCGCTCACACACACAAAAAAATTGGAGAATTTTTTTTCCACAAAAAGTCAGTCAACTAGTTTGGCTTGATATCATAGGAAAACTTTATGTAAGACATCTTTTTTTGGAAGTTAAGGGTTCGGGTAATAGAAAGGAGCTTATTAGCTCCTGAACAAACTGGATTCAGATAAGGACATTCAACTACTGATTCATTTTATTTTGCACCTTTTCTGCTTTTTTTTTCTAATCAGCATATGATGATATGAAACTCAATTCATGGAGGAGTTTTATATTGGATTTTGTTGGCAAACTGGGTATTCAGAACATTATATAAGGGTTCTAGGTTTTTACACAGCTAAACTCTCAATTATACAGAAACTGAGTGATATAACTGTCCAAACAGATTTAAGCTTATAACTGTACTCTGAGATCAGTTAGCCTCCCCCTCCCTCTGACCCTACCATCCTATTTTACTGATATTGTCAACTTTGACTACAGAAAGGCCTTTATAAAGGCTGTCTGAACATATTGCCCTTTGGTGTATAATGGAACTCTTTTATAATGACAGAGATTGTCCTTGTGACAAGCCTGTTGAGGATTTAGCACATGTGATAATTTGGTGCCCTATATTTCTGGCTGAGCAAGAAAAAACTTTTGCAGCTTATCTCTGAACAAGTCCCGGGAAGAATAGGTCACGACAAATTATGTTACTATCTGATAAAGATAAATTTATTACACTCCGAATGGCAAGGTTTAAAGCTTTGGTTGTCAAATCTAAGTTAATGGCAGAACTCAAGAGTTCTGTGGCAAACAAAATAGACAAACTAGGAATCTCACTCTTTTTTTTTCTCAATTAAATCAATTTGCAACTTTTAGGGTGCCCTGTCATGGCAGGGAGAAAATGACTACCAGTATTGCAGCAAGCAAGGGGAGGGAGCGAACAGTTAAGAGGTTGTCTGTGTCAGGAGAGAAAGTTGCCCCGCTGCCTCCCCAGCAGCACAGGAACTGCAGGGTAGCATTCTCTAGTGGCAGCGATTGCTTTCTCTTCTGTTGTCCCACTGCTCCTGTGCACTATTTTTAAAGTTCCTTGTTCTTGTGTAATGGAGCATTATGCCAACATAAATTATCAAGAGGATTCCAGCTATTATGTTAAATATAAAAACACCAAGACTCCAAAAATGCGAAACACAGCGTATAGTGCAAAATGCACAATGGGAATTAGTACATCCTTCTCTAAATATTAATTATTAATGTTTCATCAGCAAAATCCATTGACCAACATCTTTTGAAAAACATGGTAAAAGTTCACTTTGGAATAGAATCAATGACAGGCAGCTCCTTGAAGCTTAAACAAAGAAAAACAGATCTAAACCATAAATGAAGAAGATTAAAGACAAAAGCCTTTTAATCCATAAATCTATAAATAATCCTGTGGATCAAAGGACAAGGGAAGATGGTTGTGGGTTTGTTTGTTTGTTTTTCATGCTGTAATTTGGTGCTGGATGCTGGTAAAGCTTTCTTTTGAAGAGTCTTTATAATTTAATAGATTGTAGTTTCATCACCATAGGCAATATGTAAAAGGTATATTAGATCTATCTCTGTGCATTCTTTTTCTTCAATAACTGCATACATTCAGAAACTTCTTTGTGCTACACATCCATATCATTGAAAAAAAAATGGATATCACAAGATTGTTAAATGGCAGATGATGCTACCTAATTATGGCCAAGATGCTATACACATTGGGCACAGTGTAAATATATTACAGTGTAGTTGTGCTGGATTCCACAGCTGTACCACAGATTGTTTAATGGGTGCCATGGCCTTAAGCTTACCCATAATGCAACAATTTATTAGCTCCCTACCCACCAAGTCCAACGTGTGAGAGATGGCTGTTGGGCAATACTTGTGGAACAACTGCCTTCACTAGGGACTGCATGTACATAACCTCTGAGATATTGCAACTATTTTAGGTTCAGCCAAGGATTTCAGCCTAAGTCACACGGATACTCTAGAGAACCATGACTAGCAGAAGAGTCTCTTTTGCAAAACTCTTGTGGGGGAAATTATGTGTGCCAGAGAGGGAACTAAAGGTGTCTGCTCAGGATGAACTCTAGGTGGATCCTGAATGCACCATACAAAAATATCTTTCTTTTTAAGTCAGGAGGGCTCTGGTTTGTCTAGGCAGTAGCTTCTCTGCCCCTCCAACTGCTTCTAACAGAGGTTAGATACATGATTAAAAAGGAAATGACTTGGTTGCTTTCTGTATTGTGGCCTCAGCGCTAATCAAAGTAATAGGAACTGCTGCAGGTTCTTTAAGGAAACCTTAATTAGCAGAATAGGATCAGTAAAGCATTTGTTCCAAATGCCCTATACCTGGAGAGTTGAAAGATCAAGTCCAGAGCTAAAGAAAAGGCTCCCTAAATGTGTACTCCTTAAGATCAAATTAGCTGCTTCACATTAATTCTAAGCTCTTTTTGTTGGGAAGACTGGTTTCTCACAGCAGTGGGCTAAACACTTATTTAAAAAGCTCAGAAAATAGGCTTGGTGATTCCAAGCTCTATTGTACACCATCATAGATTAATGACAAAATCGGCAAGAAAATGCCTTATCAACCTCCAGCCTCAAAAGTGATCCTTCATGCCTTCCACATGAGTGTGTTTACCAACTTCATGTTTACCAGGCTTGATGTAAGCAGTATTTGGAAATTGTCTCACCTCTGATGAGAAAAGGTATCTTCTATCAAAAAATTCAACCATCATGAGGTTTCATATTTTGGGACCCTTTTTCCTTCCAAAGGAGAAAAGTTTTGCACAGAAGACAAGAAGTCTGTGCAGAAAACAATGTTTTCCCACATTTCCCCCCCAGAAAAGTCCAAAGGGCAAAATTTGAATATACCCCCCACCCCTCAATCTCATCTAACAGGGAGAAAACTTTTGGTATTCTTCAAGTTTGCATGCATGAATGAAACAAGCAGCCATTTACAACCCTAGCCTGAGGCTCCCATGATGGAGGAATGGTGAGAGAGCTTTCTGTTCTTTTCAGGGCAGTCATATTTGCCAAATGCAAAGGTGATGCATGAGAAAGACTTCACTCCCTTCCTTCACTATATTGCTGCAACTAGTGTAGCTGAGTTAGAATGGAGATTTAATTTTTTTTCCAAGCCAGAGAAGAACTAGGGAGGCTGCAAGGCTCCTCCCAAATTAGAAATGATCATAGCAGCCACTGGAGTTCACATTCTGGAAAAAAGGGGAAAACGAAATTTTACGGCATTGTTAGATTCTGCTTGCCTGTTCTGCCTTTC
Source organism: Iguana delicatissima (assembly GCA_948472985.1). Lineage (NCBI taxonomy): Eukaryota > Metazoa > Chordata > Lepidosauria > Squamata > Iguanidae > Iguana > Iguana delicatissima. The sequence continues at coordinate 368,221 of CAOKZL010000540.1, read as the reverse complement.
TGGAGTTGGAGTCTGGGGGTGTGGACTCCAACTACTCATATCAAGTGATCTATAGCACGGCTTTTTGAAGCACATTGAGCCTGAGCATGACACAGTGTACAGTAAAATAACAGCATTTTTAAAAAGGAAGGTACAAGGAGAAGAAGCACTCCCTAGACTGTCACTTCCATTTAAACAAATATGTGGCACATACTTATTATTAGGTTCTCAGATTTTGCTGCTTTGAAATGAATACATTAATATTTAGAGGTATTACATATTCTGGTTTTTGCAATGGAATGCTATCCTATCATCTTTCTACTATACTTTGTACTGCAACAAAAGTTCTGTCAGCAGAATTTATTTACAAGTAATAACAGAGGATGGCCTGTTTCTTCTCTTTCTCTCTCATAGAGACATGGAACATTGCCTTGCAACGGCAACAGCTGGCATTGGTTCAAATGACCACAGTCTGGCAGTGCTGATAATATAGAGTTTTCTCCCTTTGAAATTACAATGACAATTACAACGCTTTGCATCTTTTGTAACCATCATGTACAAGCAAACTGTATTTCCTCACTGGACAGCATTATCCACAAAATGACCTAAACTGGTCTTCTTTCTATTGCTATGAGCTTGCTATTTACACAATGGGTCTCTGATGAATTATTTGAACTGGCTCTTGCAAACATGCAAAATATTATTTTAAGCCATACGCAATATACGTTTATAGGAAAGTTCTATGAACCATGCTGTTGTAAGACATTTGAAAGCTACCTGGAAACTATTTTAAGAGTATCAAGAAAATGAATTGTAAAAATGTAATTTTTTTTTGAAGCTAAAAACAAGACATTCCAAAATAGCCAAGCAATGTTCATTTTGGGAGTGGGGATATCAGTTTTTAAAAAATTACTATATAAAAAAAAAACTATTGCTGTCTTTCAAAATCAGTCCAGTATACACAATTCAACATTAACACAATAATTGGTATTTTTTTGTAAGTCTTCAAGACTAGCTTTACAGAGATTAAATAGGATAATATCTGCCCATTGGCTTACGATCTAAGAGGAAAGATACAATTTCTAAAAAGTCTGGAAAAAAACCACAAGAAGAAACAAATCCAATGCAGAAAGCAACAGTTAAGGCGATCTTTCTGAACTTTATCAAGATAAAGACAAACGAAGCAATTAAAACACTAGTATGGAACACACAAGGAAAAATGCACACAGGTAGGATATAGAATTTCTGTTCTTAAAATGCAGCGTGGAGCTGAGCAATGGGAATAAGGAGTTAGAGGAAAGCAAAAGGAAGTGCAGGGGAGAGAGAGAAAGATGGAAGAACGGAGACAGTTAAAGGTAAGTATGAGTCTTCTGGTATCCTAAAGACCAACAGATTTCTTTTCTCATGAATTTTAATGGATTCCAATCGACTTCCTACATACATGGTATATTGTACTCTATGGGCCATAATCCATAAAAGCTTGTGCTAAAATTATTCTCCTAGTTTTAAATGTGCCACAAGACTCTTGGTAACACTTTGCTCAAACAGACTAACACAGCTGCCCCTTTGAAAACTACTTAAAGGAAGTAAGAGGATCTTGAACAAGCACTTATAAATAAATTAACATGACAGAGTTTAGGGAAGGAATTTAGAAACTGTGTATCTCTGAGACCACTGTAACCTTGGTAGAACAAGTAGATATAACTTATCCCAAATACTTTGGTATGCAAATAGCGGATTCCCAATTTTTCCATGTGACACTCTCCTTACTTTAAGATGAATTCGTTAATTTCTTGGAAAGGGAGTAAATACTGATCAATATGAATGTAAAAATTGTCCTCCCTCAAAACTGCTTGCTGATTCTAAAATTCCATCTTCTGCATTACACTGCATGCAACTGAACTGGTGAGTCAATTCTTAGGAGTATGATATAATGGCAGGTATGGTACAAATATAGTAGCCCCTCCACATTTGTGAGAGTTAGGGGCACAGAACCCTCGCGAAAGTGGAAAAATTGTGAATAACTCCCAGCCCCATGATTCCCCTCCAGAGCTCCCTCCTTCTATCTCTTTGCTTCTGGCCCCAGCGCTGGGGCGAGCAGAGGAGAAAAAAGACACAGTAAAGGGCTTACCATACTTTCCCTTCAAAGGGACAAGAGCACAATTCTTTCCTTCTAGTTATTTCTGGAGGCCATTTTGACAAGGGAAGGGTAGGAGCAAGGCAAGCACCTGACAGAGTTTAGGGAAAGAATTTAAAAACTATATATCTCTGAGGCCACAGTAACACTGATACAACAAGTAGGCATGACTTATCGCAAATACTTTGGTATGCAGTTCACTGCAGAAAGTGCAGCCACATGGGAGAGAAGACATGCCTCCAGCAGTGGGAAGGGGGCTTTGCCCACTGAAAAAGAAAAAATGTGCATTTTAAACACAAGCCTGGCAAGCCTGGGGTGAGGAATGCAAGGGAATGGGAGGAGGAAAAGGGAGGAGGCAAGCACATGCCTCATAAATAATCAAATTTGCGAAGGTCAAACCCGCAAACATAGAGGGGAGACTGTACTTAGAATTAAAAAGAGACAATTATCCTCTGTGTGTGCGTGTGCGCCCTCAAGTTGCCTGTTGATTTATGGTGATCCCATGAATTTTATAAGTTTTCCTTACGCAAGGAATATTCACAGGTGGTTTTGCCAGTTCCTTCTTCTGGAAATATAGCCTACAGCATCTGGTGGTCTCCCATGCAGTGCTAACCAGAGCTGATCCTGCTTAGCTTCCAAGATCAGATGGGATCTGGTGCATTCAGATATTGAGGCCAATTAAAGAGTTACATGCACCTAAAAAAAATCATTCCAACCAATTCCTGTTCTATGGCAAGCCTCTGTATCCACTATGATTCTTCATCCTTGGACAACAACAACCACCCCCAATGAAACCACTAATATGATTCAAATGGAACACATGTAGTCTCAGTATGATACTAGCACAAAGCCACATGCTGCAAGGAAAGACAAAAATTGAATGTTCTTTCATTGATTAAATACTGTAATCTCAAAGTAACAGGAGAGGAAATACACAAATTTCTTTAATGGCTGCCTAGGAAGGATACAATCTACTAGTCTCTGTAGGGGGCACTACAGAGAGTGAATGGATGATATTTAGAAGATAGAGAAAACATGAGTTTTCCAAGTATCTGGAAGAAACTGACTTTAGCTAAGACTAATGAGAAATAATAATGACTATGACCTATATAAATTTAGCCAAATATAAATATGTAATAGCATAATTATGCTGGAGAGCCAGTGTGATGCAGTAGTGGTTTCAGTGTTGGACGATGATTCTAGAGACCAGGGTTCAAATCCCCACTCAGCCATGGGTGACCTTGGGCAAGTCACATTCTCTCAGCCTCAATGCAACAATGCTTGAACTGGGAAAGAATGGGATTCTATTCTAGGTGATTTTACTGCAACTGTGTGTGCTTACATACAACAAGCAAAGTAAACAGCCACCTCCAGAGTCAGTTACTAAGCATGTGTGAACAGCAAAGCAGAAAGAAAAGGGGAAAGCAGATTAGCCTGTTTCACCAGCTACTCTGGCATGTTGAAAAAGCATAGACCCGTAAGTTTCACCACCAAAATCGAAATCATAAGAAAAGTGGAGGCTGTTGAAAGAAAAAAAAATTATCCCAGGATCCATTTTGGAAGAAACTTTCAAGTGGGCTCTAGAAGATTCAGAATGTTTTTGTTTATTTTTGTAAGGCTTACTTGATGTGTTTTTTAAATTTCATATGTGCACAATTTTATCTTTAAGTAACCAGTTTGCTGAAATATATTGAACTGCCTTTCATTTTTTATGGTGTGTCCCTATTAGCTCCATGTTATTTCTATCTCTGGTACCAACCTTTCTGTTAAAGAGGTAAAGCCCAGGAACTCATCTGCCTTGCTAACAAAGGAATACCTGTATTGTTGAATATGCTCCTCTGCAGGCTGCAAAGAAAGCAAAAAACTGAGGGTGATGGAAAAGAGAGGAACATTTGTTACTTACAGTGTTAAAATTTGGGAAGAGTCCAACCGGAGAACTGCCATCCACTGGGAAAGGCATAAATGGTTTGATATCCAGGGAGGGCTGCATCATCAGTGTGGGTGTTCGGACAATGGGAAGTGTAGTGGTGTGGCAGGTAGTGCCTGCAGAACGGGAAAGAAAATGGAAAGAATGTTTTCTTTAAAACAAAAACAAAAACACTACCTTAAATTGAAAATACACTTTTATCCATCTACCGTAGGCATTAATGCCCATCCAAATATTTCTCTGATGTATCCTGGTTGAATTAATATTATTAAGTGTTGGTGGTAAAAATGTATGCAGTCATGAAATCACCACTTTCTTAGAGAAAACACAGAGGATTTCTACCCTGCCAAAAGTGTTCAGATCCTGCAGAGCAGACGTAAGATGCCTAAGTTATGCTGGCAAGTGTAGAGAGGGTCTGTTGTACAATTTAACTACTCTGCCTAAGCCAAAGTGCCATGCAAAGGCACCTCTTGAGACCAGATGTCTTGGCCATTCAATATTGACTGTGTGATTATCACTTAAGGACTCATGCCAAGCTGAAACAGAGGGGATTTTTTCCTTAGTCTCTATGGATAGATTTAGATTTTGCACTTGCATAACTTGGGGTTGTTGGTCTTTTTTAAAATTGGTATCCACTTCTGACTACCGCTCAAAAAGATAGCATGTAAAAGCAGGTTAATTCTGGCATTTCTAGTGATACATTTAGAGATACCACACTAGCAAAACCCTCAGGATCTTTCAACAAAACTATGCAACATTTATGACCAGGAATGAATCGCAGCAGTTTACCTACTATACTGATCTTTTAGTACAAATAGGTTTAAAGTAAAGTATAGTTGTTTTGATTGGAAGCTAGAGTATACTTGGCTCTAAATCCAGCTATTAATTCCAACTACAGTAAACTTATTGAATTAATAAGCCATTCATAAATGTTGACTGGGATTCTGTGAGTCTATTCTAATATGGCTAAGAATTTGATTTTATGTGAATACATAGGAACAGGATTCATTCATTCATTCATTCATTCATTCATTCATTATCATGTCTTTCTACCAATATGGGATGCAAAGTACTTACAACTTTTTAACAATAGAATTAAAAAGTTTTCAATAGAAAAATTAAAACAGAATTAGATCAAATTTCTATTTAAAAACACTAGTTACGAATACAGATTGAAAAGTTTTTAAAAACACATATAAAATAGAAACAACACCTCCAGTTAAAAGCTTGGTCTGCCACATCATATTAAAAGTCAATACCAATACATGTCCAAATATCTAAATATGAAATAAATTAAATTGCTAGAAGCCTAAACGAAGAGTTGGGAAACTTGAGAAATTATTGGACTGCAACTCCCATCATTCCTCACAATTGGTTATACTGGCTCAGGCTGATCGGAGTTGCATGAAAGTCATCAATCCACAGTGTTACTTGTTTTCTTGAGTCCTAACAAGTCTGGCTATTTTTCAGCTAGGTAAGAGCAACTTCTTTCAATCAGCTTTTTCTAGGAGTCAAACAAAACTGGTGACAGCTAGTCCAAGATGCAAGCCAGTGCTTGTAGACCTATTCCATCCTTCCTTTACTCCCTGAGTCAATAGTAGTGCCTATCCAAAAAAGAAAATGCTTCAAAGAAATAAGAATTAGATTTCTATTTCTATAGAGTATCATCCACCTCAAAACAAACCACCTTACCTTATCCCCTCATCCTCTAATCACAACTTTACAAGCCATTTGTAATTCATAAGGGAAATACTGAGAATAGGTTTGGTGGATAAGTGGGGAAAACCTAATTCTTTCTAAATTGCTTGAGTATGTGTTCCCTTTCCCTGATATTTAGAATTTTCTTTTATCTAGTTCTCCTTTGCTTCCTTACAAGTGTGGTTCTACAGTTCAAGAGAAACTACAATGCTTTTCATATTAATTTTCTTTTCCTGTCTAAAAAGCACTGTCAATATTCTGCTCTGTTCTTTGTCATGATTATCCATCCTCTGTTTCAAGACTGCTGAATATTCTTTTCTTCTTGGTATCATGGCTCCGGCCTGTCTTGTTTTTCCTCTTATTATTGTAATTGTACTTACATTTCTATTCCTGGCTCTCTCCTTTACTTTTTCTCCATCTGTTGGAGCTCATAAAGGTTCAACCAGCCCCTTTGTTTTTTATTCCTTATTTTAATCCTTTAGATTCTCCTCTAATGTTTTTCTGTTAATTATCATGTCAGTGCTGATTATTTTCAGTTTTCAGGTTTTTCTTCTGTTATTTATTAATTTTTCACTGTGTCTTCTTGCTGCTTTCTTGTGGCTCTTTGATCATGCTTGAAAGCTACATCTTAAAAAAAGGAGGAATTCCTTGTTTTTCATTGATTAGGAAGTCAGAATTTTTCTTTCTGTTTAAATCCTGATGTAATTTTGATCCTTCTCTTTCCTTATTTTCTCAGAGTGCAACATCTGTTGTGCCTTGTCATTTCAAGTTGACAAATACTGATAAACTAATCATTCTTCATCTTGATTTTTACCATTCTTTGGTCTCTTATTTTGTACCGGATGGATTATTGTAACATTCTTTTGGCTAGTCTTGTCTATTCCAAACTTAAGACACTGGTTGTACATTCTTCTGTTGTCTAGTCTTATTTTTTATGCATGCAAATATGATCATGTTTCATTTCTCTCCACTAGCTTAGATTTACATTTTATATTCATTTTAAGATTCTGCTACTTATTTTCATATGTGTTGATTCTATGGCATATTTTTCTTGCAGTTTCTTTATATTCTTCTTTTTTGACCCAAGACATCATTAGACACTGAATATCATTAAAAATAGATGCTTGCCCTTCCTCCTGTCTTCCAAAATGATATTACTTTCGTCTTCCAAAATACTATTACTTCAACCCCTTTGGATTCTGCTCATTTTTCTAGTTCTTCACTGCTTGTTAAATTCCTATCCCTTTTTCTGTTTCATGTCCCCATGCCTCTTCCTTTATTGCTTTCAATTTTTAAAAACTGTTTTAGTTTCATTTTATTTCTGGCATATTGAGATCTAAATTACACTGCACATATCTAGTGCTCGGCCTGTCTTTCTTACGTGCTAGATGTGGTACATTCCCCCTTGAAGACTCAAGTTCTCAGGCCGGATACATTCCTGGGTACATTCCTTGATAGCAATGTTTTGGCACTGGCTAGGAGTACATTTGTGCAGCTGATGGTAGAGTAGCAACTTTCTGTTTCTAGAGAGGTATGATTTAGCCATTTTGACACATACCTTAGTTATATTTCAAACAGATTGCCCACTTTATGTGGGGCTGCTTCTAAAATATAAGCTAAAATATTAGAAGCCATCAGCTTCTACTGTCAGCTAATCCACAAGGTAGTGGCCAGAATGTTGACTGCTGGCCAATTAAACAGAGCAAACAATTCCCTTGTTCCAGCAAGCTTACTGGTACTATACACAGTTCAAAGTGCTGGTTAGGACCTGCAAAAATCCTGTATGCATTGAGTCCAGGCTATCTGAAGGGCTGTGTTTTCTCAGAGAAGCCTGCATGGGTTTTGAGATCTTCAAGGGAAGTCCTTGCCTCAGCCATCTTACTTTCTGAGGGCCACTCTAGAATGGCAAAAATGCCTGTGGGTTTGTTTTTTTTTTTGGCGGCAGCAGGCAGGAGTTATAGCTGTAGCTTTTTTTCTTTTCCTGATACTGATATGACATTCTTCCATTTTTGTTCCTTGCAAATTTCTGGTAGTAACAGCACCTTTTTACATGCACAGCAGGGTGAGGAGTCCCCCCCCCCGTCCTAGGATTTTCCAATACAAACTGTGTGGTTAATTTCACATGTCTGTATCCATTGCCTTTGTTTTTCCAGCTGTACATTTGGGTGGTTTGGAAACTGCCACAGAGGTTTTCCACTGAGATTCATTCCCTTGTCACATTTCTGGTTACCAGATCAAAAATGTCTCCTTCCTCTTCTGCCTTTCTTTCACAGGCCATTTCCACACTACACTGTTATAGTGCTATTATTCCACTTTCAGCATCCTATGGATTCCTGAGGTTTGCAGTTTAGGGAGGGGCCTTTAGAATTCTCAGCCAGAGAGCTCTTTGGCCTCGGGAAACTACAAACCCAAGAATTCCACAGGATGCTGAAAATGGAATAATAGCACTATAACAGTGTAGTGCAGAAAAGGCCACAGTTATAGTGTTAAAGTAGTATAGTACTTTAGTACTACAACTATAATAATTTAAAAAAGAAATTGTGCAAATCAGGGAAGGCAGATGCTGGCGGAGGAACTTGGAAGGAGGTGCTGAGTTGATCTATCAGTCACTTTATTTATAACCTCCTTTTCCCCCCAAACCTCCTCTTTTGTGCCCCCCCATCTCTCACCTGTCCCTGGAAACTTTCCAATCTTCAGGTGAAAACCACACCAAAAGAAAGGAAAACACCAGAAAATGCCTCCAAATTCCCACCCATCACCCAACCCCCACTCCTACAAAATACCATTTTTTTTCCAGCCACATGTCAGTCAAAATGGCAACCGGAAGTGGTGTTGTGTCACAATAAATGGCAAAAAAAGAGGTACTGGAGTTTATGTGAGAGTGGATGTGGCTCAGCCCACAGGAGTCTTTCAGGGGGAGGGAACTGGCCCCTGTATGTATTTGCACAACTCCCAGATCCTGGTGTATCGTGTATAACATTTTAGGCATTTCAAGCACAACAATCAACACATGATTACAATAAATCCTGAAAAAGGATAGTAAGAGTTAAGTACTAATAGACTCTTGGGCCTTTTCCGCATTTTATATTTAAAACGGGGCGGCGTGTCCTCCAGCGAGGATGTTTACACCTGGGGGCGAACTGGGTCTGGACTACTTAATGTTTGTCTGGACTTCAGCCCGCTCCGGAACGCCCAGAACTGGTGGTTCCCCGTGCTATTGAAAGTCCAATTAAAAGAGGACTTTCAATAGCCTGGCGTGCCCCAGTCTGTCGCTGCCCTAAGTGTAGATCTGCAGGCTTGCGCCAGCGTGAGGCTGCAGATCTTCCGGGGGCGGGCTTCCAGCTGGCGAGCTTCTCCGGTTGGTGGAGAGCCTCCGCCAACCGGAAGCCTCCATTTTCGTCTCCAGAGAGTGTGTAGAGTGGGCGCGCGCTGCTCCGGATCATTGTGGATCGTCGGGGGGAGCGTGCCAGTCCGGTGAGTAATGGATTGCCCTGTTTCCCCTGCAAAGTGCGGAAAAGCCCTTGGTGTCTTCACAATGCTCAGCAGTGCAGCTTCTAGGTTACAGGCAAAGGAAGAAACCCTATGCACTGTGTTTATCAGGATGGATGCCCCATATACATTTTTCCACCCCATTCTCTTTCTGGAAGTCCAGATTAGTTTTTGTAGTAACTGCTTGCATTTATAAAAGTTGTACTTCTGGTTAGATTTTCTAATGCAGCTTGCTAATAGTTTGCATAAATGTCAACTATTCACAATCAGCTTATGTGACCTGGATGCCAAGATGAGCCTAGCCAGCTACTAGCTTGGTATAATGAGGTAGCTGGATGAAAAGAACCAGCATGTTACAGTGATTACAATGTTGGGCTAGGAGTCCAGGAGATCAGTGTTCAAATCTTCACCTCATGGAAATACACTGGGTGACCTTAGGCAAGGTGTGCTCTCTCAGCTTCAGAGGAAGGCCATGACAAACCTGCTCTGAACAAATTTTGCTGAGAAAACCCCATGGTAAGATTGCCTTAGGGTTGCTGTAAGTTGGAAATAAATGACATCTATCTGGATAGTGAAACTGCAATAATGAAATGGACCAAGGCAACCTTTGGTCTCCTTTAAGTTTTATGATTTTCTGTGAAAAGCTTCTCAGAAAAAGATTGTGTGGCTGTCATTCTGCATTCATCAATTAAGTATCTTAAGAACTTTGCCAACATGCAGAGCATTGTTCAACAAGCAACCAAGAGCTGGCAACACTAGCTAAGAAAAAGCTGAGGAAGAAAATGAAACATAGGCCCTTTCCACACGGGGGACGGGGAAACGGGGCAGCGCATGCAGGGACGGATCTTACCTGAAAACTGGTTGCTCTGTCCCTGTGGGGAGCGCGCGTTCGCCGCTCCACACGCTGGCGAATTTCGGCAGCGTTCGGCGGTGCCCAAAATGGCGGCCGGCGACTTCCGGCGGCACTCCGCCAATCAGGGCAGCACGTCAGCCAAAAGCCCGCCCCGGGCAGCTCTGCAGGGACGCGCTAGCGCGTCCCTGCAGTTTCAAACGGGGCGCTACAACGGGTTAGCACGCTCGCGTTTTTTAAAAACCACATGAAATGTGGTTTTTAAAAAACACGCCGCGCCACCCCTTGCGGCCGCGCTAGGGCGGTTTGAGGTGTGGAACCTCCACTCTTCAAACCGCCCTAGCGCACCCCACGGTGTGGATGACCTCCGGATGAGGTCGCCCTAAGCCGTTTTTTTTACCCTGTGTGGAAAGGGCCATAATGTTCTACACTGAATGTATGCCATATTATTTCTCTAGGTAATATCAAGCAGTTAAGACATTTAACGTGAAGATTTCATCAATTATTTTAAAAGAACAGGTAGATGCAAACATAGCTTTTACCACAAGCATTCTTATTTATCATAGGACTATCATAACCGTATCAGTCTAACATGCAATTATCCAGCCTCAACAAAATAGCTACCAAATTCCATAGTTGGCTCTTTTACAGCCTCAGCCAATGAATCAATTGTATTACTTTGGCAACCACTAATGCAGCTTACTAATCCATCTCTCTCGCTCTTTTTTTTTTTAAAGCTCAGGCCACATGCTTCATTATCTTCCCCACTAAGCTCATCAATGCCTCAATTCCCATCAGTCTCATCCAATAATCCTTTCCTGGATGTTTCTCTCAGTATTTCTTCATAATTCCTGTATTAATGAGCAAGCACTATATTATTCATCTTTATTATGCCAAATATTTTTGATTTTTTCAGAGTAAACTAATCTGTCTTCCTCAAGAGCAGCAGCCATTCTTCAGACACAGATACTTTTCTGCCATGTACCTTCAAACCACAATGATGCATATCCAAAATGAAGAGCTTGAGCATAGCAGCTAGATTTTTTCCTGTAGAAAAAAAATGCAACCTTCTCCTTTGCCCCACAATTCCATGTACATCCTTCCTGACCATGTTTTGTCAAGCTACTATATACAGGCTCTCTATCAAAGATAATGTATGGTTTCAACCAACTTTTAAGTTCTAATAGGCTCTCAGTGACTTCCAAAACTCAGCCGTGCATCTTCTAGATTTGCCTCTGTGCAAACCAAAGGATAGCTATGACCTAAATCCAACTGCTAGTCGCAACTAGAATAGCTTGTTGAGTCAACATCATTCAATTGATTCAGTGGGTCTACTCTAGCTGGGACTAGTAATTGGACTTGAGTATGTACAGTTAGAAACAGGAGGAAATAGGAAGAAATCTTGTTGTTGTGATGCTCTGTCGAGTGAACTTTGACTTACAGTGACCCTATGAATGACAGAACTCTGAGAGACCCTGTTAATAACAGCTTTGCTCTTGTCTTGCAATCCTGGCCATGGCTTCCTTGACTGAACCTACTTATTTGCAGTGCAGTCATCCTCAGTGCAGTCATCCTCTCCTCCTCCTGCCTTCAACTTTACCAAACACCATAATCTTTTCTAGTGAGTCATGTTGCTTCTGCATGTCCAAAGTATGACAGGCAGCGTCCAAACACGAATCAAAGAACACGAAAGACACTGCAGGCTGATCCACCCAGAAAAATCAGCAGTAGCAGAACATGTTATAAACCAACCTGGACACAGAATGCTTTTTGAAAGCACAGACATTCTGGGCCATTTTGACAACTGCTATGTCAGACTACACAGAGAGGCCACTGAAATCCATAAACACAGGGACAATTTCAATAGGAAAGAAGAAACTCTGAAAGTAAGCAAGATTTGGCTACCAGTACTTAAGAACACTAAAATCAAGACTCAAAAATATGCCAATGAACACCACCCAGACTCTAGAGGTCCCTCTACAGGGAACAATACAATGGGTTGTTAATGTACTTAACGCACTGTTATGCATATCCCCTGACTAACAAGTCAACCCTGAGTGATTTCCCATTTAACAACAGGCCATCACACAGGTCAACTGCACATGCAAATTGCTCCCTCCATCCGGGGGACTACACAAGTATGTATACTCTGTCTCACTTCCATGCCACCAGATCCTCTGAAAATGCCAGCCACAGACGCAAGTGAAACGTCAGGAGAAAACACTAATAGAACACAGCCTCAAAGCCCAGAAAACCCACAACAACCTATGACAGGCTTAATTTTGTCATTTTGGCTTTAGTCAGAATTTAGGCTGGATGTGCTCTTTGATGTTTTTATCATTTCAGTGGTTCACGGTACTCTCCTCAGGCACATTTCAAACGAGCTGATGTTTTTCCTGTCAACATTCTTCACTGTTCAAGTTTCGCAGCCATGCAAAGAAATCAAAAACACTATGGCATAGGGCTGGAAATAATATTTTTTTTAAAAAAATCAAAGAATGGTCAAAAAACATGTTTTGCAAGTGTTGAGAAACATCAGTGAGAATAATCCTGGACTAATGAGAATCTTAACAGTTTGGGACTTACTCTGGATAAAATTTGCATGTGGTTTTTTTGCACAGAAACCAGCACTTTTTGCACAGGGAACAGAATTTTCTATGTAGGAAATAACATTTTCTGTGCAGAGAATAGCATTTCTGCATAGAAATATTATTTCTTATAAAGAAAAAGCAGTACAAGTTTTTCATGCAGAAAATGCTGTAATTTGGGCATTAGTGGAAAATTCATACATAAATAATTTGCACAGAAAACAGCACTCTGCCCAGAAAACAAAAATATTATTTTCTGTCCAGAAAAATCTGTTTCCTTTGGTAAACAATCACATGCAAATTTTGTGTTGAATAAGTCTCAAACTGCAAACATGCTTCAAAACCTCAGTTTCAAAGACTCTTGCAGCAGGAAGAAAATTGTTCAAGATCCTTTTGTCAAGAAGAGACTTAACAAAGAAAGATATCCCTACTATGGCATGGATGATCCTGAGTGGGACCTCTGTATATGCAAGACCTCTGTTCCAGGAACCCTCATGAATAATGGGATTGGCAAATGCTTGCATCCCATTACATTCAGTGGTGGTGATATGCGCATGCAGACATCAGCATGCCCACACATATGTCACCGCCATTTTAAGTACAGGGACATGAGCATTCACAAAACATGAATTTGTGCATGCAGAGGCCATGGGTGAGAAGGGAGCACTGTATCGTTATGTTTGAGGTCTTACCTAGTTCTGTCATGGATGCCTTTTCAAGTATTAATATTCTGATTTCTTGAACACAGCCTCCATTTTGATCCATGATTGAGCCAAAGTATAGAAAATCTTCAACCATTTTGATGCCTTCCTCATCTACTTTTAAATTATTTTTAAATTATCTAAATCTGTGGTCATATTTTTGTTTAGTATAGGTTTCTTATGTATGTATGTATTTGATATCCTGCTTTTCTCCCAAATGGGACTTGCTGGGTTAAATAACAAGACAATCAAATATTGTGTCACTCTCTTTTCTTTTGTAGCAATTCATAGTTTTTCATGGTCTACATAGCCAAAGGCTTTACCATAATCTGTAGAGCACAGGCTGATTTTCTTCTGAAATTGAGTGCAATCCATTCACCAATATATGTTTGTAATATGATGGCTAGTATCTTTTCTTTTTCTCAATCCGACTTGGTTGTCTACCATTTACCATTCCATATATAGGAACAGTTTTTGCAGTAAAATCTTGACAGTTTCCTTGTCTAGGAGATGGATACACTGTTCCAAAGGTTACTACAATCCTGGATGTCCCTTTTCATGGGGACTGGAACGTATATGAAGTGTTTCTAGTCTGTGGGGCATGGTTTTGTTTTCTTATTTTTTGCCAGATTTTTTTGTTCAAATTGGGATAGATTCCATTTCTGTTGACTGAAATAAGTCTATCAGTATGCAATCCATCCTTGGTGTTTTATTTCTCCCAAGTGTTTTGAGAGCAGTTCCACTTCAGTTTCTAAAATTGTACATTCTTCATCAAAAGATTCTATTGTGAAGGAATCTATTATTCTTTCATCTCTTTTATTCAAGATATTTCTTCCATTGTCTTTTTGTTTGCATTATACAGTGTGTTCCCTAGTTGATCATCTGTACTCTTTATTTAAATTTCCTTTTGATTTTCAGATCTTGAGGAAGAGATCTCTTGTTCTACTTTTTATTATACAATATTCTTCTGTTTTCTTGCACTGATTATTATAATAGTTCTCTTTGTTCCTATGCAGAAGTCATTGAAAGTTACATCTGGATTCTGACCCAGTTTCTGTCACCTTCTATTTTCACTTTCCAACCTGCCCTTAACTGAAGAGTTTCATTAGTCATTTAGATGCTTTTCTTTCTTTTTGGCTACAGATAGTGTCTTTTGAGGTTCTTCCCTCATAATGCCCCTGGTTTTGGCGTACATTATTCTGAAAAAACTTATAGATGCTTTAAAAAGAACTTTCCAAACTTCTTCTTGGATACTTCCCACCATACAATATTAGAAATTGTCATTTATATACAAACAGCAACATTTACAAAACATTTACAACACAGGAAAAAAAATCCAGATATTCTCATGCACACACATAACCTCTTAACTGTCATGAGTGTAATCCTGGGTTCCCTAATTAAATATTCTGTATTCTTTTGGGAGGAATAGAATCCCCTTTTTTATTAAGCCAAAAGTCTGGGTTGGTTTATATGCCACAAACAGCCATCCATCCCAGAAAAGAAGCCACAGGGGAGGAATAAGGTGAGATCCTCTGTTCTGAGTATGTGAGGGAAAACGATGCAGCATCTTACTCCTATACCGCTGCAGTAGGCAACTTCCAGGCATTGCACATAGCTTCTTGTAGATGTGAGAAAGTTATATCTCTTTCTCACCCATTTTTATTTTTCCTGAAAAAGACCCCTGTAATTTCATCATATTCCTCCCTGCTTCAGGCCTAGGAGACATCTTTACTCAAAACTGGTAATGATTAGAAGTTACTTCTAGATTTTAAGAAAGGTCTTCTTGGGCCAATGTTCTCTTGGAGATGCTAAATCCTGGAAAAATGCTCTTTTGTGCTCTATGGGAGTTTTTACAGAAAAAAAAAATGAAATAGGGAGCTATGAGGATCACATGAGAGCTCCTGGCCAGCCACCTGAGGCCCGCAGGCCTCATTTTGTCCACTTCTTAGGTAAAGTTTCATGTTCTACTATAAGGGTTTAGTGTTGCCAGGTTTTCAAAATAGCAGTGGGGAACAGTTAAAATTCATGATTTGCAGGGTTGGCAATCTGGAAGCAGCAATTAACAAATTCATGTTCTACCTAAATATCAAATGAAGGTATTGATTTCAGTTTAGTTAGCCATGTATTTCTCTGGAAAATTATCCATATTCACAAATTACATGGTGCACATATTTCTGTCTTTATGAAGGGTCCATACCCCAAAATACAGGATGTTATATGGAAACCTCTTACAATAAGGGACATCTGCCAGCCCAATAAGAGTCAAGCTTTCTGGACATCCCTTATAATAATCCCTCCAACTGATCTAATTTGGCAGGGACAGTCGTGATTAATCTTGTCCTCTCCCATACTTTTGGCTGCTTTTAAAATATAGTAGATCCTCCCAAAATGTGTGACCAGTATTCACAGTTTCCCTTACCTGCAATCCACTCCAGAGCCATGACTGTCACCACCAGCCAGCATCCTTGCTCTGTGCAGCTGGGTTGAGAGACATGCATGGCAAGGCATAGCTGGGTTTTCCATGCCTTTCTTGGCCAAGGAAGGAAACAGAGACTCCTCCCATAGCCAAGAGAGACATAGGAAACACGGCTCCATGAAACCATATACTTCTCTTGAATGAGGAAGGAGATGGACATTCCTTCCTTGGCTGAGAGAGGCACATGAACCTGGCAGGGTTCCCCTTGTGCCTCTCTTGTATGAGGAAGGAGGTAGACATTTCCTTCCTTGGCTGAGAGAGGCGCACAGATCTGAACAGCCAAGATTCCCACCAGATTTGGCTCTCAGGGAGGCAGTTCCTTGCCATGTCCATGGGAAAGGAAGGAAGGAGGAACAGGGTGGTGGAGTTGCCTCCCTCACTGCCTCACCTGGCTTGGGGGTCAAAATATAGCATTTGGTGTTATCCACATTTTTTGCCATTTGTGTTAAGTCTGGGAATATATCGTCAAAGATATGGAAGACCTACGGTATCCCCGTTTCTGTAGCCTCCTCCCAATTTCTCTCTTTGTGGCTTCTTTCAACTGCTGCAAACTAAGTTCAGACTGCAAAAGTAGTTTCCACTCTATTAATTCAACAGAGGAGAGAAGAGAGATGGGGTGGAATCTTGCCCTTCCCAGTAGGTTCGGGCAAAGCAAACTGATGCAGCCTCTCCTAGCCTGTATGCTAATAACTTTTGACATTTTCTCCACACTCAAATCTTGCTTGGCTACACATGTTCCATTTCTAATCTATTAAATGCTAGAGGGTATAGAACAACAAACACCTGGCAACCTGAGCTCTGTTTAAAGAGTACAATTTTATATATGTCAGGGGGTATGCTTTTAAACTCACCTCATCAGATGTGGTCCTTTCTGATACTTAAATTTCCTTCTCTCACCTGTGATACTATTTACTCCATATAGGGTTTGCTCAACATAGCTGTTCAGAATCTTTCAGCTAGAAACCACCACTGGTAGACCTGAAGAAATAGTTCTGCACAGTTGTGCTTTTGTCTTGGTCCTAGTTATATATATGTATTGTCATCTGGGCCTGTTATCTTTATTTTTAGGCACTAGGGCAACTACCATTTTGGAAGGCATCGCCTGAGAAATAGCTGAAAAGTGAATAAACACAAGCAGTTGTTAATGTCCTTACCTGGCTATGTTCCTACTTTGTGGGGAATTTATCCTGACAGATAATGTGTTAAAATACTATCGCCTTTCCTCCCCCACTGTTTATTGAATGCAAAACTTTCTTTAAAATCTTCTAAGTAAGCCAGTGCCTGTAGTTTGCATAAGCCTGAGAAGCACATTGACAGTTGTGCTTAATTATCTGTAAGTCAGGAGCTTATTCAAGTGTATTCGTAAATACAAAAAACCCTGCTAAAGGCACTCTAACATGCAAATATCATCCTCTCCAAATGTACAGTGAAAAATATATCAGCAGGAAATGAAAAAATGCAAGAAAATGTCTGAAGTTTTCACAGTAGCTTTTACTCTGAGTTATTAGCACCACAGAGTCCAGTATGATATCCACATTCTTTATTAAAATACACATCCTCCCATTTAGGAACTGTTATAGACATTGTTAAAGTAAAGTCTGCTAGCTCATGTCAATAGTTATCAATCACATATTTGATTATAGGAACACACAAATTTTGCAATCCTGAACTGTATGGTTTTAGGCAAAATGGTTTTGCCTAAAAGGTGGGTTCTTGGAGATCAGGGATTTAACAAAAGAAGTGAATGTTCCTTGGTGACTTTAGTTTTGGAGATTTAATACTCATGAGAGTTTGGGAGAGGGAAAAGGAGTCTACAGTCTGAGTTTGGGAAGAGGAATGAACAGTGGGAGAACTTAGCTATTTTAACTGGAGTTGGTTAAACTGAAACAGGCCCTAGTGGAGGATGGATAAAGCAGCTGCTTTGGGGAGGGGGAGATGCAATGTAGTATGAGCAGTCATGTTGCCAGCTGTTGGAGGATCTTTCTACCCAACACTGTTACAGTGCTATTACTCCACTTTCAACATCTTATGGAATCCCGGGGTTTGCTGTGTAGGGAGGTGCATTTAGAATTCTCCACCAGAGAGCTCTTTGGTCTTGGTAAACTACAAACCCCAGGATTCCCCAGGATGTTGACCATGGAATAATAGTACTGTAACACTATAATGCAGAAAGGCCCAGAATTTGTCTGCCTCCATAATTGTCTACTTTAGAGGTACTGGCTAAGCTTCCAGTAAATCTGAGTTTGGATACCCCTTGCCATACCAAAAGAAGAGAAAGGTTTTCTGACTGTGTGATCTGTCCCTCAGCTCAGATCAAAATATGACTTGATGAGAAATTCCTGACCTTTCCCCCACCTTCCCAGATTCCTGAAAACAAACAAACAAACAAATACATATTTTAAGGTCGCAATCCTACGTATACTTAACTGGGAATAAGTCCCACCAAACACAGTGGAACCTACTTCCAAGTAAACATGTCCTGATGCTATTACAGATGTAACACTATACTTGCTTGCCTGGGAGTAAACTGGGATATGTAAAAGACCATACTATTGCTGTTTAAGGAATGATTTACCAAATTTCTTTAAGAGCTTCTCAGAACTCCAGAGGTGTTTCCTAGCAACGTCACTGCAATAGTAAAAACTAGGCTAAACTATACATTTTGTTGCAAAGAACATACTAAAAAAATTAACAAGTTATAGGGGTATCCATAACTTATTTAGAGGGGTAATTTATAGTCCAATCCTCTGAATGTTTACTTAAAAATAAATTTCACCATGTTCAATAGGCCTTAAGGAATGGCAGCTGATGGCTTCCATGCCAACTGAGCAGTGAATCTGCTCTGGCACTTACTCTGAACTTTTAAAGGTGTTATCCAAGGTGCCAAACCCTATCCCCAAAACTGGTTTATCCCCTTGAAGTCTGGATTAAAGTTCAGTGTGAAGCAATTGCCCTAAGGACATGGAAGCCACGAGCTCACTGGTAACACGCATAGGTTCACAGCTTTAGAAGAAAGGTCTGTACTTGTAAAAATATAGTAGCATTTCCTTATTTCTTTCTGTTCTGAGGCCACTGTCAGGCAAGTGTTTCCTTCTTTCTCCCTAAACTTTCCTGACAATACTAGCAGGTTAAAGATAACCAGAGGGGCTGGCTCTATTCACTTCCATCAAGAATGATCACATCAAAAACAGAATCCTGCCAACATTTCCTCTAAAGGTCAGACGCATTTACACCAATGCCCAATCAAATTTGTATGCAAATTGGTCCTAAGCAAGAAACAACACTGGCACAAGAAAGATGTAGCTGCCAATGTTCATTATAATTATGAACATAACAGATGTTTACAATTTAATTAGCATTTAAATCATAAGGACAATTTAGTGTGAGAAACACAGACTGTTTTTAAAACTATTAGTATACTTTAGGAACAAATATCCATTTAAAAGATTTGTAACTTGTCGTCCCTGAAATCCAGCGTATTACACACTGGCTACTACTTGCCATTCACTCCTGTTCTAAAGCATAACTGATACTCCTCCATCCTGTAATGTTAGGCTAGGAGCAAGATACAATTCCACCGATTCACAGGAGAGGAGAAAGAAGACCAATTCCTTTTCAGCCCTTTTCTTCACATCTTCTTCATAAAGTACAAGAAACTGAGGTAGGAAAGGGAGTTTGAAAGGCTTCTGTCTTTAAGTCCTGAACTTATTTACCTCAGCTCTTTCTCATCCCTTCCTTTCAGGTTAACAACTACAAGAAGTTTTATAGAAGAAATGGATTTTTGACACGTACATTCTCACCTTTAATCTGACTTAGGTTAAACATCTGTTTGAAAATGATCTTTATGTGTATGTGTGTTATTAACAGTTTGCTTAGATCTTCAGACTTTTTACAAGCTTAATTACAATGCTTACATTTTTTTCCCTCTGCCCACCTGCCTCCCACCCTTTTCCCACTTCATGTTTTACAGTTATACATTTTTACTTAATGCAAAGTGCTTGTTACAATCCAGGTTTAATGAGAAAAAGGGAGCAGGAGAGAGAGAAAGAGAGGTGCGGAGGTAAAGAGATAGGAAGGAAAAAAATTGATGACCAGAGAGATGAGCACATGGATGAGGGTTGGTTTTTTTTTTATGTCAGCTTCTGCGATGTGCCTTGTTAACCAGTCAAACATTTGAGATAACTCCAATATGTGGTTTGACACAACAGGAAGAGAGCATGCTGAGGATATAAACTGTTAATCCAGTTATCCCATTGTATCCAAGATCTTTTCACTGCTGCTCTGGATGCCAATACTTGTGTTTACAGCTCTGGGATGACTGCAGACTGCCTTCCTCATCATATCCTTGTTACACATGCATACAAAAGAAGATATTTAATGCAAATGAAGCAGTGAAACTGTTCTATAAGTCACAGTTAATTTGTTATTGTTCCTGGGTTCACTCTTAAAGCAAGGAAGTGCTATGACAGAAGTATTTTGGCCACAAGTGACCTACTACTATTCTAGCCTGCAGCCCCTGCGAGTTACCCCCTTCTTGTTTTCTGAGCACCTCATCAAATAATCTAATTGCTCCAACTCTGGCCTTTACGAATTGGCTTCTGTTATATTCAAATACTTCCCTAGCCACTCCCTGTGAGGAAAAAGGACTATATGAAAGTGAAAGCATGGAACAGCTCCTAACAATGCATTCTGAGAAGGAAGGAAGGAAACTCACAGAACACAACTGCAAATAATTAACATATACTGATATAATACAATGGTAAAATCTGTAATGAAAGCATTGAAGAGTACACAAAGCACAAGCCTATCTTAGTTAACAGAGCCTCTGAAAAAGAAGTTCCTTTTTACAAAGTCTTTTTATACTAACTCAGCCCCTACCTTTTCCTTGTATCCTCTGTCTAGCCCCCCCCCCCACTTGGCATTGGGAGGCTGGTGAAGGAGGGCTGGAGCAACACGAGCTTTCTGTATCAGGTTGCAGGTGTCTGCAGTAAACAATGTGATAAAGTTTGAGCTGATAAAGAATGGGCTTCTACTCTAGCCAATCTTTACTGTAGCTGTGTGTGCCTGCCTACAACTGGCAATGTAAGCAGCAGCTGCTTCCAGAATCCCAAAACAGCGCGAAAGCAGGTAAGCTTGCCTCACCAGTTATCCCTAGCCTATGAAAGAAGCATAGATCTATAAGTTTGACCACCAAAAATAGAAATCATAACAAAAGAACAGTTAGTGAATGAAAATAATTATCCCCGCATCCATTGCAGAAGAAGCCTTCAAGTGATCTCTGAAGGATTCAGAATGTTTTTGTTTACTTCTGCCTGACCTGACTCTTTCTTTCTGAACATGCCTATTGTTAGTTTGGGATAAAAAGTCAAACTACTTTTTTTTTTTTGTGGTATAGGGACTTATCTCTATTGATTTCATGTTATTTCTGCCTCCAGTATCAAATTTTCTGTTAAAGAAGTAATACCTAGGAACACATAAACTTTGTTAACTGAGGTGCACCCGTATACATCGCTCTGTGAATTTGGTCAGCCTTTTCCAGCCCTGACAAAAATAAATATAGGACCTTTTGCCTGCAATGCATGCATTCTGTCACTAAGCTAACATCCCTTCTCTCCTCCTCCTCCCTTCTTCCTAGAGGTTGAATAATATCATGGCTAAGCTACTTTGGATGTGATCACTCTAAACAAATATTGTATTACATTCAAACCATTCTCCAAGATTTTCAGTTCTTCTTCCTGCACTACTTTTCTCATTCATCCTCCTCTGTATAATGAACTTTAAATATCCATTTTTTTGGTTTTTTATATTCTTCTTTTCTGAGTCTTATTTGTTTTATAATTTCTTCATCTGTTTAATTCTTCTTCACTGGTTACCCTCTCAGTCGAGGAAGTTCTTACAGCCCTGTGACAAATCCACATCTCCTGTGCTGCTCTGTCTTTTTATGGTAACTTGAGTTAAAGTCCATGATATACTCCAACAATTCATTTAATAGCACAATTCTAATTTATCTTGATTTTCCAGCCAAGCCAACATGTTATTGCCCTTCCTTGATTATGAATGACATTGTCACATATACTTCTAACCTGCAGAACTACTTCTAACTTTTAGGAGGAAGTCTCCTACTCAATGTATACATTTATCTGGAAGGAAGCCCTAAAGAACAAAGTGAGGTAGTTCAGAATGAACTTTCAAAGACAGGCAAATCAGAGTTCAGGATGTAGTGCTGATAAAATATTATAAATTGTGATGTAAGGCTAGCATTGTAAGTATGTTAATAAGAACATCAAGGACTGAAGTACCATTTATTTATTTATTAGATTTGCATCCCATTTTTGACCAACACTCCCAAAGTGGATTATGACATTCATAAAGTGCCACACAAATGGATACATGATCTAACTAAGCACCAAATGATCTGAATTTTTTGAAGTATCTATGGTTTTCTGGTTAGATCTGTAGACTCTGTATAATTCACTGACGAACTCTATCTGGTAGATATTGTACCCATTATTTTGCTTTTAAAAGTTCTTACTCTTCAGTGCAGAGCTACAAAGAAGAGGGATAATCCTAACGATTTCTAAAGTGCAGAGATTAATGAAGTAACATGAAAAATGACAAGAATATGTCAGAATGATAAGGTAGATATTTCAAACATGAACATTTATTTCCATTAATAATATTTTTTTCTCTTTGGTAGACACAGTAATTTATAATTACTTGCACAAAGTAATTATAAATATGTTTGCAACTGGACTTACCAATGTTTGCTCTAACATACTGTCCAAAATTTCCTCACACTCATATTGCCTCAGTAGTATACTTGCACCACAACCAAATGCTTAGGCTGTATGAACACTTAGGTGTGTATTTGATTCATTTGCTATGCAGAGAACTAATTAAAACCAGTCTGGAGTAAACTTTTTGAATTAATTCTTATTTTAAACATACACATGGGCTGGAGATAACAAATTTAAGAAATTTCAAGGAATACAGAATTCAGGAAGGTCATAAATATTCAGCCTGATCCATAACAGTGGCAAAACCTTTGAGAGGGCAGAAAACACTGTGTGC
The DNA here is from genome assembly GCA_948472985.1 of Iguana delicatissima. NCBI lineage: Eukaryota > Metazoa > Chordata > Lepidosauria > Squamata > Iguanidae > Iguana > Iguana delicatissima. The sequence goes on along the minus strand of CAOKZL010000540.1, from coordinate 345,302 downwards.
ATAATTTCCTTCAATAAAGTTGCATTAAGTGAACTAAGATGTATGGATAAACATATAAACGTACATAGGTGGAAAACAAACTAAGGGTACTCCCAGAGTAGGCTTTTATTCTGTAACCACAAAGCACTACTCATGGAATTTTGATGTGAGATGTGTCTAAAGGATGTCATCTTCCATTTGTAAATCTCTCATGTTTTCTTGCTGCTTTTAAAAAAGTTGTTTCCTTTTCCTAAAAAAAAAAAATCAATTAAGGAAACAAAGACAAAACTTTCTGACTGATAGCACTGCATAATGAAATACTCCAAGTCAACAAGGTCAAAACTTACTGGGAAATGGGATATAACAGTTACATTGTGATATCTGCAAGTATACAGCTGACTGCAATACATATGGTATATATCTAGTAGAGCACTGTTTTAGCATTTCAATACTAAGTCATTACTAGGACAGCAGCTGCCGCCACCACCACCAGCAATATAGAAGAAGCAATATGCATGGTTTACAAACTAGAACTATTTATTCTAAAGGGAAAAGTCATTTTTGGTGAAGTAAAGGACATTCCACAATCCACTGAAGTCAAAGGAACTTTGAAAGTGCTATACCATGCCCTCTAACTATCCTGATTTGGCAGAGGCTGTACCAATTAACCCTCTGCAGACTGAGTTCAAACTGCTAATGTAGATTGTACGCAATTAAAGGAGGAGAACAGAGGAGAGGGCAGAATCCTGCCCTTCCTGGATGGCTCAGGCAAAAGCAAACTGCTGCAGCCTCTCCTAATTAGTCCATACTTCTACATGAATAATTTTTGCCATCTTGACCACACTTTCATGCTGCTTGGCCCCATGTGTCCTGGTTTCCATCTGTGAAATGTTGGAGGGTATACTACAGTAGGAAAGAGAAGGTCTATAATCTTTACCCATTCCCCAGGTGACCCTGTGAATCATAGGCAAGTGTCCTACCTCCACATATTCATGTACAGATTCTTGCAACAGTTGTCCTTTAAAAAACAACAACAGAGATATCTTAAAGTCAGAAGAAGAAAGCATCCATAGAGAATGACATTCTCCACCACTGTCTTCCTTGCGTTGCCATTTTAAATGTTCAGTTTATATCCATTCATTGTCTCACTTAGAAGCTGTCAGTTAACAGGAAGTCGAAAAGAGGCTCAGGTTTTGTTTACTCTCTGAAGGTTGCAGCCTTGTTAAACTGCCATATCACTTTGCCCAATCATTTTCTCCCTTTAAATTTTTGGTGTTATTTGCTATGGAGAGAAAATAGAAGACTTTAGAAAGTGGTTCTAACAAAGATTTCAACACACTGTTTCCACTTCTTCAGAGATGTAGAGTACTGGATAGATTTTAAATTATTTTTCACCAAACTCTTGCGACTCTTGGAAAATGCCTCTAAGACACCTTTTGATTTTAAGTACGTGAATGCTTCAAATAGACATTTCTCCACCAGAAGGAGCATTTTTGCGTCCCACCAAGTTGGTGCCAGTGTTCATACCTCTTTCACTCAGTGCTTTTTCTGCTGATGGCTGGCTTCAGTGCTGCCATCCATTTCACCACCTGCAGCCTGCCTTCATAAGCTCAGCAGGCCAGCTGGCAATTGGCAGTGGTGCTCAGCCTGGCATGAACCAAAGAAGCAGCTGCAGTATCTGCCATTACTATATTTATTGCTCCAGAATGTCTCTGAGCCCCATTGTATATTTGTCCTAGGATCCCCCATGAATTCTGACATATGCCATTAGCTGGTATAATGGACCACCAAGACAGGCAGTGGGGGGACTAACAAGAGAAAAAGAGTGATCCACACCTGGCCTTCTGGGGCTTGTAGGTCCTGGCACTTGTCCACACGTCAGGCACAACTGCCCATGTCCATTTTTTATCTCTCCAGAACTTTTATTTCATAGAGACTACTATATTAAAAATTCAACTGACTTTAAAGAAGAAAAAAATGTAAGCCTTGAATTGATTAATTGTAAATTACTGAACAATGAATTATTTCCATATACTCAGACTTGAGGATTACCCCAGCACAGCACTCTAAGTTTCTGCTGCAAAATGTATGACTTGTTCTTTCTACTTGTTACTGTAAAAAATTCACTAGATATTTGAATTCCTCCTAAGGATGTCGTTCATGCACCTAAATTAGCAGAGCAATCCTAGTGAGACCTCACCAGAATGTGAACAATTCCTTAAATGTACAAATACCACAATATTTGTGCTTCTGCCTCAACCTCTAGCCTGATGGCCATTTCTGTACCTGGATAGCTGTTCCATTTCTGAAGCTTCACCTGTTTCACTCCTATAGCCTGTGAACATCTGATCAAGTAAAATACCAAGCCTGTTTAATTATGCCAGGCATCTGCCTCAGTCAACAGTTTGTAGCCAGAACAAGAAGGAAATTGAATAGTAGGTTCAAGGAGATCATGGGTACACAAAAAAACTGGTAATGTGGCTGGCTAGCTGTTACATCTTATCTGTTGCTAGGTAGGAAAAAGATAAGGGTACACTTGAGTATAATAGCAACTCTCCTTTCATACTGAGATGAGAAATGAACACACAGTGGGATCTTTGCCTCTTTTCAATTTCATTTTGTAGGTTTACTATGACACAAATATTTATTTATTTATGTGTGTAAAAATTTAGAAACAATGTACTATACCACTCCAGGTAGTTAAGATCTCTGCTGTACAAGGCCAAAAAATACATAAATGAAACCAACTGTCTCCAGTTTGTGGAAGTGAGAGGAGGAATACAACTTATGAAGCCAAATGTTGGATATATCTGAGCACTTTCCAGGATGTTAGCCAACGAACACAGGTTTAACTTGAACAGACCAGATCTTGGCTTCCGTGTAAACAAACATGCCAAGTGTACAAAAACGGACAACTTAAATTTAAAAAATTAATGGATACACAGAACCATGACACCACACTGAACAAAAGTTTGTTCAGGACCAATGGACAGATCTTTGGCTCATCTGCAAAGGCTTCTTATTGCTAATAATCTGACAATAGCAATTTTGAATAAATGATGAAAAATTAAACAATCCAACAATATGGTTGGCCTTCTGTTAACCACTTACCTCCCAACCTCAGTGTTCTACACCGATAAAAGTAACTGCAGCTCTGATAGCCGATTTCAGCACTGTTTTACCATCTTTGATCTACAGTAGACCTATAAATGCAGGGCTGAAGTCCACGTCTTGTGAGCTGTAGTAGATAATTTGCTCCATTTCGTAGTCAGAATTTTGTACCTGCACCTCCACATGAGCCACTGTTTTACATTTAGTTCTTCCAAGGTTTTTCTTTTAATTGAATTATACAACTTTGACAGGGTTGAATGTTTCTTACTGTTTTATTCTCTGAAGGGCATGTATACTGATGTCACTGTCTAAATAAATGATAACAGCAGCAGCAATTATATATAAATATCAGTCATGAGATGAGAGGTCATCTTATTCACAGCATTGTCACTCCTCATCTCTAAACCAAACTTCCTCAACTTGGTTTACAAATTTCCCCTGCCATCAATACACCGCCACCTAAAGATTTCAGTCAATAAAACCAAACTTAATTTTTATATTGCAATCACCTACTTAATGTGGACATCATTCTCAATATGACTAGTATCTGCCTATGATTACCAAACTTAAAAGGAAAAAGATTTTTTTCTAATTAATCTATAGCAGAGATTTTAAGATGTGGCAAATTATCTTGATTCTGAGAGCAATAAATAGTCATCTAGCACCTTAACGACTAACAGATTTATTGAGTCATAAGTTTTCACAGTAAATCTGCTAACACTGAAATAGCCAAGACACTGTTTGTTGGAATGATTTATCAGACACTCTTCTAGAACAGATTCTCAGAATGCCTTGAAACTGAAGTAACTTATTTCCAAAAATATTTTTGAATCAGATCAGCACTTTGCAAAAGGTGTTTCCAAAAACTATTCAGAACCAAGAGAAAATAAACTCTTCCCCCCGTTTTCCACCTTGATAGCTTTGGAGCACCACCACTGTTCTACTCATGAAGAAGGCTGTGCTGTTTCCTCAGGGACCTATTTTGGAGTAGGACATCAGCAATCCAGAAACAATATTAAACATCCATCTCTTTGTGCTTGCTCAGCATTACTTAAGTTTCAGTGGTATAGAGTTTATTCGCTCTAAATCCTGTTACTAGTTCTGCCTTGAGGAGGCCAACTGAATAATATGGGTTTCCCTATGTATTCATTTACTCTTCAACAATTATTCCAGCTGGGACTAACCTACAGAATTCCAGCTGTCAGGGAATACAATAGCTAAAAAAAATATCACAACAGAAGTTATTAACTCATATGGTTATAGCAGCCAGAATGGTTTACACAAGTAAATGAAAACAAGAAGAAATACCAGAAGTGGATGAGTGGTTAATTAGATTATACAACCTAATAGAAATGGATAAATTAACAATAATATTATCAAAAAATTCAATAGAACAATTTAAAGAAGATTGGGAATTAATTTTACCAATATTTGAAGCTAAATGGGGGAACTTGGCTAGAAGAGGAATAAAAGAATAAAGTGGGGCTTTCGGTAGAAACCTCTAAGGAGATGGGGTGTTAAAAGAATAAATTACTTAAGCAGGTGGAAAGATGTACCAAAATAACATGGATGTTGTGATATAGAAAAATAATTGTGAAAAGGAAAACAACAAAAGAAATATAATTTAATGAGAGAGACCACTCAATGAAAATGAAAATACTAGGGAAAAGGTAGCTGACCTTGGGCTGGAAAGCAAAATATGACAAAATAGAATTAAGTAAGCCATAAGCAGGTACAGTTCTATCGAAAGAATTATATTCGACAAGTTATCGTTGGGAAACACTAACAATGGAATAACCAAGGTGTACAGGAAAAGAGAATACGGGAAGATTTTAGGAGGAAATAACTACGCAACCATGCATTTGAATATCTTGGAACTACTCAAGATAGGATATGAGAAGTTAAGCACTAAGAGGTGGAAAGGAGAAATTATATATGAAGGTCATAGAAAAATATTTTAGATTTCTATGGACTTTCCAGGTTAAGGTTCTTCCTTTTTGAATTTGTTTGTTACCTACAGTTTTGTACAGTAATTTTTGTTGTTATTATACTTTTGAATAAAAAGATTTGAACACAGAATTCCAGCTGTCCTCTTTCACTGCTGTTATCTACTTATATTTCAAAAGCTGGTAAGGAAATTCTTGGACAACTGGCATACAACAGCCTGCAGAGCTGCAAAATGCAACATCCCAAATGCAACAGAAACTGTTCATTGACTGAAAGTAGGTGACAGTCTTTTATTTATTTATTTAGGTAGGGAAATGCTCTTGGTATTTTCACGTTGACTTCCTTACACCACATGGACTTCAGTTTGATGTCTGCTGCATTGACAGATGGCATTTTGACATCTGACACTCTTCCTTTTTAATATTTGTAACCACAAGTAAAAGAAGCTTTGCCTAGCTGCAGTACATTAATAATATAAATGACTGTGTGTTAGATGGACTCTTTGTCGAGGCGAAGCAATTACATATTGAGAACCAGTTGCTGCTATATTTAGGAGATACATGATGGCAGATGAACTAGTGTCACTTATTTTTAACAGGAAGTAGCATGGGCACTGCTTTTTCTCTGAAAATCTGATTTTGTAGACTTCTAAAGCAAACAGATCATTTTGCTGGGGGCAGACTAGTGCCTAGATTGGTCTCTTAAAATGCCCACAAACAATCTACTATATAAAAGTCAAAGCTTGTCTGCAAGTTTGTCTGTTTGTCTGCATCAGGCAGGCAAAGAGCTCATATGATTGGCTGCGTGAGGTGAGAAGACCTCATATGATTGGCTGGCTGTGAAGATTCCATGGAATCTTGGGGCTGGCAGTTTAGGGAGAGGCCTTTAGAATTCTCAGCCTAGAGCTCTTGGGCCTCAGGCCGGTTGCTATGGAGATGAGGCCTACCATCAATAAGGATGCCAGAAAACATTTGGGAGGCATACGTGGGGAAAATTAAAGTGACATACACAACATAGTTACAAGGTCTTCTCATCTCACACAGTAGATTGTACGGGTTCCAGACGTGAGGAATCTTAAAGTTGAAATTCAAAACAAAAAATGCTTCAGAAAAAGTAAAGCCATTGCACAAATTCAACAGAAAGCAAAAAGAAAAGAAAGGGGGGGGGGCAAAAGCCAGTACATCAACATTGCCAGAGAACACAGATTGGATTGGGGACTATGGGGAAAAGTTGGAACAGGCTGGTTGCTATGGAGGCCGGTTGCTATGGATATGATGCCTAGCAGCAAGGAGGAGGACCATGTATTCCCACAGGAACCCAAACTGTGTATGTTAACAACTCTGAATACAGATTGGATTGGTGAACATGGGTAAAAGTTACAGGTATTGGAATATGCCAGTTGCTATGAAGATGAGGCCTAGCAGCAAGGAAGAGAACAGCATATTCTCTCAGGTACCCAAACTGTGTATGTAAATAACTCTGAATTCAGATTGCATTTGGAAATATGAGGAAAAGTTACAAGTACTGGAGAAGACAGTTGGGTGAATTCTTAAGAGGAAAATAAAATCCCAGGCAACACTAGGTAAATAGTAAACAATAAAACATTTCTGTATTTTTTAGCCCCAATCAGCATCACGATGGATGCATGAAATGCCAGGGACAATTTCTGGTATGTTTATTTAAAAGATCCAGAGATCAAAAGAAGGTAAGCATTCTTCTCCAAACCATGGCAAGTCAATAACCATGGCTGGGTTAGATCAGCCTTCATCAATATGGTAACCATGAGATGTGTTGGAAACACCTTCCATCATCCATAGTCAGTATGCTCAATTACTGTGATGTATTACTGCAGTTTCTAGCCAGACTTGGGGGCCACCAGATATCATTTTGATATCAATAATTTGGCCTTCCTTACCCATTCCTTCCCATGTGCTTGCGAGGCCCCCAGACAAGCACGCAAACAGGCTCGGTCGCTAATCACTGGAATATTCAACAACAATACAGGCAGGCCAGAAATAGCCAAACTGCTGCTTCAGGAGACCTCACGGCAAGTGCCCTCATTATGTATGCACGCTACTTACAAAGAACTCCCTGACCCAAGCAGGCAGCTTGACGAGCCGAATACTCAAGCGTCAAGCACCCCGCGTTTGCATATTGCTCTATTGACAATTCGGACCTAACTCAATCATGCTAAATTCTGACCTTTTGGAGGTTTTGTCTCCAGCCCAGAACCCATTGTTTTTCCCAAGTATGGGCTAGCCTACGGCCACAATTTCCCCTATAAGAACCCTTGACTGAGCACTTCTTTGGATTGCTTGAATTGCTGGACTGCCTTGCTGCCGCTTTGCTTGGCGAGCCTTCCCCTCAGTCCCACATACTGAGAACCTGCATATCCACAAACACTATCTTCAGACTGCCCGGGCTTCAGGACAGGTGCAGTATTTCCCATACCAAAAACCTCCTTTCAAAATCCCTCTATCCAACTCCAACCTTTATTTCTCTAGTTATCTGTGTGAGTGTGTTGCATACACTTGTCTGACTGTATTTTAATAAAACACCAATTATTATTTCACATCTGTTTGCTCCTTGACTCGGCCTGACCCTGTAGATGCTGGGTAAAAGATCTCGCTACGTTGCCCTGCCTCTTGCACTGCTAACTTGTGCTCTTTGACTAATTTCCCCAACTTGTACAATTTGGAGAGCATTTAGGTGTCCCTCACGGGACCCCCAGAAATCAGGGTAACAGGTGCCTGGGGGAAAGTGTAGTCCAACATGACATTATGTTGAAGAAGGTAGGCTAGGTCAACTAAGAATCGGACCCAAGCAAGTAAAGTTCAGAAACACCCCACAACACGTATCTAATTCACTGAATTAAACATTGAGATATACAGATTGAGATATACAGAAAAGGTACAACGTAGAGTACCTGTCACAGAGGAGAGAAAAATCCCAGTTTACTACATTACATATTAAATCAGGATATTTCCTCTCCTCTATTACAGGCAGCTCTAAATTGTGGCTTTGTATGCTTATATATTTAAAACACCTCATGCGCTCCCTGGCACACTGTTTTGGTCAGCTCCACAACATATCGGGTTGTTGAATCTGAAGTGGATTCAATCCCTTCAACCTACAATTTTTATCTAACTGATGACTGAACCAAAATGTTTAAGGTTAGGACTGATATTTTAGTTGTTTTCAAGTTCTCAAACTCAGAGGTTCAACCAACAAAGCAGTATAGTGGATATTTTTAACAAGCTATTAAGAGATTGTGTAATAACAATGGGGACAAGCTAAACAAAACTATTATGATTTTATTTAATTATATAGTATATCACTATCTATGATTTATTAACATAATTAATACTGTTCCTTGCTTAGATCTACGAATCTCAACTGTGTCAGCTGTGGTAACTGCTCAGATTTGCTTTCCTTTTCTACAGTGATTTTTTTTTGTTTAACTCAACTGATTTCTCTGCTTTTACATCAAGGATTAACCTCCTTCTATCTGTTTATTGAAATAGGTTAGAAAAGCATAGTCTGCAAATTCCAGGTTTATCCTAATCCCGTTCTTTCTCTTGTCTTTACCTTTATTTCCTGCTGATACATTTTTATAATGTTATAAATGGCAATAAAGAAGCCTGCAATGTGGGCTAAACAGACCCTTTAATGCTTACCTTGGTTATAAGATTATAGCCCATGACATGCTTGGGCACTAGATGTGAAACTACATATCGAGGCATAAATAATTCCTTCATTTTACCACAGTGCTTTTGTGATGGTTGCTGCTAAGGGACAGCAGGCAAGCGATAAGTTGAACAAATCGTACTCCCTGACACCACTGGTTAGCTCTAATTACAGCTGAAGAGAAGGTTTGCAACTTGATTCCAGAAAGAGGGCAACCTACCCAATGACGTCACCAGACCAAATATATCTTAAGGGCCTGACACTGTAAGATTTTTGTGTTGTTACTAAACAGAGATTTAAGCTGTTGGCGATCTCTATTCCGTTCCCCTTCTCCAACATTAATACCATCACTCATGGTAGTGGTGGTGAAAGGATGGGTTGTCCAGGAGAACACATTGAAATAACATCCTCCACACCTAAACACAGAAACTTGTGAGTCTTTGGTGAAGCTTCTCCTGTACGAGAACAAGAATTGAGAAAAATCATTTCACTGGACTGCAGTTTCAAGAATCCCCCCGTCCGTGGCTATGGTGCCTGGGAGATTCTGGGAACTGTAGTCTAAAATAGTAATGTTTTCAAACTCCAATAAGAATAAAGAGTTGAGAAAACTTTTCCAGCATTCAGTTGACACTGACATTTGGCAATGACTTCATAATAATAGGAATATACTTTTGAATTTTGAGATGGGTACTGAATCCGTCCTGCTCACTTTAGTGTTTGGTCAAGAGGAACTCACCCCGCATGTCATGAAAATAAAGTCTTGCGATTTATGTGACATATTTTGTCCCAGTGAAGCAAATATTCTTCTGGACGTAAGAATCCTAGAGGTACAAGTGAAAAGGCAACGTTCAGCTATTCCAAAGAAATGAAAAGAATTGTGATGTCGTGGACATCACAGTTATCTCTGGAGAGGAAAGTCATCAGTACCTGCATGGTTCACAGAACGTAGTGGCATAGCCTAAAATGGACTTAAACATGCTAATTAACTAGGAAGATTATCAGCCAGTGAGAGAGGCTATGATGAATTCTTCAGCTTAACATTCAGCTTAACATTCCAGGGGATAAGGGAATGAAATCATATGGGCTTCATCCATCCTCTTCGCTGCCTAGCCTTGGGAATTGGGGAGGGTGATTTTACTATATCTGCCTCTGTTTATGAGATGAGGCTCTGTTTTTTAGCTTTGGCCTCCCTTGCACATGCATGCAGATGGCGATATGGGATCCTCCAAAAGGCATGCACTCTGTGGACCAAAGCCCTTTACATTTACAACAAGAGAGCGGAGAACTTTCTTTGCTTTGAAACATCTGCTGCATCTACCAATAAATCTTCTTCTACACAATCCATAAATCCACAATAAATTTTCTGTGCCTTATTCTGATTATCCTTGGATATGTTCTGACGGGATGACCTTAATCAGGTTTCTACATGAATACAGGTGGAAAAGTGGGTTAGTGGTGGTCATAGCTTTATTTTTAACTATATCTTTTAACAAAACAAAAGGAGAATTCGAATCAGCAGATTTAATTCTCAGTCTTCTGGCCACCAGCACAAACAAGTACAGTAACAAACAAGGTAATCTCATTATCAAGCAGTAGAACATTTACAAATTCACTAGACTTAACAAAATTCTTCCAGAGGTAGACTCCAACAAATATTTATCATGTGGATCCTTAGAAAAAGAGGACACTGGGTAACATCCCAAACACCCCTTCACAAAGCACACAATATTGTTTCTGTGGACTTTTAAAGAAGAGTCCAACAATTAAACCTTAATTCTGCAAAAGGATTACTAGGTGATAAAAATCCAAATAACTGACATTCTGGTGATTTGATGATGCTTGAGCGCAATCTAAAAAGTCTGAAAGAACAGAAAGTCTTTTTCTAAGCAAGAGATGATAGATGTTAACTGGATCTTTGCTGAGTTGACAATCAAGATCTCTAGTATCTGTTATGCAGGCACTTTCCTTTGAAGAGATAAGATAGAACCGTAAAATTTACAAGCCAAATGTGAAGAGGCCAAAATTAATATCCTGTTATGAGAATGTAGACGCTAGACATGTATTTCAGTCCAAACTGAAGGCCAACACACTTCTACAGAGACAGGAACAGTATGGATGCCAAAAGGAAAAGATTTGGGATTTTTTTCTTTAACAGGCTGACAAAGGAGTTAATCACAAAATGGAAGATTATGCTATCTGGGCCCTGCCTATAAAATTCCATTAATGAGGCCAGGTCACTGCACAATAATAGCCTTGTCTGGAAAATGCACAGTGGGAATCTGTCATTCATGGGAGAAAGCAAATGAACAGCAGCTGAGGATACAGTACATGTGTCTGTACATCATAATTTTGGAAGACAGAGATCTTCCACAGTGTCTTCTAAGTACGAAACAAAGACACATCCTTTTCATAATACTCAAGGGGAGCCAGAAAAAATCAAGCCCTATCCAAACACCCCTGCCTCATCATTTACTCAGCCCTTGGTTCAGTCTTTTTTGGCTCTGCTAAAGAATATGACATAGACCAGTGGTTCCGAACCTTTTCTTTGCTGGGGACCCCATGTAAATATAATCCCTAAGACTTAACTCAAGATATAAATATTTTAATTTAGACTTAAATATTCAAATATTTATTTAAATTTACAAATATTTATTTATTAAAGGCATCTGGAGACTAGGATTTAAATTCCCGCTCAGACACTGGGTGAACTTGGGCAAGTCACATTCTCTCAGCCTCAGAGGAAGGCAAAGCAAACCCCCTCTGAACAAATCTTGCCAAAAAAACCCTTGTGATAGTTTCACTTTAAGGTTGTCATAAGTCAGAAGTGACTTCAAGGCACAGAACAACAAAGTGCTGCTGATGGGGAGAGGTTCTTTGTAGCCATCATGTCTCTCCCTTTTAAAAACTGACTCATGGTGACCATAAGGTTAACCTATCACGAAAGTTTTCTTGGCAAGAATTGCTGCCTTTGCCTTTCTCTGAAGCTGAGAGAATGTGACTTGCCTGAGGTGACCCAGTGGCTTCCCATGGCTGAGTCGAGATTTAAATGATGGTCTCCAGAGTCATAGTTTGCAAATGAGGGAGCAGTTTCAGCACCCACAACCCCACCACCACTCCCACATCCCTGTTGCTGCTGCTGCTGGCATCCAGCAGCAGGGCTTGGGGGACCCCTGTGACGGTACCACGGACCCTCAGGAGTCCCTGGACCCCAGGTTAAGAACCACTGACATAGATAGTATCAGGATTCTGAAATATCTGTATTCATGCAGGTAACAGTACGTGAATTTGATGCACAAATGGAAGTTCACTGTAGAAGATGGACCCTGGCTCTTCTACATCTATGTTCTGCCCACGTACTTTGGCCTCTTCTTTCCAGGCCAGTACTAGCTGGGAAGTTATGTAGTTTATCTGGCTCACCAGCGATTTCCTTTACCTCATTCTCCATGCTTGCCCTATGTTGGCACCATAAGAGAACCACCAGAAAAAGGCCAAAGGGCTAATGAAAAAAATGGAATGATGGTGATTTATCATCATGTAGGTGTCATGAAGAGCCCAATTTGTACTTCCGGTTTCTATATAGAAATGGACTAGGTGGCGGGGGGAGGGCTTTGACTCACCTTGCAGTGGTGGCCAAAAGTTCACTTCATTGCTGGGAGACCAATTGACACTGGGCTGTAAGTTTAAGAAGCATTAACTGTCCCTTTAAACTTGTGAAGAATGCACTGGAGTCCTACCAGTCTATAAATTTCCTAGGGAGAGCAGGTGCTAAATAGGATGGAGATTAATGAGCAATATAAACGGACTACGAGAAAGTAAAATGATCCCTTTATTTTTATTCCACAAAGCACTCATGACTTGAAGGTTTGAGAGTGTTTTACAACAGCATTATACTGAGAAATATATTCAGTGTATCTAGCCTCAGCTGAAACTCCTTACTTACGCAGTTGCTTCCTTGTTTTTTTCTAAGTGTCATGAAGAGTTTTCAGGGACTACAAATCTATCCCCTTGATTAATATGCTGTTCTGAATATTTCTGATCTCCTGGCTGTGGTTCATTTTCCTTTTCCCCCATTCATTTTCCCTCAGTTTGCCCTCATTGTCATTTAGCTCAAGCCAAGTATTTTTGTTGATTATATCTATCACAAGGCCATATCTGACATGATGGCACAATGAGCATTTATAAACAAAACCATATGAACTGACACGGACAATCGTATCATTAAACATCCCTGCCGATGAATAAGTCCATGAGGACAAAGGAGGAAGGTAATGATACTGGGGGAAAAAAATCACCTGTCAAGGGAATAAGAGGCTACCACATAGCATCAAAATAGTATAAAGCGTCCAGGTGCAGGCACTTGTTTATGAAGCAAATATCAGAATTACATAATATTCAGTGTGTACTTATTTTGTGTACATACGTACACTGTGTGTGTACGTGTTGTGTGCACATATCAGTGTCTACATATTTTGAATAAATGTGAAAGACCCATAAGAAACCACATCAGAGTAGAAACTAGCACCAGCAATATTTCCAAATTGTTGGCCAGTTATTGATATGAGTCTACAACAGCTTTAAGGCTTGGTAAAGTGGCCCTGACTTAACAAGATAGGTTAAAACTAAGATTTCCACATATCCGCAAACATCCATCCACAGCTTCAGGAGAGGGAGGGGAATATGTGGAACTCCTGCGTTCCAAAGCAATTCTGCACTTTTAGTTACTGCCTAAGTCCATCCTAAATCACCCATTTAAGCTGAAAGTTAAGCAATACTGACCAGCATTTCCTTTCAGCTCAAATGTGACTAGTAAGGTTTTCATTTTGTGACTAATGTAGAAAACTGACACTGTTTAGCCAAAAATTTTTGCCTGTTAATGAACTGGTAAATAAACATTCCTTCTGAAAAATTGATAATACCTTCCTAATACAAAGCTAACGGGCCCAATGAAAGCCAGATGATCAGTATGTCTTTCCTTCAGTAAGGAGACAGCCAACAAAATAAATGCTAACTGCCTTCATTCATCTACAGTTTAAAAGAACTGCAATTTAAAACAATTACAAATATTTTAAATATATCAATTGCTGTTGACATAGGTTTTTTTTTAAATTTTAAAAAGGGTTCACTGCCATTATATCCTACTGCTTCATTGTGCAACTGGGGATTCTTTATTGCATGACTTATTAAAGACTCACTAGCATAAAGCAATACTTAATGACACATTTATGATTTGAATCATCAGTAAGTAAACAACAAAGCAGCAACACAGGCTTTGAGAAACAGGATGGGAGTGCCACTAAAAATTTTAAATTATGTTGGGAATAACATATGCCAATAAACATCTTATTAATTTAATTTATTTATTATTAATTTAATAAGATGTTTATTGGCTTATTTCCCAACATGATTTCCCACGCATGACCTATTCATTTCTTGTTTTTATGAGAGGCAAATGTGGAAGAATGAAAGGGAAATCTGTGTAATGACCATTCTTCCCATTATTATTACACACCCTCTCTGTTTCACATGCAAACATTCTTTTCACACCCTACACAAACCCTTATGGCATTCATTCCATGCAACAAGTTGGTCAGCTACCTACATCTTTCACAAACAAACCTCTAATAAAATAATTTAAGATCTGAATGCAACCAGTATTCAGACATTTGATAGAAAGACAAGGTATGAATGCCCAGTCTTCACAGGGGTGGGGTGGGGATAACTGTGACCAACTGCAACTTCCCACTGTGATTATATGAAGTGAAACAGAAATGTTCAGAATCATCACATTATAGCTGGCATCCTGTTAGTAACATATGCATGTGCAAGTCCCACTATGTATGTGGGGAAAATTACTTGCCATAATGCAAAGGACATATTCTATTGACAGCAGTGGAAGTAGAGTTGTGCATGCAGCAAAACTGTGCAGTGTAGTTGTGCACTGCACAGTGCGCAACATGCTTGCACAATGGCACCTAATCGTTGACACGTATTGCGTAATGTTGCCATTCTATGTGGGGATTGTGTAGTGGGGCATAGCATATCTGTATGTGGATACATGTTGTCCTCACTTATCTGACAGGTGAAGGACCAGAGCACTGTAAAAAAAATGGAAATGGTTGAACAGCAGAACCCATGCACAGTACTGCAGACAGCATGAAGGATTTATGGAGGCTCACTTGGGACCGACCATGTGCAGACCGCTTGCAAAGTCTCCCAGCCAGTTTAGTGCCCCGCTTTCAGCTCAGTTTGCAAGCAGTGTGTGTGCGCAAGCAGTTCCAAGTGAGGCTCATAGGCAAGAAAGAGCAGAACCCCATCAAACTAATGGAATTTATCCTTAATTTGGAAGTGTCAAAAGAGCGAGTCGTCAGATAAAAGGGCATCAAAAGGCAGGGGCTGTATTTACAGTACACTTAGGAGATGTTGGATTGCAGACAATATAATTTGTATACATAGATTTATCATGTTCTAGGCAATGGCAAGCAGCTGAAGCAACTCTTAGAACTGCTTTCTGAGGAACTAGAATGAAATCTTGTTTTTTTTGAATTTATTTAGTAGTGGGATAATTTTAATATTACTCAAATATGACAATGCACATGTCACAGACCAGGTGACTGCTAGTCTTTTTTTAATACTTGTGATATCATCATTCTATTGGCCTCTTTGCATCTCATTACAAGGTCCTGGCAAATTTGAAAGTGATGAGAAAAGAGCAAGAAAAACAGTTGAATATTATAACAGATATGAGAAAATTCAGAGTAAGGTATGTACTCTGAGTAAAAAATTTAGAAACAGGGATATGGGAAAAAATATCCAAACAGGCTTCCCCTTCCTTAGGATTATATAAAGGAAATTAAATAAAAGAAGTAGGAAGAATGGAAAGAAATTTACAAAGGGATTTAGAGCCAAGCTACGTAAGAAATAGTTAGTGATTCACATTCTTGTTATAGCAGGGGAGTATCACCAATCACCATATGCTCTGTGGAATCTGATAACGAACAGAATTATTCAAGGGAATCCCATTAGTTAACACACTTAAAAATAAGTACTGATGTACACAAAATTTAATTTCTTGCTGATGAAATGGATAAAATAATTCTAAATAGCTATTGGACTACAAATTTCATTAAGGGCTTTTTTTCTGGTACAAAAAAGGGTCTCCCATACTCTATTCCAGGGCTTTCCAAACAGTGTGCCGTGACACATTAGTGTGTCACCTGAAGTGTGTAGGTGTGTCACCTACAATCTGGGAAACGTATGTTATTATTTATAAATCATATATTTTCAAAAATATATGAAGGGTTTTCATGAGATATGTTGTGTCCTCATACATTTTGTTATTACAATTTATTGTATGTGTCTGTATCTCATATAAGGGGTTAATTTAACTTCTGGTTTGCTGGTAAAACTGAATTAGTGTGTTGCGAAATGATGCACATCTAAAAAGTGTGCCACCAACATGAAAAGTTTGGAAGGCTCTGCTCTATTCAGTCCGGCCACAAACAGGCAACACAGAATTGATTTTATATTGTACGCACAGACAGAATCTCCGCTCATTTTAAGTGACATTTTTCCTCAACGATCATAAAATAAATAGTGCATCTAATTAGTGGAAAGTATTCTTGACAGACTAAGAAAAGATTATCCCTGGTTTACAAATGATTTTAGTGCTGAGGTTTTCCCTGAGAGAATACTTAATAACCAGTTTATTGAAATAACTACAGCAAACACAGATAACAATGCAATTCCATTAAACCTACCCAATGTATATTTCCCCAGACTAAGCACAAAACATATTGAAGTGAAGAAGAAAAAACATGAACAGTTCATCAAGAAAAATAAATTTATTAGAAACAGACTCACCTCTAGATCTACTTTCAAATGCTTTACATGCTTGCTCCATGACATTTCAAGTCATCCCAGATGGAAAGGAATAATACGAATTACAATTTATGAACTGCTGGACATCTCTTTAGCTGAGAAATGCCTCCCAAATCTATACTGCTTCATTCATTCAAACAGGCAAAGATTAATGCAACATAGCAGGAGCCAAAAATAAGGTCCGAGCCCAGGTGGTATTGGTTTGGGTACACTTTCTCTGTGTAAGGCTGTAGTGGAAAATAAGACTTTGATGGCAAGACTTTGCAAAATAATAACCACTCCTCATCATATGAACTAAACTGAGTAACATGCTTCACATATTACGTCAGGGTCAACTGGAGGCTTCATGGCAGACAGATGTACTGGACTTGAAATTAACTAAAGCTATGGAGAGCCTTGCTTTGGAAAAGCTGTTATAGGTGTGCGTCCCAGGAGAGTTATGTCATGTAATCATACCCATATTTATTTGGACTATTTGAATCACACACAAAAAAGCACGCAAAGTAGCAGAGCTCGGAAACAATTCATTACTTGTCACTTTGGCAGTTGCACTAACAAGCCTCAATAGTTTTGTCTTTTCTTTTCTTTTCTTTTCTTTCCTTTTGGAGCGGGGGTTTGCTTGCAAACAAGGATGCAATAACTACTTTTCAATGGAATGGGAAGGGGCTATGTGCCCATTACTCATTACACTATGTGTCTATGTGTGTAAGTGCTGACTTTGGCCATTTCCACACTACACTGTTATAGTGCTGTTATTCCACTTTCAACCTCCTGTGGAATTCTGGAATTTGCAGTTTAGGGAGGGGCCCTTTTCTCAGCCAGAGAGCTCTTTGGCCCCAGGAAACAACAAACCTCGGAATTCCACAGGAGGTTGAAAGTGGAATAAAAGCACTATAACAGTGTAGTGCGGAAATGGTCTCAGTCTGAGCAATAGGAGGATGAGAAAGAAGGGTCACATGAGCGGCTAGGCATGTAAGTCTTCTTTGCAGGGAGTTATGCAGCTAGTGAGAAGGCTGCAATAAAGAAAGGGGAAGGGAGGCATAGGAGACACATTAAAAACATGAGCTCAACTAAAGACTTAGTTTGAAGTTTTAGAACACAAAGCCTAGAACCGACGGGAAACATTAAACCCTTCTGATTGACTCAGAGATTGGCGACAGAAGTAGCAAATGTGAAGAAAAGCTGGAAAAGGCAGTTTTCAAAAGGGGAGCTGCCAGCAAAAACAATGGAGAATCCAAACAACGAAGTGTCCTGTGGCACCTGAAAAACTAACATATTTATCACAGCATGGGCTTTCACGGATTAAAGTCCATTTTATAAGAAGCATGCAACTGGAGAAAGAAGAAAGGTTTGAGAACCACTGGTCTATTTCACTGGTGGAAATCATGCAGCCCTCCACATATCCTTGATTATTTAGATTCAATGTCAAGAAAAGCTCTTAGGCTCCTTTCATGTAGCATCATCACTCATAATACTTCTACTCAAAATAGGCTGTCACTATTAATATCCTATTCATAGTTCTGCTTATTAGTGGTTTCTATTCCAAAATGCTACATGGTATTCTGGCATTTCAGTCAGCAGCTGATAAAAAAAAAATGTTTGCATGAACAAGCAAGAAAGCAAGCAAATATGCTCTTTTAACACCTTTCACAGAATCACAGAGTTGGAAGAGACCACAGGGGTCATCCAGTGCAGCCCCCGGCCATGCAGGAACACACATCAAAGCATTCCCAAAAGATGGCCATCCAGCCTCTACTTAAAAACTTTCAAAGAAGGACGTTTAATTCTCACGAACATACCAACCATACCCCTGCTTTAGATACATTTGCATATATGTGTATGCGATGATACTTGGGTTAGTACTGAGCGTCATTGTAAAAGGTCATGCAACATTTGAGTAAATGCTATTCAGTTTATGCCATTATAGAAGTTAAACAGCAATTCCCTGCTAAACCTAAAAATATACTATCATGTACAGTTTATATAACAATGATGGTTGCATCTGGCTTATTCACTGGTATGTCTTCTACTTTAAAAGCATCACATGAAATACCTCAGGGATAGGTGCAATGCCTATTAATGCCAGTTAGTAACTCTTGCCTTGGCATCTGTTGCGTTGCTATCAACAATAACTTGAACATGAGATTTTTAGGTGACAACCTCAGTAGCTATTCTTCTGTTGTGAAGACTCGCTGTTGTTATGGAGACAACAGAACGGACAAAGAGGGATTCTCCTCATGAGACATGCTAGTTACACAGAAGAGACAATTCACTCTGCCATACATTACCTGAAACTTGATTCATACAGATGTGGACACTTGAAATGGAACGGTGTGTGCCAATGTCTGTAAACTGAAAAGCAAATTTAATTTGTGGGGGAAAGTTGCCCATGTATTTTACTACTTCCTTTGGGAAGTCCTGAACGAGCTACTCAGAAATCATCATTACGAAATATTTTTATCTTGTGCTTTCTTGAGCTTATTGTCACAACCTAGTGAAGTACATTAGGATGACAGCTAGTGACTGTAGCACCATTCACTCACTGAGCTTTGAAGCTGACCAGGAATTTGAACCTGGGTCTCTCAGGCTGTAGCTGAATATTCTAATCACTGATTGATGTTACGCTCATAAAATGGTATGTATCAATTCATGAACGCAAATTAAGACTCAGACTGCTTGTCACACAGATGTACATAGCCAGGAGCAATTTTTATGGCAATGTTCAAACAATGTGATGCTTCAGGTATATAATTTGCCAACAAGCAGCTGCAGCTGTATCAGTGGGGGGATTTGCTCACAGTTTACTTTGTCCATATCCCTGAGGATACATATAAGATTTTGAATTAGTCAGGTAAGATTCTGAGTGACTGAGAAGCTTCTAGGTGCTTCAGAATCACAGTTTCATTTTAAGAGGTTGACACATTTGGTCCTCAGCTGTTAGGATAGAAAAAAAAATTCTGACTGTGTTCTAAAAGATAAGAAAGAAAACAAAAGGAATATGAAGGATAACTATTTTCCAAATCTGTTTCCCATGTTCACTTCCTAATTTGGAAAGTGAAGTAGCGTTGTAGTTTGAACACTTTGGGCTTAGCATGGCCAGGCCTTGCCGGTTATAGCTTATGGAGAGCTGCTCAAAAAGGGCTGTTAACCCATTGGAATTTGCACAGTGCAGGCCGCAGAAGAAGTGCACCCTAACTGTAAAAGTTTAATGCAAAATACGACAGCTCCATGATTTTAGTGTGTTCAATGTGACCTTCTGCGCTCTGTAAGTTGCCAAGCTCTGCCTTAATCCTTGCCATCATTTTAAACAGCTGCCTGACTTAGAAAACAAGAGCCATTTATAAGCAGCATCACTTGAGATTCCTGTCTTTATTCCATACTGCATGTTACTGTGAAGTCTAGAGGCTTACTACAATGTTTGCTCAACATATTTAGCCAGAATATTTACAAAAGTGTGGGGAGATCAGTGCTGGAAACTGGGTTGTTCAAGAGTCCTTGAAAATGCTTTCACTTTGAAAGGCATTTGGTTTAATCATTTCTTCACGTGCACCTGGCAATTTCTTCCCTTTCTGCTAAAAGAAAGAAAACGTCACTTGCACATTTGGACTTAGCTAATGGACATGGAAGCATAAATTTAATTACAGTGGGCCCTCCTTACATGTGACTTCCGATATTTGGAATGACCATGGAGCATTGCGTCCTATACTTAAAATGGCATCCATGTGCATGTCACTGCCACTGAATATAATGTGACATGGACATTTACAATTTCTGGTATTTGTGGAGGTTCCTGGAATGCAATCCCTGCATATACGAGGGCCCCCTCTACTGCCACTTTCTTCTACTTTCTCCTCTTGCTTGGACTCTGGTTCCTAGGCAACTGAATGGACTGTGGCTCAAATGATTTGCCAAATTAATCTTATGTCCTCCCTCCCATGTTTTAAGCTGAAAGGCCACTTGAAAAGCTTAAAAAATAGAGTGAGGGAAAACTACGTGTCGTCAATGTTGTGTGTTGTATTTGCTTGAAATCCAAATCACTCACAGATACTATGATGCAGGGATTCATTTATTGTTTGCCTGTTTCATTCAGTATAATATATATAGTTCCAAAAATATACATTTTTTTCAGTTTCACTTTATGAATCTGAACAACTTTTGTCATCAGACTTGTCTTCAAACAGTTCTTCAAAGCTTGTTGTTGTTGTGTGCCTTCAAATGATTTCTGACTTACGATGACCCTAAAGTGAACCTATCATGGGCTTTTCTGGGGATTCTGTGTGTGTAACACACTCAAGGTGACCCAGTGGTTTCCATGGCTGAACAGGGAATCAAGCCCTGGTCTCCAGGTCGTAATCCAACATTAAAACCACTACACGACACTGGCTCTCTTCAAAGATAGCACTTCTCATATTACAGAGGGGTAGCTGTGATCATTTCACCATCAAAAACCATGAAGCATTCTGTGGCACCTTAAAGACTAACAGCCTTATTGTATGTGTGTTGGATGCAAATGCTTTGTAGTTCCCCAAATCTTAAACCACAAAAAAGTCTTCAAATAGTGACAAAGCACTTATTTTGGTTTTGCTTCTCTTCTAGAATCTTCTAGCCAGTCCCCCCTCCTTTTGTCAACTGGAATTGTCCTCTGATGTCCTTCAGATGTTCACCTTATGGAGGCCTTCATCAAAAGTTATAATCATCCCAGATCTGTTGGACTGTTTGTGCAGCCATGTTGATACCTGCCACAGATTCCTTCCATTTTACCTGAGTGGCCTTAAAGACCTTTCAGATGCTCCTCATAAAAATTTGAAAATCAAATCTCTGGCAAGTAGGCCCGGACTTTGCACCTATCACCACCTATCACCACCAGCAAAATTTCCAGTTTTAAAATAACATTGCGTTTTAATTTAGTTTAGAGAGCTTTCAAGTAATCTGATCATAATGGCACACTGGTGAAAACATTTACTGAGAAACAGCGATGGCTAAATGGAAATAGGTATTAACATAAAGGAACCTTACTTTGAAGCATCTGTTGAATTAAAGCTATTCATGTTTTTAACGTATTTCCCCAAAGCATTAATTTTCCTATTCAAAAATGAGTGTTCAATTGTTTGAATAGAAAGTTGTCATGTCAAACATTTTAGAAGCTCCACTTTGCAAACTTTCTAGCGGAGAAAAATCAGCACTATATCTACACTATATCCACAGTATGCAGCACTATATCTACTGGCCCCATCTTGGCCATGGCATTCAGGTTACATCAGTGGATGCTCCTCTACACCACGACCTCTTTATTCACAGGATGTTAGTATATAAGGGATAGGTGGAATGTCTTTGACATACTAACTTCCTATGTACTGGGGGAAAATTTAATGGGCTGGCACTGAAAAGATAATGCCCCCCTCTCTCTCTGGATTCTGATACAGGCTTGTTACATACGAATACATAGACATCCAGAAGCAATGAACAGAAAAGAGCCACAACTGTTGTAACCAGCTTAGATTATGACATGCAAATATTGTGATACACACCAGACAGATACTACAAGGCTGAAATATACTTGGGCAGCTTCTGTTAAAGAACACTGCTTGGCTAGTGACAAGCTGCTTCTGAAAAGCAGTGCACCAGGTGCAGCCCTTGCCCAGCAACAAAAGGCTGTCAAAGCCAATTCTTATCTGTTTGCTCAGGTTTTCTTGCACAGACACGGCAAGTGGTCCTGTGTAATGTGTTTGTTTAATGGAACAGATATTGTTGATGCAATTCTGATAGAAAACCTCTTCACTTTGGCTATTTCAAATAGGTAACAAATCCTCAAATACCATGTTATCTATTCTGTGTGAGCTAGCAGGCCATTTAAATCAGCGTTGCAAAACATAAAATAGATCTTCTGGACCTGCTGCATTTCATTCATGACATTAAAACTTCACAGTGTGCATCTCCTTCCACTGTTGGGGAGGAGACGTAAGCAGAGGTTCAATGATGATTTAAAGACCTAAAATAAATATATGCATTAATATTACATATACGTTAGACGGATAACTGCCTGTGATTTCATTTACCTTTTGTGTTGGGAGAGCCATAAATCTACCATTAGTTCTCTCTAATCCCCAAGACCAGAATAGTGACTTGTGCAGATGAAAGCACACAGAAAAAGAGAGATGCCAGTTTCAACAATAAAATTAGACTAGTTATAAATTAGGTACAGGGTGGAGTTCACTTAATAAATGAAATGCCCAAGCTCTTACATAAAGACGAGGGCTAGAAAATAAATCTTTTACTTTGGCTCACCCTTTCCAAGCTAGAAAAACTGGCTGCAATCAAATCTCTAAAGCACACTTGTATGTTCTGCCCTTTCTTTTTCCTTTGATGCAAACACGGATCTGTCCCAATGCTCTCTGCAGTCAAAATAATAACAATCCAGGCAATTCCAATATGAATATCAGGTAACATTCAGGGCCAAGAGTACCAGGTGAGAAAAAGCACTTCTACCAGGTGCTACAGCATCATCCTTGCTCTTGTATCAGTTACGGCTTCCCCAGTGGATACCTGGAGGGCTACCTGCAGGCACTGTCTCCAAACCCTCAGCTCCATTACGAACTTGTGTGCACTCACAGATAGTATTTTGTGGGTTTAGTTTATTTATGAAAAAATACATTTCTTGTAAAGATCACAATATTTTATATCAATTTGAATCTCAATATGTATTTTGACAGTTACAAATTCAATGTACTAATGTACAATGTATTCAATGTATTTTCAGGCAGGAAAATAACACATTAACAGGTCAGAAAGGATAGGTTTGTCAGGAACTGTGTTGCCAAATGAATTTATCTACTGCTGGGGTTTGGTTCCAGGATCCCTTCTGTCCATGGATATCAAAATTCATGGATGATCAAGTCCCATTATACAATGGGGTAGTAAAATGAAATGGTTATCAACTCAAATCAGTGCTGGATAGAGCCTGAGAGTCTGTAAAATGGCAGGAGGTTGCAGCAGGGTAATGCCCACGCATTAGCATAGTGCTTAGAACAAGGCAAAATTGGTGGCGCAGCGGTTAAATGTCGGTATTGCAGCCACAACGTTGTGTGCTCAAGTCCTGCAGGGCTCCAGGTTGACTCAGCCTTTCATCCTTCCACAGTTGGAAAAATGAGTATCCAGTTTGTTGGGGGCAATTAGCTAACACGTTGTAAACCGCTTAGGGAGTGCTTAGCACTGATAAGTGGTATAGAAATGTAACTGCTATTGCTATAAAGTTTATATTTTGGATCTTTTTTTTTTTTAATATTTCAAGCCTTGGTTGGTTGGACCCATGGATGCAGAACCTGTGAACATGGAGCGTCAACCGTACAGCAGATTCTGTAGCTACACTTACAATTCTTCATGAACAATGCAGAGATTGCACATACAAGACATATCTACTATATAAAAGTGAATGTTTGTCTGCGCATTTGTCTGTTGGTCCGTGTCAGCATATGATTGGCTGTGTGAGGCGGGAAGACTTCATATGATTGGCTGGCTGTGAACATTCCATGGAATCCTGGGGTTGGCAGTTTAGGGAGGGGCCTTTAGAATTCTCAGCTCAGGCCAGTTGCTATGGAGATGAGGCCTACCATCAATAAGGGTGTCAGAAAATTTTTCGAACGTACATGTGAGAAAAATTACAGTGACATACACAATATAATTACAAGGTATTCTTGCCTTACACAGTAGATTGTATGGGTTCACATGCTAGGGAAATCTCTAACCTTGAAATTCAAAACAAAAAATGCTTCAGAGAAAAACGTAAAGCCATTGCAAGATTCTCAAACAGAAAGCAAAAAAAATCAAAAGCCAATACATCAACATCGCCAGAGAACACAGACTGGATTGGAGACTATGGGGAAATAAGCTGGATAAGCCTGTGTACCGTATGGACCATGCCTAGCAGCAAGGAGGAAGACAATGTATTCCCGCAGGAACCCACCTCTTGTATGTTAACAACTATGAATACAAGTTGGATTGGGAGATGAGGATAGTTATAGGTACTGGAATAGGCCTGTTGCTATGGCGTTGAGGCCTAGCAGACAAGGAGGAAGACATGTGATTCCACAGGAACACAACCTCTGTATGTTAACAACTAGAAATATAGATTGGATTGGGAAGTTAATGAAAATTATACAGAAATGGCTGGTTGCCAGCAGCAGGGTGGTTGGACATGTACTCCCTCAGGAACCCAAACTCGTGCAGACGCAAATAACTCTGAATCCAGATTGCATTGGCAAAGATGGCAGGAAGCTTAACAGGAAATGGAGAAGGCAGTTTAGTGAGTTCTAGGAGGGAAAGAAAAACCCCGGGAATGCTAGGTAAATACCCTAGTATGTCTCATAAAAAGAACTAATGTTTGTGGACACTAAGCACCAATTTTGAAACTGTTAATAGCAGTTGTTCTCAAACTTTTTAACCTTGTTGACCCCCTTTACATCGACATGAGGAAGTGGTGCCCCCCACTCAACACAGTATGTTACTAGGAAAAATATTTGTTTGGCTTTCGGTCCACTATGGCGCCATGACAAAGGCCTCCGTGAAGGGGTAGGAGAGGAGGATCTTTACCGGTGGGGTTGGTCCTTTACAGGTAGGCTGCATAAAACAACGGGTCAGCCCAAGCCTTCCCTTGGTATAGGGGCGAGAATAAGGGGCTCTGCAGATTTCTAGGGGTGTCCCCAGCCGTTGAATGTGTGCGAGGATTGCACTTGAGAGAGGGGCGGAATGGGACTAGTATACTGGATAAGCTGAATCAGCCTGTACAGAAAGCCGAAGCCAAAAAGTGGTGCTTACGGATAAACTGCCTTTAAAGAATCTTTGACTGATGAGGTGATTTTATTGGTGGTATACTTATCCCTGACGGACCAGGGGCCAACCCTGAATTAAACGCAAGGGGTAAGGAATTTCTATAAGGGGGTATTCCAAGTATTCCTGATATTAGAGGAAGTGGAGGAGGAGAGAAGTGGTGTTGATGGCGGCGACGCTAGCAAAGGACTCATGCTGGGGAAGGGAAGAGAAAAACAAGCGCTAGCGAGGACATTTATTAATGTTATAAGCTTAATCACTGTCTAGAAGAGAGTCTTAAAGATTGCTGAACAACTTGATCTCCTCGTTAGAATGAAGAAGCACAGTGGGATGGACTGTGGTTTTTGAGAGGAAGAGAGAAGAGGAAGAGGTTCACACGGTCCGAAGAGGACAAAATGACTGAAAGTAATGGCGACGGATAAGAAGCAAGGCGAAGTGTAAAGACTGTGACTGTGACTGGCTGTGTGTGAGAACGGGAGAGGATTGAAAAAAAGTATTAGTGATTTGACAAAATCAGAAAGTAATTGGCCACGGATAAGAAGCAAGCGAAGTGTAGACGGTGACTGTGACTGGCTCGTGGTGAACGGAAGAAGGATCGGAAAAAAAGAATTCAGGAGCAATTTGAACGATTTGTGGTATATGATAGGGATTAAATAAAAATCTATAATATAAAGCTGAAGGAAAGAGACAAGGATAGATGAAGCTGATGGAAATGCAAGGAAATGAGACACAGAAAGGTAACATTATAAGGAAGGTGAAAAGACAGAGGAGAAAGCGAATAGACTCACAAATACATGGGTTACGAGAGGGTATACGATGTAGCTTGTAAAGGGTGTCTTTGTGAAGCAGAGAAAAGAGTTTAGTAATTGCAACATTTTAAGGGTTGGTCTATCATTGTTAAAGATAAATTAAGCCCATTACCAAAGTTTCCCAGAACTGCAAGTTGATTTAAGGAAATTGGAATATAAGACAAGATATATATATATATATATATAATTACTATTTGTTATCATTCTAGATTGATTTAGAGGTTTCTTTTGGGTTTTTTTTCTTTCTCCTTTGCTGTGAGAAATAAGTGGAGTGAGATTATTATTTTTGTTGTGTAGAATTTGAAGTATTAAGAGAATTAATTAACTATACTGTATCATCATTATTATTATTCGGATAGGAATAATGATCCATGTACAGAATTGGAATTTGATAGTTAGCTGTGTATCCATATAGATAGTCACATAGCTTGATAACAAATATTTAGATTATTTGAACAGCTCAATTTATTCAACAGCACATATAGCAGATGAGAAGAGATAAAAATTAATTTTGGAATATTGTATAAGCTGTGCATTAGAGCAATAGCCTACTTGTGCATGTATCCATTTAAAGTTTCGATAGTAAAGGATCCATTTTATCAGCAAAGTAAACATATTGATTACTAGCAATTGATGTCAAAAAAAGTATTTGAAACCAATCACAGAAATTGCCGGTATCAATCTACTCAGTTCTGTGAAGAAAAGGTCCCCAAATGGTATATATCAGAATGTACATCATCGCAGAACAACTAGGTGATGATTCCACAACCACCCAAAGAAAATTATCTTTGTAATGAATAAAGCTAAACCACAAGTTAAATAAACAGACAGGGTGGGGACATTCACAGGTGGTGTTATTAGATGATAGAAAATATAAAGTTTGAAATTAGACAAGAAATGAAGGACCTCAGAGGCAGAGTTAAACAAGACTTTAAGAATGAATTAAAAGGTATTAAAATGGCACTTGGAGCTTGCAAAGGACTGAGAAACACACAGGAAAGAGTTTCAATAATTGAGTCAAAGATGAAGGAAATAAAAATACAGAAACGTAATAATACAACAAGAACGTCTTTTAGATACTAAAAAGCTTTGGGATATTTATAGGTACTATAAATTTATACAACAGAAAAATAAGAGGTTTGGGAGAAAACAAGGATGAAAATTATATTACAAGGTAATTCCACCCTTATAAATTTTTCTCAAACATACCAGAGGAGAAGATGGAGTGGGAAATTGACAAAATGTTTAGAATCAATCGAATAGCGAGTAGAGAAGCTATCCTCCAAGACATAATGGTGCAAATCGGTATGGAAAAAGACAAGAGAAGATAGAATCAAAATAATTGGATAATTATTTGGTAATAAGAAGACAAAAGCAGTATATCTATAAAAATATGTACCTCCTAGGATTTCTAGAGAAAAAGAAACGAATAGACATATTTTATAACATCTTTTTCTAAATCTAGAATGTATCATACCGATGGGGAAGTTGGAGGAGATTTAGCTTTCATTTCGTGAACAACATTTTATAAATATTCAGATAGTTCATAGAGGCAAAAATCTTTATGAGAAGATTTGGAAAGGAACAGTCAAGACAATTAA
Source organism: Iguana delicatissima (assembly GCA_948472985.1). Lineage (NCBI taxonomy): Eukaryota > Metazoa > Chordata > Lepidosauria > Squamata > Iguanidae > Iguana > Iguana delicatissima. The sequence continues at coordinate 317,467 of CAOKZL010000540.1, read as the reverse complement.
AACAAAAGGGGCAAAATAACAGGAAAAGGTTGAGACAGAGAATCAAGTAGTGGGAAAAGAAGGATTTGGATCACATATCATGATAGAATAAGAAGAAATTGCTGTGGGGAAACATGTCAGTAGCTAATAAGTATAGAATCAGGTGAAGAAAACAATTAAGTAAGATTTGAAATTAATATCCTTGCTATGAGTCTGAAGATTCTATCTTGGATATCAAAGGGATGGTAACACCCCAAAAGAAGGAAATTTTTTTTATTATATTGTAAAGAAAGAAACTAGATATCGTATGGATAAAGAAATTCCAGTACCAAAAAGAAAAAGTTCACTTAGTACGGAATAAAAAGATAGGTGTAAAATTTGTTGCAATCCCGAATGTTAAAAAGAGGGGACAAATATTATATGTCAAATGTGGAAATGATGCCCAAAAGAAATTTTAAATATATTTTTTAGGATGTGGTTTGTATATAGGGTTTAATTAATTGGCAAAGTCAAAAAATATTGGTGGTAGGTATTTATGGCCCACATAGAAAACAGGAAAATTTTTATAATACGTTGTGTAGTAAATTCTAAATTTAAAATATATATACCTTTAGATATAATTTGTTGGCTATTGGAATGTGTGATTAAGACTGAAATTAGATAGGATGTCAGGGAAAAAAATAAAGGAGAAACAGTAAATATTTCCTAGTTCTTTTGAACACTATCAGTAATCTAAATATTTATTGGACGTGTGGATATAAATATGGGAAACAAATAATAATTTACATTTATTCAGAGCCCCACGCTTCTTATCACTGAGGATTCACATCACGAAGTCACTGTGTGAATTAGTTAGAAACAAGAAATACTGACACGAAACTTTCAGATCATAACCCAATTTTATTAGAGTTGAAGCAGACAGCTGAGGATTTATTCAGTTGGAGATTGGATGATAAAACTGAGTTTCAAAATGAAAAGTTTGTAAAGAAAGTTAAAGAACATATTAAATTATATTTTGAGGAAAAATCTTAATAAAGGGGTTAAATGCTAGAATTACTGTTTGCATGCGTCAAGGTAGTAATAGAGGGCTGTGTATTCAACAAAAAGCGGTAATTAATAGGAAAAAAAAGAAAAAATTTTCAGAGAATGGAAGGCTATCTAAAGTAAAAAGAGAACTGAAATTATCTCTATGAATACCCAACAAATGAAAAAATCCTTAGGGAAATTAATTTATTACGAAAACGAATAGAGACGAAATCGATTTAGAACTCAAGGAGAAGATGATTTACTTAAAGTAATATAATTTTGAATGGGCAAACAAAACGGGAAGATGGCTTGTGCAGAGATTGGAAAGAAAAGAAGGAGAGTATTGGTTACAGAATTAGAAGTGGAGAACAATACAAACACAAATTCACACAATCACAAAAATTGTTAGGAATTATTACATACATACCACAATTTATATAAAGGCAAGGTCTTCAAGAAGAATTGATTGGATTATATTTAGTGTATCTAGAAGTTAATAAATTGACGGATCAACAAAATAGGACTTAAACAAACCCATTACATTATCTGAAGTGATTGAGGTAATTCAAACAAAAATAAAACTTGGGCCCGGATGGTTTACAACTCAATTCTTATAAAATTTTTCAAATGGACCTAGCACCAATACTTCTAATTTAGAGTTGTACCAGGTGATTAAAGGAAATATACCATATACATGTGGAGGAAGCAATATAACATTAATTCAAAAAGAAGGGAGAAGATCCGTTAGAACACCAATTGCCTATTCCTTTACTACTCTAGATTATAAATTATTTACACTGGGATCTTACGAAACATGAAAAGAGCAGTATCCAAAATACCAGAATACAAATAAATAATTTCTTCCTGGGGACACATGAAGTGCAATTTAAAGATATATAATCAATGTACTAACTTTGTGAAAATCATCCCCAGCAAAAACTATTTCTTCTTTTTACAGATATCGAAAGGCTTTCGATCATTAATTGGTCTTTTCTATTTAAAGAGTGTGTGATAAAACTGGTTTGGGTTTAACTTTTTTAAATCGGAAAGGAACTGATTTTAATAATATACTTGAAGCATTATAATAAATGGCTCTAAAACTGAAAAATTTGAAATTCAAAGGGAAGACTTGTCAGCCTGCCCGTTATCTCCATTGTTGTTTCTTTTAGTGACAGAAGTGTTAATTCTAAAAATTAAGGAAATGATAAAATTAAAGGGATTAGAACACAAGGTAGGAAATACAGCATTAGGGCTTTTGCCAATGATTTGGTAATAACAATGGAATATGAAGATAGTTATCTGAAAATATTTTTAAGAATATACTATAATTTGGAAAATATTCAGGTTTAAAAAATAGTAAAAAAAAACTATGGTGACTACGAAGAATATGACAGAAGGGGCAAAGAATAAGGTGGTTCAAAGTACGGGGTTTACGTTATCAATAAAAGAAGATATTTAGGAATTACAATGACAAATAAAACTTCTCTACCTCTTTAAGAATAATTATTTCGAAAATATGGAATGAAATTGCTAAGGATTTGAAAACTTGGAGAAATTTAAAATTATCGTGGTTAGGTAATATATACAATTTAAATAGGCAGTTTTACCAAGGCTGTCTTTTTGTTTCAAAAATATCCCGATTATACAAAATGAAAAGGTAATAAAAAATTGGCAAAATAAATTAAAATAAATTTATATATGGTATGGAACAAACTTAGGGTCTAAATGTGAAGACAACAAGACGAGAGGTATAGAGGGGTTGCCACCTAACTCTGCCATACTCATCATCACGCGTGTGCCTTAAATTGGATTCGCTGATTGGATTAAATTAGAAGATATTAAATTATTAAGAGTAGATAGAGGGTGATGGATTAGGAGGGGTCCTGTATTGACCATATTTTGGTTTGAATAAGAGAGAAATAATAAGGAATTCATAGGATTATCTTAGGAAAGCTCTTTTTAAAGTTTGCAAAAATATGAGTACGAAGCTGGACACACCCAATGGTCTTGACATGAGGCTTTCTATAAGAGGGAAAGAGATCCAATTAGTATAAGTGGATAAAATATGCAGATGATATCAATACAACAACAAAAACAAATCAGAGTTATGTAGAAACAGAGTATGAATAATTCAGAATGGAATCATGGTTATTATATAGGCAGATGCTGTGAAAATTAAAAATTGATATAAAAATTAGGGATTATCAATTAGTAGAGGAAGAGTTAAATGCAGTGTTATATGGAAAGAGTATGAAAGTAATTTCTAGATACTTCTATAGGATTTTATTAAAGTGGTATACTGAGGATGAAGTTGTAGAGCCTTTAATGATTAAATGGGCCCCAAAACTGCAATTACTGAGAATCATGATGAAACAATGGGAGCGGCTATGGACTAAAACGATGAAATATACACTTTGTTGATATTAAGGAGAATATATATAGATGTATCTTCGTGGCATTTAACCCCACAACATCTAAGTAATGAGACATAGATACTCAACAAATGCTGGAAATGTGAAGAAGATGATAGGATCATTTTTTCATGGTATGGCTGGTCATGTAAAATAATGAAAAAATATTGGAAACAGGTACATAGGCGGATATAAAACGATATTAATAATATCCATTTAAACCACACCTAGTATATTGTTATCGATGTGGGGGAAGGATCTTGATATAAGACAGCGGGAAAACAATTATTTTATAATACCACAGAAGCGGCAAGGCTAGTTATAGCGCGTGAGATGGGAAAGCAAAGGGTTGCACCGTTGATAGGAGTGGAGTTGAAATTAATAGAGGTGATTAAATGGATAAACTAACAGGTAATATCAACAGTAGAGAAAAGTAAGAAGTACCATCCTCAAGACAATGGGGAGAAAAGTACTACAATATATCAAAAATTCATGAGGAGTAAAGAGAATGGGTTCAACTTTTGGTTGGAATCTTGTTAGGGGTATTTTAAATTGGATTTGGAAAGGGATGCCAATTTGATAGAAGGATGATTAACTGACTCAAAAGTCAAAGACGGAAGTTGGGGATTTAGCCAGGGTAGCCCACAAGTCAAACAGTGTGTTTGAGTTTGGTAAATATGTGTTGTATTTTTTGTTGGGGAAGGTATGTGGATGAGTATATACTATTTTTGTTTTTTGTTTTTTATTTTTCTTCTTCTTCTTCTTTTCTTTGTGTGTCTGTTTTTTTTTTTTTTTGATGTGTTAGTATTTTGAGTAAATTTTGTGCAAATATGTATAATTAATGTTCTCTTTTTTTAAATAATAAAATTAATAAAAAATTAAAAAATATTCTGTTTATATGTGTGCATTTTCATTCACACATTGACTAAGCATCAGTATCTTAAGGATTCATAAGGAAAATACCCTTTAACTACAGTAATTTTACTTAATTTTTTTTAAAGTAATCAATATTAATACAATCGCTGTTTTAATGTTTGCTGGGTAATAGTTTTCTCAAGTTATGTTTAAAGTTACAATATGCTTTATCTTAGCTTCCTCTTTCCTCCATCTCCCTGTCCCCATCCCCTTCCTCCTCATGCCTGAGTGAAGCAGGTACTGTAGAACTTAGCTTCCAAAACATTCGTTGCCCTCCCATTATTTGCATCACTGCATCCTACAGTCATTTGCAATGAACTTTTGTTCATCTAGACTGATTAGCAGCTGTTGAAACAACATGGAAATTCTCTTCCAAATAAACTCTTTTTCCCATGTCAAATTCCTGTCTCCTACTGGAAGAACCTATCAGATGTGTCAGCTAAAGGAGTTCTTCAGCATAAGGGATCATACTAATTGCACAGCAAGGCAACTGACTGAGTTGTTAGTGGCTCTCCAGCAGAAAGACAGCTGTAAAAACATCGTTTCCTTTTTCTGTAAGCTGTTACGTTCCTCTTTCTAATGCTTTTCTGGATGTCTTAGAAGGCCAAAACAGAATGAGAAAGTTTAAAGATAGCTGCCTAAGTTTACCTTGAATGCAATAGTGTAATTTTATCCACTGGAACCGTGGGATAATATTGCAATCTTTGCCTTCAGCTATAGCTCTTATCCTGGGACCAGGAGGCCCAGATCTGCAATTTTCATTTTAAAAATGTTTCATTGTCAAATAGATAGATAGACAGTCAGACGGACAGACAGACAGATTACTTTGGAGTAATACAAATTGCAGGCTCAGGTTCCCTTAACTGAGTCCAGACTGGGACCACAACTAGTAGTAAAGGGATAATACTATCAACCTCTACATGCTAGGTCCTATTAATAATAATGTAAATAAGAAAAAAAAAAGCCACAGTTGATAGTTACCTCTCCAAGGTATTATCTACTACTCTTGAAACAAAAACACCTCCATTAACAATTCAGTCAACAGAACTACCACTGCTGTTCTATTGAGTCCCCATGGTCACAGTAGAGCTATTCGGCTTAACCAAAGTGACCAAGAAAACAAGTCAATACGATCAGCCCTCCATATTTGCAGGTTTGACTTTCACAGGTTACTTGCAAATTTCCGCAAGCTCTGCACGCTCTACCTCAAGTGCTTCTTTTCCAGGGGAACCTTCCCTCTCAGCTCTGATCAGGCTATGCAGCCCTTTAAAAACCCACCTCTGGTCCTCCTCTTCCTCCACTAGCCACTTTCTGGCCAGCTAAGGATGGCTCACAGTCCAGTTTTTCAGCACCACAAACCCTCTCCTAATGCCCCACACACACCCAAGGAAGGAGATGGGCAAGAGAAGGGAAGTATAGGGCCACCATACAGACCCATCCCCCTTCTCTCTCCTTTCCCTGACCTGATTTGGACCCTGGGAGCCTGTTCGTCCCACCAGGCCTCAGCCCGCCTTCCATAGACACACATTTTGATATTTGTGAATTTACCACTTTTGTGAGGGTCCTATACCCTTAACTCTAGCAAATGTGGAGGGCCAACTGCACAATGTAAAAATTATTACCACAGTCCACCCTCAAAAAGGTTGGCAAAAGTATACTCCATATTCTTTCTCATCCCATGGCAACTCTCTTAAACCCCAAAACCTACCCAGAACCTATGGTATAAGTAGACAAAAAGGGAGAGCTTCCTGGAAATCTGTTTGTGAAAGGAACCTCCACTTGATTTTCAGGAATTTCCTCTTCTTTTGACACCTTTGCCTTATCCCATTAGTACCCCATACTATTCACAAGGTTTGCTGAAACTCTGAACAGACAAGATGTGGGGGGGGGGTAGGCAAGTTCTAACTTTGTTTTCAACACATACAGCAACAAAGAGACAGAACAATGATGCAGGAAAAAACAGCCAACACTAAAGAAAAAGCAAGAAACAAATAGATCTTGACAGTTCAAAAGCTTATCAGAACAGAAAAAGCCTTTGCCTAACGTTAAAAGACAAAAAGAAATGGGAGAAAGATGGTTATGCAAATCTCTCAACAGGGAGGTCTGTCAAAGTATGGGTGCAGTGCTGAGAGAGCCCTTTCTCAAGCTCTCACCAAACCATGGAACTATCAGAGTCAAGACAGTATGGATAGGTTTACTAGGATCAAAAGACAACTGGTGAAATACTGCATGTGGCTCTGAAGGGTTTCCAAGAATGGATGGGTATTGGCAGACAGAAGCTGCACTCTGCTTGCCAGGGTGGAACGCAGCTCTAGCTACTAGAAATTGGGAGCCAGAATATTGGAACAAAGATGGTCTAATCCACCCATCCCTGTTCCAACTAGGCCATCTGCAGTTCTGGCCAGAAAACTTTTTATCAGTGAAACAACAACTCAAAGGGAGAGTAAGTGGCCTTAGGGAAACATCAGGCAGTCTAACCTGCTAGGAAAGTTTTGCTTAGTTTTATCGTAAGAGGAAAAATAAAAAGTAATCTGCCCTGTATTTATTGCTATAGTTTGTTAAGCATCTGCTATGAATACTACCACACTGAAAAGATTTATAATTCAATCTGTTAATATCCCACTGATTGAGCAGAAGAGAGAGATTCCTAATTTTGCAGAAGCAACAGGTAAAGTGACTCTCTACATTTAAGCCCCTTCTATGTAAACCAGAATTCTCTAGTGTTTGTGTTCTTACAGTTTGCATCTATCTCATCATCTATCACTACTTCTCCAAAAGCTGATCTGTACTGATGAGAAATAACTTTCAAAATACATTGTTAGATGTTGCTGCTGCTTTTTGAAGAAGGGAATTTTGCTTGGTCTTCTGAGAAAACAAATTTGTATTAAACAACCTGTGAATTTAGCCAGCCTCCTGCATATGAAGATGAATAACAAGGAAGGAAGGACAGAAGGAAGGATGGAAGGAAGGAAGGCAGGCTGGCCTCATGCAGTGTTGTTACTACCAACTCTTCTGGGAACGGCATCTCTAAAAGCAGGGGCAGGAAAAATACAGTGCTATTAATGAAGCTACTAGTGAATATGACAACATTCTAGGAAGCTAAAAGTGAGGCTTCTGTGTAAAGTGGAGTAGGGTGGATATTCTACTTCCATATCTAGTTCCAAAAACAGATTAACATCCTGATCCTGAGCACACTGTTCAGCATCAAGTGCTACTGCAATCAGTGCACAATACTGTGTTGAAGATTTGGGTGCAAATCACTAAAAAAATTAATGTATGAAAGAGTAATTGTCTAAAATGATAAGCTGCCACTTGAATAAGCCAGGTGATGGAGGGGAGATATCAGTAGGCAAGCAAACATTTTCACAAAAGCTGAAATTAGACTGTTTCAAAAGCAGATGAAGTCTTTGCCTAGCCCTATGGGGGAAAAGTAGAAGGTATAAGGGCATGAAACTTCCAGACTCTCACACAGGAGATAAGAAAAGTAACAATACAGAAGAAGTTGATTCTCAGCATTTGTGCACAAATGCTCTGAGCCAATGAGTACACGCACTCAATCCATAATATCAGTCGGGCAACAGAAACATTTCCACTACCGCAACAAAGAAAAAAACACAAACATTTTTTTAGAAAAGACACCAAGGCCCCATTTTTTCAAGCAGCCACAGATTCCCTTTAGAGCCCCCTTTTCCTGAGCGGTTTAGTTGGGCACACTGCAAAACCAAGCCTTCTGCTGTCACTATCTTCCATCTGTGTCTTCTCTCATCTTCTTCAGTGCCTGAGTCTTCAACCTGATTCAAGGCAGCACAATGCCATCACCATCCACTCAATCCACTAGAGGTTCCCTCACCTCCTGCTAGAGACAGGGATACTATTGACCTTCAGAATTTAGAATCCAGACTTAGAGGCCACAATCTCTTTCTGGCTCTCAGACTTCACCCTGTTATTCCTTCCCTTTTCTCAGCTGAAAAGAAAGACGAGTGCCAGGATGCATTAGTACTAGCAGCTGGTCAGCAATGTTACCACTACATCACACACACATAAAGTGCACATGAAGACTCCAAATTCACTGATGTCCATCCTCTGCTGTTGAGTCCCAGTGCTAGTGGGTTGTAATTGATAATTTAAGAGACTCTGATAGGGGAGGAAGCTAGGTGAACCCACTAGAGAGTCTATAGCAGCTTTCTGGAAACAAACCGCAGCAGCCAGGAGCATCAGCACTTAAAGAACATTAAAAATTATTTTCAAAGCACTGCTCTTTCCCAGTGATTCCACCATCTGCCTGGCTGCCCCAAGGAAGGGATCATGCCTTGAGACTCAGAGAGAGACAAGGTCTAGTGTCTGGGACCCTTATAGCTGACAAGACACCAGGTGATTTTTCATTAAACTGGACTGTCATGTGGATTAGGCAGAATAAATAGAAGACTTTAATTCTGCTCAGTAACTTCCTAATGTTATACAGCTGATCTGCTTGTGAATGCAAACTAACATCCTACATGAGTGATCTTCTGCCTGTCCTCCCAACCACTTAAAGGTAACTAAAGCTTTGTGCACATTTACCTAGTGGCTGTTGTCCTGTGGTGTTCGTACAGGAAATTGGATATGTGGGTGGGATAAGGATTAAGAGAAAGGAACAAGGGCAGTAATAGCAAAAAAGTGGTAAAAGTGTGTGGGTGTCTTACAGGAGAAACAGCGGTGTGTAGAGTAAATATTTGCATAGCACTTTCAACTGATCATATTGTTTCACATGCATTATGTAGCTGTAATCCTTATAAAAACCCAGCAACATGTCAGTATTATCAGATGAAAGAGGACTGAAGCTGAGAGAGAATAGCTTGCTTCAGGCGACTAAATGAAGTGAGAATTAAACCAGGGACTTCTTGGTTTACATCTGTTTCTCTCAGCCAACTCCACGTGTGTGTGTGTGTGTGTGTGAAAAAGAAATTCAGTTGGCAAATGAATCAAATGAAGACATCTGTTTATGGTGTGGCTCTTGGGAATATTTATTATTTATTTATTTAAGACATTTATGTATCACCTCTCAGCCCCCCAAGGCCCCTGAGGTGATGTACATTAAATACATATATAAAAATGTCTTTTAAAAAGCTCCCTAAAATAATTTAAAACCAGACAGTAAAAGCAGAGACATTTTAAGGATCAAAGGCCATGCAGAACAACACTGTTTTAGCTGTCCAGCCTACCTTCCTTTGGCAAAAGACATGGAGCTCAGAAGAGTTAGAACTAGCCTAACTTCCTTTGGTAAGGGGTTCCAAAGTGAGAGGGCTGCTACAGAGAAAGCCCTGTCATACATATACACCAACCTAGCCTCATGGAGTATTGGGAAATATAATAACACCTCTATAGAGGATCTCAAATTTTGGGCAGGCTTGGTCCCAAGCTGTTTGGGGCTCTATAAGTCAAAACCAGTGTGTTAATTCGAGCTCAGAAGCAAACTGGAAGCCTGTGCATTTCTTGTAAGACTGATGACATAAGGTGCCTAAAAAGCATATGCAACAACAGTCTGGGTTCCATATTTTGCACTGGCTGCAGCTTCTAAATACTATTTAAGGACAATCCCATAAAGAGGTCATTAATGTAGTCTAATTGGGATAAGCCACCGTGGCCAGTTGTGCCTGCCACAGGAAAAGGTGCAGCTGGCACATCAGTCAACACTGAACAAAGGCACTTCTGGCCTCTGCAGCCACCTGGGCCTTCCAGGAGCAGAGGTGGGTCCAAGAGAACCCTCAAGCTATGAACCTGATCTTTCAGAGGGAGAGCAACCTCATCTAGGACAGGCTGTGATCCCAAACCCAAGTTAGCTTTCCCACTGACCAACAACACTTGATCTTTTCTGGCTTCAGCCTTAGTTTATTCACCCACATTCAATCCTTCACTGTATCCAGATGACAATTCAGGATTTCCACAGCCTTTTTGGCATCAGTTGTGAAAGAGAGACACAGCTGGCTGCCATCAGCAAGAAAGAGACAGAAGTTGGCTGTCATCAAGAAGATGACACCTAGCCCCCCACCCCAAATTCAGATGACCTATCCAAGAACTGTCACATAAATGTTCAAAAATATGAGGCGCAGCACTGAGCCCAGTGGAACCCAAAGGCTAATGGCTGAGAGGCTGAGCTGCAGTCCCCCATCAAACCTTCTCTAGAAGGTTCAGCCCAAAGAGATGGGAACCACTGCAGTGCCCCTGAGATCCATTTCAGCCCAATGACCCAGTGTGGAAAACTGCTGAAAAATCCCCCAGGACTCATGAAGATGCTTTTCCCTCATCCAGCACCCAGTGCACATCATCCATCAAGGCAAGCAAGGCTGTTTCTCTGCCACAGCTAGGCCTCCACCCAGACTGGAATGGATCCAAGTAATCCATTTTATCCAAGAAAGCCTAGAATTGTGCTCCTACCATTCACTCTAATATTTACCTAAGAAAGGAAGAGTGGAAATTCAATGATATTTATCCAGGGTCTTAGAATTGCTTCTTTCAGATTTACCATCTGCACTCCCAGATGGCCAACATGGATGAGACAGTCCCTCAGGTTACCTTTTTTCTTACCTTAGAGCCTTTGTTCTACCTTAATCCTCCCTCAGAACCCACTATAGCATTGTTTCAAGGGAAATAAGGCTACTATAAATATGTAGGCATGTGTGGGCATGTGGCTGGTAGTTTCCTTGACAAAAGAGATTCAGGCAGCATATCAATGTGAAAAAGGGTTAAACATACTAAGCCAGTTTACTTTCCTAGCCCACTTAAATCTGCATCCCTTCCTAATCATTCACATTGCAATCTCACACTGCAATCTTTTCTCCCTCTCTCCTCTCAGCTGTCCAAAATGCTAAATACCCAATACCATCCTCCTCTCAAATCGCTAAAGCCTGAACTAATGATTACTAGCCTCCTCTTAGGTGGCTGGCTCCCTCACTAAGTAGCTCTTCATGGTCAAAATGGTCTTTCCACTCCTCTTCCTCCTTCTCTCCACCCTTCTGCACATCATTCTGTTCAGCACCACTGGCTGAATCCCTCAGACCATTCCATTCAGTTTTATTGGTTGAACTCAGAAGAGGGTGGACTCTAGCACAGTGAAGTTACAGACTCTCCAAGATTTTTTAAAACAATAAAATAACTGTGATACCATTAAGTGGGCAAAATGTGACACACACACCCTGATATTTTTGGGAATGCAGCTACCATTAGCCTTAGCATGTGAAGGAATGTTGAGAAATACTCTTTAATTAAACTTCCGGAGCGTGACACAGTTCTCATCTCTGATTTAAAGACAAATTTATGATGGTATGTTTTTGTGCAGGATAGAAAACAAAAGTTTATTGGATACATGAAATGACAGTTAATGCAGCCAGGGAATTACATTAAATGTTAGAATTATAATATTTGGCCTAAGCAGAAGTTGTGTCTCTGTAAATTCTTGTGACAAAAATAAGAAAAGGTTATTTATTTCATTTCAAAAAGGGAAAGGTTAGAGCTTTCTTTTCAAATGCTTGCTAATATTTTTTAAATCAGATGCCACTGTAGTGTGAAAAGCACAAATTATAAGCAACTTTTGAAGGATTCATTCATTTTCATAAACCTTCCTTAGAGATGGCGTTTCAGGTAGAAATGATCTGTCATCATGAATCTGTACGCATCTTTCAGGCCCTGTAGAGCTCCAAGTATTAGTTCCAAGATTCAAGGACATCATATAGTTTTCTGTTACACTCTGGAAAACTTGCTTCAAAATTAATTACTGGTTTTCAGTGATCCATCAGGGCTTTTTACACTGTCGACAGCCAATCTACTGCTCTTTATAAACTCCACACAAGTTACCCTCTTCAGACATTTGAGGGTATAAATCAGAGTTAACCCTATTATCCTTAATGGGCTTACATTGATTTATGTGAGAGGAAAATAAGACTTCATGAGTGGATGAGCAAGCAACAAAACACTGTCTCAGATGAGAAATGTTATCAAATGCCTTACTATTTGGGTAGCAGTGCATTAGCAGCTCTGTATAGCACAACCCATACCTAAATCCACTGAGCACTGATTTATGGTATATATGATGGCTGAGCCTTCATTATTTATCAGTGTTCCCTGTTGTGCCACATCTCTGGTCAGCTCAGTGGAACCAAAGCAAAACTTCTTGATTTGGAACCATATGTGCCAATATTATTGAAATTAAGAACTGGTACAAGTGAACATTTCAAATGAAACATAGGTGTATTTGTCTTGTTTTTCATCAGAAGGAATGCTGCATGTATGAAAGGACAAATGACTGATCTAGTTGATATCACTTTAAAAAAAATATTAAAGCCTGGAAGCAACAAAACAAATGCAATTTACAGATGCAGATATATTCAGATATATATTCAAAAAGATATACAAGTATACCTTTTTGATATCCTAGTGAACAGAAAAGATCTACATGAGAAAAAGGCTGGACATTCAAAAACAGCAGCAGAGGAAATATTATTGATTTACACCTATGGATCTTGTCCTGCCCAGCAACATGGACAATAAGGGTTGTTGTTGCTTTGTGTCTTCAAATTGCTTCCAACTTCTGGTAACTCTAAGGTAACCTATCAAAGGATTTTCTCAGCAAGCTTTGTTCAGAGGGGGTTTGTCCTTGCCTTCCTCTGAGCCTGAGAGAGGTTGACTTGCCCAAGGACACCCAGCAGGTTTCCATGGCCAAGTGGGGATTCAAACCCTGGTCTCACAGAGTCCTAGTCCAACACTCAAACTAGGGCAGTGGTTCTCAACCTGTGGGTCCCCAGATGTTTGTGGACTTCATCTCCCAGAAGCCCCAGCCACTATGGTCAATGCTCAGGGCTTCTGGGAGCTGAAGTCTAAAAACATCTGGGGACCCACAGGTTGAGAACCACTGAACTAGGGGCATATATACCTTTTCCTGTTCATATGTGAGCTGGGAGCATGGGGAGACAAAGCCTTGATACCAATTCTGTGTCACATTTCCTTAGATATGTTTTAATTACTACCTTTTAAAATGGATACATCCAAGAACATATGTCTGTCTTATATTCATATCTGTCTACTGCCATGTTCTACAATTCAATTTTTCTGGCCACTTCCCTGCTCACTTTTACAGAATGAGAGTATGGAAAAGTAATACTGAAAGTGGCTGTATGTTTTAAAATCGTGTCAGGTTGGATAATAACTGCAGTAGGCTGTGGTGTTGGATTGATATAGATACTGCTAGCAAACAAATACAAGACTAGTGATAGATGTATATACAAGAAGGTTCTGACTTCATAGCTATGCATTGTTCTGTTGCTGCTGCATGGTGTAACTTAATTAGTAGAGTTAAAAACACCAGACCTACAATTACTGGACTTTATCAGTTGCTGAAAGTAAAGCAGTAGACTTCACAAATTGCTAAAATTGCTATAGTTACCCACAATGGATTCTAAGAATACAGCAGAATTACAGAGTAGAGAAATTAAATCAATAATGCTGAGAATTTCTTTCTCCATTACCTTGTAGAGGGAAATTATTTACATTTTCAGAATCTCAGCTGACTCAGTAGTAACCATGTAACACATTGATGAGGGGAAAACACCAGAAACTTTAGTCTAAATATCAAAGTACTTGTGTCTTCAAAGAAAGCTCATTTTAAGCATCTTAACACATCTACCCATCCAATGGTGTTTCAAAAATGTTACTTGCTCAAACAGAGCACCCATAAAATATTTTGATTTTTTCAGTGTAATTCATATGAATGCATGATGAACCTGTGAAGAATTCTACTTATGCCACTAGTGCCACCAAATGTTGGGACCTCCACTTGTCCCTGCTACTATGGCACCATATGTTCGGGGCTGGGCCTCCTGGATGCCCCCATAGTTCCTGTGTGAGACTTTATCATCATAATCTCACCACCAAACACCATCATCCTTGAAGCATGGCTCCCACCACAGACACCACAAAGCACCATGTCTCCTAGCTCAATCACCAATACTATTGTCACATTCCCAGAGGCAGAGTACATAATACAAAAATCATTTATTAAACATACAGTTAAAAACGGCCTACTTAAAACATCTAAATCCTAACTGATGCTACTAAGTAACCTCTCCTGGTCCTACCATTCTAAACCGTGGGGAAAGATCATTTCCCTGCACTCCAAGTAACCATTCCATATTCATCATCACTACTAAGTCACAATTGGGACACTATTGCCACAATCGTAACCCACCCCCCACATTACAAGGCATCAGCTGAATGGGGAGAAGGATGTCCGTTCTCCCAGTGTGCACAGCATGAGGAAATAACGTTTCAGGTTTGGGAGAGTGCTTGGGCCAAGAGAGGTTACTTAGTTAAGCATAATTAACTAACCTAACTAAGCAGCTGATAGAGAATGCTGGCCCACGATTTATGTACAACAGAAGTGAATATTCTCTTAAATGCTATTGTACAATAGCCACAATTCAACGCTGCTAGCTGAGACTGTACCAATAAAAATAGCAATGTTTGGGCAGTGGGGAAGCACTTGCTCTGTTGCTTAAGTAGCAAAAGTATCCAGCTTTGCATCAGATGGATTGACCCTTAGTTTGATGCTTAAGATTCTTTTGCCTGGCTTGAAGCCATGGCTGCTAGGACACCCTAGGGATGCCTGTTGCCATAATGCATGCATACAGCAATGTAAGGGAGAAGTCTGTCCATTCCACCTCCACATGAAGGGCTGCTCCACATCAGGGGAAGGAGATAACCCTATGACTCTGGCCCTTTCCGCATGAGATGAGTGAATCGCTCTGTGGCATTACTTACTGGTTCTTCTTGGGTCCAAAGGAACACAGACTTTCCCTGGAGCCCTTCCGTACGGCTCCAGGGCGAACCGGAGCAGTGCGAGGTCTTTAGATCCGCACTGCTCCGGCTGAAAATGGCGGCTTCCTGTGGCTTCTGGATGAAAATGGTGGCTTCGTGGGTGCAGACCAACCGCTGATGCTGGCCACACCCACAGCCCGCCCTCCGCTGATCACAGGCTCGCATTGGTGCGAGCCTGCACATCTGCACAGGTAAGCAGGAGCACAATGGCGCGTTCCAAAAAATTGAAAGACCGGATTTTTCCGGTCTTTCCTTAGTGCGCTGGAGGACCACTTGGGGGCGGTTTGGATCGGACTAAG
Organism: Iguana delicatissima; assembly: GCA_948472985.1. Lineage (NCBI taxonomy): Eukaryota > Metazoa > Chordata > Lepidosauria > Squamata > Iguanidae > Iguana > Iguana delicatissima. Next base: position 301,992 of record CAOKZL010000540.1, on the reverse strand, counting down.
GTGCGGAACTAAGTTAAATAGTCCGCACCTAGTCCGATCCAAGGTGCGGACGACCTCCGTGCCAGGACGCCTTGGTCTGTCTTAACTTCCATGTGCGGAAAGGGCCTCTGTCTATAATTCTGTTATATCTCTGTCTATACTTCTGTTTCTCTGACTACTCCCTCCCCACACTTCAACTGGGTTGATTGCAAATCTATGCAATGGTTAGGAAAGTTTGCCACCTACAGACTGAAGAACTGCATTGTGACTGAAGTACTGCAGTCTTCAAACATACTGTCACAGTTAAATTAATCAGAGTATTTTAAAAACCAAATAATGCCAAGTTGCACAGGTCAAGGTCCACCTCAGTATACAGTATACATATCAAAATGACTAGATTTCATTGTCTTGAAGCTATGGTTCTATGATACATTCTGTAAAGAAAGAAGCTAGGCAAGCCTGAGTACAGCCAGACAATCACAGCTCATGGAATGCTGTGGAGCAGCCTATGGGGAAAAAAATATAAAATGAGAGGCTTCTCTGTCAAAAGAATCAGATACAGCCAGTTAGAAACAGAGATAGGAATGCGGCAGATAGGGCTGTATGAAATTTTGAGAGCAACCATCAAAGATAGATATGGCCATTTGGGAATAGAGGAACTGATAAGGTGTGAATAGGGACTGTTATTCAGGGAAAGTGTTACTTTGTGTTAAACTGAGGTGTTGCAGTGTACTGTGTGTGGAGCCAGTGTTAGGTTATAATTTAATTTATTTGTTCTACAGTAAATCTTTACTGATTTTATTTTCTATGCCTCTGTCTGAATATTTGATTTAATATTTGTCAAGGAAGAACGCTCCCACTTTACCACAGTGAACCCAATGACCAACATATCCACTTGTCTAGTATAGTGATCACCTGGAGGCCCAAGTATCAGATTCAGAAAGGAATCCTAAACGTAAAATGGTAAGGTGAGTGATAGGAGTCCAAGGATTGGAACTGTGGGGTCAAGCTGGAAAGGGGATCCATCACATATTCATTTTGTTTTATTTTTATAGATACAAAATAGATCAAATTATTTCCCTGTGTCAACAAAAGGATTATTTTGGAACAGTCAATATCAATGGGAAATTGTTCAGAGTGCTACAGAGAATATACATATACTGCTTAAGGAATCAGATCATAAAACATAAAATGTTCTGGTAGATCTGTGAAAAGGTCAACAAATTCTGGAATCAAATACAATCTACGGTGTATAAAATTTTGGGAAAGTTAAGGTTCAATTGAAGCTGGAATTATATTTGTTGGGATTGGTAGACTGGCCACAGTTCTCACCTCAGGCTGCTACTGGAGAGCTGAAATTGTCATGATCTTGAAGGATAACTCCAGCTATGGGACTCAAATGCAAGAGGACTTAAAAGAGGTAGACCCCATAACTCTTTTGCAACTGGCAAAGACTAGTAAAAGGCACTGACAAACACTTTACGTGGGTAGGGGTGAGAATGACAACTCTCCTGTAGAAAAATAATTAAAGGTACAGTGATCGCAGAAGAAACAGTAATAACTAGCATAACACGATATGTTAAAAACACCTTCTTGTATTATATTAAATAAGACCAGATAAATGACCCTCCTCCTGCAACCCAGGCTTATAGAGACTTGCATTCTGCATAGAGGTTTGTGATACGATTTAGGCTGTGAACAGGGCAGAGTCTGAGCAAATTTGGTGTTTGTAAATGTGTTCCAATCCATCTATGGTTTTATCAGGAGATGTAAGAGAAGTTCCTAACTACTCCTCCTACCAGTTTAAAGCCAAGATTTGTAGCCTAAGTCACTGCTGGTCCTTCTCCTCACTGGTCTATTGATTAGTGTGTAAATATTGGGCTTCCTGCTTATGCAAGGTCTCTTTCACTTCTGTTTGCATATTCCAAACCAGTCTACAGTCTGAAACAAGGAAGTTTATGTAATGTTCCAAAAAAGTGCTGTACCTCATGGCAGGTATGAATATACTACAGAGATGAATGCACAAGTGTTCTTTTCATCAGAAATTCAAGCAGCAACTATTTCCCTCTAGAAGGATAAAGCAGGTTTAGCCACTGGATGATTTTATGAATCATCTATCTAGTAATATTGGAAAGAAATAGCTCAAGAATAAACGTTTTTGCATTTATTCGGAAGAAATTTGTGTCTCTGGCACTGGGGTATTTTTCTAGATTCAGTATCTGTGTGTCACCTTAAGTGACACATTTTACCAATAAAAGAAAAAAAGAACATGACGCTATTCCACAGGTGTTGAATATAAGAGACTCCTCTGCTTCTCTTCACCTTTAAAGAGGTCACCTGAGTTCTCAGAAGTGATGAGGGTGACTACGTGATCAGATGGTCGTTCAAAGAAGTCTGTTTAGTCTGTCTGTCTGGGTTTGCCAAAGCCAGATTTTCTTGGTTTGGAGCATATTATACTGGACAGCAGTAGGAAAACACCAAGACAGTACAAATGATTTCTAATTCTCAAAGTTCATTAGCCCCATTCATGCATTATACACAGGACGGAGATCTATCTATCAAAGGCTCTATCAAGACTGTGTTACTGATTCCAGAATCATCTGCCTTCCCTATCTCGCCTGGGGTCCATGCATTAGTCATAAATGTTTCACTTAAGAACAGCCTACACATGCAAGTTTCCACAGGATCTAGAACATCATCTGCCAGGATTCTAATTCCTAATGATATCTAGGCACATAGGCTTTCATGGCTAACTTGCAGATGTCACAGGACTGTGACAGAAAGATGGGAGGTTTTGGGAGCAGACAAAGGTAGTTTGGCTATCCTGCCCCTTTCGATTGTTGGATCCCTTCAGTTACACTATGTGTGAAAAGTACTATTAGGTTACTGAAAACAGCTTAGGGGCACCTCCTCCTCAAAAGACCGACCTCCTCCATTCTTGTGTGCCTCCAAGTCACTTTTGAATTATGGCAACCCAAAGGTGAAACTATCATGGGGTTTTCCAAGGGTGAGAGTCACCCAGGGTTCCCATGGCTGAGCAGGGAATCAAACCTTGGTTTCCAAGGTTGTAGTCCAATGCTCAAACCACTACCACCTTACATCTGCGTTGCCCCCTGCTGGTATTACCAGTCTGACTGTGGAGGGAAAGACAAATGGAGGCCACTGCACTTTCCCCATCTTCTGTCACTGTTCTCTCACTCAGAGGAGAAATGTGAACAGTCAAAGACAGCAAATGGGGCTCAGGGAGGAGCAGCAAGGCCAGTGGCGCCCGGGTTGGCACTGTTCCCCCTGCTGAGGAACAGGCCTTTGTAGATGACTGGTAACTCTACCATCTGATGTCTACCCTCTGTGCTGTAACTCTGGCTTCTGCCTATGAGTTGCAGTTGTTTACTCAGCAAAATAACTTTGCATGAATAAAACTCTTTCACCAGTAGTAAGTGCAGGCATCAGTCCCAGCTGCCACTAGGAATCCACACCACCAATCCAGATTATTTATGAGCATAAAGGGGCAAATGGGGCCAGACACACACGCACGCGCACACACACGCACACACCTTTTTCAGAGTTATGCTTCTTAGAGGCGCATAATCTTCTCCCTTAAACTGAGGTTGCTGTAGATGTCTGAAAGTAGAACTCTTTAATTCTGGAGTGCTCTCTACTTCTTTTGGAAACAGTCTTTATGACCCAGGTTTTCAAGGGAACAATATAAAAATGCATAGTGTTCAGACTTTTCTAGCAATCATGGGAAATATATACCAAACTGCAGGTGTGAAAGTACACTAACAATTATTTTTGTACCCCATCAGAGAAAAAGGACTGAATGTCCTTACATATACATGCAGAGAAAGAGAAGAATGTCAGTTAATTTCATTTGTTTCTCGCATTAAAGAACCAAAACAAACAATCAATCAAACAAAACAACAATGAAGGGATAGGCTCTAATAACATTCAGTTTTTGTAAGATTCCAAGTCACTTCATGCTACTAGTTGCCTATAGGGGACTTGATCCCAAAACCTCAACTGAAATATATACTGATGTAAAACCTCAGAATTGCTTAGATGATTTCACTGCAAGATAATTATAAAGAGTTCAAGAAAGCATCCCAAAGAATCCAAGCGAATGATAAACATACTGAAAAAATGTAGTATGTCTGTGATGGGTGCAATTAAATTATAGTAAAGAACCAACAGCCACAGAATTGCTCAGAGACTTCATTTTCTTAACTATGTTTGCATCTCTTCAAGTATGTTCAGATGACATTTCTTCATTTGGATTACAACATGAATGTATTCTAAACATTTACGATGTAAAAACCCCCTAAAGACTAAAGAACTCAACCAGTAAGTCATTTCTATAGTGCATTTGGTACATATGACAATTTACAGAGCAGCAGCAGCAGCACACGATAGGCATTGCAGGTTTTCACACTTATGTCAGCCAATTAAACTTTCAGTTAATTAATGTGTGAAAGATAATATTAAATCACTGAGGGCAAATTCATGGATTAACGTTTCAACTGTTGATGATGGAATGTTGGAAGGCTATTTTGGTTCCTCCACAGAGGAAATACTAAGACAGCCTTTCCCTCTAGCATTGCTTGGCACCTTTAGTTCGTTGAAAAGGTACTCTTTCTGAAATTTTGATAGCGGAAGCATCTAGGCTGCAGTCCGATACACATTTAGCTATGAGTAAATTCCACTAAATTCAATGGGGTTTATGTTTGAGGATATGGTCATATCTTTAGAAGTTACAACATCATTGGGAAAATTCAGGAAGTCAGTGGTCTTCAGGGACAATTAGACCCAGCAAGCATAGCCAAAGGTCAGGAATGCTCCAGCAACAAACTCCATAAAGACCACAAAGTCTCAATTCCTGTTCTAACTCTGTCCTTGTTTCTCATACATAAGCCCTATTGAAACCAACAAGATTTACTCAGATTACTGTATATAAGACCAGAGCTTCAACCAATTAACTAAATAGGTTATGAAGCATATATTTCATTAACTAAAATGTCTCATTTTCTTGACAGCCTTATTAACAATGAATTATGAAATCTTACCATTTTGGGATAGAACAATCAAGCAACCAAACAGCACAATGACTATATGGGCAGTCAGATGTCTAGAATGAGCATCACTAATTCAATGACACAGCTCTGGCATGAAGAAATTATACTTCATACATGTTAATAGGCACTTTAAAATTTGTGTGTGAGAGAATTTTTCTACTTACTGAAATTCTCTCACCCGCCTTCACGGGTTTGTTACTATTGCAGAAGAATAGGATAAAAATTGCAAGACATTAATATTTTACAAACTCAGCAACTTAAAAATAATATTAGTTGAGTACACAAAAATGGCATTCTTCAAATATTAGAAACTCTTCCGATTTATTATAGGTGCCATCATGGAGTTTGCAGCAGAATCCTAAAGGGTATATTATGGTCTATAAAACAATAGGCCTTTAAATGAGAAATACCTACATTATCTATTATCAGAAACAGAAATGCTTTCTAACATGCATCTTAAGAAAAAGTCATGGTTTTCTATTGTCCATTGACTCAGGCAGTGTCATTCCTCTGTATCGTATACTATCCATCCCAGCACAAAAGGGATGCTTAAAAATCAAGATACATGAGAATACTAATACATAGTATGGACTAATTTAAACTGATAGCTCAGTATCCAAACCACTCTTGATAAAAACTCATTAATATTATTTGTAGCTGTGAAACAATGCAAACAATAAAAACATATATAATCTTGTTTGTTTATGAAGGGAATTAAGCATGCAGTGTATAATTCTGCTCTGCTAAGCCCACATACAGCTCCTGAACATGTTTACTGAGAAGCCAGTATTAAATCTAATTGATTTCAGTGGGGCTTACATTCAGGTGAGGTTGTACAAGATTGCCATGTTACAGTTCAAGTCAAGATTAACCAGGTGCCTCCAGAAATAAATGCCATTTTATTTAAACCGTGGGATTTATTTCCAAGAAAATTATACTTATAAAACCAGCTTTACGGTTTGATCACACAGTTCATTACACAGAGGTATGGCCCAATGTGCTCAATGGGACTTACTCACAAGTAAGGATCATAAGATTATAACCTTAGAGAAATTAATATGCTTGACACAGTTTTACTTACCTAGAAGCATGTTTCCCATCTGCATATAATTCATCAACCGTTTTTAAGTCTTCAGAAGCAAAGGATCCTAAAGTTGCTTTTTCAGACTTGGCAAGGCTGGAGTTGGAGCTGTTGAGAAGTACGCCCTGAGCTGAAACTGCAAATGTACAGTGTGCCTCATTCCTATTGGTCAACAGATAGCTCAGAGGAAAATAACTGAAACAAGGAAGATACTGTGAAGAAGTTTTGCCACCTCAAATGGTCAGGCTACAGCCCACCTCAAGGAGGGGCCACCGTTCAGCAACACAGCATCTATGAAATAGCAGGTTCGTTCTCTGGCATTTCCAATGAAAGATTTCAGTAGGACTAGGCATGACCTTTGACTCAGATCCAGCAGAACTATCACTACTTAAGCAGAGAGTACTGGATCAGTAACACTAACAAAAATTACTCAAGATAACACAACTTCATTTATAGCTAGAAATTGAATCAGATTGTTTTGCTGACCTGAAGAGCACTGAGTGATATGGATTTTTAATGTGTTACCCATTCTAATTAAAATCAAAATAATCCAACAGTCCCCAATTGAACTAGCTACTGTGCCAGGAAATAAAGTCTGAAATCTGAAGAGGTACTTTGGTGTAAATAAGGACTGGCCACCACTGAATGGTGGAGGACAGCACTACACCTAGCTGTGTCCACTTCTTCAGCCATGCCCAAAACAAAAGCAAGATGGTTCATCAGTACCCCTTCTGACGACAGTAGATGTGTAAAATAAATAAATACACACACACACACACACACACATACATACATACTAGTTTAGTCCACTGGGATGTTGCACAGAATGAATCTGAATTATTATGCTGGAAAACCTGAACCCATGCCCCATAGTGTTAATCACACAAAACCGAAATGGGTGACAACAAAAGAGAGGAGTGATACATAGTGGGACTAGAAAGACAGAAGAGGGAAGTGATCCATGGTGAGTCTCCAACTGGCAAGTGTAAGACTCCCTGCTATTTGATTCTGGAGTTTCAGAAACTTGTCTACATGGGAAGCCAGCACACAAGCTTCAACCTTGTCTCTGCCTTAAAGTGAAGAAGAACATAAGAACACTAAAACAATAGTCAATCAGTAAGTAGTCTGTACGTCCACCAGGACATGAATGCAACTGCGCTCTTCATCCCACTTTCCTAGCAACTGACATAGAGAGGCTCACTACCTCAGATACTAGAGTTGATACATACTGGTAGCCACTGATGATCTTAACCTCCATGAATTGATCTAACCTATCCCTCCTTTAAAGCCATCACAACATCTTGTGGCACTGAATTATACCATCTGTACAATATGAAGAAGTACTTCCCTTTGTCTGTCCTGAATCTTCCACATGCAATCATTCCTCCTTCAGTTTACCTCTATTTTCTTTAGAAAAATTCCACAAAACTGAAATGCCAATTTGTATATTTGAAAAACTTTAAGTTCTGTTTTTGTTGAAAAGTACAAAAATAATCAGGCATAAAGTTTCCAAAGAGGATCTCTCTTTCTGTTTCCTGGGAGGTTTCACACACAGTTGGGCTTAAGAACTTTTTTTAAAAAATAGTGTATACCTTGTCTTTCTACCTGAAAAGACATGCAAGGCCAAAGTACAGTACACTACAAAAGAACAGTAGGCAAAAATAGCCACAAACCACTGACCCAGTAGCTGTGGCTGGTTCTTTAGAAACTATAATTAAAGAAAATATATCCAGCCAGAGAACTCTTGGAATCCATCTGCCTGAAGAGATATAATTCCTCTTGCTACTGAAGCTGCTTTACTCAGCCAACTGAGCTAGGCAGCAGGCACATGGATCATGGTGCACTAGGGATGAAGAAACCATTCCTGTAGAGTGTTTCCAACTCTGAGTTTTTAAAGAGAGAGGCATTATTAGAGGATGATCTCTCTATCATAATATCATAAAGTTGGAAGGCACCCTATGGGCTATCTGTTAACTAAGTTCAAAATGACACTTGGTAAAGTCATCCACATGTCTATACATCATCAATGTCTAACTAAATGCTTCGACACATGGCATCTTCACTACATACGGTACCATACTACATGAGAGGTGGCTTAAAGCTTCTGGGATCTACTTTGCTTCCCTCCATCTAACAAGAAATTCAACCAAATACAAATACAAAACAATGACTTAGAAAGAATAGCAGTGTAGACTCAGCTACAAGGCACATGCCTGATTGCCTCTCCACCTAAGAATCACCTTAAAAGGGATGAATAATTTTAATGCTTACCAGGCATGATTTCTGGTTCACTTTTGTTGAAGAAAAAACAGTTCGGGCTCAAAGTAAGGGTGTAAGCAGTGTAAACACTGGAGGAAAACACATGATTCTTACAAACTCAAAGAAATAAAGTGTCAAATCCTTACAATGCAAGCCACTATGGTATTTGCAATATATTCAGCAACATCTGCTCAAACATTTTTAAAGGGAAGGAATTTGAAAATTTAAAAGCACAGGTTCTTAGAAATGTATTCTTTAATTGCTTTTGAAGTTCATCTTCTTGAAGTTGGAAATGTGACAATAATACAGTGGCATAAAAACAAAGTTACATACTGATAAACTGTCAGTTATCAGCCAGCCTCCTTTCATAGCTGCAAGGAGTAACAGGAGTTCAAAAATTGATTATCAAGTTTGCATGACTTAAGTAGAATTATATCTATGAAAATGTCTTCCTGATGATTTTAAAATAAAATGGAAAAAAATAGAAAGCCATCCAAGTTTACAGAGTGGTATCATGAATAGTAATGTAACATGAAAGTGTAAACAAATCCTTCCAATACATAGAAAATTCTTAGATGTGGAAGCAAAAATATCTGCAAAGGCTAGCAAAGCCAAAATGCCTCTTTTGTCTTCAGGAAATAATCCACATATAATGAACAAGTTGCACAGAGAAATGAAGTCTCTCAAGAACGAAAGGCATATCCTGGTACCCTGTGCAAGGAGAATTAACAGCAACACAGACCATGCTTACCTCTCTTCATTTAGATGCAGACTCATTAAAAGTAGCCTGGCATTCTTTGGTCATTCCTTCAGAAACTCTGAAATGCAGTGTTACATTTTTATTTTTAAAAAATAGTAGCAGAGGGGAAGAAGGAATGGTTCCTCATTCAGAAAACACATACCTAGCCTTTATTTGACCATTATACATTTTAAAGTCACGTCACATCTGCATCACACAATGCATGCAACTTAAGGAACTAAATGGCACAAATAATAAAAAGCCATGGATTTGGCCAAGTTCAGCTCATTATGAGTCTTCACAGTGCTTGTTGCATATTAAGCTGAAAATCTTACACTGAAGTCAACTAGCATTTTGAAAAAAGAAGTAATGGAAGAAAATATACAAGCTGTGAGAAGTACAGGTAAAAATTCCCACCATTAACCAAGACCAGTTTAAACCTCGTTGGGGAATGGGGAGAGAATCACTACTACTTAGTACAGTTGTCTCTCCATATTCACAGCTTTGACTTTCATGAATCCAATTACTCATGAGACACGTATGTGCTCTCCTCCCCATTCTCCACCTCCCATTCCCTTGTGTTTTGCCAGGCACAGAGAAGGAAGGCACGTTCCCGGACAAAAGAAAAGGAAATTGGAAGTGGGGTGGCACGCACATGCCTTCCTTCTCTTCTCTGGAGCTCCCTCCTCCCATTACCTTGCCTCTGGCCTTGGCCCTGAGAACTCATGCAGAGGCAATAGGCAAGGGAATTGAGCCTTTCTTCTCCCTTTGGGAACTCCCTGTCACATTGCTTTGCCTCTGGCCCCAGCATGCAAAAGCCAAGGAAATGTGAGAGGGGAGCCCAGGAAGGGAATTGGAGAGAGGGTCGCAGGGAGGAGTTATTCACCTTTTTTCCACTTTTGTGAGGGTTCTGCAACCCGAACCCTCGCAAAAGTGGAGGTGGGTCCACTGTGGTCAGAAAAAAATGTAATAGGCTAGATTTATTCACTAGGGTAATTTTCTACATCAAAATCAGTTTCGCTGCAAGAATTTCACTAATTGTGAAAAGCAGGAACAGGACTATTTTTCAAGATTACCACCTAGAAAAGATGGTAATGGACCTCTTCACACATTATATTTTGAACTGGAATTACAAAATATTTTAAAGTATCAAAGTGACAAAAAAACACGCCATACAGTCAAACCTGCACAGTTATCGAGCTGATAGGCACTTCTACCAATACACTGGGACTACCTTTTACCTTTAAAAACTGATCACAACAGCAGTATCATGTTGAAACTACATGTATTATATTAAGCCACCCTTCTAATGAGAAGGGAAAACAAAAACACAAGCTGAAATCACATGGGAAATTTTCATATTCCAAATATAACCTGAAATAATCAGTCCTCTGGGAGATGTAACCACTGGCATCAAATATGAGGTTCATGTCCCAACCCCCAAATCCACTACTGTATTTTCTACTAGAAAGGAAAAAAAAAGTAGTAGTAGTGGGAAGACATAGGAGAGTTACAAATGCACTAGGATATTGTTGGGAACCTTCCCCTGAGATTTAGTTAATGAGCCAGTACAGTAGCACAATTAAAAAGAATGCATCCAGTCAGTGAAATCAAGGAATTAAAATATTTAGCGCTGCAAAATTGTTTCCAAAATTGCTTCCAACATGGAAAACTTTGTGGCCTGACCTCATGTTTGGATGGCTTTGTTTTAGAAATGAACATGTAAACTTACTCTGGCAATGCAAGCCTCACAACAACACAAGCCTCAGTGAAGTCAGTAGAACATAGTTCTAGTCAAATGTGTACAAGATGGCAGCCAAAAAGGTCTTTTGCAGCCCAGTGAGCTTACATTAGGCTTACAGTCTAATTGGCAGCATCCCAGGTATATCTTCCTGAAACTTACACCCGGAGATGTTAGTAGAGATTTTTTTTTCAAACAAAAAAATTCTATTACATTCCAGTAGTGTGCATGTTAGCTGAATCAGGTCTGACTCATCTTGTTAATGAAAATGTTTCCAGATAAACCATTCGTAGCACTACTGATCAAACTATACTGTACAGCTATCACATATTTTCCTCATTGACTGATGTATTTGCAGCATTAAAACAGCAAAAAGTAGGGCTAGGGAACTGGTAAGTGCTAAAAATGGATAACTAAATCGAACTCATTATTCTCCGGAGAGAAAAAATTGCTGACAGAGACACTTTTGGAAGAGCAAGACAGCAGCTGTAATCTACAGCAGACATGAGAATTGTGCAGCCCTCCATGAGTTGCTGAACTTCAACACCCAACAACCATGCCCACCACAGCCAATGCTGAAAAATGTTGGGGGCTGCAATTCAATAGTTGGAGGGCTATACAGTTTTCACCCCTAGTCTACTGACAACCAGGAATTCTGATTAAAACACATACATACAACCTATTCTGAGAGTATTTAGCAATCAGGTGGTTCTAAAGTGAAGAAAAAAGAAGTTCAAAGACAGGAAAAATGAGGATACAAAAAACAGTAATGTGACTGATTTCATAGGCTCCATACAAATAACTTACAACCATATCTGATGTATATATTTATATCTCTTCCTTCTTAGGACAACTCCTTATAAGATGTGATATAAAATTAATGTTATTGTGTCCATGTTTTAGTCAACCCATCTGGGGCATGGGCTTTAAACACAGAGAAAGAAGTGGAAATTTCTTTAGATAATATGACAGAATGCCTTTCATATGGGCACGTGAAAATGTCTATTATGCAGGGATTATTACCTGGAGTATCATGATTTCTTGGAGTGAGTATGTAGTGTGGAATTCTGATTCACCAATTAACTTCTCTTCCAAATTATATGCCTTGCAGAATGAAGCCCTTCTCACACATTGAACAAATTCAACTGACTCTATAAGGGCCACATCTCCACTCTGGGAAGGAAATGTGTATGTTGCCATTAATAAAAAAAAAACAAATAAATTAATAATACGAAAAGAATGCTGGCATTTTGAAAAGAAAGTTGTAAAAGACTCTAGACTCTAAATGTCTGAATAAAAATGAGTTGCAATGTATTATACTGAAGTTGTGAAAAACAAAATGGGTGGAGGAATATGCAGTATGCTTTTTTGTTCATCTCTATAGTAAGATGCTGAGAAACAGGATCTGCAGAATCATATAACAGAAACAAAGTATGGAAAATTAAAGAGGCGTATTTGCAAGAAATGAGTATTCTACAATCAAACATATTTTACCACTGGAAGAAACACTCTTTCTGAGCTTAAATAACAGGTCCATAACATGACTTAATGGGACCGGATACAGATTTATCTTCATGTCCTTGCAACAGGTACTCCATTGACACAAGTTGCAGAATACTCATTCTTTTTTCTGGCCTCCACACATGAATCTTATGTAAAAGGGCCCTTAAAAAGTCCTTAAAATGGCATCATTCATTTAAGGATGCAAAATTACACAAGAGATTGAGATGATGCAATTTTTCCTCCTTATCTAGGCAAAAACAGTGATTTTTTTGTACTTGATTTGATTGTACTTGCCAAGTCACTTTCTTAAAACATATTCACAACATATGCACTTATGCACAGCAATCGTGCTTAATATTCCTACAGTGCAGTAGCTGCAAGCTTGAATGGCTCCACACAGATATAATGTCAAGGATTCTCAGCGCTTTATAAAGATGTTCAAACTTCTACCACAGAGATATTTTCAATCCTCACATCAGTTGTGCAGTCCATCCATACTGCATGTCACTACAATCATTTGGTCACAATGCACTCATTAGCAACATCCAGGTATATTGGATAGACCTGTAAGTGTGGTGAGATGGATCAGAGAGAGATAAAGTTTATATATTTGTTTTAGTTTTGTAAAATTTGAAAAATTTTGAGTATTTTTGTCTTTATATACAAATTGCTTTACTTGCTTGTTCTATCAGTATATAGTATAGATTGCAGTGGGCTGGCAACATTTTCAGCAGCTTTGATAGAGCTGATTACAGATTAATTAGATGAATAACTGAAGCGGAATAGCTGATATTAAATAACTTTTTCACTTTTTCTCCATGAACAGAAGTCACCAACAGTAACTGGTTGTGTGTGAGTACATAAGCAAAAAAGTACTAGGACTTTTACCCATTTTCGCACCGGTACAGACAGATGAACTATGTTAGTTCTCAATTCCCAATACAAGGTTAACACTTGACAGAGATTCTACACTGTTTCATTCTGGAACTCTTTTAAATTTTGTAAATAATGTCTTTAGTAATATCTTTTTAGATTATTGTAAATTGTCTTGGATCCCATTTGCGAGAAAGGCAAGGTATAAATTCAATGAATAAAATAAATAAATAAATTCTATATAGTTTTCAACAAGTGACTTAAAGGAAAGGAAAAAACAAACCAGACGTCTCCCCCATTTTTTTTTTATTTTTTTTTGCAATGTATATAGCTCCATGAAAGTCACTCCAGGGGACTATCACAATTCTCCAATTTTCTGCATAGTTGACTGTACACTACAAGCAAGGGATGTTGTGGATCTCTTGTATGAACCAAGGTATACCAATATGACTAAATGAGACAACAACTGAAATGGGAAGTCATAATTCTCTAGTATTCTGAGGAGCTCACTCTGAACTGCAAACAGGAGATGTTCTTGATGTGAACCAAAGGAGATCAGTGAGACTAAATGAAACAACTGTAAGAGAACATCTTTGTATCTTCCACCACTGTCACCACATTACAATGTCCTGCCACTACTACCAAAATGTCACAAACTACCTTTGTATATTGGCTTTTCCCTGCTTTGGGGCTATTCTACCACTATGCCTCCACCCCATAAGCCCTTCACTGTCCTTCAGGTAGGTGTCTCACGGTATAGGACAAAACAAATAGTTTTCAAAACTATATATTAAAACAAGTATTAATACATTAACGTACATTTATCCATTATTACCTATCTTTCTACTATACTAAAGCTAACATTGATTTCTATAATGGTTCTTTAACTGCTACCTAGAATAGTGTGCCAGCTAAAGTTCTTGGCTTTGCGTTTTTTCAGGGATTTCAGCTCTGGCCCTACTGCTGATCATTTTCTGCTTTATGCCTTTCTCAGTCCATTCCTTCTTTCTGCAGTCTTTGACTGTCCAGTCTTCCACTTAGAAGTGGAAGACCTTGCAGCTTGTGTTTCACCTGCCGACTTTCTTCTGTACCTCTATATTTGTCCTTTAGCAATCTTATTTTATCCACAAGTGTCCAATCAGATTGAGGAACCAAATATCACATCCCCTCAGGGTGGAAATTCCCCACCAGTCACCTGTACCAAACTGTTAGTCAGTGAAAATATAATTTGATTCTTTGTGTTCTTGTAAAAGTTGAAGCTAGAGTCCACCTACTTTTCTCAGAAGTTAAATCCCAGTAACCCACCAAATAAAGCCACCTATCTCTATACAATATACCCCTCCCAACTAAGGCTCAGTTTCACTATTACCTCTGGAGGTCTTAGAGGATGATGTAGTCATTCCTCATCTGGCTACAGGACCATAGCCAAACGCTTCTCTAATTCCCTCTTCGTGTTCCACCAGCCATTAAATGGCTGTGGTGATGGTGTTGCAGCAGTTACAGTGCATCATGGTGAGTCATGGTCTTTGGTTATTTCAGAGGAAAGAAGAAAATACTAACCTCTTCAATGACCCCCCCTCCCAAAAAAAAGATATACTCAGGTACGTGTTGGACTTGTACGTGTCTCTAATAGGACACTGGCCTATGTATTCTGCCCCTGATCATGGATGCTTCTCTAAAGTCATACTCCAGATGGAGGTCTTGTCAGACTTTATTAGACAGAGGCAGCATAAACAAGCCTAGCAGTTTTGAAACTAACTTAAAATGAAATAATATCTGTTTCTTTCTGATATGCCTTACAAGAAATACAAATTAGGTTCAAATTACAAATCAAGTTCAGCGCTTGCAGTCTCTCATCTCCACAGTACAGTGGCTTGATCAAGCCTTCTCTCAAGGCATTTCCGCACGAGGCTGTTATAGTGCTATGATTCCATTTTCAACATCCTATGGAATCCTGGGGATTGCAGTTTTGGGAGGCGCTGGATGGCCCCTCCCGAAACTGCAAAGCCCAGGATTCCATAGGATGTTGAAAGTGGAATCATAGCGCTATAACAGCCTTGTGCGGAAACGGCCTCAGAGTTTTTTAACCATAAATTCTTTTGAATCTCACTATCCATTGGCCATGTGGGTTGAGAATAATGGTGGCTATAGACCAATAGATGACATCCAGGTTGGGAAAGACACTGGATGAGGAAGAATCAATTATATTCTTTTCTTTCCTGAGACTTTAAAAACAAAATTAGCTAAAATGTACAATTGCTATAATACTATTCTCAGAAGAGAACTGGTTCCCTCTGTTAATTGATGGGTAATCTAAATTTAGCATATACTCTTGGGCTCTAAATTAGCACCCAGAAATGTCAAGAAACCTACACCTATCAACCTAGAAGGGAAAGCTGTCACCCATAATACTAACATCTGCTTTAGAAAATCTCCAATAACTTGTATCAAGTAATTTTTTTAAAAAAATGCCCCTTGTAAACTTATTCACAGAGTAACCAAAGTAAACTAAATTATGATGCATTTTGACTGAGGTGGTGGTAGTGATGCCATCTGCTACTCCACATCAGACAGCAAAATATCTTGGTGTGGACCAGATATTCAGGAATAAAGGGGAAAATGGGGCTAAGAGGGAGAGTGCAATTTCATAATTATTGCACCCAGAAAAAAAATCATTTACTTATGGCAACCCTAAGGCAAATCTATCAAGGAGTTTTCTTAGCAACATTTGTTCAGAGGGGTTTTCCTCTGCCCTCCTCTGAGGCTGAGAGAGTGTGATTTGCCTAAGCTCTCCCAGTGGCTTTCCATGGCTGAGTAGAGATTCAAACCCTGGTCTCCAGAGTCATAGACCAATGCTCAAACCACTACACCATGCTGATTCTCATCACTATACAATTATAACATTATAATTCCCCTCTAACTGCCATGGTTCTATCCCATGACATACTTGAGTTTGTATTTCATGTAAAAGCCTTTGGTGCCTTTAACCAAACTCCAAACCCTAGGATTCCATAAAATTCAGTCTGGCAGTGAAAGTGGAATAATAGCTCTATAATGGTTTATTACAAAAGGGCCTAAAGTTATGGGATGTAATTCTGAAGCAAATCAGACAGTAATGTACAAACCCAGTAGATGCTGTTGGCGAGGTGAACTTTCATTCTCAGTAGACCTGGCTGTATCACTGGGCAGAGTGCAGTGGCAGCATCACTGAAGGGAATCTGAATGGCAGCAGATGGGGCAGGGCAGCAATGGAGTGGTTCACGACTGTGAGTGCTGTGCAGCCTTCCTTGAGCCCCCGTGCTAGTTTGGAATTGGATGGTGTGCTAAACTGCAAATGCCAGAATTCCATAGGATGCAGCCATGGCTGTTCAAGGAGAATCAAAGCACTATAATTCTAGTGTGAAAGAGCCCAAGAATCCTGGGCACTCTTGTTGTGTGCCTTCAAGTCGTTTCCTACTTACAGTGATCCTTAGGCAACGCAGGGTTTTCTGTGGCTGAGAGTATTTGATACACTCAAAGTCACACAGTGGGTTCCCATGTCCAAGTGGGGAATCAAACCCTGGTCGCCAAAGTCTTAGTCCAATGCTCAAATCACTACCATGTTGGTTTTACTTTGCACTAAAATCAAAAGTTGCTTCTGCACTTTCCGGTATACTACCAAGTATTCCAAAACATATTTAACTATAGCCTTTTACTATTATTTTTATCCAAGCAATTTAAGGTGGTTGAAATACTCATTGCTACTAAACTGTGTGATCTGATTCCTTGCTTTGCATCTTAAAGACACCATTCTTCAGGTAGGTCCTGGAAACCATAAGTCCTTAGGATTAATCTATTCTTTCTGACCCAGATTTTCAGACATTCTTCTAGTTAATAATTAAAATGATTAAATATGCTTATCATTGTGAATTGTGCCGTGTTTCCAAATCTGTGTTTCCTAATGTTAGAGCCAATACATTTTATGCCATTAAAAAACCCCAGAAATTTATAAGACTCTCTGATGTCAGTTCATCCTCTAGGAAGTTAACAAGGTTATCTGATAACAGTACTTATAGCTGATGTCTAATACACAAATCCTTTACTATTAAGCAACTATATTTTCATTATTATCTATGAATGTGAAAAAAAACACATTATCTTAAAAATGTGCCCTTCTTCTGGCAACACATCATTCAGGTGAAGTTTGGCTAGAGAACTGTGCTTCTAACAAGAGCAAACAGGATCTTTCTGGTAATGCAAATGATCTGGTACTGCAGAACTAAATTCCCTTGCCAGGTTAGGAACTGTTCAGAAAAATGTACCAAATATAAAAGCACTCATTTCCAGAGAAGTATAATGGTTGCTTCTCCCCATTTAATGACAATAAATGTGTATGGAAAACTGCTACCATCCTTCAGGATTTTACTTTTTGGTTTGTGATCCTTTAAATACATTGCTTGAACTATTAAATGATCACTTAAAAACACTACTTGAACTATTAAATGAATTTCTCCCTGTGCTTCTTAGTCTTTCATGAAATGGAAAAACTTCCTGCAAAGTGCTGGTGAGGGCCCTCTGAACTACATGTCTAAGCATCATTATTTCACATGCCGCATGCAGACTGGTATTGGACTGTTTCTTAAGGTGTTGCTGTTACAGGGAAACTATGTGACTAATGTCATGTGCAATGTGATCCTAAAGTCCTAGAACTGACAGCATGATTACTTCTGGTCATCATGACCTATGATTTACTTGTGCAGTTTATACACCAGCCTTCCAGATACACAAGCAAGGAAGTTTTTGATGGTTGCTGTACGTCTCTAAGGTGAACCTATCATGTTTTGTTTTGTTTTTGGTAAGATTTGTTGGGGAGGTACCTTTGCCTTCTGAGACTAAAGGAGTGTCACTTGCCAAAGGTCATCCAGTGGGTTTTCTGGTTGAGTGGGGATTCAAACCCTAGTCTCCAGAGTCATAGGGCCTTTCCACACTACACCGTTATAGTGCTATTATTCCACTTTCAACATCCTATGGGATCCTGTGGTTTATAGTTTAGAGAGGGGCCTTTAGAATTCTCAGCCAAAGAGCTCTTTGGCCTCAGTGAACTACAAACCCCAGAATTCCACATGATGTTGAAAGTGAAATAATAGCACTATAACAGTATAGGGCAGAAAAGCCCATAGTCCAATGCTTGAACCACTACAAAATGCTAGTTCACTCAAGGAAGTTTACAAATGACTCAAAATGTCTGAACTAACATTAAAACCATAAAAATACAATTAAACACATCAAAAAATATAATCCAAAAGCATAAAATTCACCTATGGATCACAGAGACGACAATCTTAAAATGTAACAATTCACCAAAATTAAATTCAATGAGGCTTATTTCCACAAAAACATGTTTAAGATTGTGGTGTAAATACTGCTTAACATCAGTGTCACACCTGAATTTCTAAATTAAACTAAATCAATCTCACTCTGACTCTTAGAAACATGTAAAGAGTATGGCAAAAATACCACTGTTACAATATTCTTGGTCAAATCTTGGGAAGGAGAATATGCTTTTCAACTGCCTGAGTAATAAATCCAACCAGCAGGTTAGGGAGCTGGAAGAGATTTCTTTACTAATACCAGGAAGGCTGGAGACAACACCAGGCACCGGAATGAGAAGCAATTCATGAGAAGAGGTGGTAGGAATGTTGGGATGTTGAACTTCAGACTGCAGGAGTTGGGAGAAATTATTAATACTGTTAAGTGTTTATCACTTCACACAATAAAGTTACCTCCAAATGTTAAGCAGGGGGAATTTCTCATACTCTTAGTGAAGAACTATGATAAATTACTCTCTGTGACACACTGATCCCTTTCCCCTCTACGCATGAGAAGCTTTCCAATTGCCAGCTGAACTGGTACAGTCCAAAATTCCGAAATCACAATGTGCAATCCATCAACAAGTCTGTATAATGTCTAGATCAGCTCTCAGTATCAGGCAGAAGTTTAGTTTATATGTTTTCATGGCAATATATTTTTATTCCTTTCTACTTGGTTCCTTTGAAGTGGGACAATGTTGAATATTTTATCTTTCTTGCTGGGTAGTTCATCCCTAGTTAGCTTTCCTGAGGTGTGCACTAGTTGAAAGGAAGAGGGGAAGAAGAATGGGAGGGAGAGAAGCAAGCACTGTAGGTATGAGTACTGTATATGAATACAGAAACTTTTGTGTCCAAGCCTTCCTTTTGTGCTGTTTCTTCTTTACCAGGAAAAACATACAAAGACCCTCAGAAAGGTTAATACAAGAAATTATTCAGTCCTCTCTTTGCAGTCAAAGAACCTGTGAGGAATGTGTCCTAGGAAAGAACAAATGTCAGGCTAGCAAAGTTGCAAAAACATGCCTTCTCTGCAGAGAAAAGCAAGTGTATGTTAAATATGCAGACAGTGTAAATATTTGAGTAACTTGGATTCAGGTTTGAAAGGAATGTGCTCAAGAGATAGGAACAATATCTCAGAGAGCTCACGATGGCAATCTATTGACTTTATTCTTCTTATCTTGATGACCTTGCAGTCCCAGATAATGGTTTCTCAGTGGAGAGCATGAAGTCAACAAGACAGCTTTAAAGCAGAATGTAAAAACCCAGTCATCCACCTCTGTACAGCAGTATACACAGTTTTGGACAAGACTTTTTACCCCCAGGACTTACTCCCTACTCATATCTCTACTACTTTCTGAGATGCACAGTTACTCCTATTTAAAATGTTGCCTGACTGGGTGTGAGAAACTGCAAATTTTCTCTCTGAGAAAACCTGATGATATTAGTCTAGCTTCATGCTTTTAGGCAGGAACCTGAAAAATAATAGTCTTTCTTTCTCGCTATTTTTATTACGAATGGACAATATACAATCACATAAGACTCTCTATGTCATTTTTGTGTCCTCTTCAAATTTTTCACTCCAGAAATGACCAATAACACCTCCAAAATGCATCAGGTTCTGGTATATCTAAAAACTACCCACTCTGATTTAGATTATAGGCAGACAGCAGGGAAAAGGCCAGAACATCACATTAAAGTAGGATGGCCAAATTTTTAAAAAGACAGTGTTTCTGTACCTTTAACAGATCTGTGGAAAGGGGAATTTCATCAGGTGTAGCTTCATTTGCTGAAGTCCCCTTTTCTATTTGGACCCTGCCTTTTTGTCATGCGGTAGCCCTATATCAGCATGCCTGCAAGTAAAAATGAAATTGTTCAAGCAGGCAGGACAAACTGAACACTATCTGTAAAGGAAAAAAAATGACCTAATCTATTAAATGCAACAAAATAAATTTTCATCTTCGGGGCATCAGTTTTCATTAAGTATGCAAGCCTGAGATATTGGCCCTCAGAATTCCTCTCGGGTATTAGCAATCTATAGTGGTGGTTCTAATCTATGTGTTGGGCTACAAAAGGGGTTCATGCCATTACAACCAGATTTAAATGCTGGCTAACAGGTACCCAGCTTTGTGTTCTGTAAAAATGCCTAAACTAAAAGATATGGGCAAAATCTGGAGGATGTGCAGTCATGTCTTCTAAAATTTGGACAAGGCTGCACAGAAGCATAAATACAGTGCTTATTTATGTATGACTTCTCAACAGTATTCCAACCAATATTTTTAAATATTGATACTTAAAATATTGATAGTAATATCAGTAAGGTCAATTAAGCCACAGAGAAAAATCTCTGTGAGTTTCAGAAGAATAATATATTTTCACCCCATACATTTCTTTTCAAAAAGCTGTTTTGTAAATGGTAGCATGTTGTATCATTTACTACCTTGGTTATTAAATTGCTTTAGCAGGTCATTTGTCACACACGTGCACTTGTTTGGAATATTTCTTTCCCTGTCTGTCTGTGTTAGGTTCATCCAATTTACTCTAGACTTAACCAAAAACTCCAAAAGACCCATTTTGGTGTTTGATTATTTCATTGTGATTGATGACAGTGCTCTCCTGGATCTACTTTTCCTTCAGATAGGATATGTATATTTCTTCCTGAATATTTTTCTTCATCCTCTTTTATGCTCATTAGTTCTTTGTCTTCATTTAAGAGGTATTGCTCTTATGGGAGTTTTTCCTAGTGCATTCATTCTCCTAATTTTAAAATATGGCATTCTGCATCAAAAGTTAAAAATGATTTGGTCCTCCTATGTTGTTAATGGTCACACCCAAAGTCACTGCCCTAAAAATTACTTCTGTAGGTCAGGAGGAACAACATACTACTGTGGCAATTGTCCAAATCAAACATTTGAAAAAGAAGGTTTACTATGAGGAGAATGCATGTTTTCACCATTGATTAATTTGACCAAGTTGGGTTGGATGAATCAATTCCCTTAGTATAGCACATGTCAATGGAGTAGTGAAATCAGCCAGGAAGTTTTGAGGGAGCTTCCAATACACCCAGTTTCTCATAAAAGAGAGAAAGAGAAGAGAGAGAGGGAAAGAAAATCACAGAGGCTAACAGATGAAGCTCGCTACTTACTTAATTTGCCTGCTCATGTCTCAAGCCTATGGCTGAGTGCCAGTATGAGAAACATGTGGCTTCCAGATGGAACACCCCTACCATTTTGAACTTTTTGCCCTTGCAGACCTTCTGCTTCTGAAAAAATCCCAGATGATCATGGTTTTAGAGGGAGACTATTCTTTTGGAAGTCTCTGAGAAACCTCAGTATAAGAGAATAAATGATCACTGGCACCTTGGAAAGATGCCCAGTGATGACTGGCTCTAATCCAGTTGCCAGAGTAACAGCTGACCTTCATTACAGCATGGCAAATAACTGATGGTACTCTGGCAGGTGTTATTTGACCCATAGATAGGACTGGACTGCCAGGTTTTTTTTGTTTGTTTATTATTAAGTTACACAATGCAGAAATGCAAGAACCAGTCTCATTTCTCTGAACTGGATATCTACATATGTCAAAAATGCACTACAGTTGCTATTCATTTATGTTTCTGAATATGGAACTACGTTCAGCCTGGAGTTCATCATTCTAGTGTCTGCTCAGAATTTAGCTACCCCAAAGTACCTTTCTCTTTCACAAGGCTTTCCTCTGCTAGAGAAGACACTTATGGGAATAGAATGCAACAGGCTGAATCATTAGCCAATAAACTAGTATGAGGAAACTTGGTCTATTCTTGTGCCATTACACTTGTTGACATATTAACTGCAGTTGAAATCTATAAAGTTAACTTCAGGCTAGTCAACGATTTTACTGGGGAGCTGACCTTCAATCAATTTATAGTCTCTTAGATCTATTTCTTGTATATACAGATCACTGCCCAATGAAATTCATTAAATAAGTGCTCAGGTGAGAGATGAAAGCTTATTTTTAAAGAGAAGTTTTCTCTAAAATTGTTTCATTTGGGCTGCAATCCTATGAATACTTATCTGGTAGAAAGTACCTCAGAATATGACAGGATTCCTTTCTCAGTAAATATTCATGGGAATGCCCTATTGGAAAGGAAAGCTCAAAAATTTAATCATATTTACAGTCAAAGCTTTATTTGCTTAGATATTCTGAACACTAAAAACAAAACAAAACACCAAATACCAGTAATACAAAATATTAAAAAATCACACAAAAATTCAAGATACAAAGGCTATGGAATATAAGAAGGTTGCTTCTGTGTAAAATACTGGCTGTGACACACATTCAATAACATTACAGTCAGCCTGCCACATTTGTGGGTTTCACTTTTGCAGATTTGATTATTCACAGATTATTTGTTGTCACCTCTGCTGCCTCCCTATGCCATTTTTAATAGGGACTGCAAGCCTTGTGAGACTGAGAAACTGTGAACGAGGCTTGTCAGTCCCTCTTTAAAATGGTGTGGGACAGCAGTGGAGGTGGCAGTGAGCCTCACCAGCTGCCCACTTCTGCCTTGTGGAGGAACCCTGATGCCTGAAAGGAATCTATGGTGGGTCGAATATGGTGATCATACTTTTGTGTGTGTGTGTGTGTGTGTGTGTGCGCGTGCACATAAAATCTGGTTTAGGAAGGCCTAGAGTTATTCACGGTTTTCCCACTTTCATGAGAGTCCCGTGCCCATAACCCTAGCAAATGTGGAGGGATGATTGTATAAATTTAACTATATGTAAGCCTAGTCTGGTATTTCATACTGCATACTATATACTGAACACTGACTAAAATCCAAGTACAGTGAATATACCAGAGTATAGAACAACACATTTATAAGACATTTGCTTTTTTGAGGATGCTGTGTGTGAGTTTCAGCACAGTTATTAGACTGATCCTTAGAGACTCCTCAGGATTTCCTGGCAGACAAGAAGAAAGTCAATGTTGTGTGGTGGTTAGAGGGCCAGGGCTTTAGAGACTGAGGTTTGTTACTATGAAACTATGAAATACACTTGGTAACCTTGGGTTAGTTTCTTTCAGTCTAATTTATCTCACATGATTGTTGAGAGGATGAAGTGGGGAGGAGGAGAGCCACGTACACCGTCTTGAGCTCACTGGAGGAAAAGTGGTATAGAAATTTAACTAATATGTGAATGAATAAATGATGTCTGTGCTAACAGCTGCTTTGGCACGAGCTTCCGCAAGCAACTGATAACTATAATGAATAGATTTGTTTAAATGTCACATAGCAGGTTGATATCAGATTCACAGGCAGACTGCAAGACGAAGACAGTCAGACTAAAAAGCATTAACCACTCCATGTATCACCTGGTCCATAGTTAACACTGGTTTTCAATGAATAACATCCTCCTGCTTGGGAAGCATCAGAAATTACTATTATATATATTTTATATATCTGCAAGGCGGAAACTGAACAACAACAAGTCCCATGCCCACCCGCCCACCCAAAAAGTCTAGCAGGGAAAGATTAGTTTTTGAAAAATGTAACTAAAGCAGCTTTACTTAAAAACTATAATCAAACAAATGATCTAACTGAGGGGAAAGAAAGAAGAGAACAATGACTGTAGGTTAGAGTGATGAAGAAAGAGCATGAGTGCACTGAAACACACAAAAAAGAAGTCACCACAATGCAAACTAGCAATTAGTGAGCATATTTATGCAAAGGTTGCTCACTCTATCTGTATAACGTAATGTCTAGCCTGCTTCTCATCCCATTGCCCTCTCTGTTTAACCTCAATGTAAGATTTCTGAATGGAGAGAAAGTTATGTGAACACATATTCCCATGCCCTGAAAACATGTTTCCTGTCGCAATAAATGTGTGCTCGAAGTGTAAAGCACTTCCAGGTTATTTTAGAGAATGGCTGTCCATCTTCAGCCTCTCACTGGTTTGCAGTGATCATGTTAATGCACATTAATGCACATTAAAAAGATATAGGCCTAGCACACAAGACATGGAAATACTTACAGAGCTATAGCTTCGTACATACAACTCCTCACTCTGAATGCATTCAGTGAACAAGTAAAGGGAAGTGGGATTACAACAACTAACCATGTTCCTCAGTGCACCTGCTTGCCCTTCCCCTCTCAGTAACCACTGATTAGATGCAGAGCTCTTATTGATGCCGGGAACCTCTGTTCACTCAAAAGAACCTGCATGCATATAGCACTGAGCATGCGGCCAGCACTGGGCCATGTCCAGTGGGAACTTCCATCCCAGAAGTGTGGTGACAGCTCTGATTTACCCTCCAGTTGTGATCTGTACGATGTCTACATACCTCTTGTATGATACACCTAACCCTAATCATGCTTAGCCCACCAATGTGCATCTTTGATTTCACAATTAAGGATAATGTTTATTATCACCGCAAAAAGTACATTTTCCAAGACATTCATCTTTTTAACCTTGTATTATCGTCTCAGATTTGCAGAGAGAGATGTCTATGTGTTATTGGAAAAAAATTTAATGAGGGAACCATCATCCTCAGTTGTTGTTATTCCTTCAGGAAAAAGTTTCTCCCACGGGAAATGGGGTAATCTCTATGGAAAATAATGGGGAAATAATGGAAGTAGAAAGGATTAAGCACTATATGTACATGTCTTTTACTAAGGATGATTTTGTTCATTTTTTATTTATTAAAATATGTATATCCCAGCCTATATAAGACCTCTGGGAAATTTAATTTTCATTAAACAAACCACCCAAAGTGTGAGAAATGTTCTAAGTAACAGTGTAGAATAACTAGCTTGTGTCTCATCCTACTGGAGAGTCTATTTTACCTCAGAAGCTTTGTCTAGAAATACAAGTTCATCAATAAGCTTGGTACTTACAAGTAATTTCTAGCTAAACCTACTAAATCTTTTCCAACTCTTCAGGAGCTCTAAAAATCACTTCTCATTCAAACTACCAAATTATAAGCTTTCCAAAGCATACCTATGATGTGTTACGAAGATGAGAGAGTGAACATGACATACCAGCAAACTAAGATAACTCAGCTCTAATGCAAGAGTTTGAAATAAAGAAATATCCTGACAGTTCACCACTTATCAGGCATGTAGTTATGACAACAAGAACACAGAGGAACAAGACTGTAATAAAGAACACTGCTTTTAAAACAAAGATATTTTGTGGTGTATGACTGATACGTGACGCCTCCCCTCCACACAAAAGTGTTAGTGTCAGCATTCCTCACCTGGTGCTGTCTGAAGTCTACAGTATATACTGACTTAAGGTCTAACCCATATTGAACCACACACTCAATATTGCCTATAGCATTTTTCATACCTTTATAATCCAGAAGGCACAGATCTGGCTAAGAGAATGAGGCATCCCATAATCAAAGGGATTTCTCAGATAATAACTCCACCTCTATGAAAAGTGATGGAAATGCATCCTTCAATCCATGATTGCCTCTGAGAGACAACACAGAACAGTCACTCCACTTTCTCTCTTACCAATAGGAAAAATTCCCTCAGTGCTCTGCTGCCTGGTCACACCAGCCTCACAAGGCACCAGTGTGCTGCTGGTGGAAGAGTGTTACCCCTTTTGAAAAGGTGCCTGTCTAGAGAATGACAACTCCACAAAACTGTTTTCCCTCAGGAGATATTTCAGCCATGTTCTCAACGCTTCTCTAAATTGGATCGACACAGAGACAGCACTTCAACTAATACCCAGTAACGACCAGGAAAACAACAACTACAACACCACAACAGCACAATTTATTCTAGGTGAAATAGTCACGGTAAAATAAATACCCTAAAGCAGTGGTTCATAACCTTTCCTTTACAAAGGTCCCTCTTTAAGTATCTTTTGTTGCTGCAGACCCCCAGGATTTACAACTTTAAAGAGCATCAATTATTTGATGTTCAACCATGGAATAAAGAGACCACACACAAAGTTGGGATAACTAAGGGCCACTTTATTTTGACCTGTATTATTTACATTGTGTTAACTTGAAAGATACAAGAGGCGGGGAGGAAGATGATACAAGTTCAGCTGATGCCAAGGTCACAATGTGACAACCTGCTCAGAATATCAATGGGCAATTACTCCTGAGCCCCAGGGGCAATCCAAATTGCTTTGGTTGCTCCCCAGTCCAGCATCTTGGAAGGTAACCCAGGGACTCCCACCCAAGCTGCATGGCTCTAAAAATGAGAGTCCTATTCCCAAGTTAACCTCAAGGGTAGCCTCCTTCACCGACTCCCCGGGACACAGGGCCCTAAAGAGGTGGTTCCAGAGCCTTACCCTACCCCAAAAGGCTGCTAATAGGTGATCACCGATGTTTTATTATCCCCCATTATCTGCCAAAGGACAACCTATTTAACAACACCACCCAGAGCCAATTTTCCCAATTCCATCAAATACAGTATGAGCTAGGCAAAAAAAAACCCTGAGAAAAATATTTGAAGGGATACCATGTAGTGGAAGGAGAGGGCTTGTTTTCTACTGCTCCAGAGAACAGGACAAGGAGCAATGGATTCAAGTTGCAGGAAAGGAGATTCCACCTGAGCCTCAGGAAGAACTTCCTGACAGTCAGGGCTGTCCGGCAGTGGAATACGCTGCCTCGGAGTGCAGTGGAGTCTCCTTCTTTGGAGGTTTTTAAGCAGAGGCTGGATGGCCATCTGTTGGGAGTGCTTTGAGGGTGTTCCTGCATGGACTGGATGGCCCGTGTGGTCTCTTCCAACTCTACATTTCTATGATTCTAAGATTCTATAAGGGGGGAAAAATCCTATCCGGCTCTGAAGTGACCAGATTAACTCACACTGCGTTGAGGGTGCGAGGATGGGTCAACATCAAACACCGAATGACATGTATGAACTGCTTCATTGTCTCCTTTGCCCCATCACATGTTTTGATTTAGTGCTTAGCACCAATAAAAAAGAACACTCTGGTCTCACTCCATGGCGAACATCAAAAGCTTACCTCCCTCCGCAGTGACATTTGTCATGCGAGTCCAGGCAAGTATTATTTAAAATTGCTCATCAAGGGTCTTCAGACTGGGACAGAAGGGAGAAATAAGTAAATGCACACTTCCCTCAGAGGCATTAGAGAGGGAGCGAAGATTTTTCTTCTGCTTCTTCCTGCCAGTTTATGGCTGGAGTAGAGTGAACAGCAACGCACAGGCCCAGCCAGTCAGCCTGCCTGATTGCCATTGCCCTGGTTCCTGTCAGGTGGGCTTTATGTTACAGGGAGGAGACAGGCTGAGCAGTCTTTGAGCCCCCACCCCAAAGGCACTAGATCCTATCTGATCTTGGAAGTTAAGCAGGGTCAGCCCTAGATGGGAGAGCCTCAATGAATAGCAGGTGCGGTAGGTAAAAGCCACCTCTGAGGTGCCTAAGAAAACCCTATGAAAATCATGTGTTGCCATAAGCTGATGACCAGGTTGAAGACACATACAGACACAAGTTATCCTTATTATGGGGTTTCATTTGAAAGTAGAACGCTGTATATTTGATATATGCAGAAAATATATTTTATGGACTATGGATTAATCCATATATAAAGGCCACTTCAGATATGTTATGGCATTAGATATATCCACTATGTGCCTCAGCTCTTTGGCACATGTACCTGTATAACACAGTTTTGCAAATGTACTCACTGCACGTAGGCTAGCTTTTTATGTACACAAGTTTTTTTAAAAACAGCCTTTGGTCAACCTTCAGTCAATTCTTTCAGTGTGAAAGCAAATGATGCTAATTCAAAAGAAATTTTGTGGGGTGTTGACATTAGATTTGCATGGTCTAATAGAGGATAATAACTGTCAGAGAGGGAACACCAGACAAGTTACGTTGAAAAGGGAACTCATTCCTATTTCTTCTTTCAGTGTTTAGAAAGGAATCCATCATAGATACTTGTTACACTGTTTAAAAGGTAACTGCACTACTTATTACGGTCCTCAATATTTTTTAAATCCCTTTCTGCTAATTTTGCTTGTGCTGGAGAAAAAAAAGGAATGATAAGATAATGACACAGAAGTTGAAATATTCCTGTTAGAATGCGTCCAAAATGTTTAAGAATGACCCTTTAAATATAATTCACCAGACCAACTAGAAACATTATGCCAGAGCTGGGAACTGTGTGACCCTCCAGATACTGTTGGACTGCAATTCCCATCAGCCCTAGCCAGCATAGCCAATGCTGATGGATGCTGGGAGTAACAGTCCAACAATCTTTAAAGGGCCACACAACTGCCACCCCTGCATTGTAAGAACAGAGCAACATTAGTTCCATTTGTTGCTTTTGAAATGTGACTTCAATACATTCTCATAGCCAAAAGGAGTGACTTACTACTTGCAACTCATTAATTTCCACAGACAGGCTTAAAGTCAGGCTTTAGAACTTTCACCCTCTCTCTCCAAATACTATTTGTAGCATAGGAAGTAAAACAATTTTAAATGTTGTGCATGGTATACATTGGTTTTCCTTGTCTGATCCTATGGAGGCCTGATCCTATCCTATGCAAGTTTACCAGGAAGTAGCAGCAGTCCTACAGTTCAGCCAGGGAGGCCACCCCATTCCCGGTCCTATAGTTCAGTCAGGGAGGGGACAACACTCTGCAAGTCAAAGGCTATATTTATTTGTTGGAAGCAAATCCTACTGAGGTATTCTCAACAGAGTCCATACAGGAGTGAAGTCTGATATTATTCACATTTACACAGAGGAAATTAAAATTGTGTTTCATGGGCTTTATTCCCTAGTATGCTTCAAAGGAATGCAACCTAACAGTGCAATCTTTTGCCTATCTATTCAGAAGTCCTTTTAGTTTCAATGGGATTTACTCTCTGTAAGTGTAATTACTGGACTAAAACTTCATAGGATAAGATCGTACTGTTAAAGACTGCATACACAAAAGAGAGCAATGGATCCAAACAGAGTCAAAGGAAATTGACCTTTGATCCTCTGACAAGGTAATTCTGAGAAAGGCTGAACAAAACAGTTCTGGAAAGCAGCTTAGCAGAAAAGCTCATAAATCCATTTCAAGAGCACTTCACACGTACTAAAGCTCTTTCCAAGTTTTGTTATTATTTGTTTAAAAAGTCCACCTAAAGAATTGGCAATGGCAATAAAAAAATGACAAATCAACAGGTTAATTCAAGAAAAAATCCTAGTACTGATGGGACCAATTCCATTCTTTTGGTTCCAATTAGTGCCCCCCTTGTATATTTCTTTATTTTCAGTTTTTATCTCCAATGGACACCTTACCAGAAGCTATCAGCTTTGACAGAAGACTAAAATCTTGGCAGTGAACCATAAACTGACCATTTCCATAAAAAGAACTGCTAAATGAGAAACCATGTGCTCAGTATAAAACTAATTTCATGCTTTCAAAAGCACACAGTGGCTTCTAGTAAGATAGTGGCCCTGGGACTTGCAAAGACAGATTGGCTAATACAAATGGTTTTGCTCCCCTGCTTAGCTGTGCTTTACATTTACTGACAGTTAATGGAAATTCTCAAATCTTCCTTCAAACAAACATATTCTTATCTATAACTCTGTGTTTGGAAGCTATCAAAAACAACTGCTTCATGAATAAATGTACTGAGAAATGGCATGAGACAGGTTAGTTTCTCATGAAGGGTCTGCAAAGTTCTTAACTAGTCATTCTATAAACAGAAATCCCACTTTTATCATAACTGCTGCTAGTTTTCTTTTTATGTAGGATAGTACCACGCAGACCTAAAACTAAAGCAACACCTATCACAAAGAAGACAAACAAGTCAACAACCAGGTTTAATGAATAATTTTAGATCAGAATGATTGACTAAAACTTTTTACACAGATAAACACAACTTAATTCTCTGCCGGGCTGTTTCAAAACTTAAGGGGTCTGGTAATAAGAGCTTTGCCAATTTGTTTCAGCAATGCATTTATGCCTTAAGTAAAGATTTGTGGCACTTAAAATGTCATATTTAATTAAAGCATGGTTAGGCAGCAGTGACAGTAATTTTATGCCTATCATAAAACAAGTTGTCATTGCAAATGAATTACTGAAGGTTGTTCTGTGTCTGACAGGTCATACCATTTAATTATAACAAAGTCAGACCCACATCACTCCAGTGTACAGTCTATTGCTTTTATTTTATTAGTTGCAATGCACGTTTGCCATTTATCTCTAATATATCATTTTCCTCAAGTAAAGCTCTTGGTTAGTAGGATTGAATGTCCAGCAGATTCTGATCACAAGCATCCAATCACACTGGTAATTAATTAGCTTGATTAATGATCAGCAAATCATATCCTATCAATAGTTGCATTCTGACAAATTTAAAATATATAATAATCCTCTGTTACGTCAGTTTCTTCAACAAATCAAATGACAGTAAAAAGAGAGATTTAACTCATTTCATAGAATTGTGTTTACAGTGTAAACCACCTCCAACAACAACCATAATAATCTGATCTGGTTTTATCATGTTCCTCCTAGCTTTTGTGCTAGCTCTGTTGGCATAGCAGAAGCATACAATGCCACTTCCACAACATAACGATGCCAAACACGTGAGAACGTACAGGAATGTATTTCAAAGCCACTCTGCAATGTTTATTTTAAAAACAGAAACAAATCATTGCTCACCTCTGCTAGGAAGTCCATTCCACATTATGATAGTACCAGCTTATAAAAGAAACCAGGATGGAAATACAAAACTTCCAGATGTGACTGGAAAGAGGCACGGTGGATTCTACAGAGATTTGGCTCTCCAGCCCTGATCATCTGTGTATGAGTAAACTGTTACACCAGTGCAGCTTCAAACCTTCTCCACTGCTGGCTTATTTGTACTGCTCATTGAAAATCCTTTACACGCTGGCAGCATTTTAGGGAAGGACAAGCACACTGAGTCATTTGTAAAGAAAGCAGAGCAATTTCGGTCCCACACACTCATTTGTACAGAAGCACAAACACACACACACACACACACATACACACACAGAGGCACTGTCAAAGTAGAAGGTCTTTGAAGTGGATTTATCCTGAGAGACAGGCAACCTTAAGGCTTCATTATCAATGTATGGAATCAGCTCCTGTGACCAAATTCCAGCAAAGACAAATGATTATGAAATGGCTCTACAGATATAGCTCCAAACCACACAGAATGAAGAATCATCTTCCTAAACTGTTTGAGCATTAAAATTAGCTCTGGGTTTTCCTCAGTGACAGAGGAGCATTCATAGCCAACATCTGCATGGAGGTTTATTACTGGAGGATGTTTTAAAAATGAAAATAGTGACATATTGACTGAGAGGTTTTTTTTTCCCGCTCATAAGAAAATGCTCAACACATGTTCGGAAAAACAAGAAACATCAGTCAGATGCTACCCTAAAACAGCTAAAGACAGAGACTGTTTTTCTCACAAGACAGAAAGGAATATGGAAAACATTAAAGAGTCACACTATGGATTACTGACCTTGTTAATTTAGACAGTGTGGAATCCATGTGATATCCAACCACTCCATCTGTTGAAATGCATGCTGGGATAATTACTCTCTGTCCTACTGCTCTTCGCTTCTTGTCCAAGCTCCTTGCTCTCTCTAGCTTCTGACTCAAACCTTCTATTCTTCTCCTCAAATCGCAGCTTGTTCTCCCTAGCACTCTGACATCCACCTATCCTCTCTCTCTGATTCTCATCCCCAATCACTGCCTCTCACTGCCTCCCTCCTTTCATTTTCCTCCTGCTTTCTCTCTCAAAGCAGATATACACTAACTCCATGTCCTGTTCCTCAAATGCTCTCCCCTGGCCCTCACCAACACCTGCCTCCCTCCTTGCATACTGCTCCCACTGGGAGGGCAGCAGTGCTGCTCTCACATTCAGAAGGCCTTTCCTCCCAAATACTCAGCTCTAACACCAATAGCGATGGAACTGAACCATTCTGTGTGTTCCAGCCTCTGACTGATCCTCTCATGTTCCAGATGTTTGCATAAATGTCTGTACCCTCTCTTGGACTGCTGTATTGCCCTCTCTCCCTCCCCACCAACTCTTTTTATAAAACAATGACCTTGACACACAGTTTGCCTGTGTTCTCGCTTAACAACACTTAACTTTAGCTCCCCAATGAATTCAGTGCACCATCAATCCAGCTAACTGCTTCTTGTTCTCACAAAGCTCTTGCAACTTTGTCCTGTAACTTCAAATGCATTCAACTAAGCAATGCCACTCCCCTCACTCTGTCTCCACTCACACATTATCACTTTCTGTAGGCCTTCTCTACTCTGTAACCTGCAGCCTAATGATGTGACAGCTGTCTTGATTAGTGTTTTTCCTTTTATTTCACTTTCCATTTTTGATCACTCTCTAGACCAGCCTTCCTCAACCAGGTGCCTTCCAGACATTTGGGATTTCCTCCCCACTGATAGTATTAACTGGCACTGATAGATGCAGACCAAAACATCTGGAGGGCTTCCAGAAAATTAAGTTGGGTAAAACTGCTTTATACTCGTTTTCACTTTTAGCATCTCTATATCTACAACTCTCAATTTGTTTGCTCCACTGTCCCATCAAACTATTTGCCCTCCTTACTCCATTTGTTATTCTCACTCACATTCTCAGCTCGCTAAGCACATTTTGAGGAAAATAAAAAGATCTGACTTTTGCTCGCTTTTCTTTCTCCTTTTACTGTTTCTCCTCCTTAGTGGCTAAGCAAGATAACTACACTGTCCTCACTACTATCCCTTTTAGTGATCCACAAAGCTTCTTTCCTATTTTTGTTGTTACACTAAAGAGAGTCAGTATGGTACAGTGGTTTGAGTATTGGGCTATGCCCCTGGAGGCCAGTGTTCAATTCCCCGCTTGGCCATGGGAACTCACTGGTGTCCTTGGGCACGTCACAGTCTCAGGCCTAGAAAAACCCAAGATAGGCTTGCCTTAGGGTCATCATAAGTTGGAAACAACTTGAAAGCAGACAACAACTAAGGTGTGCCTTTCTGAATCTCCTCCTCATTTTCACACAGGGCATTCTCTCCTTTAAGGACAAAATTGAAATAATCAGCCATAATTTTTCTCCCTTCCTTCCCCACTTTATACATCCTTTGCCACTTTCTTTCATGATGATATGACCGCCAATTGTCTCTGTCTAATTTTGTAGGTGTAATCTTGATGTCACTATTAGGGCGTACTAATCATCACTCCACATTCTTCCAAGCTCCACTGACCCCCAAAGATCAGGCTTCCGCTCCTCGCTCTTCACTGAAGCTGCCTTTGCTCTAACAAGTTAATTTCACCAGCAGGTGTCTACTTGTCTGCTGACTACCTGTCAGCTCTTCTTGTCTCCTAACTTTAATAATTGGCCTTGAGGCTACTCTCCTTTTCTCCCTTGCTGCCTGAGGTTCCTGTGGCACTTTTCTTGTTTATTATCCTTCTCTCTGGTAGCCTCCTTATTCCACATTTCCCTTGTGAAAGCTCCCCTTCTGTCTCCTTCCTCTCTGTTCTCCCTATTTTTGTATTATCTCCTTGTATGTTTTTAGCAATTCATATGGCTTTGGGTAACACATACATAGTGAGGTGTAGTGATCTCAGTGTTGTACTCGGACTCCAGGAGACCAGGGTTCAAATCCCTGCTTAGCACATTGGGTGATCTTGCACAAGTCTCCCAGACTTAGTGGAAGGCAATGGCAAATCTCCTTTGAATACCTCTTTCCAAGAATACCCCATGGGAAGGTCACTATAAGTCCCAGTCAACTTGAAGGCACATAAAACAACAAAACATCCATACTTGACTCCTCAACAAACCTCTTCCTCTCTGCAATTATACGTACCTGTACAACATATCAACTTTACCATCTCCTTGTCATCTCAAATTTAGCAAAACTACCTTTCTTCCCAAGTTTTCCTCTCTTTACCCTCTCTGTAATAATTAACAACATTACAATTCATTTTTCTAAAATCAGATACACAATTCTCAGGCCATTTCCATACTAAAGGCCATCAGCACGTTGTACTGTTATAATGGTGGCATCGCTGTTTGCGCGATGTGGTCGGGTTACGGATGCTCTTTTCTGCACCCTTCCCCCTTAAGTGGATGGGTAGCAGTATTGCCACCAGTGTTCCTTCTGTATTACAGCGTCTTTGGCCACTCCCATGCCCACCTTCACCTTTCCCCACCACCCCTGACTGGGCGGTGATTTTTTTTTTTTGTACTAACACAGCAGTGTTGTAACAGCATGACATGCCAGTACACTATTGCACTTTTGCCATATACTGTTTAAAATGTATTTTAAAAAAAGTTTTGACTCAAAGGAGACATTTAAAATAAAAAGGGAGAGGTGATAGAAAGTTACCTTGCCATGGGAGTCGCTGAAAAAGGAATGAGTTGGGCACGGCCACAGCCCACTGCTGGATCCGCCATAACAGGAAGTGCTATCAAGCCCTATAACGGTGCCGCACTAGGACGACTGACAGGATTGAAGCGCTACAGGAGGCTAACTGATTTTTTTTCTGGAAATAGAATATGGCGATTTGGCGATGCCTGGGGGTGAGATAGGAGCTGGACAGCAATGATGTCATACAGAAGCATGGCTCCTGGACCGGTAACAACCCACTGCTATAGCATTATAGCAACATCATGCAGAAATGGCCTCAGAGAGGCAAAGACCCAGAAAACTTTGGTGAAAATATTTTCTTTTCTTGCTTTTTTCTGGATTTTTTAAAAAACGGATTATGGGATATTTTATTTTAGAATGATGAATAAAACACTTAAGAGAAGTTGCTCATGTATTTACTCCCCTCACATTTCTAAAAACTATGTAGCAGGTAGACTTTTAGGCAAGACTAAGAACAAAATTCCATATCAATGCAATTTGTTTATTTCTTTGGAGCATTATGGAGAGCTATAGGAGACAATATATTTTCTTTGTTTTACTGAAGCCGATGGTTTCTTCTCTTTTTATTGTTCTTTCTGTTTGTTCCTCAAAAACTGGAAAAACCGAAGTGGTTCCTTACAGTTCAGGACCTTGTACCTTCATATGTAACAAAAAATAAAATTTAAAAAAGTGAATTCATTAATAATTAATTTCTGAATCAACCGTACTTCTAATATGTTAAACAAGATCATTTTATGCCAAATCAAGCAACACATAACACATTTTATGTTCCTAAAGTAACTAAGTGACTTTCAATCTAATTTTGTGTTGTGTGTGTGTGCATGTGTGTGTTTTATGGCCATTTCCATTTTGCTCCCATTGGATTCCATTCAATCAGTTTCCAGTTTTCTGCCCATTCACCCACTGAATCAGCTGCCAAGTTATTTCTCTTGAACAAGTTTCAAAAATTTTCTTTGACTGCTTTGGCTAAATTCCCAGTTTATATACTGACCATGCACCTTGCCTATTCACAACCATCTTCTTTAGGCTTCTTCTTGAAGACCTTGTTCCTTCCACCCACTTAGAAGTTCACCCTTTACTTTCCCACAAGACACTGTTCTTCAGACCATTTCACTGGCTTTCCTTTTTTACTGGGATGCTTCACATTCTAAAATGTTGTTTATAATAGTAATTGTTTATTAGGTTAATGTTCCATATTGTTTTGCTACTGCTGGGAACTGCCCACATGGAGTGATAGAGAGGAAATATTACAACGCACACAGCATGTTAATGGTCCTGATGTACAAAATTATATCATTTGTGCAATGGCACTCAGTTGCCAACAACAGCAAAATTGAACTCAGTCACACAGCATGTGCACGCCAGCCAGTCCATATATCCAAATCAAGTGTCTGTGCACACTGCTAACTGGCTGGTGTCTTTTGATGTCACAAAGATTGCCCACACACCCTTGCAAAGCATCAAAACTCATAGCAGAAGAAGAAGACGGTAGTGGAAATGGAGATCCAGGTGGTGGTGGTAATGGAGACCCAGCACCGGCTAAAACGTTGGTCTAGGATTGGGGATCCCCAGTTCAAATATACACTCTCCTCTGAAAAACACTGGGCATCCTGGGTTGATTAATTAAAATGATCTATCTCATAGGAGATAAAACAAAAGAGACTACGTGCTGTGCCTTGAACTCCTCAGACAAAAGTTTGGAGCTAAGTGTAAACTGTTGTTTTTGCTACTGAATGGCAAAAGGATATATTTACTCTGCAGTGTATGTGTACATGCAGCAACAACAAAAGCAAACAGCCAATCAGAAGCACAGGTGAGAGGCAAGACTCACACTTTAACCAACTTTTGAATTACTGGTATGCGGATGCGTCAACAACGATGTTGCAAAGGAGGCGAGCCTCAGCTCTGCAGCTGAGGGATGTGCTATGAGTTCTGTTCTCACTCATGTTTTTTAGGGATTGTCATAAAATTTAAAGGCAAGATGCATACAAATAGTTTTCACTGTGTCACTGAATCTTTACTCTGCACACAGAAGGCACATCTGCTGAACAGCTGCATTGGCCCTTACTGACAAAAATCTGATTCTCACATTTCTAAAAACAAGTGTTTTCTTTTCAATTGTTTTACTTCAGAGTTACTGTAATTTACAATTAGGTATTTTTCGGTGGGGAGGATAACACTTTCCAGCTGTTTAACTAAGCAATAGCAATAAACAAGAAACATTCATGCCCTGGGACTTAACAGCTATCAGTTCAACATCTGGAGATAGCAAATTATAAAACAGATAGGGGAAAAAATCCATTTTGCTTGCTGGAAACCTCGCATGTGAAAAATATTCAGGATGCCTAATAAAGAACCACTGCAATTAGAAGCACTATGATAGTACTTTCATTAATCAGGAGACAGCTGTAGATAATTCCATGGAAAAAAATGTGTACTGCAGCATGCCAGAGAAAGACTCTTTTTTTTAAAAAAAAAAAATCCCTCCAAATTATTGTATATAGTCCTAAGTTGTTTTGCAGTACATCTGTTTTAAAGATCAAACCTAAACTTTTAAACTCATTACAAATGATAATTATGTAAATGAACCATTTTAATCATCTAACATCAGAAACACAGATTTTGTAGGTGCATGTAAGTATAGTAGCACAGCACAATTAGTTGCAGTTCTGATAAATAAAACATGAAATAAAATAAGTGCCTTAGCATTTACTTCTAAATTGCTAGAGAACGCTGATTATCAATTTGGTACTATTTCACATTTCTTAAAGAGAAAAAAAATCATTCTGATGATATTCAAATATATGAGACTGAAAGGGGGAAAAAAACCTGTTAGGATTTTTTGGCAGAGTGAAATCCCATCTTCAACGCAATAATGATTCCATACATTTTAAAAAATAGAAAGCCACTGAAATAGCAATAGCAACACAATGTTGACTTGATAATGGTTTCACCAAGGTTCTGAAAACCAAAACAGATGGTAATTTACAGGCATCCTTGCTTTTCAGTGACCCATTTTTCACCATCCTGCTCTTTCAACCATTGTAAATTATAGTCATGAACTGTTCTTTCAACGCAAGCTCCACTCTTTCATCGGCAATTCTCCTCTTGTCTGCCTCCTGTAGGGAACATATAGGAATTATGGCGGCTCACTTGGGACCTCACACACTCCCAAGTGAGTCTTCACAATTCCTTCATGTTCCTTACAGAAAAAACGCAAGAGGAGAAAAACTGACAAAAACACTGGGTTCCACTTTTCAACCAATTCCACTTCCAGTGCTCTGGTCCCTAACCTGTCATATATGTGAGTGATGCCTCTATGTCAATGGGCAAGTAAGAAGAGAAAAGTTCTCTTTATAAAAGATGAAGGGAGAAAAAAAGAATTTGCAGCTCAGCTGGTAATTTTTTCAATGCTACCAATAAATCACCCTGATTAACATTTTCAGTTATGATGGTCCCAGCTAATGGCAGCTGATGACTTCTATGTCTGGCTGTATGTATGAGCATACTTTTGGTTTTAGTCTGAACTTTAAATATTCTGTCCAGGGTGCTGATCTGATTCTGGGGATAGGATTCAGAATCTTGGATAGCTAACTTACTTTTTGGACTAAACTCAAGAGTTGATTCACCACTCCATTAACAAGGATGTCACCAAACACCACTGAATTCTCATATCAGTTTATGCCAGGTTCAGCGGTGTTTGGTGACTTCCTTGTTAACTCCATGTGCTAAGGAGAATCCCATCATCTGCACAGGGGCCCACTGAGTCTGGTGAGCCTCTAAGAGAGAACAGATAGCTGAATAAAACTAGAGGGCTCAGCTTCAAAAACTTGTAAAATTTGTTATCACTCATCCACTTGCACCACACTGATAAAACTGGGGAAACAGATCCTGTAATTTGTTTACTTTGCAGATAAAAACAGGAAGAGGATGATGATGATGATGACGATGATTCCCCAGTCCAGGAATTAAGATGGCTTACAAAAGTTAAAGCTGGTATAGTTAAAAATATTTATACAATGCAAAAATTAAAAATATAAACTATTAATAAAACTAAAAACAGTTAAAAACATAAGAACAACAAATATAAACAAAGTAGAACATTAAAGGCTCTTTCTCCAGTCAGTCCTCAGAAGTCTGCTGAAATGAAAAAGTCTTTACCTGCCTATGAAAGAATTGGAAAGAGGGCACCAGCCTAACCTTTCTAAGAAGGGAGTTCCAGAGCCTGAAAGCAGCCTCAAGAATGCCGTCTCCCATGTTCCCACAGACGTTCCCATGAGGTGGTGGGCCAGAGAGAAGCATACCCCTAGAAGATCTCAAAATAGAAGCAGGCTCACATAGGAAAGTATGGTCTTCAGAGAACCTGAACCACTGTAGGTAATAACCAGAACTTTGAATTATGCCTGGAAACAGACTGGCAGCCAGTGAAGCTCTTGCAACAAGGGAGTTGTGTGCTCCCTGTAGACAGCCCAAGTTAACAATCTGGCTTCAGCTTTTTGGGCTGACTGAAGTTTCTGAACCCTCTTCAAAGGAAGCCCCATGTACAGTATGTTACAGTAACCCAGGTGGGACACAACCAAGGCATGTATCACTCTGGGCAGATCTGACAAGTTTTTACAATTCTGGGACATTTTGGTAGGTTCTGATAAAGGTATTGCCCGAGTTGGATTTTGGTTTGTTTTTTTGCTTTCATGGACCAATCCAAGAACCTTTTCTTTTTTAAAAAATATATATACAAAGCACAGAAAAATTTTTTAGTACTCCCTCCCAAAGAAACAGGGAGTCAGAAGAGCACTCTTGGGGACTGCCTGTGGCTTACAGCTTTCTCCTCAATTTAGAGACTGTTAGAGATGGAATGCTCACAGCAGTCCATCTCCAGGTGTTAGAGAATCTTTGTTTGGGGACAGAGTCTGCTTTGA
Organism: Iguana delicatissima; assembly: GCA_948472985.1. Lineage (NCBI taxonomy): Eukaryota > Metazoa > Chordata > Lepidosauria > Squamata > Iguanidae > Iguana > Iguana delicatissima. The sequence goes on along the minus strand of CAOKZL010000540.1, from coordinate 262,134 downwards.
ATGTGTAAATGCCGTATTTTCCAAAGCAAATACAAAACCAACATAGCTATATTAACCTAAGATCCTCAGTTTGGCCGTGCCTTTATTAGAACTGAACAAAATGTTCCAAAGTGCATAAGCCTTTGAGTGGTGTAGGCTAGATGGTATAGAAACACGGTGTGTGTATCTGTAAAAGGAATAGCAAAGTCTTTTTTTTTCCCCCTAAGGTCTTCCAGCCCCATTCTACAAAACATAACAACCTGCACAGTTGTGTGGCATAATAATATGAAATAACAATACAAACTTTTGAGTGAACAGCTACTTTTGAGCAAACAAATTAAAATTCGATTTACAGAACTGAGGATTAGCACTTTGAACTGTTTCCCCCAATACCTGCAGAAATAACCCACTTCTAATTAAATTGTGCTAAACACAACAATTTTGTTAATTGAAATTACAAAGGGAAAACTTTTAAAGCAGCTCATTGTCTCTAAAACAGTTATAGCATTTCCATAAAATCAAGCATATTTCATGGGCTGGTGATATCTTTTAGGTGCTTTCAAAAGGCTCTCACAGAGAAATTTATCCTACCTCATTCACAATTTTTTTTACAAGTGGGGCTGACAATGATAGCTACACAGTACTTGTTGTTGGCAGTTAAGAGCAAAGAGTACCTCACCCTGAAGTATTCTTATTCTCCTACTGTTTTCATTTCTGTAAGCTTCACACTTGATTCCTGTCTATGCTTCTCAAGCACTTCTTATAGTAAGTTATATTTTGTTTTTTCTTGCATATGTCAAAGTGATGCCTCAGTTTCCCTTGCAGCTTTGCAATGTTAGTCTATTTTAGACTATAAAACCACTGTATAACCACTGCATCAGATTTTGGTACCCAGTAAGAAATACATAAATGACAAATGTCAGAACCTGGTTCTGTATAATAAATAGCTCTGCAAAACATTCCTTGTTTCCTTATATCTGAAGATAAAAGCCCTAGCAATGCCAGAAGGATGGAAAAGGGGAAAGGAGGCATTTGACTTATAAAACTGGGCCATTTGTAGAATGATTACCTCTCTCTTGTCCAAACAGTCATTAAGAGAGGAAGAGGGAGACATATTCCCCAGATTAGCCTAATGATGCCATCAGGAATGAGCAGGTTAAGCCCCCTTAACTACTACCGTGTGAATGCTCACAGCACCATCTTGTGGACCCTCAATAATGTTACATCAAACCTAGCAAAATGCAAACGGACAATTAAAGAAAATCATTACAGGAATCAGTATTTTCTCCGGTGATAATTATGTATTTGTGATAGTGCAAGACACTTTTGAGCATTTGTACATACTATAATGTATGCCTTAAAAAATATCAGAATAAGAACAAAACCCACGGAGCTCACTACACATCTTGCACATACGTTGTTATCTGATACACCCTTAAAATTAATTGACTTCAAGGCTGTATGCTCTCCTGTAGTCTCTCTTGCTTTTTAACACTAATATCCTTATTGCTATTCCTTCTTTAGTTCCTCCTTATTTCTGACTTCTTCGCTAGTATAATTTGTATTAATCTTTATTTTATTTTTCCCCTATGTGTGTGCTCTCTCTTGGCAAACAAAGTCTAGAAAACATTGGAATCTTACAGTATAGATGTAACCTTTCCAAGGTTATCTTTGAAGCCTAAGGCCTAGCCTGAAGCCCTGTCTCCTCAACCACTCACCAGCATTACTGGGGAAAAATGCTAGAAAAAGAAGAACTGCTCTCTGGAAGCTTCTAGGACAGGAGCACGGGAAGTGTTCACCAAAGGCAGCATGTGAATCTCAAGACTATTTTGTGGGCTTCACTCCCTCACTTCCGGTATCCACAAAGCATTGCCCGCAAAATCATAGTCTCCAGCATTTCACAGATGAAAACTGGCCAAACAATATCAGTGTGGTCAAGTTGCAAAAGTTATGAATCAGGAAGAACACAAAAGCTAGGACAGGCTGCAGCAGTTTCCTTTTGCTGAGCCTTCTGGGAAAGGCAGGAGTCAACTACATCCCTTCTCTTCTCTCAAGAGGAAACTACTTTGGCACTTTGCAGCAACTGAAGTAAGCTGTGGACAAGTGGGGAAAGTGGGAGAAAGACAGAGAAACTGAATCATTTAAAAACCAGCTAAGAAAGAGAATTAATCAGGACTCTCCTTCCCAAATCAGTTGGAGTATATGAAAAACAGGAAGCTGGGGGGGGGAATTCTGCCACATTATGAGGGTCCCCTGAGCCATTTGAAGCCCAGGAGAGGCTTTTTTCCCAACAGAAAGTGACCTGGAACTGCAGGAGCAGACCACACAAACAGACTTTGTGTGGATGATAATGAACTAATAATGTGGAATATGCTGGGGGGCAGATCACCATTTAACAGTCTCACTCCTGCCTCTGAATGTTAACCTGAGGAACCAAGGTGTTCAGTGGATACAGTCGGAATTAACATCTTCACATTTCCACAACAAAGAGAAGGATGAGTTCTGTTCACACACACACACACACACACAACTTTAAGTTTTAATGTGTGACAGGTTAAGCCCAACAGATTTTGCTGCATGAGGCAAAGGACAAGATGCCGCAGCTCAGTTAGAGAAGACAACTGGATTTGCAGCTGGATGTTCCTTCAGCAGTGGCAGTGACACAGTATCCTCCACATCACCCAAGGTGAACAGATTACTTTAGGACGGGGATTTCCAAATGGTGTGCCGTGACATGTTAGTGTGTTGCCTAAAGTGTGTAGGTGTGTCACCTACAATCTTGGAAATGTATGTTATTATTTATAAATCATATATTTTTGAAAATATAAGTGAAAAGCTTTCATGAGATATGTTGTGTCCCCATATATTTCGTTATTACAGTTTACGTATGTGCCCAGATCTCTTATAAAGGGTTAGTTTAACCTCTGGTTTGCTAGTAAAACTGAATTATTGTGTTGTGAAATGATGCATGTCTAAAAAAGTGTGTCACCAGCATGAAAGTTTGCAAGGTCTGCTTTGAAGGAGTTGAGCTGGTTGTGTTTTACTCCTCCCTCTCCTCCAACACTTTGCCACCACTCACTCACTGCTCTGCCTGGCACCTGCTCATTATCCACTGAAAGGCAGATCCTGCTATTCAGCAGCACTGCCAGCATGGGCCACATGAGCAAAGCAATGCCTGCATGCATGGTCTAAGACAGCTGGTTCTCTTTCGGCATGGTCAGACAAGGGCTTTCTCTAACAGCTGCATTTCAGATGGTAAGAAGGGGACAAAGCAAGGCAGACTGAGAACGCAAGCCAGCAACAAGCAATCATCACGATAACCACCACCACTACTGACAAGGGGGTGACTCAAATGGATGGGAATAGCTGAAGAAAGGAGCTCAGTGGAGACTGGAGGCCTATCTATTGCCCCTCATTCCTCGCTGCTCCAGGCCACATGATTCCGAAGACCTACTGAAGATCAACAGAAGCAAATGTATTTTAACATATCAGTAGCAACTGAACAAACACATATTTTAAATATCCCAAATAGGTATGTGTTAACCTGGACAAAGTAATTTTGAAAATGACACTACCGTATTTGCCAGTGTATAAGATGCACCAGTGTATAAGACTCACCCCATTTATACACTGGCAAATACTATTTGAGAGTGTATAAGACACATTGGCATATAAGACTCATCCAATTTTCAAACAGTATTTTTTGGGAAATCTGAGTCTTATACACCAGCAAATACAGTAATGTATCAAAAGAGATTAGACTATGTGTCTGTTCTAGAGTTTAAGAACAAGGCTGAGGACAGCCTGCTAAACAATGCTGAATTTTAAATTTTCTAGCCCAGTTAGATTAACATAACAACAACAACAGTGGCCTTGCAGGCAAACAAATACTCCTAGATGAAATCTGTTGTAGGGGAAAAGGCTGAGGTGCTCCTTCTGACAACAAAGCCATAATACCCTAAAGCAGCGGTTCTCAACCTGTGGGTCGCGACCCCTTTGGGGGTCGAACGACCCTTTCACAGGGGTCGCCTAAGACCATCGGAAATACGTACTTCCGATGGTCTTAGGCTCCATTCCCTCCCCAGTGGGGGTGCGCAAGTGCGAGCCACGCGCTCGCGTCCTCCTGCCCCCTTTGAAGTCCCTTACTAAAGAAAATTTTCTTGGCCTCGAGCGAGAGTGAGTTGGAAGGGCAATCTCCGACCAGCCATTCCGAGGCTCAAACAAAGCTAAAAACATCTAGTATAACGAAGTCTGAGAAGGCAAGAATTAAAAGGAAGGTGAAAGGAAAATTACCTGGCAATGCAGTTAAGCCTGTTAAGGGCGGGGAAGTGCTCCCAACCGCTCCTTTAACTTCCGGTCGCCATGTTGAAACGAGGCGTTCAGAAAGCAAGGGAGGGGCCTATGAGAGGAAAGAGCTCTCCTGACCAATCCCAGCTCGCCAGCAACACAGCCAATCACACTCAAGCCTGCGAGCAGCCTCTGCCAGGAGACATGGCAGCCTCTCAGTCCGCAGCTCCTGGCCCTTCTGTATTAATTAGCGAATAAAGCAGCGCAGGGCAATTGAGCATTGTGTAGGGTGCCATTGATTCACTAGGAGCCAAACTGCAATGCCTACGGAACGTAAAGAAGTAGGATTTGAGCCTCCTGTGTCCTCAATGACTTCCCAAGGGGATGTGTCTGAGTGTAGTAGGGAGTTGATAAGACAAATGATTGCTGAAGAAAGGAGGTGCATGTTAATAGGCAAACAATATTAGTGAAATGATTTCACAAAATACATAACAAGTTTTAAAAATGTACTGCAAGTTGGACAATTCATTGAATTTGAATGTAATGTCATTATTAAGCTATCAACAAACTACTTCAATGAATCCTTCGTTTTCACGTGATTTTCCTGATGATACAAAAGTTATTCAAGCTGAATCAAATGATGCTGGTGTGTGTTTACCAAAAAAGTCTACCTGTAGGTCCAAAGTGACTAGAGTTGAGGAATCTGCTTTGTCACACTCTGAACAAATCAACGCTGAATCTGAAAGTGATGAGGAACCAGATTTGGCAGATACTCATGGGGATAATGACTCTAAATCAGATGGCTCTATTTCCGAGGAGGAGGATGCAGAAGATGATAATAAAGTGAGATTATTTTCCTCAGAGTCTTTTAAAAATTGGCTGAAAAAGGTGTTGGTAACTCTGGGACTGGACAGTCTGGAGAGTGCCACTTCAGATAGTGATAAAAACAAGAATGTTGCATCAATTGTAAGGAATAAGCCTACAAAATCTAGTGTTATTCCCATGCCAGATTTATTTTTGGATTTAATTCAGTCTGAATGCAGTGAAACCAAATCTTCAAACTTTATATCATTTATGGTGGACTAAATATCAGATATTTACATTACGATTCATAACAGTAGCAAAATTACAGTCATGAAGTAGCAATGAAAATAATTTTATGGTTGGGGGTCAACACAACATGAGGAACTGTATTAAAGGGTCACGGCTTTAGGAAGGTTGAGAACCACTGCCCTAAAGGCACCAGATTTTCTCTGATCTTGGAAGCTAAGTAGGGTCAGCTCTGGTTAATACTTAAATGGGTGACTGACAACAAATATCAAGTACTGTAGGCTATATTTCAGAGGAAGAAAGAACATCCAGATATTCCTTGCCTAATAGAACCTTATAAAATTCATAAGGTAACCATAAGTCTGACGAGGCTTTCAATGTGAGTGCGGAAAAGATTTTTCTAAGCGGATGGCAGGAATGAGGTGATGTGACCTTGAGTGCAGCTGCAAAGAATGTTGTGGCTGGCCAGCCTTGGAAGGTCTTGCCTTGTCGCTAAGCACCAACATGAGAAGGTTGTGTGCTGTAAATGTAATTAGGTCACCCTATAGGGACTGGGGTGTGGTTAAGCCCTTAAAAAGACTTAGGCATGGCACTACAATTCACTATTTAGTTCAATTCCTGGTGGTCATGCTGCTCCAAGGGCTAATTTATGGAATGTATCCAGACATGCTGCCCATCTGTTTTTTCCATGCTGATTTATGTTCCTGTCTTGCTTATTGTTTCTTGGTATGCTGCCAGAAGCTCTAACTTTTTATCTCAGTGTGCTTTGCTAAATAAATAGCCCTGAGTCTTATCTCTTTGAGTCTGTGGAACTTTTTTTAGCCTGCTTAGAGCTGCTTGGTTGCAGCGGGATGTCACTGCCCTGTCAGCACTCTGCACATGCTCTGAAGAGCTACCTCATGCTACCCTGACAAAGTTGACAGGCAACTTAAAGGCGCATACATACACAATCCTTCTGACAGCTTCTGCCACCAAACACCAGTTCTGCAGGTGGGGCCAGGGACAGGAAAACTCTGCTTCTCTGAAGGACTCTCCTGTTCCTTTACAGCTGCACTGGAAATTTACTGCCAGCAGCATTTGTATCACTGACATCACTAAATATAATTAAATTTCATGAAATACCAAAGTGGGAACCATCCATAACTGACTATTTTTGATTTCTATATATAGCTGTGAAAGCTGGTCAATGAAGAAAGACAACCAAAAAGAAAAAAAAAAAGTTTGAAATGTGGAGCTAGAGGAGAGACCTATGGACAAAGCATGTGATGACACAACTTACTGATAACTGTTGTTGTGTACATTCAAGTCATTGCTGACTTAAGACGAACCTATCATGGGTTTTCCTGGCAAAATTTGTTCAGAGGGTGTTTGCCTTTGCCTTCCTCTGAAGCTGAGAAAGTGTTTCATGGCTGAGCTGGGATTCAAACCCTGGTCTCCAGAGCTGTAGTCCAATGCTCAAATCACTACACTGTGCTGGCTCCCATAATTATTACTGATAATAATGCTGGAAAAATTGGAAGGCGGTAGGGAAAGGGAAAGACTGCACTGTAGGTGGACTGATTCAATAAAGGAAGCCGCAGGCTTAGGTTTACAAGAACTGAGTAGGACTGTTAATAACAAGGCCTCTTGGGGGTTTCTTGTTCATAGCTGCCATAAGTTGAAGTTGAAGATGGCATACAGTAATGGGAGGCATTTGCTACCACTGAGCACATAGACCTTCATCAGCATCAAAATTAACATCAGTTGAGAGTAATCATAACTTCCCTTAAAATATTATTAAAACTGTAGTCAGAACTGAGGATTCACAGCCTGTCTAAAGGGAAGCCCCTTACAGCTTCCAGAATTTTAACTGGAGTGAATAGATCAGATTATTACCACAATATTAAGTTAACTATTGTTGTTGTTAACTGCCGCCGAGTCAGGTTCCACTTATGGTGACTCTGTGAAAGAGAGACCTCTAAGTTACCCTATCACCCACCCCTCTTCTCAGCTCTTTTCTCAGGTAATTATTGTCTTTTCTAATAAGTCGTGTCTTCTCATGATATGGCCAAAGTATGACAGCCTCAGTTTAGTCATCTTGGCTTCTACGAAGAGTTCAGGCTTGATTTGCTCTAAGACTCATTCATTTCTCTTTCTTAGGGGTCCTATCAACAATTTGTTTCCTCTTTTAGAAATTGAAAACAAAAAATAAATTGCTTTAATTAAAAAAAAAAAACCCCAGAGGCATGGAAACGCTTCGTTAGTCAAAGTTCACTAGGCCCCTATGCAGACTCCCTTCCAGAAAAGAGTCAAGATTTATCTTTTTCATTGGACATTGTCTCTTAAAATAGAATTTTGATTGTTGTCATTTATATATTGACTGTAGTATTTCATTGGAGGGGGGATTCGAATAATTTGGGATTTACTGTGTTTAACTTTTGTCAGTTGTTTGTCACCTTTAATATTTTTGTTATAAGGTGGCATAAAAATAGCAAAAGCAGAAGACAACCAGACAAATCCTTACAAATGTTGACTAAAGTTACCATTTGTACTAATGGACTGCTTAATTTTTGCTAAGGAGTGGAGAATGGTTCCCCCACTTGAAGGAAGACAGGCTGGTGGCAGGATAGTGGCATTCCCCAATCCAGGGCTGGCTCCTAATTTGCTAAATGGAATCTGAGGAGTGCTAGCGTTACATCAATTGCTGTTGTTATGTGCTTTCAAGTCCAGTCTGGCTTATTGTGACCCTACCCCAGGACCTTCCTGAAAAGATTTATTCAGAGAAGACTGCCATTCCCTTCCACTTGGGCTGAAAGAGTGTAATTTGCTCAAGGTCACCCACTGCGTTTCCATGCCTGAGTGGGATGTGGACCCTGGCCTCCCAGAAGCCAAGTCCGAAACTCAAACCACTAACTACACTACACTTGCTGTGCCTTGAATGTAGTTTTGGAATGGGACTGCTTTTTCTAATTCTGTACCTCTATTTCAATCGTATTCATTTTCCAATGTAGCTTGATTTACCACAGCTGTGACCTTTAAGTGGCAGTTGTTCTACCTCCCAGTACAAGCCAAACAAAAGGAAGAAGGGAAGACAGAACTTTTAGAAAAGCATCATGCTCTTACATGAAACAACTGCAAAGAGAACAAAACCTGCAAAGTGTAAAAGGGCAAATACCTCATATCTACAAAAACAAATAAGCTCCTTACTAGTGGGATTTTCAGTCTGTCACTTCATTAATACTTTGCTGTACCAGCAGAAGCTGTTCAAAAGCAGCTACCTCTGTCTCCTCTAGATAGCATTGCTTAAGCACAGACACACTTTTCCATCTGTCTTAGTATAAGAAAGGATGATGGATGTTACTTTTATAAAAGGTGACCTCTAAAAGCTTATGTCTAAAAAGAAAATAGGATCCAAGCACATTTTGCATCTTTATAAAAGGAAGAAAGCCACCTTTATTCTTTCTTTATAAAGACAGCCAAAGATGAAACAGCAATAATTTGGAAAATTTTAGATTTGTAATATTTCCTAGATCTCTGAGGCCACTGGGAATTATCAGATTGATTGTAATTTAGGTTGTTAAAACATTCATTTTCAAAAGCTTAGGCAGGTTTCCCTAAGGACACAAGCATAGCTCCAGGAAGGTTGAAACTTCAGTTTGAGCCTCGTTCAGTGAGTCCTGAGGATACTGGCACACTAAAATAAAATCAGTTGATTACTCTATCGCTTCTGATTATTTGAAATGCTACAGTATTCATGAAACAACGATGTAAATAAGGTAAAACTAAGCTACCTACTGGCTAACAAAACTGAACACATAAACATAACATCTTAGGATCTAAACTGAATCATCAGTATGATTGTGAGACTAGAATACAAAGGAACCATGTAATTCTAGCCATAGATGTGGCACTTATGTTTTGATATGTTCCGCATTCTCATGCGTTTGTAGGTTTGCTCTAAGTCAAGCTATAGATGGGAGAATGACTGTATCACATTTGCAGTTATGTTGCTCTTCCTCTTTCTGGATTCAGAGGTGCATGAATGGCTCAGTATCACTTCTTCTAGCTTTTTTACAGCCAGCCAGACACCACCTGTATCTCCTGGAGTGGAGAATTAAATCCTTGTACTGTCAAACTCAAGAAGAAAAAAAGAGAGAGAGATAAGAAGGAAATGTGATGGGGGAAAGAGTGAATGCAGAAAGAGAGTAAGTTTTCACAGTTAAAGGGCAGCAAAAAGAGAGAGTGCATACATGATGAAATGGAGAGAGTTAATCAAAGGGATTACTGAAGAGGAGGATTCAAAGAGATCCAGGATGGTGAAGAGAGAATGTCATAATATGCAGAAGAAAACAGCGGTGAAAGAGAAGACTTAACACAAGAATGCTTTTGTGTGATAATCATTTCAGTGCCACCTTTGTGAATTCATAAAAATGTAAAACTGGTCTTAAGAGTGATCTAGCTGGACTTAAACTTGGATAATAAACTATCCAGTACCATATCTGAAATGATATTTTAAAATATCCAAACAGACAAAATATTGCCTCAAGAAAAGTTACCATAGGCCACTACAGCAGCTGACAAGCTAGTCCATGTAACTGTCCCAAATGCCTTAAATTAAATATTTTCCACATTGTTCCAAAAACAAGAAATTAGGATGAAGCCCTTTCACTTGAAAACAAATTAAAAATGATGTGATAGCCCCTAAAGATAGTACCTGGCAGTTTTCTTCATGAGTAACAATTAAAACTGAATGATGAAGAGATGGCTCTGGAATGAAATAAGTCCCAATGTACATATAATTAAAATTCCAAGACAGAGTTTTATGCAAATGACATCACTCCTACAGGCTAAGAATTACATAATTTCCAGTATTATCCTCATGTGTATGTGGCAGGTGAAGTATTTATAAGATTCTATGGCATTCCCAGAAAGCCTGGGGGCTGAATCTTTGGGCCTTTTACCTATAAGACAATTGTGATTTTAATGATCACAGTAAAAGAATCCAATAGTGAATCGGACCATTTGTAAGTCATTCATCTCTGCATATCCTTCTTTATCCACTCCCTTCTATGCTCAGCTTGCACCAGTTTCTACAACTGTTTTCTAGTGATGTCCGAACTGGAAAACTGTGGTTTAGAGGTTCTCTTCAAATCAATTCTTGGTCTGATATCTTAGTTTGTAGAAAGCACCTCAACCCCAGTTTCCCTGGCTATAATATCATTGATGGTTTAAGAAACATGCAAAGCTTGAGTGAAAGGAACAGCAAAGAAAAAAAGGGGAAACACAGGGGAAGAGAGAGTACTTTAGGCACACAAATTATTCCAATTCAATGCATCATGTTTATTGGGACAGGACCATTCCAACTGAACACAGAATGAGAGCCTTCCATGGATGTTATCAGTGGAGCTTAGCAATCACAAGATATTCATGGGGCCCAAGGCCTTGGTCTCCATTTAAATGCCACCTTTTTTTGCAATCACATTCTGAGCAACAGCAGGAGGCAGGGTTGGAGAGATGTGAGCAACTGATCTGCAAGGGTAGCATCAGTAGTGCTGATCACATTGCAATCCATACGATGGTCCCATAAGTCAGAGTTCTTGAAGGAACAGTGCAACACAAGAAGTAAAGCATAGTGCTACTGTAGTTTCTAGTCTGGGCCTGTGGTCTATTAAATATAACTTAGTATCAAGAAATTGGCCATCTCAGACCATTCCTCTCCACGTACTTGCGTGGCCCCTGGACAAGCACGCACACAGGCACGGCTGAAATAGCTGACAAGATAAATCCAGGCAGGCCAGTAAGTTGCCGGAATGCAGCTTCAGGAGACCTCCAGGCAAGTACACTTTGAAAACACATTATGTATGCACATATCGTACAAAAGATCCTCTGCCCTGAGCAGGCAGCTTGATGAGATTAACACTTCCGAATAGCCAACTGTCAAGCACTCCCCATTTGCATACTGTCTGCACTATTGACAGCGCTGTCATAATTCAATCCTCTAAAGTACTGACCTTTGGAGGCTTTGTCTCCAGCCCGAAACCCAGTGTTTTCCCCTATAAGACCCCCTGATTTTGAGTGCTTCTTCGGATCGCTCCTGGCTTCCATCCCACCTTGCTGCCGCTCCATTCGCTGAGCCTTCCCCTCAGCTTCCACATGGTGAAAATCTTCGCTCCAACTGACTTTTCTTCTGACTACCCAGGCTTCAGGATCAGGTGTAGTATTTCCCCTGAAAAATCCCTCTTAAAATCCTCTATCAAACTCCTACCTTTCTTTTGCTAGGTCTGTGTGAGTGATTGCATACATATGTATTGACTGTATTTCAAAATAAAGAAAACAATTTTAATTTACTTCTGCTCGATTATTGACTCGGCCTGACCCCGTAAACTTTGGGTCCAAGATCTCGCTAGGTTGCCCTGCCTCTTGCATTGCTACAGCTTGTGCTCTTGCTAATTCCCATTCCCCATTATTTGGAGCACAGTGAGGTGTCCCTCACGGGACCCCAGAAATCAGGGTAACAATAGTACCTTTCTTTTCTAAGACCAGTCAAAAAATGGCATCAGACCCAAGATAACCCTCTCCCTCTCTCCCCCACCCTATTAAAATATACCCACTAAAAGGTACATTTAAAAAAAAATGTACCTGCATTGTTGCCTGCAAACAAAGTGCCAGTGGTTGTATTTGTGGGGAGCGTCCCATTATTCAGCTGTTTTATTCTTTTCAGGTGAGATTTTCCATTGTAATGAACCTGAGCTTGAGCTGCTGAGTTCAACTGGATATTGCACACGTCACAAAAGGAAAACAGTATCTTCTTTTTCTCTTTACTTGATTGATAGTCTGGCCTATCATGTCTCAGTCCTTTTTCTTCTAGGCCTCGCAGAAATGCTGCTGGATTCATAATTCCATCTCCAAAGATGTGGTCAGGATTCACAGGGTGCTTCATACCTTTTTTAAAAAAAAAAGAGGAAAAAAAGGAAGGGGAAATCAGAAACTATACTGAAGCCAAAAACCAAATAAGTGCTTTTAAGTCAGCATTCTCCTTCATGCATCCATTACTTTACGTGCATTAAAAGATGCAATTCAACAAATCATAAAATACAAAAATAGTACAGGCAGTATTGCCCACAATTCTGCAGAGGCTGATGTTCATGCAGAAATATATAGCTTGTGACACAGACCAGAGTTTAATGGTAAATAAAAAAGGAGTAGCATACCTCTCTTGCAGACAACAACCCTTATTACTGTGTCTGAGCACTTACAGAAGGAATTCTTCCCCCTCCCCACCACCAACATAAAATTTCACCAATTTATTTATTACTATCTTCTGCTTTGTTTTTGTATGTGGTTTCCTGAGATAATCAGCAGTACTAGTTTCCCCCAATTATCTGACAGGACCAGAGCACTGTCAGGAACAGAACTGGTTGAAAAGTGGAACCCATGTACTGTACTGTAGGGAGCATGAAGAACTTATGGAGACTCACTTGGGACTGGCTGTGTGTGCACTCCTTGAAAAGTCTCTCAGCTGGCTTGGCACTTTTTTTTGCTCCTTTCAGCTCACTAGGCAAACAGCGTTTGTGTGCAAGTGGTTTGCAGTGAGCCTCAGTATGCAAGAAAAACTGATGAAAGCAGAACCCCTGTTGAATTAATGGAACTTGCCCTTTAAATTTTGGAAGCGTCAAAACAGTGAGTCGTCAGATAACAGGGCATCAAAAGATAGGGATCGCCTCAAGATGGCGGGGGATCGGCTCGATGGCGTAGCGAGTGGCCGTTGCCTTGCACAGCTGCAGGACCGATGGCCGGTGCTCGGGTTTTTTCTTCCCCGTTTCAGTGTAAAGAAGCGGGGGGATATATGCCCTTGGAAGGGGAACGTCAGGGTTTTTTTTTTAAAAATTTGGTTTCCCCCCCAAGAAGACTTGGGAAAGGAGTGGGTAAGGAGATAGCTGATGGTCGCGGAGCTACCGGAGCCTGAGCTGCCACCGCGAGAGAATGGCTGCGCCAGGGGTCTTAACAAATAGAGGGATATGAAACATGTAAGTTGTTTTCTCCCCTGCTGCTAAAACCCAAAGGCATAGAAGTGCGCCCTTCTGGGAGACCGCCTGAAAAAGAAAGATTGGAATATTAGGAGAAGGTGGGGGGTGTCTCTGACGAATATTTTGGGGTAAATCGTTTAAAAGGAGTATCGTATTACAAGGACACTTTAAGAACACTTTAAGAAATCTTTTTTAAAAAATTGCCGCCAGTCTAACTTGTTCAAATTAGTGGATCCGAAACTGCGAATTATAGAGACTTTAAATAGTTTAAATTGTATTCGGATCGTTTTTTGAAAATAATTGAACGTACAGGAATAACTGCGAAAACTCAAAGGGGACTGAATGGAAAGGGGTTGCTTCTATTTTAAAGTGTTTAGTGAAACAAGGTGAAAAAAGACTCTCCCTTATAAAGCTCACTGTAATAGAACGTGATTTTGGAATAAGACTTTGATGCTGATGAACTGATGAGCTGAAGCGGGAATTTTTGGTGATCTGAAGCGGGAATGAGTTGGAGCTGGAAAGGGAAAGGGGGAAACGATAAATCACCGAAGGTTAAAAGGAGAAAGTAAAGGATCGAAAAAAGTGAAGTGAAAGTCGCGAGAGTTAGTGAAGTTGGACAAAGGAATGGTGGAAGACGTTGGAAAGTCTGGGAAAGTGACATAGAGAGAAGTTGGAGGAGAAAAGGGGATGGGTTAGAATGAAGTGGAGAGGAGAAGGCTGGATTGCTGCATCATTGGCTGTTTGTTTATTATATTGTTGGAATTAATTTATAAGATGATACTTAATTTCTATTTAATTATAAGGGATGTGTTATTGAACTTGAATTTGGGGATTGTTATACAATATAACAATATAAGGAAAGTATAAGGGGAATACAGCCTGGGTGAGACTGTAAACAGGGGGAAAAAAGATAATAAGTGGGAGGTGACTTCAAGGACAAAATTTTAAAGGTTTGTTTATGTAATTGCTCTCACAGCTGCAGTTGAGAAGGATAAGAGATGGGGCAAAAATAGTTAAGAAATACATAGCAATTAGTAATAAGTAAGTTTAAGTATATAGCACCATCTACGGGGTTTTTTTTGATAGACTGGGTTTAGGTTTTCCCCTTTCCTTTTAGGTATAGAGATTTATAAATTTAAAGAATTAAGCAGCTCTTTTAGATAGTATTTGGGGTTTTATTTTTCCCCCCTTTCTTTTAAGGAATAGAGATATATAAATTAAAAAAATTTTAAGTATATAAGTATTTAAGGGATTAAGTAGGAGTTTAGGTTTGAGAAATAATTTAATAAAAATAATTTAACAATTTAATAATTTAATAATTTAATTTATTTGATTGAATTACTTGATTAATTTAATTTAAATTAACTTAATTAACTTAATTGATAATTTAACTAGATAAATTTAGATTAGTTTTTAGGATAAATTCGGTGGAATATTTAATATTTTTAATAGATAGACTAGAATAATTAAGTTAGGAAAATTTAAAATTTTAAAATTTTAAAATTTTAAAAATAAATAAACAAGTAGAATAAATTGAGAATATAAATATTGAATTTAAAAAAAATATTGAATATAGAATATAGCGTGTTAGGTTTTGTAAGAAGATGGCAACAAGAAGAAGGGTTGTACAAACTCAGCTTCAGATGGTCCAGACGCAAAGAAGAGCCTCAGGAGAGTTGGCCCCTCATAGTCTCCTATTAGAAGAAGTCAAGAAGATTAGACTGGATATGCGAGCAGAAATGAAAGAACTTAAACCAATTTAAAAAGAGAGGTTAAAGAAATGAAGAAGGAGTTAGAATAGTGAAATTAAAATGTAACAAAGGATCTTAGGCACATAAACAAGAACGTTGATGAGATACAAGAAAGGACGAAGGTGCTTGAAAAAAAACGGATATCTTGATGGTGCTATTGAACACAGGGGAAGGCCCGAATACTTTATCAGAAATTAGATACAGAGAAAAATGTGTTAAAATTAGAGGTCTCAGGAAGTAGATGATGAGAATTTATATAATAGGATTGTCCCATTTTGGCAATTTTCTTGCGGGTTTACGGAGCAAATGGATATCGAAATTGATCGGCTTCCCAAAATTCGTTGATTGCACGAAAAAGAAAACCCCAAGAGACATTGTTATTTATTTGGCTGGGAGGGGTAAAGATTTGATAATCCAGCAAAGTTATATGAACAAATTGATAATAGATGGAGCAGAATTGAAGATTTTTAAGGATGTGCCATTAGTGATCTTAAAGAAAAAAAAGAAAAGACTATGCCTATTTAATCCAGGAGTTGAAAAGAAATCACGTATGTTGGGGGAAATTTAAAGGGGTTATATTTACGTATAACCAGAAAAGATATGTGATTAATACAATTTTCAAGGCCGATGTTTTTAAGAAGTTTGGGCAGAAGAAAAAAAGAAAAAACCGGTATCTAGGGTTTAAAAGAAGTGAGAGAAAGAGAGAGAAGAGAAGAGAAGGGAATTACCAAGGAGAGAAAAGGAAGAACAAAGATTAAAAGTGAGGGAAGACCAATCAACGGAATATTTCGAACAAGAAAAATTTAAAAAAAAGGAAAAAGAACAACTAGAACGGGGGAAAAGAAAAACAGGGGGAAAGAATAAGGAACAAGGACAGGAAGAAGTTCAGCAAGAAGAACAGGAGGAGCCTAGTGAAAAATTTCACTGGAGTCAGAGGAACTAAATAGAAGGGTTTGAAATAGCAGATAGAAGAAATAGCAGATAGAAGAAATTGGAATGAGGGTTAAACTGTTCTCTTGGAATATTAGAGGGTTAAATTCTGAATTTAAAAAGGAAAAAGAATTTTCATATTTAGAGAAAAAAAAATGTGACATTTATTGTATTAAGAAACTCACATTACAAAGAAGGGAAACCAAGTTTTGAAAAAAAAGATTAGGTAATGTATTTATGTCAGGAATAGAAAAAAAGAAAAGAGGGGTTGATTAAATGTAAGTCTAAAGTTTGAGGCCAAAGAAGTTATAAATGATGTTCAGGGGTAGGTCGAGGTGTGGAGGTTAAAATATCAAATAAGATAGTTCTAGTGGTAGGATTATATGCCCACTGGAAAAAAAATGTTTTTTATCAGAAATTATTTGAGAGTATAAGGGAAGTTGATTATCAAGATATTATTGTTATGGGAATTGGATGGGTTTTTCCCAATAAAATTGGACAGAACCAAAATAAATAGAAAGAGGAAGAATGGGGGGAAGTTGCCGAAGATGTTTCATACCATGGTAGAAAGTCTTTTTTTAGTTGATATTTGGAGAAGCTTATATGGTAAGGGAAAAGAATATACGTATTATTCTGAAAGATATAATACATGGTCTAGAATTGATATGCCTGGTGCACAAAAACTATTGTGAAACAGATAAAGAAAATGGAAATCTTGCCCAGGGCTAGATCAGATCATCCCCTTTATTGCTAACAACAGAAGATCGAAAGCCAGAATATAATGGAAATTAAATGAAACATTATTGAAAGATGAAAAAAATCCAGAAGGGGAAAAAGTTTTAGAAAAATTTTTTTCAGAGAACTTTGGGAAGGGTACACCTATTTACACGGTTTGGGAAGCAAGTAAGGCAGTAATAAGGGTTTTTTTTACCCAAAAATATAATATATAGAAGGATTAAAAAGGAAAAAGAAAAGAGTTTAATTAAAAAGCAATTGAAACTACTTGAAGGTTACACCAAAGAATACTAAATACTTACCAATTAAAAGGGATTACAGAAATTAATATCTATTCAGGATACCCAACAAAAGGAAAGGAAATTAAAATTTATAAAACAAAAAAAATTCTTTTTTGCAATAAAAAAAACAAATGGTTGGCCTATAAGATAAGAAAGGAAGAGAAAACTTTATTTAGATAAATAAAAAACATTAGTTAAACAGGAGGAAATAAAAAAGGGTTTTGAAAATTTTTATAGGAATTTATATACAGGTCCGGAAATTAATCAGATAAAACAGAATAAAATAAAAAGGTATTTAAATAAGGTGGTTACAAAATTACAGAAATAAGGTTTTTTAAAACCCGAATATAACTAGAGATGAAGTTATTCAGGCTATTCCAAAAAAGGTAAGGGACCTGGGGCCCGATGGGTTTTTTTGCATTATTATAAAATTTTTTTGAGAATTAAAAACCCACTTTAATGTTATTAAGGAGTTAGGGAAAGGGGTCCCCCCTTTCCCGGGAGAAGCTAAAAAATCGGAACAAAAAAAAGGTAAGGTCCTAAAGGGAAATAGGTAATTATAGGCCCATCTCTTTGTTAAACGAATTATAAAATATTTGCAACAGTTTTAATGGAGAGATTAAAGAAGGTTATGTCTACTATAATTATATTGACCAAAATGGCTTTTGCCAGGTAGATCATTGAAAAATAATATAAGAACGGTACTAAATATTATAGAATATTTCCATAGGCATAATGAAAAAAAATAGCATTGTGTTTTTTAAAGGGAAAAAACTTTCAATAGGGTTAATTGGAGTTTTTTAGAACAAACGGTTAAAAGTATAAATTTGGGCTCCCGTTTTATAGAGTGGGTAACGGATATTTATGATAATCAAAAGGCTAAGATTATAAAAATGGTGAAACATCCCAAATTTTTAAGCATAAGTAGGGGTGTTCACAGGGGTGTCCCCTTGGTCCCTTTTTTATTTATATTAGTATTAGAAATTTTTTAATAAATAAGGGAAGAATCACAAATTAAAGGAGTTAAAATTAAATAAGATGAGATAAGCTTAGCGCATATGCAGATGATTTAGTGGTTATATTGGAGGATCCCAATAATGGATTGATATGTTAATAAAAAAATTAAAGGAATTTGGTATATTGTCGGGTTACAAAATTAATATAGAAAAGACTAAAATGATTGTCAAAAAAACTTCAAGGGCAAGAAGAACAAAATTTAAAGGAAAAATCTGGATTTGAGATAGCCAAGATGGTAAGGTATTTAGGAATTAACATTACGAAGAAAAGTAGACTTATTTGATAAAATTATAAAAAACTGTGGTTAGAAATAAAGGATGATCTTAAAAGATCAAGAATTAAATTATCTTTAATGGGAAAAATAGCTGCAATTAAAATGAATCTATTGCCGAAAATTAATTTCCTATTTCAGAATCTTCCTAACTTTTTAATGAAAAACCTTTTAAAGAATGGAGTCAGATTTAAGGAAATTTGTGTGGAAGAATTAAATTAAAAGTATTAGAAGATAACAAAGAAAGAGGTGGTTTTGGGTTACCCAATCTTAAATTGTATTATCATGCAAATTGTTTACACTGGGGGATGGAGTGGATAGCATTGAGGAACACTAGGCTGTTAATCAGAAAGAAGGTTTGTATTTCGGTTGGCACGCATATGTTTGGTATAAAAATGTGATAGATAAAGAATTTAGATCACATTTTTTAAGGAAAATTTATTGACAGTATGGCAAAAAAAATAAAAAGGGAAAATTTTATTTAAAAATTCCACTTGGGGTTTTTGTGCATGAGGCCTTCTATAGGAGGGAGATTCCTAGGAGTGATTATTGGATAACATATAAGGATACGTTGTATATACATAGGGGAATTATTACATTTAAATTAAAGGTTTTTTGTGCAGGGATGGTCTACGCACTGGCTTTTATTTATGCAGTTAGTGGATAGATTTAAAAAAAAAACAGAGGGATTTAGATTCATGAAAGGGAATTTGATAAAATTTTAAAAAAATGTTAAACATAAAATTAGTTTATTATATAGTATTTTGTTAGAATTGGAAAATGAAACAGAAGAATTAAGCCCCATGGGGAAAAGGGCCCAGAACTGAAATGTAATTACCACTGATCAGTGGGAAAAATCATGGGCAGACACTTGGCAATTAAAAAACCCGCTAGTTTAGGAGAAATTTTTTAAGATGCTGCACAGGTGGTATGTTACCCCTGTTCAATCGCGAAAATGCAGAAATCCTCAAATGACACCTGTTGGACGTGTGAACAGAAAGGTTCATTTTTTCATATATGGTGGAATTGTACAGTGCAAAAAACTTTTGGGTTGGGATACATGAGAAAGTGCAGGAGACTTTAAAAATAAAATTTCATTTATCCCCAAAAATTTATTTGCTTAATATTTTGGAAGAGTTACAGATAATAAATCAAAAAAAAAAATTGCTCTTTATATGATTACAGTGGCTAGATTATGTTATGCACAAAGGTGGAAACAGAAGCATCCCCCAAGTTACGAAGATTGGTTTTTAAAAATTAATAAGTGGAGGCGGATATTACAATTGAGTCTTTAAAGGGGGGAAAAGGGAAAAAAGAAATTTTTGATGATTGGAAATTATTTCCCCAGTGTGTGAAGAATTTGTAGGGAAAAGGGAAAGTTTTTTTAAAGTTTTTAAGAGCAGCATTTAGAACAAGTTTTCAAAAATATATGTATGGATTAAATTTGTGTCCTAAAATAGGAATGACTAAGTGATATGAGATTGTATTAATTATGAAATAATAGGAAGGGGTGTGATAAAGAAGCTATTTATTTGGTATAGTTAAGGTTAACTGGTCGGCATTAATTTTATTTTTGGGAAATTGTAAACTGACTGTTTCTTTTTATGTATAGATATAATTAATTTATTCAATTATTAAAAGGCATTAATAGATAAAGAAGCATATGTTATTAGGTTTCAGCAAGGGGGGAGGGGGATAGAAGGGGTAAAAGGATTGAGGGGGTAAAGGGAGGGGGGAGGTTTTTAGTAGAGGTATAAGTATAGGCACTGGGAGGATTACATATATACTGTTTAGATGTTATCGTTGAAGTACGTTTCACGTATGTATCATGTAAGTATTTTTTAACTAAGAAGCTATTAGTTTGTATATAGGTTGGTACGTGCGTTTGTAATATGTATTTAGTCAGTATGTACGTAATATATATTTGTATTCAGTATGTATAATAAAATTATAAAAAAAAATAGAGGCCACCTGCATGTTGAAAGCAACTAGTAGAAGTGTTTGTCCTCCTTCAACTTCATTCTACCTCTTCTAATCGAACTTCCTCAAACATATATAAGCTGCACATGAAGTTAGTACATCTCTTTAAAACCTTCTGCAACATCAGCTTTAGTTCCAGCACGAAATTAAATTTTATGTGGGAACTACAAGTTACATGAGAAATCCACAACCAGATTTCCAGACATGTACACTTTTAGTTTGATGCAGCACAAGAATCATACCTTCCAACTGTCCCAGTCCAGCAGGAACAATTCTGATTAATTCTGTTGTCTTACTTTTTCAGATGCTTTTAAAATGTCCCAGTTCCTCTCTCCTCTTCCCAGTTTCCCCCACTGTCTTCAGCTTACTTCGGTTGCTGCAGACAGAGTTCAAATTGCAAAAGTAATTAACTCAGCCGCGGGGAGAGGAGGGAAGGAGATAGGGTAAGGAAAAAGCAGACTGTGGCTGCCTCTCCTAACTTGTCTGTTTTTCCTTATTAATAATTC
Source organism: Iguana delicatissima (assembly GCA_948472985.1). Lineage (NCBI taxonomy): Eukaryota > Metazoa > Chordata > Lepidosauria > Squamata > Iguanidae > Iguana > Iguana delicatissima. The sequence continues at coordinate 241,341 of CAOKZL010000540.1, read as the reverse complement.
TTGACCACATTATAGTGTTACTTGGCCATATGATTTCCACCTCTGGAATACTAGAAGGTCTGAAGTATGCATGGGTTCTGTATTTGACTGATGAAGCAGCACCAGAGGGGAGAGGTTCATTTTCAGAAAACTAATCTCCCCCTCCTTGTGCATATTCCAATCTAAATTTTCCTCTCCTGCTATCCAGGTGGGAAAATACTACTCAGACATTTAAGATTCTTCAAATGTTGAGGGACCAGCTATTGACAGAGGGAACAAAGGAAGAGAAAGAATAGTATACTGCTCTGTAGAACACAAGAGGACTAGCCCAGAGGTAATTTGGGGGGGGGGGGAATCCTTAATGAAATATTCTACTACTCATACAGTGTTTTACAAATTTGTGCTGTTCTTTCTTAGAGAAATTATTTTTTAAAACACTATATCCTCTTGTCTACTTACACAGAAAATACCACTATAGCATTATTCATTATAAGTAATATTTCTGAGCTGCATGTGTACATGTATGATATCAAAACCCCTCCAAATGTTATTTCCTATAATGGTTGAAAAGTTATGCTATTTTAACGCAACACTCAGTTTTATATAATTCATTCCAAAAGACAAAATGCAAAACAAAACAAAAATATTTGCAAATAAATGAAAGAAATGCACATGAGGAAGATACTGAATATTTCTTTTTCATTGCACTTTTAAGATGGCTGGTTGTACCACCCATGCACTGCAGGTAAGAACATTTTGTTAGTGGCCTGTTCATCAAGAAGACTGTCCAGGAGATTCAAATATGAACCTTTTATGTTTCCTAAAAGATCTGTTTGTTTTATAAACTATGAATCAAATGTTTTCTTTTTATGGTGGTGTTCTTTTATTCTAAGATCTCAGAGATTTGCAGACAGAGCAATCTGTCAGAAGAACTGCTCTGGTTGGCTTAGAGCTGCCAAAAAAAAGAAGAGGGGAAGACAGAGAAAAAGTGGGAAAAGGGAGGAGGCTGTTGGTAAATGTGAGAGATAACAGCGGATCTTTCAAACAGAGTAACCAAAATGGTAAGGTAAAAAGCTGAACAACAGCTAGTCCCATTCCTACCCACCCAATCGTTTAGCAGAGAAACAATTTAGTTTCTTTGTAAAACATATAAAAGTAGTTTTATGCTGAAAGTATTTGTGTGCATTTAAACACAAGGTCTAATTGAGGAGAGAGGAGGAAGAGAACAATTGCTGCAAGTTAAAATGCAGGAAAAGAGAGGGTGTGAAAAAAACAAAGAAGCAGGAAGTCAGCAAACATGTTAACTAGCAATCAATGAGTATCAGCATACAAAGGCCATTGTTACGAACAGAAACTACTAGATTTAAACTTCCTCAAGCCCAAAGACACAGCCAAAGTGCTGATACAAAGTTAGATCAGGGCAAGGGTAGAGCTAAGTAATTTCCAACATCACTAGACTGGGAGAGGGTTTAATTCAGTACAGCTTCAGCTGGCCTGCTGCCAGCTTAGCTGGACCTTGGCCATCTTGACCAGTTGTGATTAACTTTTAAGTCTGGATCCAATCCAAAAATAATAAATTAATACTTCAGAATGCACTGTCTTTTCATGACAGCACAAATGGGCTGTCTGAGGTAGCTGCCATACACAAGTCCATTAATAGGCGAAACTCTGACAGAGAATCAGGAGGGAAACCACAGTGGGGGGAAAAAAGCAGGCAAGACAACATTTTAAGAGCAAAATGAAGCTACCCAAACATTGTTCAAAATATTCATTTCCCTGGTTTGAAATTATAGCAATTTTCTTCTAACTAAGCAGAAGTTCTTCAAAGGAAAATGAACTTTTCCTATAAACTTTGTCTTTGGCACTTTTCTGTCATTAAATAAAATTATAATGACTACTTTGCACTTTCTTATTTTTAGCCTTGGATATTAATTATATCCCTCAAGAGCCTACTGGAGTTGGTTTCTATGCTACAATACCACCTAGATACTGGTTCTTATGAAGAAAATGACAGCCCTTATTTTCCCGCATTCCCAATTATATCCATCCCACATTGTTTTCTCCTCTGTACCAGCTCTATTAAATTGACTTATGACTTATAAAGGCTTCTGTGGTTTAGATCCAGTCTATTTGAAAGACCATCATCTCCCCCTATTGGCTAGCCTATGTTCTGAGATCTTCAAGAGAAGGCTTTCTTTGGGTTTCACCACCCTCACAGGCATATTTGGTGAAAATATAAGAGACAGTTTTTTTCTGTGGCAGCTCCCACGTGGTGGAACTAGGCTAGGTTGGCCACTTCTCTGCTCTCTGTCTGCCAGCCGATTAAACACCTTTTTATTGTGGCAGGCTCTGGGTCATTAACTGGTTGTTGTTGAAGGTTCTTTTAATTGGTCTTTCCCTCCTTTTAGTTAAATGCTTTTAAACTGTTTTCATTCAGTGCTTGGTTTTAATACATTTTTTTTACAATTGTTCTTTGATGTTAAAATGTATCAGGTTTTAATTACTTTTTGTTTTAATTCATGTTCTAAGCCACTTTGAGCCCCATGCTGCAGATCTTTCCAAACTTCTCATGCTAGTGACACACTTCTCATGTTAGTGACACAGTAATTCAGTAAGTCGAGGCAGTCCCTCCACCCAAGCGTGGCACACTGCTAACCCAGGCCAAGGAACACCCTGGTGTTAGAGGCAGCACCTCTGCCTGGCCCTGGCCCACCACCCTCGCCAGGATCTTCCTTGGCCTGGTGTGGCAGCGGTGGGAGAGATAGCCCTTCCGCCTGGGCCTGGCCTGCTGCCACCGCCCTTGCTGGGGTCTTCCACAGCCCAGGGCAGCAGCAGTGGTGGGACAGGCAGCCTCTCCACCTGTTATGTTTGCACAACACACTTATACACTGCAGCCAAAACACTAACATGTTGCAACACACAATTTTGAAAGCTCTGCTGTACTGGGAGAAGATGAGGATAGGAGTTGATGAGTAAACAGCATCTTGCAATAGCATACCAGTTAAACAGGTAAACTGGAGGAAACTGAAGTTCCATTTGATACAAGTAAAGTACAGAGAGGACTTCCTGTACTGCAAAGCCAGTCCAAGACCGACCTCAAAGCTGGTGGATCTTCCCACTCTCAGGGCCAGTTCTGCCATAAAGCAGAGTGAAAGAGAGGCCTCAAGCAGGAGGTGCCAGGGTGGATAGGTCTAAACACTCTAAAGGCATCAGATCCTACCTGATCTTGGAAGCTAAGCAGGATTAGCCCTAGTTAGTACTTGGATGGAGGGTCACAAATGAATACCAGGTGCTATAGGCTATATTTCAGAGGAAGGAACTGGCAAAGATCACCTCTGAGTATTCCTTGCCTAAGAAAACCCCATGAAATGCATGGGGTCACCGTAAGCCAACAGGCGACTTGAAGGCACACACATAGAGAGTAGTGGCAAGATGGGAGATCTTAACTTGCCCTGCTCTCCCAAAGAAGCTACTGCCTTCAATGGTAGTGGAGGATGTTGTTCATGAACTTTCACAAGTGCTGAAGTAAGATTCAGCAAGAGAGTTCATAAGTTTTGGTATAAGAAATGGAAAGGAGGGGTATCTTCTCTTTTGCCTCAGGTAGCCATATGCTTCAATCCAATCCTTCCCATTCTCCTGGCTCAACCCATGGATGATAACCAGCACTGGAATGGCATTCTCCTCTACACACTCCTTGGGATGGAAAAAATGCTGAGATGAAAAGCTATCCATGCTTGTGGTGTGCACAAAAATGTGGAGAATGATTCACAGTGAGAAAACTATAGTATGGCAATGAACAGGACAGTTGGGCATTTTATTAAAAACTTATTATTTACCCTTCACTTATGCTCTCTCTATGAAGTAATAAATTAAGCTGAATAGTCTACGAATAGTGCAGTTCCCATATCCACTCTGATGAGAGTTACAATTCCTAAGGCTTGTCCCTCTTCTCAATGTGATAGGATGAATTTCAAAGCAAAAGCGCTACTCTGAAAAGCAGGGAATTTTTATTTTACCATATGCTGCTGGGCCCAATGGCTGCAGGCTATTTTGGAGTGGCTACAGTACTCTCTGTCTCTTCTTTCTCTCTTGTTCTCCTACTTTCAGCCAATAAACCTTGAGAACATGATTGGAATATGTTAGATCTTTAACATTTTAAATCTGAAGTCCCATCAAACCCAATAGGGGTTTCTTCTGATAGACATACATAAATAATACTGCCCTTTTAATTTTTTTTAATATTATCCTGTTTGTCTGTCATCATTGCCATCATCGCTTTCTAAATCTGCCCCCAAGATAGCAGTATATTATGATTGTGACTATGTTGGGAAAGAGGAAAATTCCCCAAACTAACTGTGAAAGGAAGAAAGGAAGGAAGAAGCATTGGTTAATAGGAGAAACAACAGAGTTTAGAAAACTTTCTTTCTGCTTGGAATTTAATTGTATGGACTACAGCTTCTACAGAAGTAGAATTTGAAAAGGTATAAAACAGAACTAAACTTTTTTGTCCTGTTCAGTGCAGAACATAGAAATTCTAATTTTGGATTCACTGACCTAAGCTTCATTTCCAACAAGAGAAATACTTTTTTATTTGTTAGAGTTCAGCTGGAATCCTGTTGGTGACATAAATCAGGTTTATGCACATGCATGTCCTTTTATGATCACTGTGCAAGGAGCAGTGATCATGCAGTGCAAGATCTCACCTCATTAACTCTTTGATCAATGCCTCCCCTGCCACACGTGACATGCTTGCTTCAGAGGGCAGGTGCATGCTCCCTTGGTCTTTGAGTGGCGGGTAGAGGCTGTAGCTGGAGGACAAAAAAAGAGCAGGTGTCCTTCTCCTGGATCTGCAATGTACTCTCTGGAAATCTGGGACAGGGAAATCTGCTATTTGCTCTCAGCTGCAGTAGACAGTTCCAAGTGTCCTAGAATTTTCCCTCAATCACCCAGTAGCTAAGGTAGTGTGCACCTGCCTTTTCAAGCTGGCAGTTGCACATAGCCAGACAAAGCCACACACTTTGCCTCATGCAGTGCAAGATGTCACCTCAGAATATCACTAGGAGCCCTCCCTAGGACTTGGGTTTTGTAGTCAGGACTGGAAGAAGCATTGCAGGAAGAGTTAAAAGTACATATGCCCATTGACATGTAGCGATTTTCTGATGATTCAAGCAAAAAATATTTCTAATAGAATTCTCAGCACCCTCAACAGATGACAATACCTAGATTTTCTAGGTCATTACAAATCAGCACAAATGAGTGGAAAACCAGAGTTATCCACCATTGCATTTGACCACCACCCTTTGTCCACATTGCTCAGACTGACACATACGATACTCAGCCACTGACCTCTCTCCTTGAAAGCTCTCTGTGACTATGGGGAAGTAAGTGCTCTAGCTAACCTAGCAAACAAGAGTTGGAACCCTATTTGGTCCTATTCTGGTAGGTAAGACCTGAACTCCTGAACAGGCACACCATTATGCCTGTATAGTAATGATGGGCATGTTCCAGGCACAAATGTTCAGACCTTTATGGACTTTCCTTGAGCAGGGGATGATATCACATGGGTCTTTGAAATGAGAATCTCTGCTCCTTGAAGCTTCTAAGAATGACAATTCCTTTTTTCCTGGGTTGGGATACATAAGCGTCATACCCCCATGAAGCACAGGATTGCAACCCCTAGTGTAAAGGGATAATGCTGTACCTCAAATCCACTAGTAACACTACATATGTGGACAGGGTTTTGCATAAGTCAAAAGATTGCTGCTTTGCTCACTTAATGCATGGTTTAGCATTACATCTGAAAAGGACCAATTAAATATAAAGAAATATTTGTCATGGCATATGCATCTATGAGAATTCATAGATACATTCTGTTTGTGACATATTTTCTATCTCTGTTCTTCATTCTCCTTCATACAGCTCCATTGCCATATCTCATTAAGGTACTGAAGGAGGAATGAAAATAGTTTTGCATATGCTAATTCAAAAAGTGCTGGCATCTCTGTTATCTGTTAGCTTCAATATTAGGATGTAACAGCTTGTGATTCAGGACTCCCATTCTGTTCAGATTCTGGTCTGTCAGGGCAAGAGACAGAAATGCCTTTCTTTCTCTAAACATAAAGTTGGATTCCTGATTCACCAGGCCTGGTCTTCTAATTTCTATGACCCTTTCAATATTACTTCCTCATGTGCTACTTGACTGTTGTTATGATAGTGTCACTTTCTCCTTTCTCTGTATCCTTCCAACCAGCAGGTCTGTCTGTCATGGCAATGGTCCAAAACTCACTTTTTTTAAAAAAACATTTCAAATTTATAACCTGTATCCGAGTTGGGAGATGTTTTCCTGAAGGTCCAATGCCAGAAAGTCAACAACACCAAGGTAAGTATTGAGAATCTCTCACATACCTGATGGCTGCTAAAAAGTATAGAGACAGTCCAATTAACATGCACAGTCATTAGTGATCATTGCCAACACGGATCTCCACCATTCAATTGCTCCAGAGAAGCTATGTGATGCTTAAGCAGCAGCTCTTTCTATTAAGGATCCTCCAATGCTATAAGTCACTGGAAGGCATGATATAACATTACAACTAATCAGGTTAAGTACCTGTCCATCTCTATTACCAAGTAACTTTTAATTCATAAGGATAAAGGGACAAACTACTGTACTCATTCACACTCATAAAAGGTCTGGGGGTCAAACATTCAGTGATCACTGAACTACATGGCTAGGTCATCTAATCCTCTGCCCTAAAATATTATACATATTTTTAGAGACCTCACTCCCCGCAACAACTGACTGCTTAATAACAATCTTTTTCTGAAAACTACCAAAGAAACAAATTAAATGGCGTTTTCATGTACCAGAATTCCTTGCATTATTTTTATTCCTATGTTAAATTTATTTATTCATCCAAATACAACATATATCTGAAGATTTCAAAGCAGTGTACAGCAATCACAAATCAGAAAAATATATGTAATACACATATTTGAAACACAATATTGTGTCCATGAAACAGAAGACAGGTTGGTAAATTGTCAACATGCGTCTGAAAACAGCAATTGTTAGAGTATATTGAATTTCAGACAGAAGAGTATTCCACAGAGCTGAAACAACAGTAATGATTCCCAGCTTTGAAGTGCTGTAGAGCAGATCTCAGCAGCATGTGGCAGTACCAGGAGGGGCTTGGCTGTTGAGCAGTGATGCCTAAGACAAAACCGTGTTCTCCACATGAGGTCTTCTTAGTGCTGCTTACTGCAGCAGTACAGCTTACCTTCCAAGCCTTGGAAATATTACTCCTATTAGCACAGTGTAAAACAGCAGGGAGTGGGGCAGAACTGATAACTCCAGCCCTCTCTGGGTTACTGTCACAAAAGCTATGCTGGCTTGAATTTATTATGCACATACTTCCCTGGCACATTTCTCCTTGTCCTGACCTCTGACCTTTCCTCTATTTGTGTGCCCTACAATATTGCTTTTCTTTCTCTTCTAACAAGGGGCTTTATATCATTTCACAGTGGCTGCAACTGATATCCTCCCTTTGCTTTTATTTCTCTTGTGTGAATATGTTTGCACTTAGCACTGCTTTCCTTTGTACACTCTTTGATTTTCTAATCATTAAGAATATCCTTGCCCATATCACATCACTTTGCAGTGATTCTCACCCCCCCCCCATTTTGCATGGCTATGGTTCATGACTATGCTCTCAGCATAACAGTTTTCAAAAGCTGCCAGCCCCATTCATACGCTTCTTTTCATATAGCTTAATCTTTCCATGGTACTTTGCTTAATGACACTCTGGGTTTGTCAAAATCTACTTTTCTAAAGTCTAACGCCAGTGTGCTGTCTTCCATTCTGCTTTTCAGAGGAACTCAAGTTCTGACATATTGCTGTCCTTTTTACCAAGGTGCCTTCCACATTCACCCAAAGAAATCTAAAATGCTTAATGAGAAACACAAGATCAAAGGTTCTTAAAAGCACAGTTAACAAATGAGTATAGCACCAGATGTGGTCCTTAAATCATCTCCACCAACTCTAACTTGTTGGACTACCAGTCCTACCATCTCCAACCAGCATGGACAAATGGCTGTCCCCAGGCCCCTCAGCAATATCCCACCTTTCCTCTGATGAGTTCAAGACAGCATTCAGGCTTACCTCCTCCCTTATTAATCCTCATAAGAATTCTGAAAGAGAGAGCATCTGGATGAAGGTTACCCACGACATTGTAACACCTCAGCAGGGACATGAACCTGGGTCTCTTGAGCCTGAGTCCAACACTGTAACCCACTACTCCACACTAGATTGCTGTGCAGTTTTTTGATCCTGAGCAAAGGGTACACATATTTCCTGACAGCCTATGCAGAATCCCATGAAGTATAGCTAAATTCTGTAGAAGCATATGGTCTGAACCATCTGGGCAACAAGTTCCACTGGGATACCACAGTGAAGAGCATATGCAGAACACCTTGCATACAATATCCAACAGCGCTAACAAAAATACAAGCGGGGCTGTGTTTTTCTTATGGCAATGCTGACAGTGACAACATCTTCCATATGCTTCAGTGGGTGGGGGAAGTGTGACTTTCCACACACACAACTAAGGACTGTGACATGTAACAATAATCTGTTATTAGTGTTTAGGAAGTCATCTTTTGAAATCATACATTTCAACAGAGGTACACTGTAGTTTACGTTAGGTTGCTGTGCTGTCTTCCCACTCTCTCTTTACAGCTCTTGGTAAATAAATGACATTGCTTCCAAATAGCTAGTAATACTGAACTGCTGGGAGGGGACTGGTGATGCTTTTCAGATGCCAACTGGTGATGAGGGTGTTATTTGTATACCCAGTGGTTATTATGCATACAAATACTCCTCCTACAAAGCTTGGAATCTGCTTCGAGGATTATATTGGAACAAATTTATCTTGGCCTGCTTTGAAATACCTGCTTACAGTTAACAAAGCTTACCCAAACACAGGACATTCTGTTGTCATCATTGAAAACAAAACAGCCTTGCATTGGATTTTAATCGAAAGCATTTTATCTCGCATTTATCATTATGAATGGTTGGGGCAATCAACTCAAGAGATCTGGAGACTCTTTCACAAACAGACAAATGATCTCTTGTGAGGATTTTGCAACAAACAATTACAACCCTAACTGACTAGCATTGTTTAGGCAGTTGTTTAACTCTCCATTTAAAACACAGCATGAGACCCAGAGACCTGAAGAATCACCTCTTTAAGTGTCATTCCCACCTGCCCTGCTGTTACAGACTCAGTGATTGGCCTCTAGAGAGCATGCTTTTCAATGGCGGCATTCTGATTTTGGAGTGCCCCCCACCCCAGAGGGAGGCTCACCTGGTGCTCTCTTTGGGCCTGGGAAAAGATTTTCTTTTCTGTGGCACTTTTTAGTTTTAGACTTGGTCTCTTACGCAGTTTTAGTTTTGTGCAGTTATGCAGTTTTAGTTTTAGTAAGTTGTTTTAAGAGAGCCAGGTTGGTGTGGTGGTCTGATCACTGGACTATGACTGGAAACCAGGGTTCAAATCCCTGTTGAGACATGGAAACCTAGTGGTTACCTTGGGCAAGTCATATTCTTCCAGCCTCAGAGGAAGGCCAAGGCAAACCACTCTGAGCAAATCGTGCCAAGAAAAAACTTGCTACGGTTGCCATAAATCAGAAATGACTTGACAGCACACAATAACAACAATTTTTTTTTCACTGTTTTCATTATGTTCTATAAAACACTTTAATTATTTTTGAAGGCAGGGATATAAATTCTTAAAATAACTTTCTGTATCCTTTACATATATTTCCTACACAGAGAGAGAGAAAGCGAGAGATGCAGGGGTTCTGTTCCAGGAACCCTTGTATGAAACAAAAAATGCAAATGTTCTGTCCCATTATTGTTGAGGACAGAATATGCACATACCTGCACTGGTGCAAGCATATGCCTGGCACATCCATTGAAGATAAGTGGACACGAGGTTTTGTGTGACCTCACATTTGTGTGTGCTGAGATTGTGTCAGCAGAGAGTGCACTGTATGTATAATGCAAAAGGGACAGGATAGAGGAGGAGTTAAGGAAGAATAAATGCTTCTTGGGATATGAGGGTGGGACATTTGGTGTGGGAGGACTTTATGTGTGACAAGACAAAAACATACTAGCCACAGCTAAAGTCAGACAGTTGTAAGGTAAGACATCAAAAATCCTAACAGATTTCCCAAGTCTGAGCATATCTAAGTAGTACTTTGGCTTATGGCGTTAGTGTTTTACTTGGTTTTCACTTTTGATGTAGAATTACTGAACTGATGGATTTTACATATGGTTGACAGTCTTCCCCTGTATTGTTTTCTATGTGAGGCAACATAATATAGTGCTTTGAGCATTGATCTACAATCCTGGAGACCACGGTTTAATGCTCCGCTTGGCCATGGAAACCCACTGGGTGACCCTGAGTTTATCACACTCTCTCAGCACCAAGGAAACCCACTAGGTGACCTTGGGTATATCACACTCTCTCAGCGTACTGTCTCATCTTAGGGTCACCATAAGTCAGAAATGTCTTGAAGACACAACAACAACAAATGTGAAACTCAGAAACATTAAGAAGAGTCTGTACCAGAGGCTTATTTATGAGCAATTAAAAAAAACCCAAGATAATTCAATTCCAATCCTCTAAATTGGTCTTTCATTGCAAGAGACTATCAACACCTACAATTAGAAAGCATAATGCTGTACAGTGCTTTTGCAGTCTCTATCACAAAAGTTTAGAATTAAATATTTTAAGCATGAACAGAAAGGAAGAATTCGAAGTAAGACAGCAGTCTCAACTGAAGTAGTATTTAAATGACTCAATTAAAGTTCAGCTCTTTTATTAAATTATGATTCCATGAGCAAAACAAAGACATCAAACCAGATGAAACACAAATAAAACATCTGTTAGAAACAACAACAAAAAATGCACAAAAACTACAGCATAATTACAAAATGTAATCAAAGCATCTCCATCATAAGATGCGTACATTCAATGTCTTCTGCTTGCAAATGTTATGTCAGAGGTTCAAAATAGGTGTGCTCGGTATCCAGAAACAGGTCAAGGAACTCTAATATTGAAAGCTGCCAGGTGGGTATAGGACAGAGGCGTTATCTGCAGGCTAAAAGAAAAGGTTGGGGGAGGGGGGTGCTCAATTTTTCCTTTGCTAAATGCTGGGTGTTGTAGTCCAGCATGGCTCCCATTTCTGGTCTGAACATATCTGATCCATATTCCCTATAAACACAACTATAGCTTTTTTAAACAGGGTGGCCAAACTGAAAGAGACTAAGTGCAGATAGCAGGGTTCTGTGACTTTCCACAGGGAATGAATCTTCTGTATCAGTTTCACCCCTGGTGTATGATTCAAGAGCACAGGGCAACTGAACTGCCTGCTGCAATTGTTCTGCTGCTGCTTTGTACTTCCAAGGTGATGAACAGTGTTTCTATTTTTGTAAAGAACATTAGTAGTCTTTTGGGAATGAAGAAAGGGACTATAAACAGAGCATGTGTATCATTATTAAATCACACAGGCATTCTGTCTTTTATGAGATATGAACAAGTGAAAATTATCTGTTTTGCAACTATTTACAAAATGGTCATCAGCATAGATGGCAAAAAGGGAATCAAACAACTTCCTGGGTAGATATAACATTAGTTATTAGCTGGAAAGCTAAACGAACCCTCTATGTTCAGAGGCAGTCTTATGTCCTGAAACCAGTTGATGGCGGCTAACAATATATGACAGGTTGTGTTTTCAGGTCCTCCTTGTTAGTTTCTGGAAAACATCTTACTAAGCAATCTGGAAGCAGCACAGAGGAAAAGATGGACCACCAAGTCTGAGCTAACAGGACTTGTATGCTCTTAAGGCTGAGATTAAAGTAGTGGTCTAGACACGCTTACCTGAGAGTAAACCCCATTGAAGTCAGAGGGGCTTGCTTTGACTAGACATGTATAAAACTGCACTGTAAGAAAAGATGGAAGACATTCAGGATATTTTGTTCCCTTTACAGCTAGCAGAGGGTCTCTTTTTCCTCCTAGTAGTTCCTCATGGCTGGATAACCATACAGAGGTAATATAGGTGATAAAGGGCATTGCTTGAAGCAGTTATTGGACAGCATTTCTGGAGAGATGACATGGTGTCCCTTCAGGGGGAAAAAAGAGTTTAAAACTCTAGGGATACAATCTATGATGGTAGAGAGGACAGGATTCACTCTGTTAATGAAAATGCATGAGTCAAGAAATTGGATATAGTAGGGAGAAGAGAAGTTACTCTTTTATTTCCCCCAACCCCTTAAAAAAACCTATATACATTCATAGGTATGTCAGATTCTTCTCCTTGTCAAATTACCTCTTACACACACACACACACACACACACACGTTTTGTAATTCTCTTTAAAACAATGTCAAAACTATTCCAGCAATCTGGAGGGATGGGGAACTTCAGCTCCACTGGCATGGATGCTGGCCAATAGATGCCCACAAGGACAGTACACATAAGCAACTTTTGTCTCCCCTCCTGAAGAAAAGAAACAAATTTTTCTACATCCAGCACCATCTAAAATCTACAAAAACATAGTCTGACCCCAGACTGTAATAGGACAGGAGGGAAACTGCACATATACTGAAGACAACAACAGTACTGTTATATTAAAGATGCTACTCTGAAAATGTTACATCTAGGTAAACCATCCTTTTTAAACCATCCTTTTAAACTATCTATCTAGAAGCAGCCAGATGATTCTTTCAAAGTTATTAAGTGTGACATGAAAGAGAAAGAAGGAAAGATATTGGGGGGAAAGAGAACAAAATCCCATCCTCTTCTTTATGCTTGAAGATGCTGACTACTCCAATCAACTGAGAAAGGGGAAGACCTTAATGGGAAAACAAGCAAAACAAAACCGAGTTGCTTGCCACTGTAGGAGCTAAAAATTACTCAAATTATCTTTCATTTTAAAATATGAAGTAGGAAAGAAATACATCAGTATTCTGGAAACTCAGCCTGAAAGAGTAAACTCATTTGGGTACTGCAGCTGCTGTGCTTTAGGGATTTGGATTAAAATCCATCATTATCTTTTGGTTAATACTCTTTCATGGACCAATCAGTGGTCATATGGTGTTTACCGACCCTGGACACTTAAACCCACTTGAACAGCCTTTGTGCTATAATTTGTACCTCAATACAATCAGATTACTTCTAATCTAGATGATTTGTGTCCTTTATGAGGACAGATAAATCCTAATCCTCAGAGTCCTAAAGCAGTTTTTAGTTTTCCATTTTATGACAGATAGCACAAGCAAATATTTCATCATGATCATGCTGATGATACTCTTAATTGTAAAGCCTTGGCTTTAGATTTCTGAACAAATCAATAACAAGTGCATGTGTGCTGCAAAACTGCAAGCAAGATGGTATAAACTGCAGGAGAGATTTGCAGGATTTTAAAAAGAGTTGCTTAATATTGTTTTAAACATGTTTATTTCGCACCTGGCAGAACAATGGCACTGCCCACTTCACAGAACAAGAGTAAAAATACAACAGAGCAGATTACATAAATATGTTTCTACTACTGCAATTAGTACATAAATTTGTCTTGTCTTTGTCACAAGTGTGCTAATAACCAAATGTTCTTACAACAGTAAGAACATTTTCAGTAACTTTAGACCAAACATATAAAAAATAACAAACCTCTTTCAATAACACATTTGTTGTGGTGGTTTCAAAATTAAAGGATAATGCACTTAGGGATCTCTATCAAACTCTGCATTTGAATAGCTGAAATCATAAGCCTTGTTCCATTAGGAGATTAAGCCATGCAAACGCATTTGCACAGACACTTGCAGAGCAAAGAAACGAATGAATACTGGGTTGCAAAGGAATGGATGCTGAGACAGTATTATGTAAAATGTCAATAAATCCCTAATTCCTGGAGACTTTCTGGTTCTGGACTGGAACCTAAGGGGCCTTTTGAGACTATGACCTGGGGCTGCTGCACTGCTGAGCCAAACAGGTGTAAGATTTGAGCCTTCAAGAGGAACATGTAATGGATTAATCCAGTGCCCACTCTGGTTTGGTTTGATCCTACTGCGTGGAGTTTGGAGTAGTTCTAGTTCTGCATCTGCTGGTTATGTTGCTAGATGTGTTTTATCCTCCTCTTAGTGAACAGAGCTCCTGTTACTACAGCCTACTTCCATGACGTATACTGAGTGCTAATCCAAAGGCAGGAGTCCTAGGCCCCAAGTGAATTGAATGACACCCTACCCCAGAGCTGACTCAATGAGAATGCATTTCAGTGTGTCTGCTCTATATGCAGGGGTTCCATTTCAGGAAACTCTGTGTAAAACAAAAAATTTAAGTGCTGTGTCCCATTGTAGTCAATGGATTCAATGTGCATGTGCCAGCAGTGTGGATACACACCCACAACACCCACTGACTATAATGGGACATGACATTTTTCGTGACCTCATGTTCATGCATGCAGAGGTTGTGCCAGAAGAGGGTGCACTGTACTGATATAATCAGACAGCCGGATATTTTTTAAGTTTGCAATTTTGTTTTTACTTTTGCCTGAGATCAAACATAAGAGGAAGTATTGCCCCTTCATCTTTGTTCTGAGATCTTGTTTGTTTTGGCTAATGGAAGGAGGTTGTCTTAGTACCACAGAACACTTGCATCAACCTTTAAGTTCAAAGAAGTCACTTCATTGCTCTTTGGATACTATGATAGATGTGTGCAGCCTTGTTGTGATTGCCCTGGCTGAAGGAAAACTATTTTGTGCATTCTCAGCAGACTCATCTTTATTACTGTTTCAGCACATACCGTCAGCATAATGTATGAAACTGGATTCAGAGCATAAAGCTACCAGTTCCATGTACATACACCCAGTGAAGTAAATGACAAACATAACATCAATTTTAATACAGTTAGATTTTGCAGAAAGACTCTTAATGACTGCAAAACCAAAAATGAAAGCAAGATTATGGACTTAGCAATTTTAGCACAATATCATTTATTACCAGCATTCCCTGTATGTGATGTTTGGATTATTCAATTCTGAGATAATGAAATGGAAACCAGCAATCAAGAAGGCACTTGAAGCTAAATATACACATCACACAGACAGAAATGCAGGGTCATTGTTTGCCTAGGACATAAGATCTTGAGTTTAAAATATAATCAGCTGACGAGAAGGTCTCAGTTCATAAAAGCAAGGTTGCAGGAGACAGAATATGCTGCTCAACAAATAAACTCAGTGGCTGGCATCTACAGAAGACAATGAAAACACACGAAACAGAGGCGATGCCCTTTCCATCTTGTGAGGTCCTGTTCTAGAGCTGGACTGCAGGTAGAAAGGAGGACCTGAAAAAATCCTGCACCCCTGCTAAAGATTGTGCCTGAAAACAAAGCCAACAAACTGAAAGAGCTAGCTATTGAGAATGGTCAAAAACAAACAGCTAGAATACTGCTCC
Organism: Iguana delicatissima; assembly: GCA_948472985.1. Taxonomy (NCBI): domain Eukaryota; kingdom Metazoa; phylum Chordata; class Lepidosauria; order Squamata; family Iguanidae; genus Iguana; species Iguana delicatissima. The sequence goes on along the minus strand of CAOKZL010000540.1, from coordinate 225,854 downwards.
CATTTGTAGCACTACCATTGGCAAAGGCAACAAAGAGGTCTGTTGGCAGGAATGGGATAGCTCCCCAATGTGTTATCATATCATTAATGTCAATAGTGGGAGGAGACCATGCTGAAAAGTTATCTTCTGAAATCATACAGCTCTAGCATTGATGTTATACAGCATTACAAGATATGTCTGGTTGAACAGTGTTTGAAAGTGCTGGACGGTTCACTTTTTGGTTACAATATGGGCTCTCCAACACCTGAAATGACCAAGCCCCCCTACAAAATATGACAAAATTGTGCTGGGGGTATTTGAGTGTAATTCTTCCGCCAATTCCATCATGTGGGAGAGATGTTGGGGATTATGAGAGCCTCAAAATGGGCTTGGGGGACAGATGTGGCCCAAGGGTTACATTGTCTCAAAGGCATAAGCCATGTTTGCTGCCCTTGAAAACATAGCTACCCAGGCCCAAAAGATCCACACCAAGTCTACTTTACTACTGCTTACCTCCCCTCCCCAAAAAGCTTGTGTCCCAACCCAGCAGCTGGACACTGCTAGCAATTCACTGCTGCATCATGCTATGTGAAACTGCAAGTATGCTGCTAGAGGAAACAACATTATATCTTTTCTCAGTAGTGCCTCAGTAGTTTCAGTGGCACAGCAGGGAGGAGCCAACAGCAGGAGCTCTCAGCTGCTGGCTTGGGGCCAGGGCTTTCTGTCAAGGAGTCCATCAGGCTTTAGTCTGCAAAGTGGTGCAACACAGAATGTGCCAGCAAGGCCTCCATACAGACACCTCTCCAAAATGGGAAAGACAACATGGCTGCCACACATCCTCTCTTCCTTTTTGCTTTAGTTTATGGGAAAATAGGAACTGAATGCAGGGAGAAGGAACTGATTTGATACTTAAATTCCAGTAATTATTGCAAGATAACCATCATGAAATATAAATTAGCACATACATATCCCTTTCTCTCTCTCTCTCTCTCTCTCTCTTTTTGTAGAGGGGGGTACAAATCTTTTTTAGTAATGTGTAAGTTGCCAACTTCACACATACTTCAAGAGATGTCCTTTATTCTGGTTAATGGAAACCTGTCTTTTGTTTTTTTAAAAGGCTCATACTGCCATTCTTGAAATGAAGAACTCTGTTTTAATACTGCATGTACAGAGTGTTTCTCCTTCTCTCCCATGTAATTACAATTAAGTCCCACACGAGCAATGTCATAATCTCACCATGCTTTCCATGTGGAGGTCTATGCACAAGGTTACATAAGTCACATGTTATCTTTATTGTTATTTTTAAATAATACTCTCAAAATTACCAAATTGCCTTATCACATTATTATTATTATTACAACAACATTAATTTATATTCTACCATTTTCCTAATAATGTGACTCAAGGCAGCATACAACATCTTTAAAACAATACAGATTAAATATTATGTAAAAATAATAAAGGCATAATTACAAAAGTTATTTAAAAGACAATTAAACTATATATAAGGTTAAAATCATTAAAATTCAATGAAAGACTTTATACAAACAGCACAGCATACCATTAAAAGTGCATTGTAGTCAGTGTCTAAAAGCCTGATGGGGTTAAAATGTTCCTCCTTGACTGGCCAAAAGAGAACAAGGAGGGTGCTATACTTTACCCTAAAGTATAAGTCGACAGGCTATTTGACTTAACGTAAGAAACATTAATCTCTTTTTGCAACGGCATGAAGTAATTTAAAGAATAGAGTTGCTGGGAGCCGGGGGAGGGAAGAGAGGATTCACTGCTGGCTTGTGGCTCCCAAGTTAGTAGAGTGGTGAATTCATGCCAGCTTTTGTTAGCTTTAAAGGAGCTCTCCAAGGTGTGGACTCAGGAATAATTTCAGCACCTTGGAGAACACTTCTAAAGCTTAAATTTAAATTGGAATGGATTCACTGTCCTACTAACATAGGGACCACCAGCTGTCACTGATAGCCATCAACTAGTTGCTCTCACAATAGTCCTCATTTTCAAAAATAAGTGGTAATAGTGCCAATCCAGAGGAAAGGGGAGGATGTTAGAGTCAGCTTTTGTAGTTTCTGTGGTGCAGGGGGGAACAAACACACAACATATACCTTGTGGGGGTAAATGGTACAACTTTATTGGTTACAACAATGGAGCATTTGCACAACACAATACAGCAAGTCTAGGCTCTGAATGAACTGCCTGCCATTTGTTAATGATGACTTCCAGCCTGCGTTCTTGGGGAACAATTAAATAACAGTAAGTGGGATCCCACATCAGTTCTTCCACCACCAGGATGAAGAAGGTCCCCTCAAGCCCAAGCTGGGCATGTCTCTGAAGACCACCCCATGACCCTTTAAGGCAGTAGTGGGATCCATATCACCCTCTGAATATTGTTGGACTGCACCAGCTGTAACCAGCAAAGCCAACAGTAAGGAATACTGGCAGTTGCAGTCCAACAACATCTGGAAGACTGCAAGATTCCCACTCTGCCTTCCACACATCCCTAGGATAGGAAAGATAAGTGTCCAGGCATCATCATCACAATATACTGCATCTGGTCCTATGCTATAACCACATGAAGCTGTGATAAGAAAGGAAGGAAGGAAGGAAGGAAGGAAGGAAGGAAGGAAGGAAGGAAGGAAGGAAGGAAAAAAAAGAGCAAAACAGACCCACTTTGGGGTTGAATACATAGCCAAGCAGAATTTTGCATGCAAGCACAAAGGGTAGGTGAGTGGGAAGAACTCCAAAGACTGCATGGCCAGCTCCACAGCAGGGGATACCTCCTCTCTGCAGTCTGTCTGTCGACGATCCTACCCTTAACAGCCCAACTCATTCCACATGGCCAGCTGGGAAAACTGTGAGGTAGGAACCTATATCAGCTGTATGAATTTCTGGGAAGATGCTGACATGGCCAGGAAGATGGTAGTTCTCTTGCTCCATTACTACTTTCACAAGGCACAAATGAAAGCCTGTTGATAAGTCAGGGACCTGTTGTTAACAACAAGACAGACAGGCAAAAATATTGCAAATGAGAGGGGGTAAAAAAAGAACGTAGCACTGTGATCCCTACGCATCTTCATTCAGAGGTAAGTGGTTTAGTGGAATTTACTCACAAGTAAGTAAACGTAGGGTAGAAGGCTGGAAATTTGCCTTGGCTTGGCATCTTCTTGGTTCTTGATAATAGATGACGCACCATCCCCATAAAACATACTGGGAAATTATTATACCAAAAGTGCTATATTGGCCTCCTGTATTTGCAACACCAAAACTACACTCTGTGTTAGGAGTCTGTACAACCGTACTAATTAAAAATGAATATGCAAGACAGCCAAATCTTCAATAGTCTCAGAAATTTAAATTTGTAGGAACATATTGCATTTGCAAATGCTATTTTTAAGTATCATACTTTGCGTAATAAATCTAAGATTATAATCATTTCAACATATTACAGATTAAAGCCCAATTGCATCATTTGTAGCACTTCCTTAGTGCATGCTGATAAGGGCAACACAGTTCCATTTTTTCTGCTTCAAATTCATGTGTTAAGTGGAAACTCATAAAACTTTATTGTGTGAAAAAGGAGTTCTACATATTTCTGGAACTCACGTATAATTCTCCCAGGAAAACATGCCCCCTCTTTCCTTTTTAAAGGACAGTGCAAAAGAAGCAGCACTGATCACATTCAAAGCAGCTATAAATGACTGCAGCAAAAAACAAAATATCAGCTTTGTCCATGTTGCCTGCTTAGCTTACTCCTGATAAAGATGTAGCTTGTTTACTTCTTGTTTACCATCTTACTTCCACACACAGCAAGCAAACTATCCACTTTGATCATAGTCTACTTATCTTACATATCTACAGCAGAGGACTGTAATTTTAGAGGCACCAGAAAACAGCAATTCAAGGGAAGAAGTATTTTTGGTACCTTCTTCTATGATTTATGTATATTCAGCCAATTTTAAACTCATGGTTTAAATCTGTATATACATAGGCTACAGGCTTGGAAACCTTAGTTAAGCCATGGATGGGTATTTTTTGGCCCCCAGACATTTTGGCCTCCAATTCCCACATGACACATAACACATAAGGGACCATGGAAGGTTTAATCCCAAATATTTGGAAAGTCCAATGCTCCCCCCGCATTCCCTGAGTTAGGTGAGATTTTATTTTAACACTTCAACTGCAAGTGCCAAGTGAACAAAAAGGGCAGGACAAAGTAGTAGGTTATCATTGCTGCTAGGTCTGTCTATGTATTTACAATTCAGGCCACAGGAAGAGCACACAAATGGAGGTTCCATGCAGCAACCACAACATATGAGAGCTCTTCATGTGTGTCACTTGTACCATATAAAACATACAGAGCAGATGTGGGGATCATTCAGCCTTCCAAATGTTACTGGAAGGAAACTCCCAGCAACCCTAACCAATTGTGAGGACTGTTGCGAACTGGTGTTCAACTTATGAGAGCTTGCACAACTCCACGCCCAAACAGAGAATTGTCTCTCAACTGAAGCAGCAAGAAACAGTATGGTGTAGTGGCTGGAATAATGGAGTAGGACTGATGAGCCCCATGTTCAAATTCCTACTTAGTTTTGAAGTTTACTGCATGACAGTGGGCCAGTTGCTATATCTCAGCCTAATCTATCTCACAAGATTGTTGTGAACATCAACTTGGAAAGTGAAACATGTTTCAGTTCCTTGAGGAAAGGTGAGATATAAATGTAACAAATGAAATGAAATCTTATAGCTGCATAACTGAATAACAACCATGGAAAAACTTTTAAACATATCTACCAATGTGGCACCCACAATATGAAAACCAAACCAAAACAAAAGCATCTGGTCTGACAAATATTTCTATAACAAAGGGCATGCAGGCAGCTCCTACACATTCTTTACCTTTCACTGCATCCCATTGTTTGTTTTTTTGTTAGAGAAACATGATAATTGATGTATGTTGTTTTTTAAAAAATAATCTATCACTGACGCTTCAACAGTATCATCCAAAAGTGTAGGAACCTAGAAAGCTGCCTTACAGTACAGTCACGTCATGGGTCTACCTAGCTCAGTCCTGTCTACTATAATACGCACTTTCAGGGAAGAGTCTCTCTCTTAGCCTGATCTATAGACACCAAGATTGAATCTGGAATCTTTTGTATACAAAACATACAGTTTACCACTGGGTTACAGCCATACTCTGAAAGTTCCTCAAACCTTGCACCTCTCAGAACTACTGCAGTCTTCTGAGCCTCTAGCAGCCTTAACCCAAAATTCAGGCATCGTTTAGTTTTCCATTTATATGAGCAAAAAAGAAAAGAAAAAGATCATTTGGGAGTTTTGATGACTCCCCAACTGGACCATCCTCTCTGTGGGAGATGCTGACTTTTCCTTCCTTCTCTCTTAGCCTACTGTAGCATCTCCAATTAAACAGAGGTGTAAGCTCATTCTGGCCTTCCACTTCATTAAGCAATATATCATTTTTTTTAGCATAGCGAGTGTAAAACTATAAATCATGTAAGACAGAATGAGAACTAATTAAAGGGTCAGCTAAGCATATAATTTTGAACTGGCACAAGTCTGAAAAATAACCAAAATGTACAATATTTTACAGAAAACACTGCATTGTTAAGAAGAATATTCAAGCCAATGATGCTCTGTGGAGAGAGTTACATTAAGCGGCAGACAATATAAAACCTACTAGCAATACCTAGGCTTTCACTGAACAAAATGAAGAGTGGGCAATCACAATCCACTCCTCATTGAGGTAGCGTTTCCTTTTCCAATAGGTTTTGTATGTACAATATTAATTAGGGATGGGAGAAACATAGCTGGCAGGCTTCATAGGGACCTTAATCCCTTTTTGCAGCCCTTATATCTTCCCCAATCCCAACCAACCCACATGTTTTTTTTAAAAAAATTCACACGAAAAATCACCCCAAAGTTCTGACTTTTGGCAGCATTATACACTAAGATAACTCCTCCACCACCAAACTCATTGAGAATGCTGCAAATCAGTTGAAAACTGGCCCAGGAGTAGACCCTGGAAATGACTTCTATCCATTTTCTGGGTCAAACTTTTGGCCACCTTTGGGACAAAAATGCAGTTGTGTGGCCCAGTGCATGGCAAAAAGCAACCTTCCCCTCCTACAACAAACCACCTTTGATACAAAGAAACCTAAAATAAAAGAATCCCTGTTTTCATGTATACGCAATTTTCCTTGCAGCCAAATTAATTTAGTTTCTTCACCAGTAAACTAAAACGGGCTAAACTAGTGACTTCACCAAAACTAATTTTGTTTCTCCACTTCTCGTGGATTTTCCCTGTTTAAGAAAGACTTAGAAAACTGAGCAAGATGGACAAAGTAGTGAACTGTGGCAGAGACTAAGAAAGAAACATAATGGAGAAAATCGATTGGACAGGTGGAAGAAAACAATCAAATGTCATTTCCCCACTACACTATTATAGTGCTATTATTCCACTTCTACTCCAGTTTAGGGAGGGGCACTTAGAATTCTTAGCCAGAGAGCTCTTTAGCCTCAATAAACTACAAACCCTAGGATTCCACAGGATGTTGAAAATGGAATAATACCATTATAACAATGTAGTGTGGAAATGCCCCCCCCAAAAAAATTGGGTCTCATTTTGTAGCCTGAGGATAACATGTGCCTGAAAAAAAAACTGAAAAAAATTTGAAGAGTCCTATTGCACATGATTTTAAAATGCCAACACAACTTACAGTTAGTCTTGTTGCTGTGTGCCTTCAAATCGTTTCTGACTTATGGTGACCCTAAGGTGAAACTTTCATGCAGTTTTCTGGGGACTGGGAGTGTGTGATGTGCCCAAAATCATCCAGTGGGTTTTCATGGCTGTTTGGGAATTGAACCCTGCTCTCCGGGATCCTGGTCTAATGTTCAAACCATTACACCACGCTGGTTCTAATCTCAGCCTTACTGAATAAATAAAGTGAATCAACATGTCATCTTTATGTAAAAGAATGTATTATCCTAAAATGATGAAAATCTCAGGACACAATGGCCAAGGGTATGGCCAAGTACAGACAGATCATAGATTTGCCATGTTTTATTCATGAAGTAGCAACACACAGCACAGCTATGGAGCTGCAATTATAGTAACAAAATATGTAAGCACAGCCATTATAACCTTTATTCCACACTCAGACTGGGTAATGCTTACTCAACGAAAAGCAAAACCCACAGACACCAGAAACCAACAAGTATACGCTTCAATGACCAATTATGAAGAACTCAATGATATGAAAAAACAACACTTAAATTACTTAGAGCGGATCTTAATGCTAAGATAGGGAAAAGAGCCCATGAATATTTGTTGGAAAATACAGATTAGGAACACAGAATTGTAAAGCTTTGTGAGGAAGAAATCATAGCTACCAACACCACATTTACATTGCCACCAAGAAGACGACACATGGAAGATGACAGTAATAATAATAATGAGATATTTACTTAGGTTTTCCTTTAAAATAATACAAGGCAAAATATGTAAGTAGTATGAGGAATGTTCAAGAGACAATTTGGATTCAAAGGAGCATTTGGATTCAGGAAAACACTATTCTGCACACATTTCTGCTTTGGGAGAAATGCCACAGCATTAATTTGAATCTATATGTTTGCTTTATTGACTATGAGAAAGCTTTTAACAAAGTACAACATGGCAAGTTTATAGAGTTGCTGGTACACAAAGGTCTCCATTCAAGAGAGACTTGTATAATTGATACTCTGTACTGATAACAAAAAGCTCTAGTGAAAGTTTAAGATCAAGTGTCAGAGGACAAAGAAATACAAACAGTAGTATAACAAGAATGTGTGCATGCCTGCATGCTCCTTCAAGTTGCCTATTGACTTACAGTGATCTCACGAATTTCATAGGATTTTCTTAGGCAAGGAACAGTCAGAGGTGATTTTGCCATTTCCTTTCTCTGAAATATGGCCTACAGCACTTGGTATTCATTGGCAGTCTCCCATCCAAGTTCTAACCAGGGCTGAATCTATACTCCCATTGTATTCCAAGAACACTTTTAATAAGCTCTTGATGATTCAAATAATGGTATGATTGTTAATGGAGAAATTATTGATAACATCTGATATACGGACAATATTACTAGCTGCCAGCTTAGATGCCATGTAAAAATTACTCAATAAAATCAGTGAAGTAAGTAATGACCATAGTCTAAAGATGATCAATGATCTTTATAGTAATAGATCTTTGAAGTGGCATTACAGTTACTAACAGCTTCAACTTGAAAATGTTAAGAAAACCTATAATTAGATGTCACAAACTGATTATAAAACAGCTAAAGAAAAAACAGTTGAAGGGAAAAAAATCACTCAGGTTTGCTCTAAAGCCATGGCTGAGCACAGTCTGGGTTCTTACAAAAGTATATTGATTTTCTTAATTTCTGAGCATCACGTGGTTTGATTGCATCTAGACTAGATTGCTTTACATAGTCTACATGGGACTGCCTTTAAAGATGGTCTAGAAACACCGGTGTTGTAAAAAGAGTCACACTAAGGCAACTGAGATCATCGGACACATTTCTGCACCTATTTGCTTCCAGGTCCAATTTAAAGTACTATTACTAATCTTTAATGTCCAAAATGGTTTAGGACCAGATAATTTTACAGACTGTCTGCAAGCACAAGAGCCTGCGCATGCTCAAAAATTGGTACTGGAAGCTCTTCTCTTGTCCATCAGCCAAAGCTGTTTGAGTGATGAATCTCCCTCCCAAAGAAAAAGTTTCATCTTAACGAAAAAAATGTAAAGGTCTAAATCCCAATGTTGGTCCTGACTAAAGTAGACTCTATTCAATCTATTGATTTTATTTATGTGTTGACTTTGTTGTTGTTGTGTGCCTTCATCATAAGTCATTTCTGACTTATGGCGATCATAAGATGAAGCTATCACAGGCTTTTCTTGGGATAAGAGAGTGTGATGCACCCAAGGTCACCCAGAGGATATCCATGGCTGAGCAGGGAATTGAACTAGGCATATTTTGAAATTTTGTCCTGTTATTATTTTATTGTTGTTGTCTCAAACAAACAGGAACAGGATGCAGACAACATGTATATAGTCCCAGGTTTAATTTCAGCATCTCCAGGTAGGAAAGAGTGAAAGATGTCTATTCTGAAACCCTAGTCAGGGTACACAACACTGAATTAAATGAGTGGATTGTCTGACCGTGTATGAGGAACATTCCTACAGACATCCTGGAATACAGGGGTGTCTCTTTCTGGCCATCAGATATAGGATGGCACACTTGCTGCCTGGAAGAAGAGTATATGCTACTTTTTTCCAGGTATGCTCTACAATAGGCCCTCTACATTCACGAGGGTTAAGGGCACAGAGCCCCTGCGAAAGTCAGAAAATCATGAATAACTCCCCTGGAGAATCAGATCTCCCTCCCTGCACCCTCCTGCCAGCCACTGCCAGTGGGCGGGGAAGTGCATGGAAGCAAAGATCTTCTCCCCTCCTTGTGCCTGGGCAAAAGGCCAGGGAATGGGAGGGGAAGAATGGGGGGAGGCAAGCAGGCACCTCACAAGTAATCAAATTTGCAAAAGTGAAACCTGCAAATGTGGGGAGAGGACTGTACTTCCATATTTATAAGTATATTTGAAAGTTAAGAAAAACTTATTAAAACACTTTTAAGTGTCCAGTACTTTCTTTCTTCCATGGGAAAGCAAAATCAAACATGTACTACCTCTGGAACCTCCTATTGTTCACAAATGTCAGCAGCATAGAACGAAAGTGTACATGATTACATCAAGAAAGAAGTGTATTCTGCACAGCCACTATTGCTTTGCAATACATGTATTAGGAACAAGCATATAACCTTTTCATGACTCAAAAGTTGTTTCCATGTTTTCTTATACCTCAACTATGGTATTGAGATACCAGAAGACATCGCCATTATCTGAAAACTAAAAATCACTTTTTGAATGCAGATTAGCAGTATCAGGTGCTGGGAGCATGACAGAAATATACATTTTATGACATAAATCTTTGTTGATTTTGTTCTTGCAAGAACAAAATATTCCAAAAGCTTTGTCCCTGTTGGGTGGCATTATGTCCCTGCTGGGTGGCTTTTGCTCTGATAATGTTTTTTTTTTTTAAATTATTGCTTTTTTAAAATTATTGTTAATTTGGGGGGTTTTTTTTTTTTAAAGAAATTGTAGAAACCTTTTTGGGTTTTTTTGCACAAAATGCAAGATATTTGTACAGAACACATTTTTGATGCAAATTTCTTCTATTGCTCTTGTTGATGGGGAAAGTACTGGTCTTTTGCACTCACACATGGCAAAAAAAAAAGAAAGGAAGGAAAGAGAGAGAAAGAAAGAAAAAGGAAGGAAGGAAGGAAGGATCTCACAGTAGTTGATGGTTTTTCAATAAACTCTTTCAGTGTGTTGAGGCATCTTTTCTTGCTGAAGTTAAAAAAAAAGGTGAGTATTTTTACATCTGTAACATACACACACAATGCCACAGAAATTTCTATAACTGTCACATTAGGGGAAAGTGACAACGCCAGCAAAGAAAACTATGTGTTTTTCCTTATGTATTTGTGTTCCAGCACCAAGATCATGGTAAATGTACCACTGAAATGTTCAGGACAGTGTGAGCAAGCAGAAGGAAGCAACAGCTTTTTTTCTGTTTAGGGGGCAGTAGGTTTTCACTGAGATTTGTGGAAACAGAAATATTATAAAATGTATGCATGTTCAAGTCCCTGAAGGAGTTCATCAGCAAAAATCTGGTCCAAAGCTTTTAACATGGCATTGGGCTCACTTCTGTTGTCTTTAAGGTACAGTTCAGTGCTTGCATATATACATTATTGAATCTGAAATGGAACAGCTCAGTGTAAATCTGTACTTTTCAAACTAAGAAGCTTGCCAAAATTCACCACAGCCTATAGAAAAAACTGCATCAGGACATCAGCAACATGTACTCGATGTATATCGATATGATTTTCAGAATAAGCACATCTGAGCAGCTATCAGAAAGGTAGAGGAAGATGTCCCTTTTCTGGAGTTGTTTATCCATTTCTGACTGGAGGAGATGAGGGATGCTTTTTAAGGGGAAAAAAGTGACAAATAACTACCACCAAACCCAGAATACTTTGCTGTAAGCATTTAGCACACTAAACTGAAAATAATACTGTTTTGGCTGCAGCATTACCACAAACATCAGTTATTTGAACAACGTAATCATTGTCACCAAAATGTACTTCCCAGAAATGACATCAAGTTGCTTTACACCCAGAGAGACCTCCTCTCTCCATGCAGAACCATTTTATAATAAAAAAGCTGTCTTCTTCAGCTTATAGAGGGAATTCTTTTACACATAATGGAACTCTTCATCTGAAAAAATGACAGATACAGCATATACACCTACTTTTGATAAACTTGCATTGCTATTCTAATATCAGGTTCTGTTCTCCTGTCTCAGATTTAAGATAGCTATAGTTAAAGAAGTCATCTTGCAAGATAACAGCTATTTCCCACCTTGCTCCCAGTATACGACCCAAGACAGGCAATATTCACTCAGGGTTAATTAGAAAATTGAGTGAATAATTGGCCACTGAGTCCTGAACTGGGATAAAGATCAGAAAATTCGTTAATCAACTAAATAAATAAATAAAATTCACTAAAAACATAGTTACAAGCTTTGGCATGATCTTTTCACACAACAAGGAAGAAGTTACTCTTTATATTTTATCTGACCTAATATGGAAAAGTGAACATTTCCATGGTATTTTGCTCTTCATTCATCACAAACTATAAATATGTCCCAATCACCGACCATCTTCTGCTTTTCTGATTTTCCAGACTATGTTTCCCAGTTCCTTCACATCTGGTGCTGAAAAATATCAAATGCAACCCCCTTCTACACCTTCTTTCTGACTCCACACTCCAATCTTAACACACAAATTGCAGATAACAAAAAGTCCAAAATCATTGCCTAAGAAAACATGATGCAAACAAGCTATTTGCTGGTGCAAATAGTCCATTAACCCCTCCCTTCACATGAGAAAATAAAACACAGAAGGAATAGTTTCATGCAACGTCCACATCCACAACTGTGCTTAAGTGCCCAAAAGAAGCTAGCTGTAAATTAGCCTTTACCTGTAGTTTATGAATCTTGGTTTATTTTAGCACACTAACATAAAGTTGGTTTAGACATCCCTTTCCTGGACTTGTCCACTCACTTAAGTGAAGGGAAGAATAACAGGCTGCATGCACTAGCACACAGCTCATTCAAATCATGACATAAGCCATACTTTCTTGCTTGTTACACATAAACCCAACAAATGTAAAAGCAACTTACTAGACAGAAACTTCCGTGTTAACGCATATCATCTTTATGTCCAAAATTATAAACTGTTGCACTGCACTCCATATCTAGCATGCAAAGTATATGTTCAATAACTGAAGACATGCAAAAGCCAAAAGGAAAATTGTATACGGGAGTGGCTTTAAAGGATCACTGATATCCCTACTGGCTTTATCTTTCTTGCCACAGTCTGAACCCACATATATACACTAAACTACTCAAAGGATAAGCAAGTTCCCATTTGGCTGTAACTCTGTTTTCTTTCACGTCAGCACTACTTTCTTCGAGTAACATTTTTTCATGATTATTTGTTATGCCATGCACACTTACTAGATTTAAAATCTATTCCCTGGAACTTAAGCAGTTGCATATTTGTTGGACTGCTGCTCTCTTATATGTGTGTCATAACATCTGTTGCTTATGCATGAAGTTAGATAAATATCAGTATACTCTGAGCTTGACAAAGATCAACATACAGAACTTTTTGTTGAGAACAGAACTCCTTGGTCTCAAGGGAGAACCAGGTTTGCTTTCACGTCTACCCAACAAGTATTTCCTACAACTCTTTGAAAGGAACATTTGGTGTGTACCTGGCAGCTTCCTCCTGTCTCTGTCACTAGCCTTAGTATCTTGCCTCCAGACCAGCTCTTCTGTTATGAATACACACAGCATGATCCAACCCTTCTCAGGGTCTCTGGATGCACAGCTGACAATAAACGAAAGAGACCCAAGGCGATACAGTACTCTGAATGCGGGACTAGGATTCTGGGATACGGGGGTTCAAATTCCTGCTCAGTCATTCGACCCCACTGTGTGACCTTGGGCAAAATACACTTTCTCAGCCTCAGAAAAAGCAACCCACTCTGAACAAATGTGGCCAAGAAAAGCCCATGATATTGTTGCCATAAGTTGTAAACTCCTTGATGACACACAACAGCAACAATAACAACATAATATTGCACACCTTTTGTAGAATATATTTCCATGTCAGCCAAAATTATATGCATTTGCAGCATGTATATTAAGTGCTACTTTATCATTCTAACCGTTAAGGTCAGTCTGCATTACAATTAGATTGGAACCAAACGTTCTACTTTTCCAAGGACAAATTCTGATTCTAACAACGGCCCTCAATATTTTGGAGCCTATGGGTATATCTGGAATCTTGAGAAAATGCCAGGGATACCATTACAAAATGGTTAGAATGGATAGGGGACATTCTGTCTCACAAAATAGCTACCATGAGAGCACAAATTTATTTATTTATTTATTTGCTTGCTTGCTTGCTTGCTTGCTCGCTCGCTTAAATATCCTGCTTTTCTCTCAACATGGGACCCAAAGCAGATAATTTATTTATGTAAAATAAATTTATGCTATTTATAAATAATGCATTTATTATAAAATTTCTAAATTTATTTACTGTTACTTTATTAATAAAATTATTTAAAATGATAAATAAATAAATATGGCTTATAGTATATTCATAATATTTATTTCTCTAATTAAATATTCCCTTTCATAGAGCCTCAGAACACAAAGGTACATGACTCCAGGTTTCTGCTCCAAATTAGGCCACAGGAGGCATGCCAATTATTTTCCCCAGATCACTTCAACATAAACTTAATACACCATCCATGCACATATGCATACCCTTTTACTCTCAGGATCACTAGACATATATAACCTCTCTCCCAGATTTTAAGAACTAAACAGGCCTTGGCTTCTCCATTTTATTTCCTTTCCCCAGCTCCTCTCTTCCACTTCAGACTGTTTGTTTTTTCTCTCTTGCTTTTGCAGGACTTCCTTCCTTTGCTTTTGTTTCACTACTACACTCCTTACTTACCATCCTTTTTCCAGAAGCATGGCCATTAATTTGCTTTCTCCTCTTATCAAAGTCCGTGTTTTCCCACATGTAGCACCAAATCTGAAGTATTCACTCAGAGAACTGGATGTTTCCAGCAGATATAAGGAAGAAAAAAGTTCTAACTGGACATTACTAGCAGAGAGGAGTTAGTGAGTGAGTTAAAACTGTTCTCTCTCTTACTGGTCTCTCTTCTATCCCCACATTTCTGAATCCACTGGCCAAGCAAAATGGTCAGAGGTCCTGAGGCTCAGTGGCCATTATGGAAATGATGCTGATGGGCCCAAAGAGCCCAGTGGGTGCACAGTTGCTTATGATCTCCCATCCACTCACTTCAGTTCAGCGAGATGGCTGCATTGTATTTACCCGCATCACATCCCTGGAACCAGCTGTGACAAATAAGAAATACCACCAGGCAACAAGAAAAAGAAAGATGCTACAGCTTTGAAGAGAGCCCCTTCCCCTCCAAACCCAGGCCATCAATATGTTCCTAATGGGTAAAACAAGTACATGTGGGTAGATGGCCTAGCAAAGATTGGAAATACTTGGCAATGATACTTGTGGATCATTTCCAAAAGCAAAATGTTGAAGTACTGATTCAAATTATAGTTTGGTCCTGAGATAAGAAATATGGGGCAAAGTTTCACTTTCCTTCCTTTCAGCTGTATATTAATCACAGCTCAAAAAGTTACTTGTCAGTTATGTGTTCTGTTACAGGACAATTACAGTTAGGGATCTAATTACAGTTATAGTACCATGTTCCGTCAAAGTTGTTTAGTATCATCACTGAAATTTTAAAAAGAAACCCCTTCTCAAAAGTAACTACCTTAGTTACTGGTTAAGCTTTTTTTTATAAAAAAAATGTATGCTACAAATCACTGAATTGTGATAAAATACTCACTTTCTTCCTATTTCCCTTATTATTTCCCCAACACCCACAACAGAGCATGAGGCAACAGCACAAAGCACAGCGCTCATGCAATTTGATAAACTGATTCACACCCAAGGCCTACCTCTGTAAATATAAAAGTAACTAAAAGTTACAGTTGTACACTTCAAAATGAGTGATGTCATCCCTCAGCAAGTTATAGTTACAATGTAGTTGTTCCTTCAGTATTAGAAACACTACTTATTACAGCCAGCTAATCATTTGTAACTAGTGTTTTCCACATTCTGATATTAATATACCAAAAATTCAACCAACCCAACTGATATCAATTGACTTACCTAGCATATGCAAATTTCCACATAATACAGAATTTTCCTGCTTCAAAGTAAATGCTATGATCAAAACAGTCTGTCATATGTGGAACTTCCAATGAATCTTGTAAACATTTTTCTAGACTTTCTGGAAAGAAATTGATCAAACCCAAATATTGAATTAGCTCACTATCAATAATGTCCCTAAGGATATTATTAGCTTAATAGTGCAGAAAAAGCACAAACGCTACTGGGTAGTTAAATTTCAATTCAAAATTCAATATATTAAGGTCCTAGATGAAGAATAAAGAAAGTTGTAAAAAGGAAAAGTTTAGATATTTTTTTGTTAATATAACAAATGCTCTGCTTTAAATGTATTTAATTAGGTTAAATGAATGAATACATAAAGAACAATAATTTCAATGGTGGAGTAATCAATAACTGGAAGATTATTCTAATATGGAGAAAATATCTCAAAGCTGTTTTTGTAAAAAATTCTTTTCAATGGTAATGGTGGATAGTGCAGATATGTTATTACTAGTAGTATTAGTATACAAAGTTACTTTTTTAAAAAATATGGCTATATGACTACTTAACAGACTATATGACCATACCACCCTGTTCTGAAATAAACTGAAGCATTGATCAATGTGTCTTTAATATAGCACTGGAAAAGGGAATCAAAAGATGATTGAATGTTGAATTGGTTTCACGACTGCCTGCTTTTTCCAGCAGAACCTGCATATTTCTGTATGTCATTGGAACATATCAAACAGCTTTGATGACCAGTGACTAAGTGCATAAAAGGAACATGGTATTCATGACAACTTATTGTATTTATGCCAACTTATGAGTAAGATTTAACATGTAGAGAAATTACACTGAGAATTCAACAATCTTATTACAAAACTAACAATAATGCTAATTGGTAGAACTGAAGTGCTCAGATTGGTTTACAGGGGTGGCTGTAAACTACAAACCTCAGCAGCTCAAATTCTCTAATGCATTTTTAACATGTAAATTAATATGCTGTTTGTAGAAGGGACTGTCAGTTTTTCAGCTGATGCATAAGAAAAATCACAGCTCTATGCAGAATGTATAACAGCTGTGTTAAGGCTGCATGCCTAAAGTTCAATAAACTGCAGCTTCCTTTGAGGTTAAATAACAATCATGGCAGAAATTCTAATGAAAAAAAGTACGTATCTCAGGATAACAGTCAGTAAAAATGAGGGAGTTAATGGAGTTGATTAATTAGTTTCAGGAACATTATGTTGCCTTAAGTATGTGCATAGCAAAGAATCCAGAAATATTCAAAATCCTTTATGAAATTGTTGTTGTTGTCATTATTGTTATCCTGCCTTTTTCTTAGTTCAGGACCCAAGGTGGCTTAAAACAGCTGAAACAAAGATAGCTAAAACTTCACAGCACACAGTTTTTTAAAAAATAATAATAATAATAAAGTAATTAAACTAGCAGAAAATTAAAACTACTTACACATAAAAACTATCAAAAGGAAACAACAAATAGAAAATCCAGCACATTATGCAAAGCATATCCCCCTTAAGCAATTAGTCCTCAGAGGCCTGCCAAAACAGAAAGGTCTTTGCTTTCCAGGAGAGAGATAGCAAGAAGAATCCTATCTTAGGCCGTTTCCTCACTGGCCTGTTATAACGCAATGATTCCACTTTCAACATCCTCTGGAATCCTGGCCCCTCCCGAAACTGCAAACCCCAGGATTCCTGGGGATGTTGAAAGTGGGATCATCGTGCTATAACAGGCTAGTGTGGAAATGGCCTTAATCTCTCTGGGAAGGGAGTTCCAGAACTCGGGAGCGGCCACCAAGAAGGCCTTCTCCCATGTTCCCATCCAATGTGCCTGTAAAGGTGGTGGAAGGATGTTCCCAGAAGATCTGAAAACATGGGCAGGTTCATATGGGAGAATACAGCCCTCCAGGCAACCTGGACCTGAGCTCTATAGGGCTTTATAGGTAGTGATCAGAAAGCATTTCCTCTTAATAAACCTCTTCCTTTTCTTCCTACAATGTCATTGTTTTAATTTTCCCATAATGTATTGTCTGGGAGGTACCCAGCACTAGGAAGATGTTCCCATACAACAGCTTAATAATAAATTCTGATCATAACAACTCATTTGTTTGTGGTCACTTGTATCCTCCAATGAGCAGGGGAGATACATAACCATACTTTAGATTTCAAAGGAAACTCCTCCACGCCAAGTTGATATATTTTAGACACAAAACCGATTCCAGATGAAATGCTGTCATGTTTAGCCATACAAAATTAAACATCTCAAGGCAGCTTCTTCATATTAACTGCAAATAATGATTCAGCAAAAGCATTTTTAGTCCCTCTGATCTCAATAGAGGAGAATTCAGCACGTGCTTAACTTTTTCCCATAACAATCAATAGGAAAACTGACTAGATTGTGCCTAAAAATAATCTAGATATAATAGATTTCAATGCTGAGCCAATGAGATATTTGCTTGACACCACTCACAAGAGTAAAGTTACTCTAGTTCTTTCTACCTTCTGTGGATTTTCACATTGAAATGAGAGCTTTAAAAGAATTTTAAAAAATTATATTTCAGGTGCAAAAGGGTTGGTTCCAAAGAGTTATCTCTAGCTGAACAAGTCCAACACCACACTGTCACCGACCTCTCTGTGGAATCGACGAATATTTCCATAACCTCGAAGACTGAGTACTGTAATGAGCTCCATAAAGTTTAACCTGGAAATATACTCAGAAACATCATTTAACATAGAATGCAGCTTCCTGCCTAATGCCACACTGGGTTCTTCTTATAAAAAGTACACGAATTTGATTATTTGTGAGGCATGTGCACCCGTTCCTCCCTGCTACTGGGCAAAAAGGAATGCTATGGGAGGGGGAGCATGGGAGGGAATACACACACATGCCTTCCTCCCCAGCGCTTGGCAAATGGGGAGGGGAGGGGAGGGGGGAGCATTGGGAGGGAGGGCACACATGCACTTTCCTTCCCCATGCTTGGGAAAATGGGAAGGGTATGGGAGAGGAAGCACGGGAGGAAAGCATGCGCTCGCCTTCCCTTTCTATGCTTGGGCAAAGGAGAAGGGTATGGGAGGGGGAGCACAGGGGGAAATGCATGGAAAAGGAAGGGCATGGGAGGGGGGAGCCCCAGGAGGGAAGGCACACATGAGTGGGACGGTGAGAAGATTTTCACAGGGT
The DNA here is from genome assembly GCA_948472985.1 of Iguana delicatissima. Lineage (NCBI taxonomy): Eukaryota > Metazoa > Chordata > Lepidosauria > Squamata > Iguanidae > Iguana > Iguana delicatissima. The sequence goes on along the minus strand of CAOKZL010000540.1, from coordinate 207,225 downwards.
TGTTTTTTATAACTTTAATGAAGGTCCAGCTCCCCAAACCCCCATGAAAGTAGAACAGCCATTGTAGCAGGGACTGGTTCCTTGAATATTCTAAGGGTATCTTTAATGGACATTTTACATTCCTTCAGCCACCTTCAATCACAGCGGAATTAGTACTTTTTTATGGATGAAATCCAAGGGTGTCAGTTAGATGCCATTGACAATACCCTGCAGCCTACCCCCATTCCAAATTTGTTAGGGGACCCTATGGAGTAGGGTTGGAAAGGCCAGGAGCACTGAGGGGAAAAAGAATGAAAGATCCCATTGCACAATCAGATATTCACACAACTGACACTGGATGGAAGTCCTAACAGTTAACAGAATGATGTATGCCCAATGTACAAGCACCAAAGATAAAAACTGAGGAAACAGTATTAATCTACTGTACCAATGAAATATCCATAACAGGTTAATTATTCTTTAGGATGTTTGAGATTGGTATGCAAGTTAAAGGCTGCAGCCTTATTAATGGTGAGTTTGTTTGTTCACTTACAATGCTCAGGAAAGGAAACACACCCAGTTGATTTAAATGCATCTTAAAGGTATCACACAGGTAGAAGGGAACTTAAGCATGAAAATGATGCTGGGACTCTGACACCTTTCTTTTCTTCTGAATAAATAAAACACTGGCCTGATCTTTGCAACTGAACTTGAGTATGGTAGGGATAACCTTCTACTGAACTTTCGTACCCAATTACATGCTGACATTAGCTAACTTCCTCAAGATGAAGAGGCCCACCAACACTGTAAAAGAGACTCATTCAGCTGCAACTGAGTCAACCAAGTTATAAAACTGTGCATCCTCAAAACTAGAGTCCCTGGATTATTTATTGACCTACAGACTGCAGCACACTGGCGAGAAATGTAACATTTTTACCTTAGAGATGCAAATTCTGATACAACACTTTTTTTTTCTTTCAACCTGGACTCAGGTTAAAATTGTATATTGCAGCATTTCCCTGGCTTTTTCATATTGGCCTTCTTCCAGTCATGGAAAGTGGTGGGAGATATAAGGGGAACAAATGTGTTACATGCCAAAATTAGACATAGTTGAGAACTAAAAGACACACGGTACCTATGAAATTAGGGTGATATATACAGAGAGCTAGTGTGATGTAGTGGTTTGAAAGTTGGACTACAACCCTGGAGACCAGGGTTTGATTCCTTGCTCAGCCATGGAAGTCCAGTGGGTGACCTTGGGCATGTCACACACTCTCAGCCCCCAGAAACCCTTGTGATAGGTTCGCCTTAGGGTTGCCATAAGTTGAAAACAATTTGAAGGCACACAACAACAAGACAGTCAATATGCTTTTTTACTCTTAGGCCATTTCTGTACTAGGTTGTTATAGCGCTATGATTCCACTTGCAACGTCCTATGGAATCCTGGGATTTACAGTTTCGGGAGGTGCCAGCCGGCCCCTCCCAAAACTGTAAACCCTAGGATTCCATAGGATGTTGCAAGTGGAATCATAGTGCTATAACAGTCTTGTGCGGAAGCGTCTCCTGAAAGGCTATAGCAGTCAGAGTTTTACATTCATGAGATAGTAATCTGTAAACCTGTTATATTTTTTCCTCTTCAGAAACCAAGTTGCTTGCAATAGTAGTTTAGTTTTATTTATTAATTTACTTATTTTATGTCCCACTCAAGTGTTGCTTATGGTTGAGGGGGATGGGAAGGAACAGACTAGGTTGGCTATGAGTTGGCAAAATGAGTGCCTTTAAAGCTCTCTCTCTCTTCCCAAGACCAAGACAACTACACTGCCCAAGGAAAACCTATGTTCTTTCCCTGTCCTTCTGCATGCTCAATCATGGTTATTTTGTTTATATCCTTTTGCAAACATTGGGGTACCCCCAATCTGTTCATACCACCCCCTCCCCCTATGCATAGGCTGGTGCTGTTTTCTTCACGTAATAACCAACAATCAACCCAGAAGCTAAGGAGTGGAGAGAACACTTTTCTCCAGATACATGGATTATGAAAAAGACAAATGAATGAGTCCTATAGCAAATGAGGCCTAAACTCTCACTGTGAGCCAAGATGACTAAACCCAGGCTGCCACACTTTGGACAAATAAGATGGCATGACTCATGGGGGAAAAATGGTAATTGTAAATGGGAAGCAGTAGGGAAAAAGGAAGACTGCACTGCAGGTAGATTGATTCAATCAAGGAAGCCATAGCCTTGAGTTTGCAGGACTGGAGCAGGGCAATTGACAGCGAGGGCACTTGGAAGTCTCTCATTTACTAGGCTGCCATAAGTTGACACTGAAGTAAATAACAACAGAAATGAAGCCAATGTATACATATCAGAAAATGATTGTTTGACAGTTTTGTACTGCAAGCCCTCTGAGCTAGCCCTCTGAGCTAGGATTCCTGAGACAGGCTCAGAGGGCTTACTCTAGCAGTAACGATCAAAAGACATTGTTCAACTTTTGCCTTTTCCTTCTTAAAGAGGAAAAGGAAGAAAGCATAAGAGCTTTGGGAAACCATGGAGAGATTAAAAGTGGAGGTCAGTTTTGTTTGGACTAGGGATGGAAAGAATATTCAAAAATATTTTTAAAAAATAGTTGTAAAAACATGCTTTTTGAGCACCAAAAAAACTCCAACAAGAACCCTGGACTGAGGAAAATCTTCACAGTTCTATGCAAAATCTGCATGTGGCTGTTTTGCACAAAATATTTTCCATATGGAAAATAATATTTCCCTGAATAACTGAATTTTCTGCAAGGAATTAATATTTCTGAATTGAAATATTATTTTCCATGCAAAAATGCTGTTTGCTGCACAAAACAACCACATGTGAATTTAGTGCAGAATTCTTCGAAAACTGTGTGGTTTCTGAATATTTTTGCACAGTGGGAAGAAGCCTGCTGGAATTACTTGTTGCTGCTTTCAAGAAGAACTTAGTGAAGAGTTACATCCCTAATCTGTACCCCCGCATAATTCCAGGAATGACACAGGCCAACTACATAATAAAAACTTCAACTAAAAGTAACTCTTTTGCAAGTATCAATACATGATGCTATACAAATTAGAATAATCTATCTTTGTCCGTCTTAGAATGCATGATAGATGATAGATAATGATTATAAGATGCAGCCCAGTGTAATCCTAACATGTGGTTCAGGAGCCTCTCAGGGTTTTTTCATATCCTCTATAGAAACCATGAGTTTGCCCCAATTGGTATCTGTATCATTCATTCGGCACAGCATATTCTGGTATTAGTTTTCATTGTAGGGTGGGATGGTGGTGATTTGGGTACAGACAGAGGAACATTCTGTGTCGATGGATATTTCCCAGTGAAATTTGAACTTGGGGAATTAGAGCATCTGTTGGCAGCAGGCCGATTAAAACGATCTGCCTCAGGGGGTTGATGGTCTTGGAAATCTTATCACCTTGGCAGATGATTCTGGTTGATGTCTGTGGAGAAAAGACTAAGACAATTGCTTCTTCCACTGAGTAGAACCAAATATGCTCCTTCATTTTCTAGTGAATTGGGAATAACAAAATGAATGGCAAAGGAACGTGAGGGGCATTGGTGAAAGACTCAAAAAGATCTCCTGAGTAAAAATGGGTTTCAACCCATTGAAAGGTGACAGCCGCAGTCAACTTCTCTGCTATCACTGCATCTTTATTGAGCTGTCTAACAGCTTTTCGGATATTACGGATATTTGGATATTATGGATATATTATATTCAGATATTACATTCAGGCCCATGGGAAGAACATGTAGACTACTTAACTTAGAGACCAAATGCATAACTTATTCTGACTTTAGTGCCACAGTTGATATAAATCAGAGGGGCAGCTGCTGCCATTTTGGGGCTGCATTGGTCTTCTGCAGGATCTAAAAGGGCCACCTCTCTTCACAAAGCTTCCACTGAAAATGGGGAGTGTGATCACATCTAAGCAGCATCCTACTAAAATCTGGTAGCAAACGACCCTCACAACTGGTTGATTATGTTAAGGAGCAATGAAGAGACTCCCTACATTGGCAAAAGACATGCCAAAGAGCTCCTCACACAGCCAAAGACAAAATGAAAGGAAATACAAAAGATGATGCCTGTACCCTTTCTCCTGATGATTAAGTTTTGATTTTTTTTTATCAAGAGCACCAAAATATCAACTTTCTGCTTTAGGACGAACTTCAGAAAGCTTTAATTGACAAGTGCCCAGTCAAGTCTATTCTTTTTTCCTGGAACAAGAAGTGATTCTTAGTACTGAGCCTTCCTTCTCTGCAGCCAGGCAAAAGGCAAGCAAATGGGAGGGGGAAGCCTCAAGCATAGAGAAGGAAGGTATGCAATGCCTTCCATCTCCATTTTCCCTCTCCCATTCCCTTGCCTTTTGCCCAGACATATGCACCTTCCTTCCACATGCTTGGGGAAAAGGCAAGAGAACTGGGGGCAAGAAGGCACATTCACACCTTCTCTACACGCGGGGCCGCTCCCTCTCCTTTGCTTGCACACATGCCCAGGCAAAAGGCAAGGGAATAGGAGGGGGAAGCCCCAGAAAGGAATGGGAGGGGGAGTGCTCACTTGGGCAGGGGAGTTATTTGTGTTTTTTTTACTTTTGCAAGTGTTCTGTGCTCCGAACCTTCACAAAAGTGAAGAGGCCACTGTAGTCTCCAGCATTCACTTCTTGTGTCTCAGTACCAGATATTTCTGGATGATACAGATTGTGCAGATCCAATTCAACCTGCCTATGGTACAGGCACTGCGTTGGCCACTTTGGTGAATAGGAGGAGTATATCCTGGTCATTTCTACTGGAGCTTTCAATAGCTTTCAATATCATCAACCAAGACATCGCCCAGATCACCCATGCAGAACAGTATCTGGAAGGGCTCTGTGATACAGCGGCTCCATTACTTTCTAGAAGGGCAATTTCAAAATGCTGTGCTGCAAAGTTCTTCTCTGATGCTGTGTTCTTGTCCCTCAGGGTTCCCTCCTGCTCCTTGTGCTGTTTAACGAAATACGAAAGCACTGAGAGAAGTCACTCAGGATTTGTGGTTTCAGTGTCTGGTGACACCCATCACTATCTCTTCTATTTTAGTCCAAAGAACCTGTTCTGGTTCTGAACAAGTGTCTGATGCTGGTAATGATGAGAGGGAACAAACTAGAACTCAGTTGAGATAAGACGGAGGTCAACTGAAATGCAGATTAGGGAATAGGGATTCAGCCTCTGTTTGATGAAATTACACTCTCCTTTGGAGACTCGGGTTTGCAGCGATGGCATACTGCCAGATTCAGCCCTGCACTCAGATGTCCCTGTTTTGGTAAAGGGCATGAGCATGTTCACACAGCTAAGTCTATTGCACCAACTTTGCCTGTTCCTGGAGATGTTGCACCTGCAGCCACTTACATGGAACATGCAACCATCTCATTACAACATCTGTACTATTTTTCAGCACAAATCAAAGTGCTGGTTGTGACCCACAAAGCCCTACTTAATTTAAATCCAGAATATCTAAAAATTTTATGAGCCACTCTTTGTTAAGATCTTTACAGAAAAGAATTCCCCCAGTTTCCACCACCATCAGAAGCACATTCAGCAGGGACACGAAGCAGGCATTCTTGGGTACCATTCCCAAGTTCTGAAAACCTCTGGTGAAAGAAGCTAGGCTGGATTCTCAGTCTGGTGTTGTCTTTTCATTGGCATGCAAAGACCTTTTTATTGAGGCAGGCCTTTAGCATGTCAGCTCTGTTGCTGTCAAAGGGATTTTGCTCAGTTGGATGTTTTCTTTTCTTGGCACCATTTTTGGTAGAAAGGCAAGATATAAATTTAACTTAATAAACACACAAACAGAATGAATTATTGAAAAGAACAGCTGTAAATTATTCCTATGACATTATGAAACTGCCCTTACATTCAGAAGACCCTTATCCTAAACATATCCAAAATCTTAAGCACTGCCAGTTGCAGGTGAATGGAACATCCTTAGCTAAAACCAGGGCCAGGAACAAGTATTTGCAGACCAGTATGGAATAAGCACATTTTCTATGGAAGTACTAGAAGCATTCAACATCAATACCAAAGGTAAGTTACTTTCATCTTTAACAACTCAACAAAGGACTGAATTTAGTCATAGGCAGTCCACTTGACTTCTACATCCATTTACTACCAAAGCACATATTTTATTTGTCCAGTTCTTCATTCTGATAATGTTCATAGGTTTCTCCCTAGTTTAGCTCAGTTTAGTATTGGTTACCTTAGCTTGACTTTATGCCATTTGTATATGACTGAGTTACTAAACTGCCATATAATTTCTCTATATATTTCTAGCAAAGTCAAACCTTTCATTACCTTGGTTAACCATGCATCCTTTGGAGCAGCAGCATGGATTTCTGAAAAATAATCATAATCATTTCTCCTGAACACAGCAGATGAGGTAGTTGCATCTAAACAGAAACAACCACACCACAATTATGTAATCGCCTCAGCCAACGACTGAAAGATGGACAACATTAGAGATCCACACATGCTTATTTCTTTCAGCAATTAACTAAAGTGGAGTCTGGCTGGCCATGTGTCACTATTGTTTACTAACCAGATGTTTTCTAAGCAGGGATCCAGAGACAGCATGCTGAAATACCTTTTATCCCATAATTTGAGCTTCTATCATAGCATCCCTTCCAGTCCCACTTTATTCACTGCCGGAATTTATAATATTTAACCTCCGGCTCAATACGCATGTGACATGGAAAATGTATTAGGTTCAATAAACCAAATTAAGTTGTATTATATGCACTTATTCACAGATACATCAGGAATATTATTTTTCTAGATACCTTTATAGAGTTCTTTTGATAACTGATTATTTTCTTCTCCTCTTTCTTTATAAATCTTGTGACATCAAACAGAATTCAAAGTAAAACACAGTATCAGTTTCAGCAATAGAAAAACATTTCTAAATTTATCCTGAACTTTTTGTCAACAAATGGCTGGCTGCCCACACTCACTCTGCTGAATTGATTATAAGGTTACAAATCCCCCTTAACCTTCAGAGTTAACAAAACAGCTCCTGCAGGGAGGAAATAACTTTTTACTGGCGTCGTTTATGAACTGGTGCATTTTAGTAGATTAGAAAGCACTACTGTAGAATAATCCTACAAAAGCTAGCTGCTGCATCAGCTGTTTCTAGAATCTATTTACACTGTCAAGCATTTTTTTTGACATATCTGAGATAGTGTATTCAATGACAAGCACTTGTTTCTTCGCTAAGAACTTGTGGGTCGTGTGCTTCTGATATGCCCTGAGTGACATGGTCCTGGTGGTACCATTATGCTAATGCTATTGTTGTTGAGTGTCTTCAAATTGTTTCTGACTTATGGCAACACTAAGGTGACCCTGTCATCTTCCCTCCCAAGAGAAAGTACACTTGGTGACAATAACAGTCATTTATCATTACACTTCCACAAATATTACAGCTGAATGCCCTGGAATCCACAGTGAACAGTCCAGCAGTGATCATTGAGGTATGTCTGCTCCTACTGTTACTTGTACACCTGCCGTCTACACAAGCTTCAGACCTCAAACACATATGCGCGCGCGCGCGCGCACACACACACACACACCCCTGTACTTGAGTGTAATTAGATCATCAAGGATGATTCTTTAAAGTAGGCTAATTCCTCATTTGCTAAGGAAATTCCCCCTTCTAAGAAAAGGCGATGAAGTCAAGTGAGGTTAAGGGGACTGTAAGAGACCAAGGTTTCCTCCCCCCCCCACTTCCCCGCTCCCTCAAGTTCTCATACACCTTTCAGACCTAAACCGCACGCCTTCTAAGAGACTGACCTAGAGAAACAACCAGGCTTTCTGGGCAAATTCCTCGCCCGCCTTGCACGAGCAGACCCTGCGAAGCGGGAAAGAGAATCAGGGGCGCGCGGGAAGGCCGCCCGAGACCCTACCGACGTACCTGCTGCCCGCCGTCCGAGAAGAGGGCTTGAGGAGAGCGAGGCATCCCCCGGCGGGCCCCAGGGCCGCTCCAGCGGCGAAGCCCCCAGCCTCGCCCCATCCCCAGCCCGAAACAGAGAGGCGGCTCTCCTTCAAAAGCAAAACTTTACGGGGAAGAGAAGCTGCGCTAACTAAACGAAAGGGGCCGGATTCGGCGCCTCAGCCGAGAGCCAGCGGCAGCCTCCGAAGAGACGTTCCGTCCCTGGATAGACCTGCCGCTCGGGCTTTCTCTCACCCCCCCCCCGCCCCAGGATGCTCCGCCGCTTTGGGCGCTCGCTCGGCGCCTCCAACCAACTCGGCGCCCTCCTCCCCGCCTCGGGGCGCGCTGCCAGCTCCCAAATCAGCGCCGGCCGGGTTGGCGCGCGGCTGTGGCTGCGGGGCGCACGCGGGGCGGGGGGAGGCGGGGAGGAGAAGGCTCCCTCCCTCCCTCCCTCCCTCCCTCCCGCGCGGGGCTGGCGCTCCTCCCGCTCCCCCGGGGGCCGGACAGCGCGGCTCCCGACCGCCCCGCGCCGGACACGCTCAAACTTCGCGCGCGCGGACGCACGCGACCCCACCAAGCCCCCCCTTCCCTCAGGCTGCGGCATTCGCCAAGAGCTCGCCCCGCAAGCGGCGGCGGGTGGCCCGCTCCCACCCCTCCTTCGTACCTCGTTTCTCCAGCTTGCTCTTGCGCTCCCGAAGGGGGCAGGAGGCGGCGGCACGCGGCGGGGTCCCCGCTCTTGCGACCCATTCGTGCGAGCGAGCGAGCCAGCCAGCCAGCCAGCCAGCCCGCCCGCCCGCTCCCTCACGCGCTCCCGCTTTCGGTCAAACGCCCGCGCGGTCGCGCTGCCCGACTGCTCGGGTGGCAGCGAGCCCGCCGCCGGCTCGTCCCACCTGCCTAAGCCTCGGACCAAAGCGGCGCGGCCGGCGACATCCCGCCCAGCGCATGCGCCTAGCCCGGCTCTCACGACCCTCAGCAGCCAGGTGAGCGAGTCCCCGCCTCACCCTCGGGGTTTCTCAGCGAACAACCCTCCGCTGCGCTGCGCGCCAGGACGGGGGCGAAGGGGAAGCGCTGTTTCCCCCACGATTTGCAGCGTCTCGTTGCTGCGGTCGCTGGGGAGGAGGGTTCCCTTGCAAAAGCCTGGGACCTTTGGCAGGCGGAGCGTTTATCCTCGCAACTTTTCCTTAAGCATCTGACGAAATGGACCCCAATCCAGGGTTAGAGGAGAGGGGAAGTTCTGCAGACCTTGTTGGAAAGCAGTTCCATATGTTTCTTGGCAGCATCGCCAATGGTAAATAAGGAGCTGGAGTCCAGAAACGTCTGGAGGGCCACAGGCTGCCCATCCTGAGAGTCTGGTAAACTGAAATCTCAATCTTCAAAGCTTAATGTCATTTTTTAAATGTTGATTTTCAGACGCCACAAAAGATGTTTTTCTCCATACTGTAGCTGGTGGCTCCTGATGCCAATCCTTTTACAAAAGAATGAGGACCTGTGAAGCTGCCCAAGTATTTGACAGGAGAAAATAGGTAACACTTTTAGAGGCAGGCCTGCTGGGATAAACACGTCTCTATAGCCAGTTAACACAATTTGCAGCAACAAGGCCTCTTCTTACATTGGGCAAAGAGAGGCAGGCCACTCCAAGCAGTAGAATGTGGGCACCATGATAAGAAACCAAATTATTAGATTTTCAGATGAATATAATGGAATGCAGTCCAGCCACAGTTAAGTTCATTATGTTACTCTGAGGAACGTGTGTTTTAGCTGGACAGTGTTTTGTAGTTTTACTGTTCAGAGTTTCCCTACCTCAAGTGTCAAGGGATATGCATGAAATTCCAGTGGATATATCCATGCAAAGAATGCACTGTGATCTAGTTCTGGTGCATCTAATGTGGAGATACAACCACAGTTTCTGGGCAGGGATTACCAATAAGTAACACAGCAGCACATATTTCAGCAGTCACTGCACCTGTACCCATCTTACTTTTTTCTGTGTTAGGGTTGGGGTTCGGGTTTTTGCGACATACTTTGAATTTCAAATCCCTTGTCATTGCCTGACTGAAGCTGATGCATACCTGTTCTGTGTAAATGTATCCCTAGAAGTGAGTCATGCAGAAGATTTTTGTTGTCTGAACTGGCACATAATTAGGAGTCAGAGATGTGTACATTTATGTCACACAGCTCTCTTCTGTAGCATTTCTCACTGAAGAAGTTAAATTTGGACAGAGTAATCCTATGCTCAATATTATTCACAACTTTAGTGCTTCCACACAACATTTGCAACCCTGCCTTTTGATGGCCCTGTTGGCAACTGTAAGTTCAAATGAAAAAGGTAGGCAGCAACAAGACCTAAACTTTGACCAGCTTTTCTCCACAGAGCAGCTCTGCCAACACAGCTACATAACTGAAAAGAAGAAAATCTATGACATGACCCACCTAGTCTCTGTGGAGCCAAGCTCAGGACATAGCCCATCATCACAGTTCCCGTTCCCTACCTGTGGACTCAGACATTAAGAATGACGTAGCACTGTGATACAGATTTTGCTATATGAGCTGTTTGTTGCCTGACTGTGCTGTGGCCAGTGTGCTCCACTGATGTCTCGCATGTGCCTGTGGACTTACTCAGAACTCTGTTCTTTGTTGAGGCTGTTGAGCAGAGAGGGCCAAGAGAGGAAGCAATACTCTTGCGGTTCTCCATTTTGCTATCCCAGGTTGCATCACCTCTGGATGCACAGATGGGTGGGAAAGATATCACAGTTACAAGGCCTCCCTCTGAGGCTAAGAGAATGTGGCTTGCCTAAGGTTACCAAGTGGGATTTGAACCCTGCTCTCCAGAGTCATATTCCAGCATTCAGACAACTGTGCCACCAGGACAGGTAATAATATTAAACAAAACAAAACTCTGATGAAAATAATAAAAAAAAATTAAAAATTGCCCCTGGTAAAATAGATAACAGCCAATAGAAAAACACAGAAACCTGGTCATTGTTGCTGGCCATTTATAAATGTCTGGGTAAACAGACTTGTGCAAAAACACCAGTGCACTTGCTACTGGGTGCCAGGGAGAGCATTGTAGAGTTTGGGTGCTACTACGCAGAAAGCTTTCTCGTTTCACAGTTTATTGTACATTCCCAAAGTGGGCTGTAAGGACTCTCGTGGGGTGATACAGAGAGCGGTATTTCTTCACATACGTGGTCCCCTGAATAATTTAAGACTTCATAGGTTTTGTCAGGAAACAAATGGGCAACCGCTGAAGTTGTTTCAAGGTTATACTTGTTGTACAGTTCTTGATCTCTGCATTGTTGTGGTCAGTCTTGGGCTGGGACTTTGAAGCTCCAGGTTCAAATCTCCCCTCTCATGAAACTCACTGGATTACTGGTGTCTCTTCCTCAGTATAACTTAACTCCATGGATAATTTTGAGGAAAAAAGGAGCAGAGCCATGTTACTTTAGTTCATTTGATCACAGTCAGGATATAAATGTAACAAAGAAGGAAGTTAATATGTTTTGCCAATTTGACATTTGCAAAAATGTGCATTTTAAATTCCCCATTTAAATTTTCAGGTCATTTATAAGGGCAGACTCACATAAAGTACACAATTACCTTTGTGTACTAAACCATCTCTCTTTCACTCCAGGAACAGCCACAAGGAGTATTCCATCCGAACCTGGACAAAAGCATTCAGGGGCTACTGAGGCCTTCAATGTTGAAACTGAACAAACACAACTGCTCTTTTCAAGGGAAACACAATGCCATCTAGAATATGCTATGAGTGTGATGAAGTCCTGTTGACTTCAGTAGGAGAGGACATGCTCCTTGATTTTCTCAGTGAAATCAACTCGACCCCAGTTTCATAGTTTTAGTTGGATTGTAGCCCTTGTTTGCACTGCTTCAGGTCTCCGTTGCCATAATGATACACTCCTTCAAAGCAATCCAAAATGTGTGGGTGAACAGCAAGCCTGCTGAAATGTCTGAAAACATGGGTGGTAATGGAAGAGAGTATTAACATGGTTTTACAGTAAAGTGGCCCATATCCAAGGCAAATGATGGAGCAGATGCTTCAAAGATTACTCAGACTATGAAAGAGAAAATATTTTTTCACCAATTATTATTTCTCTTGGCAAAATTAGAGATTGTGGACCACAGCAACTATGGTCAATATTTTCTGATGCCTCCAAGAAGTCCTTTGCCAAAAATTTCTCAGGCTAGTGCTTCAGAATAAGAATTCCTTTGCCAAAAGATTTCCCAAACTTGTGTTTTAGAATAACATCTGACTGAAGTAACCTCTAAGGGAGTATATAGAAATGCACTGCTTGCAGCCCAGTCCTGTGTGTGTTTAGTTTGCTGGAATACTCAGATCCTCAGGAAACCATCAAATCAGGACAATAACCTTTTGTGATATATTTTATAAAAGATTTTTATTTTTATAAACCATTTTACAGTGTTTTTTTTAAAAAAGTCTGTCAAAACAATTTGATGTATAGCAAAATGACACAAGGTATTCTGGGTGGTTCATCAGGTAAGTTATAATATGTCTGGTTAACTTATTACTTCTTAAAATCCATCCATGTTATATATATATCATCCATGTGTCACATTCCTGCACAGGTTGGACTGTGTTACTGAAGGACCAGCTGACATTTGTTCTGAATTAATAAATAAATAAATGGAAACCCATCCACTTTGAAACTGTCTGTATCTCTTTCTCCTTTATTGTACAGTCAGCCCTCCACATTTGCAGGCTTCACTTTTACGGATTTGATTATTCACAGCTTATTTGCTGTCACCTCTGCTGCCTCCCTGTGCCATTTTTAATAGGGACTGCAAGCCTCATGAGACTGAGAAACTGCAAAGGAAGCTTGTAAATCCCTATTAAAAATGGTGTGGGGCAGCAGTGGAGGGGGCAATAAGCCCCACCAGCCACCCACTTTTGCCTTGTGAAGGAACCCTGACGCCTCAAAGGAATCCACAGTGGGTTGAATATGGCGATCATACTTTTGTGTGTGTTTAATATGGTTTGGGAGGGCCTAGAGTTACTCACGGTTTTTCCACTTTCACAGGGGTCCTGTGCCCCCAACCCTAGCAAATGTGGAACGATGACTGTATTTCATTCAGCAGGTGGCCTTTTCCGAGAACACTGTTGCATGCACCCACTTCAGCCATGACAAGTTGTATTGTAATTTCTGCTGCTTGGCTTTTCAGGATGAATCTGTAAATCTCACATGTGGTGTAACATAGGACTGGTGAGAACATACAAGCAGTTGTTTCTTTTACAGCAGAAAAGAGTTTTAGTTATCACTTTAAAAATAAACTTGATTATGTAGCCTGGGGTAGGTGGCCCCAGAAGGCTGAAGTACCACATTCCATCATTAACCAGAGATGATATTCTGGTTACTTCCAGATGCAATTTGGGGCCTTGGGAGCAGGGAACTCACAAAATGAAGAATCATTCATAGGGAAACATATTTCCTAGAGGCCTCTAGAAGTGTGATTCTCCACTTTGTTTGTTTTTTTTTAAATCTTGTAGGTGATGGTACAGAAGGTTAAGAGGAGACATGATAACCATGTTTAAATATTTGACAGGACATCATGTTGAAGATGGCGCAAGCTTGTTTTCTGCTGCTTTAGAAACTAGGACACAGAGCAATGTATTCAAACTACAGGAAAAGAGATTTCACCTAAACCTCAGAAGAACTTCCTGACAGTCCGAGCTGTCTGGCAGTGGAATATGCTGCCTCAGAGTGTGGTGGAGTCTCCTTTTTCGGAGGTTTTTAAGCAGAGGCTGGCTGGTCATCGGTTGGGAGTGCTTTGATGTGTGTTCCTGCACAGCAGGGGGTTGGACTGGATGGCCCCTGTGGTCTCCTCCAACTCTATGATTCTATGATTCTGGAAGTCCACACAGAAGCCCTGCAAGGCTGCATGCGGCTCCTGGGTCACACAATTGCCATTCTACTTAATTGATTAATAGTGGGGGGAAAAAACAAGTGCGATCAATGCATAGAAATGTATTGAGATGAAGTTAAGTGTAGCACATCAAAAATCAACTATCTGGTCAAAGTTGTTATACAGCTACTTGAACTCATTTTCACATCTAATTGAGGCTGCTGGGATTTAGACATTCACCCATTTGCTATATGAATTAACCAAAATTTATTCCACTTTGACGTCACAAAGAGGTTTAGACAAATAAGAAAGAAATAAAGGATGGATCTCAGAACATGATCATTTTAAAAAGAATGTACTTTGAATGAAGGTTAGGTGCGTGCACTAGACAGGGCCCAAAGTGGAACACAATCAGAGGCTGAGTTGGAATTAAACTTGTCAGGCAAATATTTGGGCTGCCTAGAGGAAGTGATTTTAAATGGCAGGAAAAGAAGTGCCATCTTTAATCCATTTTTTCCTGCCGCTATGCAGCTGCAAAGAAAAACACTTTAGTGCGGATTGGATAACATTTCCTTTGTACTTCAATCTGTGCTCTTGGAAAACTGTATTTCTACTTAATAGCATGAAAAAATTACATCACATGCTGTTTACAGTTCCATTTATAACACGACATTAAAAAATCCCTCTTGCTTAATGTTTCTGAGTAAATGTTTCTGATCTTTGCCTTTCTTCTGTTCTAAATTGAGCAACATTGTGTCCTCACCTATTATCTTCTCACAGATGATCTAATTGTGGTGTGGAAGACCTGGTGGGGGCGGCCTCTGACTACACAGGAGAAGTGTCCAAATCTCCTTTTAGCCACGAAGCACGTGGGTGCCTTTGTCCAAATCACTGTTTCTTTGTGTAATCCACTGTGTTAGGCTGTTCTGAGAGCAAAATGAGATAACATTAAGGGCCCTTTTGAGGGAGAGGGTCATTCTCTTCAGTTAAGGCTTCGTGGCCAAATAAGTAAATAATCTGCTGCCTCCGTCTTGGGAGTTGTATCATGTAGTTTAGGGGAATCAGAGCTCTCAGGGATTAAACTCTGGGATTTAGGGGCAACTTGTTGTATGGTGGTACAAGAGGGGAAGAGCAATTCACCCTGAAATTTTAGGGTTCTGTGCTGCCTGAGAAGGGTTCTATAGATACCACGGACTTCCAAAAAGACAAATTATTGAGATCGAGAGCAGATCAGGCCTAAACTCTTCATGGAAGCCAAAATGACTGAAATGAGTATGTCTAAAGTGTGACTGAGCTGTCATACTTTGGGCATATCATGAGATGACATGACTCACTGGAAGTGATGTTAATGCTGGGCAAAGTAGAAGGCAGCAGGAAAAAAGGAAGACCACCGCATGGGTGGATTGATTCAATCGGGGAAGCCAGACCTCTTGAGTTTGCAGGTCCTGAGCTGGAGTTTTGATAACAGAGTATCTTAGCAGTCTCTCATTCACAGTTTCATCACAAGTTAAAGCCAATTTGACTGCAATTAACAACAACCCCACTCCTATCATGAGCCGGCTATGTTGAGGCTCTTTTGAATAACTGGAATGATGGTGTCATCTGTCTACCCATTCCAAAGCTTTCCTATTTCCCAGTGGAGCAGTGAGTCTACTCTGAGCTTTAAAGAAGGTGTATAAGTTTCTGGATCTGTTTTGAAGATAGGGCTCATCACTTTGGCTAGTTTCTTTAAAATTCAGATTAAAATGCAAAGAGCAGTCACTGCCTTGCTGGAATGGAAGCCAGCAACCACCCCTGCTACTTCTTATCAGCTTGGCTACAACCCTCACAGCATTGGGAGCATGGGCTGGATTTTCTCAGAAACAATATATTGTTGTGAACTAGCCCTGTTCTCAAGTGGGGTACAGCATTTTTCTGAACCATTTTACTCAACGTTGCCTCCTACACACCCTCACCTGAAAGAGTAAGCACCATAAAAAACAATAGGACTTCCAATAGAGCAGACTATTTACATTGTTAGAAAATATCTTGACACTGACCTCAATCACTACTTATTTTAAGACTCTCATGCTTCATGTAGGGATTTCTGAGGAGAGTGCAGGTCTCCTTTCCACTGCTTCCAGAGGATAGAACCAGTTCTAATAGTTTTAAGTTACAGGAGAGTAGATTTCAATCGAACTTTAGAAGGAACTTCTTGACTGTAAGGGCAATGGAACCAATTGCCTAGAGAGGTGATGGTGGGGCATTCTCCTTCTTTGGATGTCTGCTGGGAATGCTCAAGTTGGAGACCTTGCATTGAGCCTATGGATCCCTTTCCAACTCTATGAGTCTATGACTCTAGAGTGCATGCAGAGCATCTATTTCAATGAAGGAGACTGGTATTATACAAACTCTCTTTTAAAAATTGCCCAAAACTTCCCAGGCTAATCTCACATATGTACTTTTCTAGTTTCTAGTTGTGACCATTTACAAATCAATTTGGGTGAGCTGAGAAATTCAGCTACTATTGTCCTTCATTCCTCATGGCTCCTGATGAATCGTTATGTACATCAAAACATTAATATGCAGTAATTCAGTTGCATCCAGGCATTCATTGTGATAAGACCAAGGAAGATAACTCATTTGTGTCCATATCACCCGTGCATTCAAAAGCCTCCATGAAGATCTCTCTAACTAGATTGATGTGTGCAAGTTCATCCAAAATTCTGGAACACACAAACAAGTCATTGCTCAGCTTAACTAACCTGCTGCTCTATAAGTTTTTGGATTTCCTAGATTTTTTATTGACTTTCTTTTTTTATTATAAATAAATATTAAAATAGCAATATTAACACTCATTTCATCAAAAAGCGGAAAAATTATACATTATTGTATACATCAAACATTCACTTGTATTGTGCTACGTTCTTACATGACTTCCCTCCAAATGAGAGGCAGTAAAAGCATAGTCCGCAAATCTTTTGCCTGTCAAAGAAATTGATATAACTCTTGTGCATTTTATCTTTGTTCTCAAAAGTCAATATTCACCATCTTGATATCGTCCCAAAGATTCCTGAAATATGTTATAACGTTATCCTAATCTTTGATGAATCTTTCAAATGTATCCCCTCTTAATACACAAGTAAATCTGTCCATCCGTATCACATCAAACAACTTCATCTCACAATCTGCTATTGAGCGGAGAGTTTTCTGTTTCCGCATCTGAACTATTACCATTCTAGCTGCAGCTGTCATATAAAACAATAATTTTCCAGCCTTTTTCTCTAAATCATGACTTTTTATTGACTTTAAAGAAACAGTATCACATCCCTGTCTGTCTCTCTGCTATAACAGAGGTTCTCACCCAGTTCTTCTATATTATTGTCTATAGTCTAATTGATTTTTAAGTAAGCAAGCTAATCATGGTCAGCCCTGGTTAGTACCATGGATGAGAGACCACTAACAAATATAGGGTACTGCAAGCTATATTCCAGAGGAAGGATCTGGCAAAACCACCTCTGAATATTCATTGCCTAAGAAAGCTCTATGAAATGCATGGGGTCACCATAAGTTGACAGGCGACTTAAAGGCGCACCAATTTATTTTGCTTTACAATGTGTGTGTGTCTATGGCATGTTGCCTAATTACTATGTTTCCCTGAAATAATATTTCTAACATGTCTATGATCTCTTTCTTTCTAATATGCCATCAAGCATCGCTTACTTATCTACTAATTTTCTTTATAGGCTTCTTCTCTGCATTTCTAGGAAGAAACAGATGGACTGATAAAGTGAGTCCAATGGAATTTGCTTTCAGTGTAGTTCATCTATGACTGGAGGTGTACAGAGATCATCTTATTCTCTGCCCAATGTCTGTTAACTAGAACTAGGCCAGCTATTTATTCAATATAGTTCATACTCCTTAATTAGGTTAAAAACCATAGTGCTGGAATTTTACAAGAATACCTTGCACTTTACATATTACCAGTGAGAAGGATAGCACTGAAATAGTGCCCCTTATGGCCACAAACCCTTCTTTATCCTCCTCAGCCCTGACTCTGCAACTGTTAGGTCAATCAACAACAGAGTTTTGTGGTGCCGTAACTAGCTTCATTTTGGCATAAGTTTTAATGGATATTACTCACTTCATCAGACATATGAAGTGTTATCTCAGTTGGTATATTTGTATATCCATGCCTTGGTGAGTGGATGGAATTGTTAGGCACTTTACTGAAATGCAAAAAAAATACATACATTGAAAATTAAAGTGGTTATTAACGAAATAGTAGCTGGGTGGCAATAGCCTTGCATAAATGTGATCTCCCTCTGAAGTGCCTTTGTTTAAGAATGGCTGTTGTTGAGCAAAGGAACTTCAAAGCTAGATCTCAACAGAAAATAACTGAACATGGGTTTATCAGAAAATTTACCTCTATCTCTTGCGGCTAGAATAGGAACACTGGGCTGTTTTAAAAACTACACCATATAAATTAATCTGTTCATGATAAGGTTTGTGGGTCTCTCTCCTTCTCTCTGCTCCTGTTGAAAATGTATATGTCTGCATCCATTGCCATTCTAGATCCAGTCTTAGAGAGGTTCTCATTTTGCAACTACTCTATCAATTGAAACTAGTTTTGAACAGTTTTATTTGATAGATTTGAGACTGTCAGGTCAGGACCATCCAAGGCTGAGATTTCAGAGTCAAAACTTGAGAACTGGAGATGGGCCCTACTGATGACAGGGAGATCCCAGGCACTAGTGATGTTGTTAAGCATGGTGCATTAAGCATTAGCAATAACTGCTCAGAGCATGTCATTAAAACACAAAATTTAACCGAGTACATATTTCTTTGGTTAGAAACAGAAATCTGAGCTAAAAGAGGGTTTTCCCATGTCTAGCTGAAATGAGGGGATCATGCCTTCAACCTTGCTTTTAAAACTTTTGTTGTTATGTGTCTTCAAGTGACTTATGGCAACACTATCATGGGGCTTTCTTGGCAAGGTTTGTTCGGAGGGGATTTGCCATTGGCTGAGAGAGTGTGACTTGCCCAAGGTCACCCAGTGGATGTCTGTGGCTGAGTGGGGATTTAACATTAGTCTCCAGAGTCATAGTCCAATGCTCAAACTGCTACACCAAACTAGCTCTCAAGAAACCTGAGTAGGGAACATTTAGATATTTGAATACTCATTCAGCCTATTGGTACCTTATTCTGTTATTCCATTCTCTTTTACACCCATCAACATGGCAAGAATGCCTTGCAACTTGACACTGACAGAAGCAAACAGTCTAGATTAATGGTAATGGGTAGAAAAGAGAAGGGAATAACAGAATAAGGTATCAATAGGCTGAATGAGTATTTAAATATGTATTCTTTGCAAACTGGCTAGAATGCATTTAGTCAATGCTAGAGGCTACTATGTATCCCATATCAAAGCAACTGATATAGTCATAAAGGGAGATTTCAATTACTATGATATTTGCTAGAAGTCAAACTCTTCCAAGGGTATCAGGGCCAACAAATTTCTCACTTGCCTTGCAGATGATTTTACAGTCCAGAAGGCTGAGGCAGGAACAAGGAAGACAGTTATCTTAGATATGATCCTAGCCAATAATGAAGATCTTATTAATGGGGTGGTGGGATCTTTAGGTTGGAAGTGACCATGTTCTCCTGAAATTTACTATGCAGTGGAAAGGGGAAACCAAGCATAGTCAGAGGCCCTTTTCGCATGTGGGGGGGCCGAAACGGGGCAGCGCATGCAGTGGCAGAGCTTACCTGCTAGCGTTTTGCTCCGTCTCTGCTCCGTCCTTGCGGGGAACGTGGTTCCACTGCTTCACACGCTGCCGAATTTCGGCAGCCCTCGGCGGCGCTCGGCGGCGCTCTGCAGCGCCCAAAATGGTGGCCAGCAGCTTCCGGCAGCGCTGCGCCAATCAGGGCAGCGCGCCAGCCGGAAGCCCGCTCCCGGGCAGATCTGCAGAGACGCACTGCTGCGTCTCTGCAGATTCTCACCGGGAGCTGCCACGGATTAGTGCGGGTGAGTTTGATAAAAACCACCTGGGAAGGTGGTTTTTAAAAAACTCGCAGCGCCACCCCTGCGGCTGGGTTAGAGCGGTTGGAGGTGTGGCGCCTCACCGTTTGCAACCGCGCTAGCTCATCTTGCGATGTGAACGACCTCCGTCTCTGGTCGTTGGACCGCGGGCTTTTACCCCCATGTGAAAATGGCCAGACATGCATTCTAGAGCTAAAGAAAGCTGGATTTCTGTAAATTTTGGAAATATTGGGAGTGATCCCATGATCCTGAATAATTAAAGAGATGGGAGTTCATGATGGATGGGAGTTTCTTAAAAGTGAGATATTGAAGGTACAATTTCTAACAATTCCAATGAGGAAGAAAAATTGGAGGTGTCTAAAGAATCCAAGATGAATGTCTAAAGAACTTTCAATGGACCTAAGATTTAAAAGGGACTTATACAATAAATGGAAAAAAGAGGAAATCACCAAAGAGGACTCAAACAAATAGCAACTGTAGGAAGAAAGTCAGAAAAGCTAAAGTGCAGAATGAGCTCTGGCTTGCTGGAGAGTTTAAAAACTATAAGAAGGGGTTTTTGTTGTTATGTCTGTAGCAAAAGGAAGAACAAGGAAACGGTAAGGCCTCCGCGTGGAGAGGATGGTGAAATGCTAACATAGGACAGACAAAAGGCAGAACTATTGAACACCTTCTTTGCCTCATGGGAAAATGGAGTGAATGATGTGGTAGGATAGATGCAGCATAGAATAGGTAAAGAGGTAATACAGGAATACTGGGCTAGTCTAAATGAATTCAGGTCTCCAGGACCAGATTTGCTACATCCAGGGGCAGAAGTAATTTCAAAACCGTCGGCAATAACCTTTGAGAATTCATGGAGAACAGTAGAAGTCCCCGGAGATTGGAGGAGGGCAAATATTGTCCCCATCTCCAAAAAAGGAAAAAAAGAGGACCCAAACAACTACTGCCCAGTCAGCCTAACATCAATACCAGGAAAGATTCTAGGGCAGATCATTAAACAGTCAGTTTGTAAGCACTTAGAAAGGAATGCCATGATCATTAAAAGTCAACATGGGTTTCTCAAAAAACAAGTCATGCCAGACTAATCTCCTTCTTCTTCTTCTTCTTCTTCTTCTTCTTCTTCTTCTTCTTCTTCTTCTTCTTCTTCTTCTTCTTCTTCCTCTTCCTCTTCCTCTTCCTCTTCTTTGATAGTTACTGCCTTGGTAACTGAAGGGAATGCTTGAGTTCAGTAAGGCTTTTGACAAGGTCCCCCATAATATTCTTGTGAACAAGCTAGTAAAATATGGGCTACGCAATACTACCACTATGTGGATTTGTAACTGGTTGATCAACTGAACCCAAAGGGTGCTCACCAATGGCTGCTTTTCATCTTAGAGAGAAGTGACTAGTGGGGTACGTCAGGGTTTTGTCCCGGGCCCAGTACTGTTAAATATCTTTATCAATGATTTGGATGAAGGAATAGAGGGCATTCTTATCAAATGACACCAAATTAAGAGGGGTAGCTAACACTGCAGAGAACAGGATCAGAATTCAAAATTATCTTAAAAGATTAGAGATCTGGTCTCAAACCAACAAAATGAATTTCAGCAGGGAAAGTGTAAAGTACTACACCTGGGCAAATAAGGAAACAAGCAAACAAACAGGTATAAGATGAATGACACCTCTGAAAAGGATCTAGGAGTCTTGGTAGACCACAAGCTGAACATGAGTTAACAGTGTGATGCAGCAGCTAAGAAAGCCAATGTGATTTTGGGCTGCATCAACAGGACTATGATAGTACCACTTCTATTCTGCTTTGGTCAGACTCCACCTGGAATACTGTGTCCAGTTCTGAGCACCACAGTTCAGGAAGGATATTGATAAGCTTGAATGTGTCCAGAGGAGGGTGACCAAAATGGTAGAAGGCCTGGAAACCATGCCCTATGAAGAGAGGCTTAGGGAGCCGAGTGTGTCTAGCCTGGAGAAGAGAAAGTTAAGAAGTGACATGATAGCTATGTTTAAATAGTTGAAGGGATACCATATGGAGGATGGAGCAAGCCTTTCTTCTGCTTCACCAGAGACTAGGACACAGAGCAGTGGCTTAAAACTTCAGGAAAAGAGATTCCCTGACTATGACCTAGCCAGAGACAAGAGCATTAGGAAGAACTTCCTGATAATAAGAGCAGTTTGACAGTGGAATGCAGTGCCCTGGAGTGTGGTGGAGTCTCCTTCTTTGGAGATTTTTAAACAGAGGCTGGATGGTCATCTGTCAGATATGCTTTGATGGTGTATTCCTGCATGGCAGGGGGTTGGACTTGATGGCCCTTGCGATCTCTTCCAACTCTGACTCTATGCTAATTGCTGCTACAATATAATAGATAACTTGCTGTTACTTTGTATCCAATGAATCTAGGGAGAGCAATAAGGTTGGAAAGTGAAAGCTGGATATCCTTTGTGTAAAGGATGTTATGGAAATGGAGTGATGTGGAGACAACTGGGGAAGGCATGTAGACAGGTTGAATACTGTTCAAGGACAAGTCAGCTGGAGGCTAGCACCAGCCTGGGAGAATTATGAAGGGGAATGGGCCATACTGCATTAACCAATGAAAGCTTTACACACTTAAATTTGTATTGATAACCTATAAAAGTATATACTGCTTATATTAATCAGTTTCAGCAGGTTCTGTGGAAGTGTGCTGCTGTTGCTCCGTGAATAAACTCCTGCTGCTATTAGAATGTGTTCTTGAGTTGTGAGTTATTTAGTACATGACAGTCAAGAAGTACCTTCAAACCATGCTAGTCACCAGAAGGACACTGTTGGAATTGGGATGCCCAGCACTGTGGAAACATTAAATTGGAAGACTGCAGCTCTAAACACAGCATAGCTTAGTCAAAGGACAAAGTCAAATGAAATTCAATAGGATTTACTTCTGAGTAGATATAGTTGGATTTTGTCTGATAATAAGGCTTGACAAAGAAATGCCCACAACTCTGGGCCTCTTGCTCACTGAAACTCACTGAAACTTCTTGCACAGGCTACTGTCGGATCAGCCTCTGTTCAAATAATTCTAACAGTTCTTTTCTCAAGAGCCTTACTTCCAGACTACATAGCTGCACTGTCACATTGCATCCAATCATAACATTACAAACACTTATGGATGACTGCGTTTGTAACACATACATAACCAAGCACAACAGAAATTGTAGGAAGATTGCTTGCCTGTTACATCTTACAGTACTAGAGTTTTTGTGTTACTTCTACCAGTGTCTAAACACAGTAGACAGATAGCCCAATCCTACATAGAGGCCCCACAATCCTACAACCTTAAGGCACATGACTTCACCTTAATGTCTAGCTGTCTGGCTGTTAACGCAGAAGTGCAGACACTCGCAAAAAGATTAATGTTCCCAGCTTCTGCTTCTTGTGGGCTCTGACACACACACAGTCTTCCAAACTATGGGCTAACATAGCTTCTGGAATGAGACATTGGGAGCTATGTTCCCACCAGACAAACTTTTCCAAGCTGTGTTTTTCACATTAAAAGAGACACTTTCCTAAACTCCAGCTCTCTCATACACATACAAACAAACACAATCTGTAAAGCTGTTGGTTTAGCTCTTGGGATGGGAGTTGTAGTTTACTACTGCTATGAGTGGCAACAATACGGGGCTTGTGCTGCTGTTGTGTTTGCTGGGCTGCCACTACGAACACACAATGTGCATGATGTCCACTTGAATTTCCTTTTGCCATGATGACTCCAGATGTGCTATTTTCCTGTATTGATGACTGCTCACTTCTACAGAATTGTGGCACCCACAGGCAATTATTGGCAAGACAGTTTAAAGGACTTTAAGAAGGGGAAGCGGGAAGAACTGGTGGGAAATTCTGGGAGCTGTAATGCAAAATAGTTCTGGTGCGGCACTCTATTCACAGCGGCACAGTGGTGCTCATATATACTAACTACAAGAGCAGCATATTCAGGCACTAAAACAAATACAGCAAACACACACCAGCAAAGGAAAATTGAATTATAGGTTGAATGAACCAGGTTGATGATATTACATGACTTCTGAAGCTGCTTGACTCATGGTTGTGAGGTTGAAGCATACACTATTTTTATCTGTACTTTAAAAAAGTTTTTCTTCTAACAGAGCACTCTAGCCAAATGCACTGTGACAGAAGTTGGTTAGCTAACAGAAATTAAAGCAGTGGGTGCCTGATTTTATGAGGTAAAAACAAGTTGGAAGATTTCTGCACTGCTGACAGGAGTTGTCCTCTTGACTAAGCATAACTGTTTGTTTGCTTATGTTAAGTGGGCTGTTTATCAGCAAGCTTTAGCTATACAGCTGGTCATTCACATTTTCTAGAGTTAGGGGCACAGGACCCTGTCAAAAGTGGGGGAAAAAAATGAGTATCAAAATGTGTGTGTGTGTGTGTCTTTGTGGGAAGGGGGAGCAAGGCATGTTGGGTACCCAGGGTCCAAACCAGGTCAGAGAAAGGAAAAGGAAAGGGGGTCGCATGGGTTGGCACAGCAGCCCTATATTTCCTTTCTTGTACCTGTCCCCTTCCTTGGGTGTGGTGGGCATTGGGAGACGGTTTGTGGTGCTGAGAAATTGGGCGGTGATCTGTCCTTAGTTGGCCAGGCAGCTGCTGGTGGAGGAGCAGGCCCAGAGATGAGGTTTTAAAGGGCAGCACAGCCTGATTGGAGCGTCTGAGCGGGAAGGTTCCCTTGGAAAAGAAGTACCTGAAGAGGGTAGGCAGAGGTTGAAGAAACTGCAAATAATCAAATCTGTGAAAATCAAGCCCACAAATGTGGAGGGCCAACTGTATCTATTAGTTCTAAAAGTATCTGAGCCGAATCCTCAAACAGGATTTCACAGCTATTTGCCCAAGCACATGGTATAATTACGTTTAACTGCTACTTTTATCTTATGATTTATTATTTGTTTCCATTACTGCTTCATAAATCACCTTGGAAACATGAATGAAGGGGGCAGGAAATGCATTCTTTAAAACCAATACCTTACTGAGCAATCAGCTTAATGGATATCATCATGGTGTTAACAATCTTCACAACATTTACTTTCAATGTTAGGTCATGCATGTGTAAAGCACGAAACCCTCTCCATAGGCACTCGATATAGAGAACGTGACCTTCAAAAATTTCTCACCACAAATATTGCCACTGTTGTTTGAAAGATTTGTGTGGTTACATGGTGCTGCCTTGCAGACACCACCAGCAGAGAAACAATTCATTCATTCATTCATTCATTCATGCATTCATTCCGATCTTTCTCTCTCTCTCCCCCTCTGTCTCTCGTAAGGAAACTCAGGGCACTGCACTATAAAGTATGTGTTTGTACATTATGATTGAAAATACCAGCTGAAAAAGTAAGAGAAAACCAGTTATGGAACACTATGCCTTATTAGCAGTAAAGCCCCAGAATCAGATAAGAATTTCACCAAAGCTTAGATGAAGGATTTTTTTATATAGTTTTTGCCTAGAACTAAATAGTAGCTTTTAACTTTTGATTCCTGGGTGGACCCAGGTCAACATCTGCAGTGGAGGAAGGAGGAAGGGAGTTGCAGTTTCACATCTTTAAGTGCCAGCATTCTCCAGTGCTGCATTTGGGTTCCGTATTCATTTTGGTCTGTAGTATTACCCGATGTTATGTCTTCGAAAACAGAACTTTCCAGATGTGTGTCAGAAGAGCTGGACAAATGTTGAAGAAGGCAGTTGAGAGGGTAATAAGCAGCTGAGAGGCTGAGTTGAACCCATACTGTTTCACACTTCAGTCCCGCTGAAACAAACTGTTCATCAAATCTGAAGCGGAGGAAGGAAATGTGCGGCTGCTAGACTCTAGCCCCTATCATTCCTGATTGTTGGCCATGCTCAGTGGGGATAAGAAGAAATGGATTACATCAGCTAGAAAGACACAGCTCCTTGCTAAAGCGTAACTAAAGTAATGGGTTTGATCGGTCTATTTAACACAGGAGTGAGAATTATCATCATAGTTTGTTTCAGTTAGTCAAAGCCCATATTGAAGCTATTTAAATAGATCTTAAAATACTTTAGAAGATAGATAAGCCTGTATTGCATTTTATAGTGCCTGACTTTCCTCACAAATCTACATTTAAAAATGCATTGGTACAGATATCAGGAGACAATATAGACTTCACAAATGCATATAATATTAAATTGGTACCCTCAACAGCCAGTCTTCCTCGCAATTGACTTTCATCACATTTAGACATCTTTTCCTGCTAGCCACAAAAACGATTTATTAAAAGGGACATACTCCTTTGTTCCTTTTAATAAAAAGTGTGATTTTTATTACAAGCTAATGCTTTAGTTTCTTTAGTACTGGTGCTAAATATGGCTTTCTAACATCAGATTAAATCCATTGTTCAAGGGTACAGAGAGGCAAATCCTTCTATGCTGAAACTCCAGGTATACAAAGTCTGTCTTGGATTAGGATATACCAGAAGGTTTGGCAAAGCAGAAGGCTATAGAAAAAGAAAAAGATTGCTCTACAGGTGGATTGATTCACTCAGTCAAGGAAGCCACAGCCCTGAATTTGCAAGACTTGAGCAGGACTGTTAATAACAGGGCAACTTGAAGGTAAGTTGAAGTTGACTTGATAGCTAATAACAATGCTGAGGCATTGACTTCATCTGCTCAAAACAATCATAGATACACAACATTTTTCCTATTCTATTTTCATGGGAAATGACCAGTATTTTTCATACTGATGGCAACTGTTTCAACTTGCTAGATATTGCATGATAGTTGTTGAAGAAAGAGCAGCTACATCAGATCTTGCGTCTCTTTCAAATACTCAATTGTTTAAAACGTTTTAAAATGCATTTCCTAATGCATTCAACCCCTGCACTGAAAAACTATATTGCAAAGTTAAATTGCAATGTTTCTGAAATAAAAAAAACCATTTGATGCTGATGCCACATGTTCCTCATGGCAGATTTTAAATAATATATCCTTTGCATTTGATTGATTCTACACTTATGACTACACATCTTAACATGGATTTTGCCTAGGTTTTGCCTCAACACCAAATTTTCCCCTAGCTTCATAGGGAGGGATAAACCTTAGTATCTCTAAAAGCATATGCAGAAAATAGATTTTCATCCTTTGGCCCATATTTCTGTCTCTGTGGTTAGCGCTAGAACCATCTTGGTTCCAAAGACCCAAAGGGCTGGGCATACAGCCTGAACCTTTGTGGTAGTCCCAACTAGAACAGAACCATTAACTCAGTTGTTGAGTGATGAATCAATATTTATGGAAACCCATTTGATTCAATGGATCTACTTGAGTTTTGATCACAATTGGAGTTAGACCATTGTTCCCAAGTGCTTAAAATTTCACAGCCTATTTAAAGCTTGTATGCAAGCTGCTGATCTGACTTTATTTTTTTTAATTTTCTTTATATCAAGTTCAGGATGTACAAAAAAAGAAAAAAATTCTAAGACAGCAGTGATTGTACCTGTTCAACTTCCTTAGAATCTATATTCCATTTCTGCAGGGGGGTTTTTTCTTGCCAAAGAGCATGACATCAGATTTATTACTATTAATAACTAAATTATTTTCTATACAAAGAGCGTTGAGTCATCTCAAGCTATCTTTTCATGCCCACTTTGGATGCTGAAAATAAAATTGTATCATCTGCATCTAACCCAAATCTTGGGCACTTGAAAACTTTGTTTACACAAAACTGCCACAGTATCATTCATGTAAAAATTAAAAACAAAGGGAACCAAAACAGAATCTGGTCAAACTCCTGTGCACATAGGAATCTCATCAGTAACCATCCAAACTTTCAAAGTTGTTTCTGTGCAGACAGTACCCTAGTTAAAATGGAATAATCTTAGATCAACATTCACGTTTGGCCATTTGTTGCAGATAGAGTTTTGTTCACAGAATAAAAAGCTGCTCTTATGTCAGGGGTACAGAAAGTGAACCTAGTAGGCCACGTAAAGCCCATTGTGCCCACTTTTGTGGCTCTGAAAGCCTTAAAAAAATCCAAGATGATTTTTGGATGATTTCACTCCCAAACCACACTAAAATCCCCCAAAATGCACAGAAATACATAATAAAAGCTTTCCACACGCTCTGTCCCCACCCCCAGATGCCTCAGTTTTCATCCATTTCCCCATCAAAATGTTGATAGGAATGTTACCACCTCCAGCCACCATTTTAGAGGAATATCAGAGGCAAACCTAGGTATCTTGGTGTGCAGGGGTGATGGTATACCCTATGGGCTGGCTGGGTTGGAAAATGGGTCCCTGGCCTCCAAATAGTTTCTCATCCTTGTCTTAGACACAGTAAAAATCAAATCAAATCAAATCTCCTCACTTTTTACTAAGTGTTCAGTTACCAGATTTAAATAGTGTGAAATAGCTATCAATGGTGGGATTTTTCTCAAAAATGGCTGGCTTTTTTGCCAGTACCTGATTTTCTTCCACCAGAACCTCTAGTCTTCAAAAAAGATACTGGATGTGCATACATTTTGGCCAATGTGTCAATTAGGCTAATCAATTAGCCTCCAGGTACAGCAAAGAGGGACCAACCCAAGAGACTCAAGGCCTGAACCTAAGATCTGGGAATCCTTTCTCCTATCCTTTTCTTCCAATGAACTTAGGCAGCAGACATGGCTCTTCTCACCCCCACTTTATCTTCATAGCAATCCTATGAAGTTGGTCAGGCTGAAAGACAGTGACTGAACAGTCTCCCAGTGAGTTTCATGGTCTAGTGGGGAAGTGAACCTGCATCTCCCAAGTATCCAAACATCTGGAGGGCCATGTTCCTGCTTTCCCATAACCAAAGAAGCCTGCAAAACAGATATGGAATGTGTAGATTAGAGCTGATTCTTAAGCATTGGAGCCATTAGTGGTACAGAGCTCTTCTTTACTGTCGGTCTTTTAATCACATAGCTGCCATTTTCCAGGTCTAAGCTAGAAGGTGAAATGATGCTCCTGGGGGCAAGCTTGTGTTGGAAGCTAAGCCTTATCTGGATTTCAGTTTGGATTCCTTGCTTTCGAGTTGGTGTTCAAAATTGTGGATCCAGGAGCAACACCAAGCTGAGGACCTGATCTTTTAGGTGGTGTGAAACCGCATCCTGAGAATGCATATTCTTCAGAAGGCAGCACTGGAGTTATGTGGGAAATAATGACACTTATGTTTCTCCTTCTGGCATACAGCGTGGTGGAGTTTGAGCATTGGACAATGATACTGGAGATCAGGGTTTGATTCCCCACTCAGCCATGGAAACCCACCGGGTGACTTTGGGTACATCACACACATTGCCCCAGAAAAACCCTGTGATAGGTTCACCTGAGGGTTGTCATAAGTCAGAAGCGACTTGAAGACACACATCAACAACAAATGCAGGTATCTGATTTGGAATATTCTACTCTCTTTTCTAAATCAATTTGCTTACCCCCTTTATTTTGCCACGCTCATTTTGCCACTCTCATTATTTTGCCACTACAGAGGTAGATTTCAAAGATGTGTCCTTAGATTACAGCCCAAGGTGTTTTGTTCCCTGAGATAAAGTAGTAAATGGCATTCCTTCGTATCACCCAAGTAAAGGTGCATGTCCAAAGACTGCCAAGTTAGTTTGGCACCTGAGGTAGAGAAACCTCACAAACACTTTTTCCCAAACCTGGCAACAACTACAGAGTAGTAACAAAACAGATCAACAATTTCCTGAGGTAACAAAACAACAATTTCCTGTTGTTCCTCCATGAAACCAAAAATCTGCTGTCTGAGATAGGGGCCTCAACTCTACTTAATAGTAGAACGGGTGTTGAGGGCAACTCAGCAGTGTCTTTGATGGTGGGTGGAAAGCTGGGAAGTGATGCTGAGTAAAAGGCTGCAACACCATCCATCCATCAAACTTAACAGGCCTTTTGGTAGTGAAGTAATAAAGCCAAGTGCATAGGCAGGATGTGTTCTTGAGCAACCAAGAGCATCCACTTATCTGGGATTAATGCGTTAAGGTTTCCCTGACATCCATTGGCTTGGCATCTCTTATATTAGAAATTAAGCACAGAAGAAGGGAACAAGTGATATTGAAAATTCTGGCTAGGGTGAAAATAGACATTAATCTTGACTTTCAGAAAGGCAATTCCCTAACAATTCTATAAATTAACAATGACTGTGCAAGTGACCTTGAAAAGGCACACATACGATTTCTCCCTGTGTACTGTGTTTCTTTCTACATAAAACTACAAGCATTGCAATTATGGAAATGTGACCACCTATAAATAGTATAAAATTGAAAGCAATTTAGATTATACAGGGAAAAAAATGAAGTAACTTCTAGTTATAATTTTCTGCCCTCTCTGACCAAGCCAGTAATTACCTCTACCACGTTTGTAATCAAAGAAAGGCAGATTGCAGAATGTGGCATGCACTGCCACACCGACACTGGAGAAGAAGCCTCATCTTGACGTGTGCCTCCACCTCCTATTCGCTTTAGCCCTCACTTACTTCTGGACCCATGTAAAAATTCCCTATAACACAAGGAGACCACTGAGAGATAGACACACGTTGTTAAGATCCAATGTTTCAGAGTACTAAAAGCACAATAAACAGACATACCTACTCAGCAGTAGGCCCCACTGAGATCATTAGGGCTTATTCCCTAGCAAACATTTATAGTGTTGTGGGCTTGACAGTCACCACAAAAGTCCACGTTTATTTGTGGATTCCATAAACAGCACTATTCAGAATTTTCCAACTTGGGCTGAGAGAGGCTTTGTATCACATAGGGATGCTTCTCTGAGGTTCCTAAATTTGTAAAGCAGATATAAATAAAAAAGCCTGTACTTTTAAATATGAGAAATACATACCTCAAATCTAGCCTTTAAGATAAAAAGGAAGATTGTGGAGGACACTCTTCATCTCAACCCAGTCTTCACTACACACCAATTACGCTGAACATATACAGATAACAAAGAGCCACACCCCTAATAACTAAAACAAGACCTACCTCCACTCACAGTGTCAGGGCAAATGATTTCCTTAACAGTTCCATATGGAGAAAGTTATTTTGCTTAGGTCAAACCATTTGTTTTTCTAGGCGAGAGAGTTTAAGATAAATAAGGCACTCAGTGTGCATATGAATCCCCTTTAAAAACATTCTTGAAAGAAAAAAAAGAATTAAAAAAGTAATTCAACTTAATAGGAATTGAAATCAGGAGCAGGATAGCGTGTACATAACTAGACCAAAGTAACCAATTAGCATCCTTTTCACTAATACGAACAACAGCTGAGTCCTAGGTGTAGACAATCACATAAACCAAGACTTTGGTCATGACGAGTCAATTTGTGGTGGTCATGAAAGTTCTCAACAGAAGATTTTACGGAAAATGTGCATGTCACAAGACTTTAAAATTAGCTAAAACAAAAACCACAACATCATTTAAACTACCTGCTCTATGAGACACAAACTCACACATTTGTTATAAAAGCATCACATGGTAAGCCCTGTGGCAGCTAGAGTTCTATCCTTCCTACACTGGGTGGGACTTTAATATTTCATCACCCGCAGTGCAAATCATTTTGTGGTGGCATGCTTTGAATCAGGGAGACGTTTGTGTGACATTATTTGGATGGGACATAAGAGGTCGTACAGTAAGAGTCGGCACCACTTGTAAGAGGAGAAAATGCCATCTGTTTTGTGAGAGCACAACAGCAGGTGTTTAAGGATCTAAAGGACAAAAACCAGGCACTGCTACTATCCTGGCATCAGTCTGTGTCTATATTCTTCCATAGCAACGAATCAACATGCTTTCTCATTTGGTTTACCACAGTTGCAACAACAGTCTTAGCAGGATGGAAGAAATTATCCTGATGGTCAAGCAAAGCCAAAATTTGAAATGCAATGTGTATGGGCAAGAAACCCACCAGCAGATTCTCAGTTGTATAGTTTTTGCATTAAATTATGACCCTCAATGAAGGTTGAAATCCCAAGCGTGCTTTTGCTGCGATTAGTTGCCACCAAGTTGGCTTCAACCCATGTCAACGTTATGAATCAGAGATCAACAAGACATCCTCTTATTAACAGCCCTGCTCAGGTCTTGCAAACTCAGGACTGTGGCCTTTATTGAGTTAACCCACTTGGAACGAAGTTGTCCTATTTTCCTGCTTTCCAATTTACCAAACATTGTTATACTTTTCCAGTGAGCCAAAATATGCTTATACTTGAGCACAGAGATTGAAAAGATGAAGATCAGGAATACCAGCATTAATGCACTGAGACGGATATTCTGCTATGAATCTGAAGCATTAACAATTAAAAGTGTGGCTTTACAAAAGGTAAGACGGCAGAAAAATTGAGAGCTGTACCTGCCACCTTCACCTAATCCTTGGCAACATCAAATAGGAAAGATAAAAGTCCTGCAAAATCATAAGGAAATACTTTGCTTTAGATCAGTGTAGACAACTGCGGAAGCATTAGCCCCAAGGAAACCTCTCGGAGCTGCACTTGTTCTGGAAAAAAGAAAAGTCCCCAAGCACCTCTAAGTAGGTGTGGCGGCATTTTCATCATGTTTTGAATTACTGCTTTAAAACTGTTTTTCTTTCACATTATTTTTACAAGCAATCTTTGCCAAATGAAGGGCGCCACATAGTAGACTCTAAACTACCTACTGCTTACTAAGTGCTGTAGAAATATGGAAAACAAGACTATCTATGCCTTCAAGCTTTACAATGTAAGAGCCATGGCAGAAAAAGGAACAAGAAAGAATAAACTCAGATATTCTTTGTTAAAAGCTTGTAAAGCTGTTAAAAGCCTCTTTAGGCATTATGAAGCCTGAATAAAGTAGTGCTGGTGGTGGGGGCAGTAAGCTAGTCCTTGTCATTTCTAACACCATCTGCATCCTGCATGTAGAATGAGATTGAAGAAAAGAACCTCTCTTATTTGTGAATGCTCTCCCTATATTTGGGACTGTTCCAAATTGCTGAGACATTAAAGGTTTTCTTCTTCAAATTGCTAGTTCTCTATTTGTATTGAGAACAGAAACGACAGACAAAAATGACAACTGAATGGCACAACTAGTGGGCTTCCTTTCCCCATGTTTTCACCTTATCTGGGTTTTGGAATAGCCGTCTACAGTTGTTCTTATAATAACCAGGTTGAATGAAAGCAGTACAAAGGCAGTAGGAGCCAAATGGCATTAGAACGCTACCTCAGCTATGTCATGAGGAGTCAGGGGATACCTTCTGAATCAGCAAATACTTTAGGGGGAAAAAAGCCTAGATGTGGAGGAAAAATGCACAATGTCCCTCTTTCACTTTGTACTGCTAACTCTTTTGACAATACGTTTATACAATAGGATAAATCATTCTTCTGCAGTTTTCCTCTGGCTTTTTGATAAATCAGTACGCAGCTGACTGATTCATTATTGCCTGCTGCCATAGAAAATGGACTGGATCTAAAGGTTTTCTTCTTCAAATGGAAAGAATGTCCCCCAATGCAGTGCTGCTCAGTGGTGAATACTGGACGAGAGTCAATCCTTGAGCCACTGGCTGCTGGTCCCTGTTGTTTCCAGGAAAGGAAGAAATGATTGTAGCCAATGGGCACAAATATAGTGCTGGCCTTTGGGACACTGGGAAAAAATAACTGCTGGCTTCCTATATCAGATAGTCTGAGAAGCCCTATTCTAGTGGAAGATCATCTTCTTTCAATGGAAGAAAGCCTTTGGATCCAACAGCAGGCATCTAAAGTTCTCTTGGATGAAGACAGTCTTCAGATCCCACAGGCAGCTTATGCTTAAGGAAAGGTCTTTCTCAAACTTAAGACTCAGGGAGGAAAGACAAGTGCAAAGCTCTCCTGGGATAAGAGAAAGTTTGGTTCCTAGCCTAACTTTATTGAAATTATGAACGTAGTGCATTCTTTCTGCACTACCAGATTAAAGCTGTGAATGATTTGGGACTGGTCTCAGGAAAAGCTTACAGATTGAACAGACTAAGATGGAGAAAGGTGATCTCTACTAGTGGTAGCAGTTTAGCCATCCTCCTTTAGGAGCAGGAGGGCCAAATCCAACGAACTCGGTCAGATTAGACAGTAAAGAATTATGTACATTACCCCACAAGAAATGCTACTTATTCCAAGAAGGTTTTCGGGGAAGGTGCACCCCTAAATGGTCTATCTGTTCTTCATAACAATGTTGGTGTTGGAGATGCAACAATTTTAGTAAGATGCTCAGATACTAGCATCTTTTGTACCTTGTAACTGGAGTATTTTGACCTGAGTTCTTGGGTAAATGGATTTTTTTTAAATCAAGTTAATTTGTAGCACAAAGACAAAAGAACTAGTGAAATGTCCATTATCAGGTCTATTATCATAAGAGATTATTAGTCTAAAACAGTTGCAGTTACTGAAATCTGTTGAGTGAATGAGAAATAATAATAAATAGAAGGAAAAAAAATGTATGCTGTGAAAAGGCTAATATGCTAGATCAGTACCCGAGAACTATTTTTATAATATGATTCATAAAAAGTCATGCAGAGCTTTAAGAAAAAGGTACAACAGTTTCAACAAATTAATTATAGCTCAGTCATTATTATAAATAAAAACACTTTTCAGCAGTAGCAAATGCATACTATATAACACGCATACCATCTTCATGTAACCCTTTTAACCCATCTTTAAGAGAGACAAACTAACCTCTTGGTGCTTTCTTCTTGTGACAGTTATAAAAAAAACTTTAAAAGGAATGTCCAGCAATCTTGATAACAATATTTTTTTTTGCTTCAAATGCAGGAGAATGGTGATATTTTCAAGCACTGTGCTTTGCATTTTAAAGTTCTGAATAAAACTAAGTTTTATCAGCTGCCTGCCCCAATGTATTATTGGTGCACATTCACAATGGTCTCCATGTGACAGTAAATCTTGGCCCGTGAACTATGTCTCAAATCTTGCTTACGCACGGTCCATATTTGTCCATGTGCTGATGAAATCTAAGTCTCACAGTAGTTCTTTGAACTTTATCCTCCACCCAACAAAGCTTGGACCTGGATACTATTGAGCCAAGATAATCATGCCACAGACCCAGAGCACCAACAGTCTGACATTTTTGCCACTCACAGCATGGATCACTGGACTTCACTGCTCAAGTGCAAGACACAGGGGATCACTGTGTGCCCAATAGTAAGCAGCGACAAAACTGTGTTATTCAGACCAGCAAGGATTTCTTCTCCACTGGTCTTGACTGAGATCTTCGCTTGGGAAAGTAAGTATTCAACAATATACAATACTTGTAATATTTGCAATTACATACCCTAGCTTGCATTTTTCTCATCAAAACCCACACACCCTGCCTTGCCGTCTTGGCATTAAACCCCCCCCACCCTCCCCCACAAACACCCCACCCCACCCCACCCCCATAGCTGCCACTGTGAACATCTTCAAAGTTCATGAATATACAGGGGATCTGTTGTTTCTGATGTAGAACTTTTCAACATCTGTATGAAGCCATGACAGTCACATAAATAAAGAAAACCAAGGCACGTGGGGATTAGCCCAACCAAAGTAGGTTACTCCTTGGAGCCATCCTGAGAATAAGATATACAGTGACTTTCTTAAAACACCAATATTTCAATGATAGAACATTTTAGCTGTTATGTTTTATTGACAAAATAAGTTGGATTTGGTATTTCTTGGACTCAAACATCTCTATAGCCTAGCAGAAAGCTTCCAACATTTAACAATACTCATATAAAGATGGAGTTCTGAATACATTAAAAGTCTGAAAGGTTTAGAAGTAATTTGTACAAAAGGTCCTTTTCAAAAAAGTTCAGTATATTGTAAAAATACAGTGCTCACCAAAAGATAATGTTTCAAAAACTCTCTGCTAGAGTCATTTGCGCCTGTGTGGGGAGTCTCCCCTGTGTTTTCTCCTGCTTTCCTCTCTCCTTGACTCTTTAAATTGGTCCCGGTATCGGCCACGTTCTTCCTCCTCCCTGGGACTGGGATAGTTGTGGGGTCTTTCTTGTGAGTTTGATCTGTTCTTTCTCCACCTGTGGAACTCTCCGTCCCTAGAACTGTGCCTGTCTCTCCCTTCATCACCAGAAAAAGAATTTCTTCTTTCTGCTCGTTTCTTTTTAGAATGACTAGTTTTGCTTTCAAAAGGTGTATTTCTTTCCTGATTCCTGTCCTTTCCACTCCAGCAGTTGTTCCTGTCATTGGAATAATCTTTGTCATAAGAGAGTTTCTGTGATGCCTCTTCTCTCTTACTGGAGTCTCTTGAATTTCTGTCAGCACTTCTTCCTGAGTTTCTCTCAGTACCATTTTCCCTCTCAGACTGTCGCCTTTCCTTTTTCTTTTCACAATGTTTCTTTCTACTTCCTTCTTTTCTCTTGGTTTCTTTGTCTGATGCTTTCTTCTTTTGTAACTTCTTCCTTTTCACATCTAGAAAGATTTTTTTAAAAATGGCATTTAACTTTTAAATTAAGATATGCATTTTCCTTAATTTATACATTAAAATATATCAGCTTGGCTCCAGAGATCTCACACAGGTAGAGAATTTTCTGCAACAAGCTGCTCTGGAGGGGCTCCTAACTCTACGCAGCCAAAATGGGAGGTCAAACAGAAGAGGAAGGACAGCACCACTTCACCTGCATAAGCTGAACTGCTTTCCAGTCTGGTGATTAACATTTTTGGATCCAAAGTACTGCAAGAAGACATATATTTTTTAAACATCCTATATTATTTAGAGGTTTTCTGGCCAGGAAGCTTGAGTAAATGATCATGGATGAGACCACTTCTTTCTCTTAACTAGAAGGTTTCCAAAACGTATGAAAAATACTTAGCTTGCTCTTCAAGTTTGGGTAATAATGTTAAGCAAAACAAATGCCCACATAGTACTAACACTGTGCATACTGGGACAAGACAACAACAACAACAATAATAAAAAATCATTACACAGCACACCCCTGCAGACAGATCTTTTTTTTCTACCTACTGCAGCAAGCAATTAGCTGGCCACATTTTGTTCCTTATTCCCCTCCTCGCATATTACTATACACTTTTAGTGTTCGAACTACTTGTAGACATAGCTTAATACAAAACTACTGAGTAAAATAATGTGCAGACTCTGGGATTTCAATGAAGATCCATGTGGCTTTCCTTAATGTAATCAGTTTGCATTTGATGGATCTACAACCTTCATAATCTATTAAAACATAAAACACAGCATTCCTCTTTGCAAAAAGGATTTGCTGGATTAACATCAATGCTATTCTAAGGAGATCAGCAAATTTAAGGCAACAACTTTTAAAACTGTTTTGAACAATACTGATGTCTGAGTGTCACTAAACTTCATGATCAACAATACATCTTTGCTAGACAGGTCAGCCTGGGGAAATCACATCAACAAGAAAAATCATGCCTGTGTGTTCAGCGGGGGTTGGGGGGACAGCAAGCACAGAAACCTTCTCTAAAATACTTCATTTGAAGTATTTCATCTTCATTTTTGTAAAATTACATCAAAATACAAAAAGACTGCTTGAATGCCCAAAGGACTCTTCTCAAAATACTGCAAAAAGAAGGAAGATAACTCTCGTACATCAAACTGTATAAATATTGCTGTATTTAAATATTTTGGCATTATTTCTGCTTGTGGTGTACAAAAAAGAGTGGGGGGGATCAGAACACTGCTGAGACTATCAAAATGCTGCGCTATTGAATCTGCTTCTCCCAGTGGGATAAGGACAAAACATTAGAATAGAACGTATTAAATGAAAAACAAAACAAGACAAAGCCAGAAACCATTAAAAAAAAAAAAGGCAGCTATGCTCACGTTAGCAGACTCCGTCAATTTGTCACTAAGGACTTACCTCCCTGGTTCCCCTC
The DNA here is from genome assembly GCA_948472985.1 of Iguana delicatissima. Lineage (NCBI taxonomy): Eukaryota > Metazoa > Chordata > Lepidosauria > Squamata > Iguanidae > Iguana > Iguana delicatissima. The sequence continues at coordinate 169,501 of CAOKZL010000540.1, read as the reverse complement.
TAGCTGCAGCTGTCTGTGCGCAAGCCATCTGGCTCTCTGCTGAAATGCCACTCTTCTGACCCTGCTCCATTATGCCTGCCTTTAGTGCTTTGTTGCTTCTGATGTATTTGATTTGTCATTACAGGCAACACAATGTGAACTTCCAACAAATTATAATAGGCCTCTTTTCAGGCACACCGAGTATGCACTATATTTGTGAATTACAAGATGCTTCCTTTTAAAAGTCAACGAATCAAATTTGTTTTCAATCAGCGTGTTTCTTCAATGCAGAAGCTCACGCTGGGCCATCATCTGCTCTCACAACTGAGCGTCTGCACACTCAGAAGTCTGCTAGCAGGCACTCTTTGGATGAACCACCTTCATGATATTTCATGATGGCTAACTGGGAATAATCAGCACGATGACTTTTACTCAGAACAATTAATTATAATATGAAGGTAACCATTTAGTGTGGTCTCACCAATGGAATCTTGGACAAAGCAAAATGAAACACACCACACAAGCTGCATCACGTTAAATTATTTTAGCTGAACTGCCATATACTATCATTAATGTTTCCTGCACTAGAAATCACATAGACAAGAGCACAAGATCAAGAGTTGCATTCTATGTTTAACCGACAAAAGAGGAAGAACAAACTGAAGAACATATTTACACAACAGCTATGCCCCTGAAGATTGGGGGAGGGGATGTTCCAAGGTAGAGGGAAAGAACGCTTTCTTTCTCCTGCTAAACCCTTTGTAGATGTTTTAGCTACAAATACACCATCTCTCACTATTCTGAATTTTGTGCCCTTCTGTATAAGCCCAGTTATACCTTCTACTCACTGTGGAAGGAAGCAGAGTGAATTTCATTTTTTTGATTAATCCCTTGACTGCGTCAACAAGTCAGGGAAGGTCACCAGATTAGGGCTCTCTGAACCCAGCTACTCCAATCAAGTATACTCAGGCTACAGCATATAACACTAACAGGGCATAAGCCCAACCGTACATAGCACAAATCATTTCTGTACACAGAACTGTACAACACAGGAAGGTTTATACATGCTCATATTAGATGCTAGAGGCCCTTAACAGAGGGCCTTTCTGCACTACACTGATATAGTGGTATCATTCCCCTTTCAACATCCTGTGGAATTCTGGGGTTTGTAGTTTACTGAGGCCAAAAAGTTCTCTGGCTGAAAATTCTAAAGGCTCCTCCCTAAATTGCAAACCCCAGGATTCCATAGGATGTTGAAAATGGAATAACAGCCCTATAACAGCACAGTGTGGAAAGGCCTGTATACCACATGAGTGTCCAGACTGCATGGGGCACTGTGAAAGCAACCCTGCCCCATGTGAAAACTGTGCCTTAATTTTTTCAGCAGCATCAGGGCTAGTCATCAAACCTTCCTCCTGCCTTTCTTTTTACTTTTAAATTAACAACTGTTTTAAGAAATCTTTCTTTCTTGTTTTTAGTCTCTACTACTTTTAACTGATTGTGCTGTTTCTGATTTTTAATGTGATTTTTTTAAAATTATTTTTATTGTGTGCTGTGCTGAGAGTTTTTAGTTTATCAGGGCAACTAACAGATTTCAGAATAAACTCTTACAATTATTATTTCACTGTACTTATTTATATTTTATTATATATTTATTTATTTATTTCCCATCTTTCTCCCTGCCCTGGGATTGAAGGTTGCTTACAAAGTTAACAAAGTTACAAATAAATTTTGCATACAAAAATAAACTTTGCAAATAAACTTTGCACTCTGACATGTGAAGAATGAGCTAACTGAGGAAAGCATGAAGAACCAGTCTCCACAGAGGTGATCTGGCTTATTGAAATCACACAGGTCTAAAGAAAAACAGTGAAAATCTTTATTTGCCTAGATTATTAATAAGCCATTTTATACAATCAACTCTCCCAGTAGAACTGCCCAGATAGTCTTGAAATGATTTACATGTACCATCTAGGCAGATATTTTATTATCTGAAGATTTCTGTCAATTTCAAGTAACAAAAAAACCCACCTTCAAACACAGAGGAAGCAAAATTAATATATCGTCATCATCATTTTTCCACAGTCCAAGCAAATCAGGGCATGCAATCAAATAATAATAAAAAAAAGATGGATGGCAGACAAAATTTCATACCAGAGTCACTGCTGTGATCGCTGTTAGAAGACGATTCGCTCTCACTGGAGGACCCTGAGGTATCACTGCTGCTGCTATCATCATCATCATCTGAATCAGATTCCGAGGACGAAGATGAATCAGACGACTCCACATCTTGCTTCTGTGTCATGATGATTTTTGGTGCATTCTTCAAATGCTCACGTAGCTCATCCCTATTCAATACATACAGATAATACATGTATATACATTTGTTACTAAAGTCTTATCTCACATAAAGTCTTGTGCTCATTTTATACATGTCCTGTATGTCTTCACCCTGATTTTGAATCAATTCCATTTCTCTTTAACTCCTCCACAGAGACACTTCAGTATGCAAGCTGGACTGGATGATAACTGGCTTCAGATCTAACCCACACAGAATTGTTTCTCACTTACAAGATCCCTGACTGTCCATACAGTAGAACAATGTTTCAAATTATCAATCCATAGGGAGATGTGGGTAATAAGAAATAATAGCAATAGCAACAGCATGTGTATTTCTATACTGCTTATCAGCTAAATGCTTCCTAAGCGGTTTACAAATTTGTCAGCTAACTGCCTCCAACAAGCTGGGTATTCACTTTACCGACTCGCAGAAGGATGGAAGGCTGAGTCAACCTGGAGCCTGGCAGGACTGAACTCACAACCTTGTGGCTGCAGTACCGGCATTTAACCACTGCGCCACCAGAAATAACAACAACAACATGATGTCTGAACCATATCTGTGCATGTTAAGAGTAAGAGGTACTGTCAACTCCCCACTGTGCATTTGCATAGTGGCCTGGGGTTATGAGCACTGGATTTTCTATGTCTGAGCCTCAATTGTATGTAGCTGTCTAGAGAGACAGGAGGAAGGCCCAATCTGGATGGAAGGTTTGCTTTCTGCCAGGCCATGCTATGAGTTCAATCAGAATCAGTCATCACTTGATGTCATGTTGTGCCAGAATCCCAGGAACTGTTTTCATAGGTCTCTCTCTCTCTGCATACACACACACACACACACACACACACACACACACACACACTCAACAAATTAGGTTCTCTTACGTCAGTCCACCAAGGCCAATTGAAGTGAAGAAATTGATGGCAAATCTAGTATTTCTTGGATTATCCCGAGGTAACAATCCTTCAAAGAATGGCTGCAGAGTTCTGTTGCAAAACAAATATAGGAATTAGACCTCAAAGTATGTACATCAAAAAAGTATTCTGATCCAGAGCCAATGAAGAAATAACAAGTGCCACATTAAACAACCTTCTGTATGAAACCAACAAAAAACCAGCAATTCCACTTACACAGCATCCACAAGTACAGACATTTCTAAGTTAACAAAGGATTGTTACTTGGTAGAACAGAAGGCAATTCTTCTTCTATACATTGTTACTCTGCACTGATAAACTCTGTGGAATTTGCAAAACACTTAGTATATATTTGCATTCAAAAAATAATGGTGTGAATAAAGATCTCACTCTTTACTATAGTCAGTAATCTCAAGCTAATAAATTCATTAGCGCTGCTGACAGTCAACACATGTTTTGTGAATAGGCCATTACCCAGTACATCTGCCAGTGAAACCAACACTGTAGAGTACCAGCATATGGTTTACAAACAACAACATGACGGACAATTGCTCTATATTCTAAAGTCAGTCTGAAATTAATCTAATCTTTCAGGTCTCAAGACAGAATACTGGTCAAAAATACCCTTTGATACCTACCTACTCTGCCTGGTCAAATAAAAGTTCACTGTATCTTACAAGTGTCGAAATTTTTACACCAATAAGTGGCCCAATAAATTATGGGTCCTTCTACATTTGTGGCTCATTCTCTGGAGCTAGCAAAGCAACAACTATGGACAAGATTGTTAGATACACCATGATTTATCACATCCACAAAAATTGTGCCTACTTAAAGAGCCTCTACTGGGATTTTAAGGACACTTTTGAAACAAAATCCACAATCCACAGAGGAGTGATACCTTTACTGGCCAATGAAAACGCACAAAACATATTGTGCAAGCTTTCAAAGCTCTAGTGGATTTTTCATCAGGCAAAAGAAGTTAAAAAATCATACAAGAGAAGAAAAGTGACAGTGTTAAAGAGTTACAGGCCTACATTTTGTATCAGATATTGCTTCTGTTGTTGTTCAGTTGGTATGGAAGGCTCTCAATGCAAGCAGAAGCCACTCCCCTCTTGGCCATGAGGGGACTGAGAGAAAGGACAATAAAATTTAAATTCCATTAACACTTTATATTAATGGAGTTAATGTTCTGAAACAAGTGTCACAATAAGGGTCCAGAGGAAAGATGTAGACAGGGGAGCAAAGAATATAAAGTCAACAGGCATTATAGCAGAGGACGGTATGGCAGTGAGGAGAAAAACAAATACTGAGGTAGGCACAGAGATGCCTTGTCATGTTTTCCATGGTGCTGACAGGGTGACGTCTTCCACTTTCTTTACTTAACACAAGATCAGTGGTAAATGTCAGCTGTTCATAGTCTAATTAGAAATGAAGCTAGTATGAAGTCCTGCTGTGTTACTGCTTATTCACTGTCTGGTTGGGCAAGTCAGAAATCCAAACAACAGTGAGATAATGATAGTTGGCAAAGCTTAAGGTTCTCTCCTGGGCTGGTATTTGGAGTCTGGGATAAACCTGGTCCTGGGGTGAGAAACAAAGGTTTTTGTTAGGTTGTGCTAACTTTTGTTAAGGAGACATTTCTCATATCCCAACCCCCCTTTGTTTTACTTTAGGATGGTGCAGGAGAGGAATAAGGAAAACTATTTTGCCTTGTGAGTTTTCTGGTGGAGAAATCCAGGGTGGTGGAATGGTTTGAATGCTAGATCATGACTCTGGGAAACCAGAGTTTGAATTCCCACTTGGCCATGGAATTCCACTGGGTGACCTTGGTCAAGTCATATTTTCTCAGCTTCAAAAGGGAGGCAATAGCAAACTGCCTCTGGACAAATCTTGCCAAAGAAAACCTCATGACAGATTTTTTCCTTAGGGTTGCTGTAAGTTGGAAACAACCTGAAGGGACCCAGTTACTACTGTTCTCTGATGAACATGTTTATTATGACAGTCAAACATAAATGATGATAAAGAAATGAGGAACCCCAAGTAATGCTGTCCCCTTCGGCCATCCCACATTTAAAAGACAGAAGATCCAAGATCAGCCTACTACTTTTGAGACATATCAATCAAACGGACAAAAAACCCTTGCAAGTTGTTCTATAAGCAACAGAAAAGCTTGAGATGAGCAAGTTAGGGCTGACTGCATTTTCAGTTCCTTCTGGACTGTTAATGCTTGAGTTATGTACTTAATGTACTTGAGTTACAGGCTTAGTGTATTACTATTAAGTTAATTATTAATTGGTTTGAGTCAATTAATTCATTAGTTTTAATAATCGGTTAAACCAGTCCATTAAAATTCTTTCACTTAACTAAAATGGTGTCCAAGGAAGCATGTTTAAATATACACTATCAATGCCAATTATTTATGTGAACTGGGGAGGGCAAGTGCTGCCTTAGAAGAAGCATTCTCATGTCCCCTTACAGAGCAAGGAACGCTTCAGGATAATGCTATAATATGAGCACCTTAAACAAATCAGATGTTAAATCCTTCCCTTCATAGAAGAGACTGTAATTCAGGGAATATTCTTACTGGGAGGAATTTCCAAGGTAATCTTCATTGACTCTACTTATCATGTTATGCTACTGTTCCAAGCTTTGGAAGAGACTTTCATGGCATGCAGGGAAAGAAGAAATCAACACGAGTCGATTCCCCTCTGGCATCCAACAGAGAGACCATTCCATCCCATAAACAGAGTTCCACTCACGGAAATACTGGATTCAAGCCAAGGAAAATATGCCTTTTGTGTCAAAACTATTGTTCACTCTCATAAAAAAACCTAATTCCAAAAAACCCCCAAACCCTATTTTTATCTATAAAAAAATCAGTTCCAATGACAGTTTATAGTCTGAAATATATACGTTCAATTCAATTTACTTCTATGGGACTTCAACAACGTTAAAAATACGTGAAAAGGCACACTCTTTGTGGAGACTTAACAACAGTAAGGCCTAAGACTACACAGGGATGCTCACAGAGGGGGCCCTGCAAGACTGATTTACACAACGAAGTTTCTACTTACTCATCCTTCAACCTTGAATTGAGATTAGGAAGGCCCATGTATTCACTCAGCTCTTGGAAAAATATCTTAACAAAAATCCTGCTGGATGATGTTGTTGTTTCCTCACTCAGGGTTATGCATTCAAGGACCTAACAAAGGAAGATGTTGCAGGTTAATGTCAAACACCCAAAATCCATTAAAACAACACCTCTTTTTTCTTGTTTCAATAAGAGTATCCCCGCTTATTTGACAGGTTAGGGACCAGAGCACTGTGAAAAAGCGGAAATAATTGAAAAGCGGACCCAGTCTTTTTTTTAGGTGTTGGGAGGAAAAGACAGACAGACAGTCTCACACCTCACATCTTCCCCAGGTTTTACACCATGGCTAGGCTGCCTTCCTTTGGATCTCTTCAGCAGCTAAGAGACAGGGACATAAGAGAGTGGAGCAGCCACAGCTGCACTCCAGGTTTGGTGAAAGGCATCACTTTCTCTTCCTCTTTCCCTCATGCAACTCACCACCAGGTGCTAGTATGCTTCACACACACACGCATACACACACACATGTGCACGTCCATGCCCACAGTGCAATTCCTCAGGCGCAGGGAAAAGAGGAAGCTGGAAACTTGTCAGCCACACCAGCCTTTTGCTTGCTGCTCCTCTTTTCTTCTGCCTACCAAGTTGTCACCTTTCCTGTTCTGTTGGGCAGATGGAGCTGTGGGAATGGAGGGTGCTGTGGGGAAGGAAGAAGAAGCTGTGCATGGTCACTTTTTGATGATCTGTCCTTTCAACCTTCTTTTGAATAGTATGTGTGGCTGAAAGAGGGGGCCACACGTCAAATATACAGATTTCGGTTGTAAGAGTCGAAAGAGCAGGTCATCAAAAGGCAGACTGTCTAAAACCTAGAGACGCCTGTATTTCTTTGGCATTGTGTCAAACTTATGCAAACAAGCACTAGGTGGCTTAGAACTAACTTCACACAGCAATGACACTTTCTGTTCATTTAAAAGCATAACTCTGTCTCCAAACAATTCAGCTGAACTTCTTCTATTCTAAAGTGAGTCTGCTTCAAAGATCTCATGTCAGTGCCAACACCAATGCAGTGTTCAGCACCTGACCTGAATTTTAACTGACAGCACCTCTGTCTGAAGTACTTCAAAAGAGAAAAACAAGAGTTCGTCTATTCACACCCCACAAATGTACTGTACGACTGAAAACATTTTTCTACTTACACTCCATGGAAGGGAATCTGTGTACAAAAGATGTGCAAACATTTTGGCAACATTCCTCAACTTGTTTGTTTCCAGCCGATGTATAGTATCATACTGCTCTTTGAAAATGGCTTCAAATGCTTCCATGTATTCCTTTTTCAACATACAGAAACGCTGAAAATGCAGGAGATAGTGGGAGAAAAATACTTTATAAATAAAAACCTTGAATATAGAAATGCACTAAAACTAGAAGTGCAAATGATGAAAACACTATGGAGACCTTGCTTTTCAAAACATTTACTTGGACCAAAAGATCCTAGCTCAATCTAAGTACTTTAAAGGCACCAGATCTCATCTGATCTTGGAAGCTAGGGAAGGTCAGTCCTGGTTAGTATTTGGATGCGAGATCACCAACCAATACCAGATACTGTAGGCTGTATTTCAGATGAAAGAACTGGGAAAAATACCTTTGAGTATTCCTTGCCCTCAGAAAACCCTTTGAAATTCATGAGGTCACCATAAGTCAACAGGCAACTGAAGGCATATACACACACAAAGATCTTAGGAGCAAAAAAACTCCTCTTATTTCTGCCTGTGCATAAGGGGAAGGGGGACCAAGGGAATGCAGCTAGTTGGAAAAAAATTACTGCTGCCCTTACAAATATGCAGAAATATTTCCATTTGGAGAGTTCTCTTGCACTAAGTTGTTAAGGGTCTAACACAGCCTTCTGCGAAAGGAAGGAACTTTTCTGTCTCCAGAAGTCTTTTGATCCAATTTTTGCTTGATTTCTCCCTCCTTGTTGTGGAGAGTTTCCAAACCCTCCACAGGTGATTTCTGCATAGGGATCTGAAGATGGAAGTGAGAATCTGTGGAAATCATCTCCTTCTCCACATGTGAGCAGAACAACATACCTGACTGAAGCTTGCATTTGTTTCCTAATGTTTTTTAAAAAAATATAGGATAGACCCTAACAGCATTTCCAAATAAGAGAACTTGTTTCCATAACACTTGATTCCATGTGGAAAACTCAAATTTTCCATCAGTGCCTGCCACTGAAAGCATGGTGCATGATCAAATAGTTAACACATGATAATATATGAGCATGTCTGAAAAGTGAAAGAAAACTGATAGTCAAAACTTCAATAATTACATGTATTTTTTTCAGGTTTTTATTTGTAACAGTCAAGGCTGAAGAAGTTCTGCACAAGTGAATAAAGTTACCTCTTCTGGTGGCAGGCAGTCATACACTTCTAGGGGGTCTCACAACCCACTGAGTAGACTTCAAGTAAGAAGTATGGGGGTGGATAAACCTTTAAAATGGTGCAATAAATTAGATCTCAAATGTCTGGACATTTTTCTAGAGGCAAAAATAAGCCTGTTCACAGCTCTCTCAGCTTTTCTGAATGAGCCTTAAGTTTGTAATCAACACGTCCTTAGCTTTAAAACATTTGATGGCAAAGTGTTTGTCTCAGAAACAAGAACAGAAAAGAGGAACACTGTGGCTAGCTTTCAAATCTGATGATTTCCCAGCCAAGATTGACAGGAAGCACATCTGTTGACTATCAAGGATAACAAATGATTCTGCTCATCCTTCCTAGTCCTCTTATGTCACCCAATTTTAATAATTCACGCAAATAAATGGTGCCAAAATACCTGCCTTGTGTTTCCTGCTACTAAAAGCTGATTCAAACACTTTTGATGGCTCAGTGCTGACGAGCTGAAAGGCTTTGTGCGAGGTAAAGAAAAGTGACATGAACATTCTGTATCTGTTGTCTGATCCAAGATTGCTGAGTTTCACTTGCAAAGTTATCAGCTCATGCCGATAGTACTTTTGTACTGAGTCCTGAAAGAGACGCCTATGCAACATATGCCACAGATGAAGAAAGCAACTCACCCCAGCAAGCAGACCGAAGAATTTCTCGTATGTTCTCTGTTGAGCACAACAGTCGAGTATCATGTTGCAAAGTTCCTTCTGTTAGAGAGAAAATGACATTGCTGTGTCATGATCAAGACAAACCAATTCCTAAGCTAAAAGTAAACAATATTTAATTCACCAATATACTCTGAAAATCACCGATCTATTGATTTTTTAAAGCTCTAAATTAAAACATGAGGAGGGGGATCGCAATAGCATAAGCCAAGGAAGATATTTCATTCTAAACTGTCATCAGTAATAGACTGGATGAGGGTGAACAAACTGAAACTTAATCCAGACAACACAGAGCTGCTCTTGGTGAGCTGAAAAGGCAGATCAAGGAATAGGGATTCAGCCTGTGTTGGATGGATTTACACTCTTCCACGAAGACACAGATTTGAAACTTGGGGGCACTTCTGGAATCAGCCTTGAGTGCAGAAGCTCAGGTTTCAGTCTTATAGTCAGCAGTGACGGAGTGCATTTGCACAATTAAAGCTTATGTACCAACTGTGCCCATTTCTTGAGATGTCAAAGAATGCCTTTAGTTGTATCCCAGTTGGATTACTGTAACACACTTTATGTGGGGCTCCCTCTCAAGATTTGGAAACTTCCAACTGGTCCAAAGAGCAGCAGTCAGATTGTTACATGGGGCTGGCTGCAAGGAACATGCAACTCCTTTGTTGCAACAGCTCCAAAAGCTGCCAGTCCATTTCTGGGCACAATTCGAAGTGCTGGTTTTGATCTATAAAGCACTATACAGCTCAAGTCCAAGCTATTTGAAGGCCTGTATTTTTCCTTATGAACGAACCTGTGCTTTGAGATCTGCTGGGGAGGCCTTTCTTTCTGTTCCACCATCCTCACAGGCACATGTTGTGGGAACATGGAAGACCTTCTCAGTGGCTGCCCCCAGGCTCTGAACTCCCTTCCCAGAGAAATTAAACTGACACCCTCTCTACTTTCTTTTTGCAGACAAGTAAAAGACTTTTCTGTTTTGACAGGCATTTTATTATTGATTGTATAAGGTCTGTCTCATCTAAACTATGTGCTGGATCTTGCCAACTGTTGTGCTGATGTGGGTGATGTGTATGTCTAATGGTGGATGTTTTAAGGGTTTTTTTTAAATTTTTTAATCATTTAATTTCTTTTCTAACTTTGGTGTTTTGTGGATTTTTAACTTCATGCTTTTAAACTTGTTGTAAGCCACTTTGAGTCACAAACTGGGAAAAGGGTAGGATAGAAATAAACTCGTAAATAAATACAGAGCCTGAAACCATCCCAAATACACCAAGTCTCTCTGAGTTTCTTTCAAAATAAAACCTCTCAGGGACTTTAAAATGTTGTACTTCCTGCCCATGAATGGATGAGACCAAGTCTTTCTTATTTTTCTTGGTTCTATAAATGTCTCATCAAAACATTTCCATTCAGCACAGTGTGTGATTTAACACAAGCGACCATAATTATTATTCTATATTTAGCAAAACAAAAGCAGCCACCAGTAAATATTCTGGGGAAAAGAGGAGTACATTCTTTTGGTGGTGAGTTAGGCTAACTGTTTTATGAGGGTTTTTTTTACCCCTAATACATTATATTAGTTTAATATGTTCAGATGCATATTAACTCTTTATATTGTTCTATTATGGTAATGTTGCAGTCAGTTTTCATATAATAAAAAAGGGCAAAGTGCTGATGCTGTTGCAAATGAAGTCAGCAGAATTTGCAGAACAAATTACTTTTTGTACTCTTAATTGCAGTGGCAACATTTTAATATCCCCTATAGGTTAAAGTAATTAAATATTTTAACATTTCAATTTAATATTTTATTCATTTCTAGCAGACTACCCCCAGCAGCCATGCACAGGGAAACAGATTTGCCTATACAGACACACTTTGTAGGTTCTCAAAACAAGAGCAGATTCAACCTAAAGTTTCTGTTTCCTAGAGTAAACATTGTTTTCAATTGTTTTGCATGAATAGTGTGATAGAACTCATTCTGTTGGCAAACTGCAGCCTTACATTTTAGTGTATCCCCTATTTAATTTGCCAAATTTTTTTTGCCTAATCTCACACAGGTTTTATAAAGTTGTTGGCAGATTCTATTTGCCATCTGCCTTTTTTAAAAAAAGTTACGCTAAGGTGAACCAAACTCTCAAGCCAATTTAAGAGATTATAAATTTGAGAATATTTGTGTTGTGTGCCTTCAAGTTGTTTTTGACTTTCGGCAACCCTAAGGTGAACCTATCATGGGGTTTTCTGGCTGAGAGTGTGTGATGCGCCCAAGATCACTCAGTGGGTCTCCATGGGCGGGTGAGGAAACAAACCCTGGTCACCAGGGTGGTAGCCCAATGCTCAAACAACTGGCTCTCTTGCTAATCATACACAAAAGACATCACTTTCTTCACCAAGCCTTCCTTTCCAGGTCACCAAAAGTCTTACTCAGGACTAGAGAGTCAAAAGAAATTTCTATCAACCTTTTTCTTGAAACCTATATTCATTTGCGGTCACTGAGACAATTAATGAAAAGCACTCATGGATGTCTCATTTCTCCACTGTTAGAAATAAGTTGCAAAGTCAGGTGATCCCCCCTTCCTTTAACGCTGTTAAATGTTTCCATTTGCTCTCTTGTTAGTGACAGTTAATATTAACTGGGTTATGCAAGGATCTGGAGGATTGACAGCAATCTAGTAAGAATGACTGGAGATGCCTTTCCTCATCTTCTCCTTCACTTCCAGATACAGCATCTATACAGAAGTTCCTGACTTCCCTACCACGGCTGAAAGGAAGGTCCAGGAGCATAGGCCCTCTTTTCCTGGCCGCTCTTGTGAGGATGCCCTCTCACCTATCAGCTTTAAACCATAGTTAGAGATAACCAGGATTACTCTTAAACCAAATTCTGTAAAGCTGGTCCAGGTTTACAGCAAAAACTTGGGTTTATGTTAACAAAAGTTAACTCTGGTATGGAGATTACTCTGGCCCACAGCTACTGCTCTTGAGGGATGGGCAGAGAAGGAAGAACCATGTACTCCTGTCAAATGTTTTTAATGTCTTACAGTCAGAGAGCACTCTATACCCTTCTGCCAAACAAAGAACACCCCCTTTCAATAAAACAGATGTTTCATCATCTTAATTAAACAGCTAATGTAGAAACTTTAGCAGAAACAGGCAATGAAGGGCTATGATCTGAAGACCAAAACCTGAAAATACAGAGCATTTTACAACTGCAGATACTTTGCCATTTCTACTTCTTCCCTGCTCAAGTTTTTCTCTGAAACCACCACCACCTGGTTCTATGTACCCCAAAGCATTTTGCCACCAGATCACTTCCCTATCTTACTCAGTATCAGGAATGCTCCACAGATTAAAAGCAAATAGCAGTGTGAAACAACATTTGGTTTCCTGGCAATGTGTGCTAGACTGCTGCCTCTGGGACTCTTGTGTGATTATTTCTGCTGACTGTTTCCTTAAAATATTTTGTTCATTTAAATGCATTTTCCTTCTTTTAAAAACTGATTTTCTGCTCTAGATGAACTGTGTGGGAAACAGAACTGAGCTGTCCTGCAACTGCAACTGCAAGGCCTAGAATTTAAGAAATTCAGTAAGAAAATATGATTGAGTATGGTGGCATGAAACTATTTCGGGTTGGATCCATCTTTTGCCTTCTACCAACAGAAGGACTCATTCTTTCCAGGGAAGGCTTTTGATCCAGTGAAAGGGTCCCAATGGAGGGAAGAAGAGGCAGAAGGGACTCAGCTTCCAGTGCCACCACATACATGCTTCTGAAGGGTCCCCACACTTTCTAGAATAGTCCATCCGAAACTAGAATGGATTGCAAAGTTGCCTATTCCACCTACATCCGCGGAGGATCCAACCCTTTAAGGATAAAAATCAAATTAAGAGTAGTTAAGCAGGTCTGTGGTACACTCTCACATTATGTTATAGCTTGTCACACTTCTGCTGACAAAAAGGCTTTGAATTATTTCAGCAGCAGCAGCAAGAAGAGCCATATTAAAAGCACTGTGTGGGCTGCAACAGTTTAGTGCTGCCAACAGGTTTTAGACGTATTAATGTCAGCTAATTATTTGTTTGTTTTTAACTATATTCAACTAATGTTAGAACCACCATACAAAAATATAATCATGCCATAAAGCTCTCTTGCTACTGAACAAACCAGGACACCAACAAAACAAAAATGAAATACACACAAACACATACACCAGGTCCTCTGTATCTACTCTCTCCTCCCTAGGACTACGTAAATGAATTAAATAACAGTTGGCCCTCCATATCCATGGATTCAACTAACCACAGCTTGAAAATGTTTTTTTAAAAAAAAATCCAAAAAGCAAACTTTCATTTTGCCATTTTATATAAGGAACACAATTTTACTACATCCTTGTACATAATGGGACTTGAGCATCTACAAATTTTGGTATCCATGGGGGATCTTGGAACCAAACCCTAGCAGAAATCAAGGGCCCACTGTATTGAAATCTAAACTATGAATTCAAGTAGACACCAGGAAAAACTTCAGCAAGGAAACAAGTGATACACTTTTTTTTTTGCTAGGTAATCATTATGTTTTAAACTGAAAAAAAAACCAAGAAAAAAAAACTAAGAAAGCATTTTACAAAAGCATGTGATCTAAGTGGAAATGGGACACATCGAAGAAGAAAAGATCATCCCAACAGAGTTTTCATGTAAGTGTGCAATCCTACACAGTTTTTGCACATCTTACAAAATGAAAGTTATGTGACTCAGCAGTGTCATGTACGCTCTAACCTCAGAGTGTGAGATATGGGTTTGGAAAGATCCAGTTTTTGAACAACCATAAATGTATTTATTGTATTTGAAAACGGGAGGACCCAGGTTTGCTTCAAAAGGTGGTTTTATTAATAATACAAGATCCTAAACTGGTTTCATCCTGGCTTCTCTTTATGAACAACAGTTTTAATCAGAGATGTGAATCATGTGAGCATGGATTTTAGTTCTCAGGTGCTTCCCAGACTCCCTCCATCCAAACCATAATGAACTTCTGGTTTTGGGGGGTTTGGTGCCAACTGCTGGTTGGGTCCCAAGAGTAGGAAACCGACCTCTAGATGTTGCCCACCCAAGTTTAAACCATCTAGTTTCTCCTTTTTTTTTTTTTTTTGACAAAATCATTCATTATTACTAGAAAAACTGAAAGGGGGAGTACCTCTCATCTCCTCCTCACAGACAGGTGAACGGACATGAGAATGGAAGAGCAAAGTCCAAAAGCCTGTTCATATGGCATTGCTCAGTAATCCCCCAATTCATAAAAGGTACAAAATCAATTTCTCTTTCCCCACTACATACATGGAAACAATTTTTTAAAAAAGTTGATTCATAAATAAGAATACGTTCTGTATCCTGGGGTATAGCTGAGGAGGAGTGGGAAAAACAAGGGCATTTGCCCCCCACAATAAGAATTCTGATCCCCCACAAGAACTCCCTTCAGTCCTCAATTGGTATGTGAACAGTTTTACATGTCATAGACCTTGCAATGCTACAAATCTGGGGACTGAAGGAAAATTTCTTTCAGAGGGCAGAATGATTATTGAGGGGAAAATGCCTCCATTCCAACCTCCCATAGGTATACCCCCCATCCTACCCTACCGGGAGGGTAGGAAAAATATGCATGTGCTTCTGAAGCAATAGTTTGAAAGAGCTCTGGCTTTCTTCACTTTGACTTTTTTGCAGGTGAGCATTCTGTGAAGACTGCTTAATAACAGTGTCAGCAAAGCAACACACAATACAGCTTTTCTGGAAATATTTTCTTTCGGTCTCAGAATAGAATTTCCTGGCCTCAATGTTTTTCATCTGTTATACAACCGCATTTCAGCAGAGCAAACATTTTTACACACAGAACAACATGGCATCACTTTTCATCATTCTATTTTGAGGGCTCATTACCGGTAAGAAGGAAATTCAACAACATTAATTTCTACTTGGTTTATTTTTATTTTTTTATAAAGATGATGCTTTAATTATAATTGAAGTGACTTACTACGTATTAGCCAACAGGCTACGCAATATGACACTGTCAATATCTGATTGGAAAAAAGTTCTGTTTCTAGAAATAGAAAGAGGAGAGAGACTGGAATTAGAGAGAATTACCGTCTGGCTTTCAGGAAAATCCATCTTCAGCAATTTGTGAGCACATTCTTCAAAGTCTAAACTGTAAAAGGGGGAAGAAAAAAGTATATCCAGAACCGACTTGTGACCATAATAGCTTAAAACACTTCTATGCTGACAATGCTAATATCTGTATTATAAAAATGAAATCTTGTGGGCCTGAAATAGACTTGATTTAAAAAACCCCAAGCAACCTCAAACAATGCTGATTTAAGCTACTCCTCCAAACAAAGAGGGAATTAAGTCAACTACTCTTCCATATTTTCTTATGCAAAAATTTATTCAAGGAGTATCCTAAATCCTCAACAGCACTCCACTTAAGATTTCCACTTATGCCCTGTTCATTTATCTGACATAAGACAAACAGATCTTTGCTGCTCTGAAGTTTAGATCCACTGGAGCAAGAAAGCTAACACAGGCACAGTCACAAGAAGTTCGTTAAAAAGAAAAGGTGCATAAATCAATACCATCTTTGCAGTGAACTGAAAATCTGCCACAGTAGTTTTTGACATTTTTGACATTTCATTAAAAAGTATAAAGAATTTAACAGGTTTTTTACAAAATTGCAGTTAAAACCAATTCTGCTTTAGTCACTTCACATTATTATATGAGCCCTGGCCAAAACCAATAGATTTTCAGACAGACTAAAAACAAGATGACTCCCATGCGTGAATCATCATCACTACAACACTATGCTAAACAGAAATGTACTGAAGCTAGTAACTAAACAAATGAGAACATTATGGTCATCTGAAATGTTGCTTCAAAATGTCTTCCCACAGAAAGTATTTACATTTGCTGGAAAGAGAACAATTTAAAATATACTATTAATTAACAGACTCTTTAACCCAAGCAAGCCTCTTTCCCCATTCCGTGTCATGTCTTTCCCCTGCTCTTACTATCAGACATGAATTGCATGTACCCTGTTTTTATTTTCTTCATGCAAAGCAATGGTATGGACTATGGAAATCTTAGTGCCCAGAAGACCCAACGGACATGAGCAATGGCAAAGAATTATGGGAGCTGCAATCTGAAACCGCTGAAAAGCCAAATGTCCCATGTTCCTGTCCAAGCGATTCCTTAAAAAATAAAAAAAACCAAATAACAACCAACCAACCAACCAACCAACCAACCCAAACCCCCAACAGGATTCTCAAAAATGAATGGAAAACAATGCTGTTCTCAAATATTCAGATCTAAGAATTCTGGAACCAGCTTGTCAAAATACTTCTAGCTCTAAGTCAAGGACAACATACTTTCATCAAGAAAGTATTTATTTATTCCATTTATACTCTGCTTTTCCCTCAAGATTTTATTTTACCTTGATTGAATTGCAAGGTAAATCGTTCGCCGGAAGGAGACCAGGTTAATTTCTGTTTTATCATGGATGGTCACTTTTTGTCCTTTCAAAGTAAGGAGGAACAATGCATGGAATTAGCACTCAGAAACAATATATTTCAAAGCATAACCACACATTCAAAGCATAACCATACGTATTATTTAAATGGCAATAGCCTACACATAAATTATCCATGAAGCACTAAGTGTAACGGGTTGTTTCCAACGGGGGCTCTACTTAGGCAAAGCGGATGTCTGAGTTCTGCTAATCCTCCTTGACCCACTGCAGTCCACTATCCCCCTTAAAAACTTGCTTCTGAAGGCTATGAAGAATAGGGGCTATGGCATGGAGGATGGACGCTTTGCCATGTGTGAGTACAGTGCCCTCCTTTACCACGATCTCTGCATGCACAAATACAAGGTTGCACAAAGTCTCGCATCCCATTATAGTCAATGGATGCAGCAGCTGTGTACCCATGCTGCCACAGGTGTGCACACATCATATCCACTGACTATAATGGGACATGACACTTTGCATTTTTTGTTTTACACAAGGATTCCTGGAATGGAACCCCTGAGTATAGGGAAGGCACACTGTATAAGCACTTTTTGCCAAAGCAAAGCCATCATTTAATATAGTCTAGTATTCAGACAATTTCAAGATACAAAAAAAGTTTTAAAGAGTATAGCACAACAGAGAAACCCCAACATAAGTGTCTGCAACTGGCAATGTGTCAGCTCATCTTTACTCTAGTACATGGAAACAATTACAAATAAAAACATAAACAGCCAGACTTGCAATTATGTTCACAGAAGCTACTAGCAAACAGATATATTCAAGTAGCCAACTATTGACACAAATAACCACAGTCAGCCCTCCACATTCACTAGGGTTAGGGGTGCAGGACCTCTGCAAAAGAGGAAGAATGCAAATATTAAAGTGTGCATGCGTTTGTGTGTCTGTGGGAAGGAGGCTGAGGAATGGTGGGGAAAATGGACACTTAGGGACCAAACTAGGTCAAGGAATGGAGAGGGGTAGGATCGGCATGGTGGCCGTTTACTTCCTCTCTCTTGCCCATCTCCTCCTTGGGTGTGGGGCATTGGGACTGGATTTGTGTTGCTGAGAAATCAGGCTGCAATCCATCCTTAGTTGGCCAGGCAATGGCGGATGGAGGAGGAAGAGGACCAGAGGCAGGTTTTTAAAGGGCTGTGTGCCCTGATTGGAGCTGCTGAGAGGGAAGGTTCACTCAGAAAAGAAGCACTTGAGGTGGGGAAGGGGTTGGAGAAACTCACAAATAACCAAATCTGTGAAAGTCAAACCCACAAATGTGGAGGGCCAACTGCATATGTTTGTGCTCTAGGAAAACAGAACACAACTTCTATAAGGCTTCATTATGCAAAGTAACAACTGCTCATTGGCAACCAAGCAATCAGATAGATTCCTCTTTTGGTCACAAAACTTCCTGTGTTAATTTCAAAGGGGAGTCAAACTCTGTCTGTGGCTCTGTGTTAAAAAGGCACAGGAACATTTCTGCCTGTTTGTATGTCTGTGCGCACGCACACATGTGCTTGTTTTCACTTCTACCCATAAGGATACCAGGGATCTATAAGCAGAACAGCATGTCTTACCAACCTGCCATGAAACCAAGATTTAGGCCAGTGGCTTTAAAATAAACTCATGTCCTACTTCTTATGGGAGGGGCTGCCAAAATTTCCATGTGAGTAATGCAAGTGATGACAGAGTTCTGTAATTACTATTTTTAATTACTATCTGCTTGGAAACAGAAATTTATTTTCCTCTCCCAAGAGTACTGTTAAAGCAACAGCGTCATTTGAAAGATTTTGCAAATGTTGAGGAAGTCTAAAAGTCTTCTTGAACTCTTTTCTAACGACCACTCCAACTAAGTTTAACATATTAGATTTCACTACCAAGAGTGAAAATCTAAATGTAATCATAATTGTACTGAACTCAATAGGTCTGAAAAACTGCTTAACTATGGATAGATTATGCTTACACACATACACGTGGAGGCTAAAAAGAGGAACAGAACACAATACGGCACAGTACCTTATTATAAAATGGCTTTCAGGATTATACTGCAAATTAATCCTCAGTAAGAAAAGAAACTGAACAAGCCTGATATGATTCTGAGCAAAAACCTTGGACTGTGCATATTTTTTGCATGATGACACAAGCAGATAGCTGAAATTTTAAGAAACCAAAAGCCTGACATTAAAAAAAAAGTTACAAAATTCTGAATGCTTCAGAAGCAATGGGCTTTTCCTTCTCCAACATCAGTCCCCACATCAAAGTGCAAACCACTTTTGAAGTGGAATGGGTCTTCAAAGGTACATTGTGATCCAACACAGGAGCATTCTCTTTTTTTTAAAAAAAATCTGAGTGGGCACCTCTAAAGTAGCTTTTTGGACCTAGATTATAGCAAACAGCACAAGTGGGTTGATGGATTTTACCCAGTCACTACTGGAAATACCTTGACTTTGAACAGCAAGGGCAACTAAACAGCAAATTAATATACTACATTCAGCTTTCCGGTTGCTAATAAATCAACACATAAATAATATCTTTTTGGGACTGATACAAAAAAGATCCACTAATCCATATAGTGCACAAAACAAACATAATAGCCCCATCAATAGAAGTGGCATTTGTACTGTAAGCAAAGGTCATGTCATCACACATAAACACTGAACCTTCCACAACTTGCGGAAGTCCATAAAACCATTTACTACATTGCAATCTTACCATCTTCATCCTCCTCTTTATCCTCCTCCTCGTCCTCATCTTCTTCCTCCTCACTGCTTCCAGCATTTTCACCAGATTCTGAGTCACTGTCACCTTCATCAAGAATTTCTACAACAGAACAAAATTTAAGGAAACACTGAGATTAGATTTGATGGGATCTTCAGAGAAGACATTAAGGATGAAGACTCCACATACTGGGAAGAGGAGGCTTCAGAACTGAAACAAGAGCAATCCTACAATGATTTCTTTGGAAGCAAGACACAGTGAACTCAGTAAGAGTTACTTTTAAGTATGCATTCACTTTAAGTGAAAAAAATGAGACTGCTTTCTGAAGTAAGACAAACAAAAGTTTAATTTGTTTGCTTTTGCCTTGAGTATAAAAGGGTTCTGCTATATCCAAAATATTAGCTTACACAGTGATTGTGGGTTTCACTAGGAGGCGATCTGTGCAAAATCAGAATAAGTTTGGTTTACATACCTTTTTTAAGAGCTTTGTACTTCTCCTCATTCTCCATAAAATCAGGATCCATCTTGAATACATCTTTGGAAAAAGAGAAAAGAAAATTACCAGTGAGAAAAGAGAATTACCAGAGCCTTTAAAAAAAATTAGTGCTACTGACTGACAAATTCAGTTCAGTGTTATACTTACTAAGAACATCATCTGGATTGTAGTTATCTTCCAAAGGCAGCATATGGGTGAACTGATCCTCTTCCTCTACAAGATCCAGTCCATCTGGAATTATTGGGTGATCTTTGAAGCCATCTTTACGGACTGCAAACATGACTTCTATCATGTACTGAACTCGCTTGTCAGTTTCTGATTCATGCAGAACATGACGAAGGCGGTCAAAGATGGCTGTGATTTAAAAGCAGAACCAAAGGAAAGGTCAGGTTGGCTTTCCACAATTCACAGGCTGTGGAGAAAGGGACTTTTAAATAGGCAGGTGCTGTGATTTTAATTCAGTGGTGCTTTAATATTACAATTTAATTGTGTTCTAACATAATAACTTGGCTTGCTTTTATACATAACTCTTTTTAACCTTGTTGTAAGATTTCTTGAACTCACTTTAAGAAGAAAG
Source organism: Iguana delicatissima (assembly GCA_948472985.1). Lineage (NCBI taxonomy): Eukaryota > Metazoa > Chordata > Lepidosauria > Squamata > Iguanidae > Iguana > Iguana delicatissima. The sequence goes on along the minus strand of CAOKZL010000540.1, from coordinate 148,766 downwards.
GCAGCATATAAATCAAATAAATTAATAAGAACATTTATTAAACCCATAGGAATCAAAAAATATATGTTTCTGCAGTGTATACATACCATTAACACCTCTAGGAGACACTTCAGTCAACTTGAGGCCACATTCTTTTAGAAACCCAATAGCTACTTCAATACTATCATCTGTAGGTCTTTCCAGAAGTAATGTCAACATTTCTAAACACAAAACTTCATGCGCCTTACCAGGGAGAACAAAACAAAGATTCTTGTTAAGCAACAGCAGTATCAAATTCCTCTGATTGTGCATATTTCACGTATACCTTTACAATAATGGATAAAAAAACCAGTAGTGCTTCAGAAACTAGCTGAAATGCATCAAGCAGTGGGACAGACGTTTCTCAAAAAGCAGTCTCACCTCCACCTCTAGCTGCTGGAACTCAGGGGAGTCTGAAGAGAAGCTTAGGTTAAGGAATCTGTAGGCCAAAACTGGGCCCCACTGGGCATTTCTGAAACAGTTCTCTAGGCACTGGACACTGGAAATATACAGACCCACAGTCTGAAGTGAGGGTAAAAAAAAAAAAAATCTAATGGCTCGATCTATAGACATATTTCAATATGAATGAAGCTAAGGACACATGGCTCCTTCTGAGTCAACTTCTGAGGACAGAACTTCAGCACATCCTTTCAGTATTCACAGGAAAGCAGAGGGCAGGTCTAGTAGTCCTTTTGGGTGGTTTGGATTTCAGTTCTCAGAACCCTCAGGCAGTAAAACCAATTAATAGTGGAGACTGCAGTCCAAAACATCTGGAACAACCACAATTCCTCATCCCTAGTTAAGGGGCTCCATGTTTTAACTGAGGAGAAAATGAGAGATCCACATGGGGGAGGGGAGAAACGCAGGATCCACACTGGAGGTAGGGGTCAGAGCAACAGGGGAACTGCCTTCAGACTCAGAGGCCAGATAAAAACCTCAAAGGTGTTACTCAAAACCCTGTTTCGGTTGCCTACTTCCTTTTAGACTGTGGCCATTTGCTGGTGTAAAAGAGCAGGTTTATCATCTCCTACCTGGTTTAAGATAAACAACTTTAACAGATGGAGCTTATTATAAACCAGAAATAGAGGATATTCACATCCCTCATCTTCAAACATTAGCTCAGAAACCTAGTCAGGTAAACAGACATATATTACAGTTCATCTTTCAGAAGAACATCCTAATTCTGTGGCGCTAGTAGATAAAGTTAATGAAATTCACTCCTTTGAAAGATGAGGCTTGCAAGTCAAATAAGAAAAAAAAGTAAGGTATTAGTCTTCTTCATTAGGAAACAAGTCACTAACAGTTGTTCTTTCTACTAAACAACCTGAAGGCATTTGGAAGTTGATTTTTAAAGCATAATCCTTAAGCCTCATTTGCTCTAGCTCTGATTCTACCAGGTCCAACTCTTATTCAAGCAAATGAGCAAGTGAATATATGTATGTGTTTGCACGTCTGTATGTATGTATATATGTCATCTAGGCAGGTAATTAACTACAAAACTGCATTCTTTAAATGCCATCCGCAAAGCCTTACTGTCTGAGCATTTGAAGGCAAAATTCCATTAGGCATTCTTTAATATGGAAAGCTACTACAGATACGCTATTGAGCAATACAGAGTATCTTACCACATTCTGATTCATGAGGTGTGCAACGAACTTCGAAGATGTCAGACAAAGTTGCTGCAAATAAAGAAAGAAAGAAAGGAAGGAAGTGCCTTTATATTTGTGTGTTTTTATACTCTTACACTATTACACAAATAACTTAACATTTCACATTTAAAGGAGAGAAAAATAGTCTTTCCCTTGCAAGAATTTTTAAATTGTGTGTGTGAAGTGACATCTCCCAGTATTCTTTCTTCCCTAGGCCAGTGGACTGGATCCAGACTTACTCATATTTAGAGTATACTCATTGAAATCAATGGGGTTTGAGTTAGTCATGACTTATACATGTCCTAATAGATCTAGCAGAAGTATGATGAAGTCCGGATACAACATAGTGATGGTATCTGACAGTGCATTTAAACAATACTTCCTGCATCATTCACTTGGATCTAGACAGTTCCTTTCTCTCTTCCTAGTGAACGATCAGTTTTGTAATGAAGAAGTTATGAGGGCTGGCAGAAACAGGATGCTTCACAGAATTCACCATGCAATGTGCTCATCAGCCACTAAGTGTTGGGCAAGTTCCAAGGATCTCACTGATTGCAACAGAGATAACAGAAGTCACTGAAATTTTAACTGATGCAGTCTCGCTGTGTTCTCACACCATTTCTGAGTAAACAGTCACTACATGGAAAGCCCTCTTATGTACACAATAAAAGTGTTATGGTGAAAACAAATCCACCCCTTCCATACAAGTTACTATGTTCTGAAGAACACTTTTTTTTGTGGTTATCAGGACAAAGTCAGTTGCAATCTTTTCATGGAGGATGCTTCGCCAAAACTATTTTACCAGATAGATTTTGAAGAGAAAGCCAAGGTTAACGTACAGTTTTAGAATATGGCTTTAAAATGCACTTCTTCTAAATGATTTCTAGTAAGTATGTAAGGCAAGATGGGGAAACTTTATTTGTACCAAGGGCTGTTGGCCCACAGGAAAAACTGACAGGGGAGCAAAGCCAATGGTGTGCGGATCTAGAGCCTCAAATGTGGAACACAAGATGTTGTGCATTCTAATGATGACGTACCTCAAATAACTGTATAATGAGGATAATAAAAAATGTAACACAATATAAGCTAACGGTTTGATTTACTTGTTACTCAAAGAAGTTTAAATACAATGCTCTCCCTCAGCTTTGGTCCCTCCTCCCCAATATTCCCCTGCGCTCTCTTCCCACCCCTTGTAGCGTGTCTTCTGTCACTGTCACAATATGACCTTGGTATTCCCACAGAATGAGTAGATGTAGCATGGTTCTCAAGCCATAGCTATCCTCTGTATGGAGCTACTATGTAAGCTTGCATTCTGGGTATTACCCACAAGCCAGTGGGCCTGGCATCCATTCCTCTCTGGCTCCCAACAGCCTGCATGCAAACTGACACCTGCCCCCTTTCTGCTCCAGACGGCTCCACTCCTCTTGCTCACTGTACAAGTTACACAACTGGAGAGACCTTGCACAGGCTATTCATGTGCCTGCCTGTGAATCCAGAGTACAGCTGCAGAAACTAGACTAGGTACACAGCATGCATGTAAACTAAGCTCCAGTTCTCTTAGGTTATTCTCTTGAAGTGAGATGGACACAGTTTGGAAGAAAGATCTTTGGAAGAAGGATTTTTGTAAAGCCAACTGTTATTTCACTGTTTCTTTACTGGATCTTTACTATATTAAAGCCTGACCAGCAAAAATTATTGCATGTTTGTTTGTTTACTAGAATGTTAATGCTTTCTGTTTTATTCTCTTTCCACTTATTTTCCAAACTGGCAAAAACTAAGAAACATGTGGTATTTTAAACTGCAGTATCTTGCTGCTCCTTTTTTAAACTGTAGGTAAGTCTGTAATTACTCTGAATGAAATTAAGGAGTTTTCCATTTTGAAATTCATAAATACAGCAACTGTGCAGCTTCATGCGCTAAGCTAGTTAACTTAATGTCCTGTATGTTCTTATGGCAAGAAGGACAGAGAGGAAAGTAAGCCCTACAAATATTTTAGCTTTTCACCAGATTGATTGTACGGGGGAGGAACCAGAGAACAATTCCAACTTCTGGTTTCAAAATTCCCAGAAACTGTGGTGAAAACTTAAGGTGCACCCAATTCCTAAACACATTAATGTGGAAATAAATCTCACTTAATCCAATGTCACTTCCTTATAGCCATTTCTGAGATACAAGCAAGAGAGAAGCACAATGAATCTTACCCTGTCACTTTGCACAGTAACTTCTCTTGCATACCTTATCATTCCTTCTGTATCCTTTGCGAAAATTCAAAATGAGCCTCTTGAGAATCAGTTCTCCAATATTTGGAAACTTTGAATTGATGATTGCGACAACTGCTGCATAAACATGAGTGAAGATTGGTGAAGCACTCTGGGCTTGCAGAATTGATCTCGCCAGTAATCCCCTGTAAATGAGAATACAGACATGAAGTAGTTTCTTTCAGGAAAATAAAAGAGGCACACAAGTTGAATTCACATAAAAGTGTCTGCAAGAAAGCTGCCAGAAGCAGCCCCTCCAGCTACTCTTCCTTTGCCCCAACAGCCTCTTTAGCCCCATGAAATTCCTGCCCTGAGGATCAGAGAGCCCTGTTGCAGTCCGAGTGCCTGAGAGAAGAGAGACCTGGAAAATGGAGCAGATGCCTCTTTGGTGGAGGGATTCTTCTCACGAGAGCTGCTTCCATTTGACAGTAAGGGATTCTCCCTGTCTAATGTACCACAGTCTCCCTTCCTCAACAACATTTCTTGAGCCTCTGTGTCACATTTTGGGGAGACTGAAATGGCTACTGTGGGGAGGGGTGGGTGGGACTTCTGGCAGCCCCATAGCATGCACTTTGATCTAGCTCTAACCCATTTCTTTAAAAAAAAAAAGCCATACAAAGTTATATAGCAGCATATTCCTCAATAGCTTGAAAACTGTTGTTTGAATAAGTGAAGTATCTAGATCATGTTAACTTGGATTTCTATTCCACCAACTACTAAATACAGTTACATAATACTAATTAAGAACATCCACAGCTTTCTTCACTGCTCCACTATTACCCTTGATGCAGGTTTATCATGCAGTTATCTAGGCCATTTCCATACTAGACTGTTATAGTGTTATTATTCCACTTTCAACATTCTATGGACTCCTGGGGTTCGCAGTTTTGGGAAGGGCGGCCTGGCCCCTCCTGAAACTGTGAACCCCAGGATTCCATAGGATGTTGAAAGTGGAATAATAGTGCTATAACAGTCTAGGGCAGTAGTGTCTCTAGTCTTTCAAGAGCTCAGACATTGTACTATAAGCAAGCTAGATTAATCTACCAGTGTGTTTTAGAGGGCAATAATCAACACACCCTTACTTTTGCTGTAAAACCTCATACACCAATCTGCACCAGTAAACTCTACTGCAAAATATTCACAGATCACTTCATATTGCTCTCTCACCTGTTAAGCGTACATTACCAGAACAAGTCTGAGTCAAAAGCTACAGTATTTTCCAAAAATACCATCTGAGGAAAGACCAACTGAAGCAATGCAATTGTAAAAATGAGCGGGGGGATCACTACACAACTGGAGAAAATCACTTAAACCCCTTAAAAAAAATTAAAAGACAAGTAAAAGAATAAGTTATTAACCTCATGCTTAGCAATCAGCTGGCTAAAGGATAATGCCATGGCCACAGCACAAAACGCTTCTTTAAGTGCTATGCAAGCTGAAGGCCAGCCATGAGTGAATATTAATGATGCAAAAGTTAATTATTTCCAATGAATATAATTTGTCTATGAATCAAGCCATGAAATTATTTTCATGGCTGCATTTAAGTTTTAGATATTTACAAAGCCCCCAATGTCCTGGAGAAACATGTTTGTTCACAATCTATGCCGTAATTAATGTACTTAGAAAGCATTTTAGAAGAGGATCTTTGTGGATTACAAGTTCATCTAATGCCAATGCTTATTCCTCTACAAAAGCAATAACTTGGAACAGAACAGCCGTGTTCCATTAGAGTTAATTATGATTTAAGAAAAGAGTGTGAGAGCAAATGATTGAGCAGTGTGTTACAGAAACAAGCTTCTGCTTAACATGGGTCATTTTCATTCAGTTGACATTGAAAGGATTCTAGAGCAAAGATGGGCAGGCTTTAAGCTTCTGGGAGATCTTTGGTTCCCCGCTGCCCATAGAACTCTAATATCCACCATCCAGAGTTTGGCCATTTCCACACTACACTGTTATAGTGTTATTATTCCACTTTCAACATCCTGTGGAATTCTGGGGTTTGTAGTTTACTGAGGCCAAAGAACTCTGGCTGAGAATTCTAAAGGCTCCTCCCTAAACTACAAATCCCACAATTCCACAGGATGTTAAAAGTTGAATGATAGCACTATAACAGTGTAGTGCAGAAACGGCCTTTGTTGCAAGACATATACATCAGATTAAAGAACTCAATTTGTGATTTCAGAATTTGTTCGGAATTTGTTCTCTCACAATATTTCTGCAGAAAAATCCACTTTCATTTCGGTACTGTAATGTGGGGATGGAGAACATTTTATGGTTAAACAGCAGTCAGAAAGTATATTCTGACTATATTCTGCTCTAGAAAACACAGAATACTGAATGTAACCACATATCTCACTTTGTAATGATCAACCAACTAAAAGATTTTCTTACACTCCTTAAAAGACATAGACAGATACATAGATAGATAGACAGATTGGATAGATATCAAAACCAAGCTACACCCAGTCCCTACTTAAGAACAAAAGAACCAATCCTCTTGTAATCCTTTTAGGATTCTAGGAGGAAGAGTAAACTCATAGGACACCCTTTGAGAATTATTTTATAATGTGACCTTGTCATTTGAACATGGGTGGTATATAGGCAAGAAGAACACTGCATCTGATCTCTGGGACTTGGAAGAACCACCAAAACAGTTTCCCTCAGATCAGGGGTTGGCAAAGAGCAGCTTGTGGGCTGTAGAAGTCAAGATTTCACATCATAATGACATCAATAGCAAAACATACATTGAAGGTTGTGCATATGATGCTTGTATAACTAACACTAATTAACATTTACCATTATTTTCTGTTCCATCATGTCCTCCTCCTTTAACAGTTATCCTTTTCTCCACCAAACTTCACAAAAATTCCTTGAATCTAACACCAGTAAGTCTGATGAACAGTAAGTATGTCTACAATCATGAATCTAGTCTAAGGACCAGAAATACTTCATAAAGCTTTGCAATAAATCTACCAATTTTGAAAATCAAGTTTTTATAATTTTGTATTACACAAACAGAAATTGCTTAGTGTTTGATTTGAAAAGTGCAGTAGCAACTCTATACCAATTTTACTTCTTCTCACATTCAATTACAAAGCCTTAAAAATAAGCAAGATCCAAGTAAGCTTGCATAAGCCTATACAGTTCCCCCTCCACATTCGCTATGGTTAGGGGCACAGGATCCCCATGAAAGTGGAAAAACCGTGAATAAGTCTAGGCCCTCCCAAACCACATTTAACACACAAAGAAAGCGTAATCACCATATTCAACCCACCACTGATTCCTCTGAGGCATCAGAGCTCCTTCACAAGGCAGAAATGGGTGGCTGCTGGGGGTTATTGCCACCTCCACTGCTGCCCCACCCCATTTTTAACAGGGATTTATACACCTCATTTGCAGTTTCTCAGTCTCATGAGGTTTGCAGTCTGTATTAAAAATGGCATAAGGAGGCAGCAGAGGTGACAGCAATTAATCTGTGAATAACCAAATTTGCAAAAGTGAAATCCATAAATGTGGAGGGCTGACTGTACTTTAACCTTAATTCAGGCTCACACAACCCTGATCAACCACTCTAGTGTAAATTGGAAATCCTAACATTATTCAAACAAGAACTGACCAATGTAAGAACATTATGGACTACTTAAAATTCATTCTATAAGATAAAACAAAATAAAATAAAATATAAAATAGCTCTGTTTTAAGAGCAGGCACTCACCTTCCTCTCACAATATTTTCTTGAAGGAGTTCATGGATAATATTCTCAATATTTGAAACATTTACTTTATTGACGAGACCATTGATGGATTTCTTCAGTGCTTCCCAACTCATCCTCTGATATGCTAAACTGTGCCAAACATTACAGATTAAATTACAGACCACAATAGTAAAAAAACTGAGACAGAAATTTATTTCTTAAGTCAGTTTGAGCATTTAACACATTACAGCACTTCTCTTGGAAAAGTTTCCTGAGCACGATGCATAACAGCACATCTATTTGTCTGCTCCCACATTTTACAAGTAAAAATTACTTGCAGAAGAGCTAGCCACACTGAACAAGTATAATGCCAATGATTGATAACACTGAATCATACCTGCCTTTTGCCAACTGCAACCACCAGGAAAAAAAACATATCTAGAGAGAACTAAGAAAGATAATTTTGATCTCTGGCTGCTTGTCATCCCAGGATGCCTTATACGTGGTTGGCAATGGCCTAGGACAAAACTTGGCTTTTCAATCCCTGTTAAACAATTGGTTCTATTCATGTGTGGGAATATTCTGATAACTATACAGCAACATACAGCATAACAAATCTGAGCATCATAAATTTGCCTTTGTATGATCCCATAACTTCCAAATGAAAACATACTGCAGAAATCTTCACAAGACTTTGCACTTTAGGGGCCAAATCACCAAAGAATCAAAGCACTGGTTCCCAGTCTTGGATTCTCCAATGCTGCTAGATTTCAACAATCAAGAATCCTAGCCAGCCCTGATCAGTGGCTCTGGAAGGTGCAGTCCAACAAAGGCTGAGAAATACTAAGTCAAGATTTCTCTGCTAGCAGTCATGCCAACCTTTGCAGCACTCTATACCATATACCAACCCATCCTCCTGTAATATCTGTTCTAAGCTCTTTTCTCTAAAGTGAGAGCATTTGGCATGTCAAATTTCACAAAGTATTTGTGCTTAGCAGCTTTAAAAATTTAACTTTTGATTACATGTAGGCACCAACGATTACTGCAAAAAGCACTTTTGAGCAGATCATCTTGGACTATAAAGCCCTGGTCAGGAAAGTGAAGAGTTTACAGGCACAAGTGGTATTCTCATCAATTCTACCAGCAAAAGGTAGAGGACCACACAGGGACAGGAAGATATTACAGGTGAGCTGGCTATGCAGATGTGTTGACAGGAGAGATTTGGCTTCTGGAATGATCATCTTCACTTTCTAGATGAATGACTACTGGCTACAGATAAGATACACCTCACAAAGACGGAAGGAAGAATGACTTTGGCAGAAGCATGGCAAGTCTGATCCAGAGGGTTTCAAATAAATCTTTGGGGAGTTGGAGATGATAGCTGAAACATCTGGACAAAAAGCAAGCCCTAAACACAAGGATGTGAATTCTAGAGGAGAACCTGATGGAGAGAATGGGAGCCACAGTAAAACTCACAAGAGAATAAAAGACGATAACAAGTAATGCTTTAGATGTCTATATACCAATGCACAGAGTTTGGGAAAGAAAAAAGATGAGCTTGAAGCCCTAGTGCAGGAAGGTAAATATGAATTTATAGGTATAACATACACTTGGTGGGACGACTTCCATTATTGGAATGCAACAATTGAGATAAATAGTCTATAAAAAGAATAAATGGGGCAGAAAAGGAGGGGAAATAGCATTATCTGTGAAAAACAAATTAACTTTTACAGAAATCCACACAAGTGATCAAACTGAACCAGTGGAGAGCATTTGAGTAAAAATAAATGGAGAAAGAAATAAAAACACTGTGGTAGGAGTTTATTACACACCACCAAACCAAGACAAAGTGCCAGATGATGCTTTTGTGAAACAAATCTCAGAAATCTCCAAAAAGCAAGAACCAGTGATCATGAGAGACTTTAATTATCCTGATATCTGCTGGGAGACTAACTCTGCTAAGCATAGGTGCTCTAATAAATTCCTGACGTGTCTTGTAAACGATTTCCACTTTCAAAAGGTGGAGGAAAGAACACAAGGATCAGCAATCCTGGACTTGATCCTAACCAGTGTGGAGGAGACAGTCACTAGAACCAAAGTAGTTGGTACTTTTGGGAAGAGTGACCATGTAATGCTAGAATTCATGGTTGCTGGAGAGGTCAAAAAAGAGTATAATCAAACATAAACCCTGGATGTCAGGAAAGGTGATTTTATGAAGGTCAGGGCAATTCCGGGCAGAATCCCATGGCTAGAGATACCAAAGGAAAAAGACAGGCAGTATGGATGGGATTTCATGAAGAAGGAACTGTTAAAAGCAAAAACACAAACAATTCCATGGAAGAAATTAAAACAGCAAACATCTGAAAAACAACAGCAACAATGTGGCTGCACATTAAACACAAGGAGGAAGTGAGAAGAAAAAAGAACATGTATAAAGAGTGGAAGGAAGAATTACCAAGGAAGAATAGAGGTGCATAGGCCAAGCTTGCAGGAAGTGTATGGAAAGCGACGGTTCAAAATGAGCTGGGACTGACTAGGCCAGCAAGGAGCAACAAAAGGAGTTTTTTTAAAATATGAGTATGTTTGAAGCAAACGTGTGATGAAGGAAATGGAGGGGCTGCTGCTCAGTAAGGATGGGAAAATGCTGGCAGATCACAATGAAAAGGCAGAAATGCTCGATGCCTCTTCCAAAAAAAAAATGACTGTGTGCTTCCATGCATCAACAGAGTCCTTGGTAAGGAGTTTGGACTGCAAATCAAGACTGATAAGGAGTTAGGAATTATCTCATTAATCTAAATGAGTTTAAATCTGCAGGGTCCAATAAACTGCATCCTAGTGTACTGAAGAAACTTGCTGACATACTTGCAGATCCACTGGCTGCCATTTTTGAGAAATCTTGGAGAAGGGGTGAACTCTCAGAGGACTGGAGACAAGCAAACATCTCTCTTTTAAAAAGGTAAAAGAAAAGATCCAACAAACTACAGGCCAGTCAGACTGACCTCAACGTCAGGAAAAACATTAAAAAAAACTATACAGGAGTTTGTTTGCAAGTATATTGATGACAACGCAGTGGTTAGTGGGAGCCATAAGGGGTTTGTCAAAAACAAATCTTGCCAAACGAACCTTCTATCTTTTTTTTATTAGTAGATGGTGGGAAGGTTGTGGATGTCATTTAACTGGATTTCATCAAAGTATTTGATAAGGGCGCCCATGATATTTTGATTAATAAACTGACAAAAGATGGAATAACTGGAAACACTATCAGATGGATACACAATTGGTTAGGAAACCATGCTCAAAGAGTAATTATCAGTGGCAGTGCTTCAAACTGAAAGGAGGTCTCAAGTGGAGTGCTGCAGGGTTCTGTCATGGGGCCAATGCTCTTTAATATTTTGATCGATGACTTTGATGATGGGCTGGAAAGAATCCTTATCAAATCTGCAGATGATATAAAACTGGGAGGGGCAGCTAACACACTGGAAGGTAAGAACAAAGTTCAAAAGGACCTTGATAAACTAGAAAACTGGGCTGAAATTAGTAAAATGAATTCAACAGAGACAACAACAAAATAATAACAATAATATTAACAATAATAATGTTTATTTATACCCCACTTTTTTCCCAAGTTGTGTCTCAAAGTGGTTTACAATTAAAAGACATAGAAAACCCATAGAATACCAAAGTTAAAACATAATTAAAATAGAAAAGAATGTAAACAATATTAAAATACATAACTAAAAATCTAAATATTCATAACTCTGCATTTAGGCCACAAGAATGCTTGGAAAAGGACCTTGGGATTATTGTCAATGATAAGTTGAATATGGGCCAGCAATGTGATGCTGCAGCAAAGAAGGCAAATGCTATTTTAGCCTGAATTAACAAAAACACAGCTTCCAAGTCAAGGAAAGTAATATAATCTGTGCTGATCAGGCTTCATCAGGAGTATTGTGTTCAGTTTTCGGTGCCTCGTTTTCAAAAGGATATAGACAAGTCGAAGCGAGTTCAGAGAAGGGCAATGAAGATGAAGAGAGGTATAGAAAACCCTAACATACAAGGAGAGGTTGAAGAAACTTGGGCATATTCAGCTTCGTGAAGAGAAGATCGAGGGGTGGCATGACTGTAATCTTTAAATACCTCAAGGACTGTCATAAAGAAGAAGATGCAAACTTGTTCTCTGCTGGTTCAGAGGGGGAAATTAGGTCTAATGGTTTTAAGTTACAGGAGGGTAGATTTCAACTGAACATGAGAAAGAACTTCCTCATAGGAAGAGCAGTTCGGTAATGGAATCAGATGCCCAGATATTCCTTCTCCTGACTTGGCCAGTTCATCTCCGCCTCCTTCTCTGCACATCTTCAAAAAGAGGCTGGACAGTTATGTGCTGGGGATGCTCTAAGTGGAGACCCTGCACTGCGCAGGGGGTTTGACCTGATGGCCCACGGGGCTCCTTCCAACTCTGTGATGCTGTGATTCTATTAATGTTAGATATGAAATGTGTTTACAGCTGGCATACCTATTTTTATCAGTGATCTGTGCCTGCATCATCCGAAGCTTTGCTGGAGGGATATATGCACCTCCAGTGCGGGTAAGAATTGGATCCACCTCTTCTTTCTTCCTCTTTGGAGGGGGTTCATCATGGGAAAGAGAGCCAGGCGGTGCTGACTTCTCTGCTGCATTTCTTTTCTCAGGTGAAGGAGACTTCCGGTGTTTTCTCCGATCAGACTCCCTCTCCCTTTCCCTTCTTTCTCTCCCCCTGAAGGCATAAAAACAATTACAACATTTACAACCTTATAATATTTGCAATACTACTTGAAAGTAAATTAATCAAATTAAAAGTAAACCAAAATAGAATAGAAACAAAATACTAACAAGAACTAAGCGGAAACTACACTGTACAAATCATGAATCACTCAGCAACATGGGGAATGTTCCAAGAGAAGCTGTTAACATGGTGGATGAAGAGAAACTGGGGAGATTCAGCTGAGGCGTACTTGGACATGTGTGCTGAGAAGGGAGAGGCAGGGCTCTTGCCAAAAACCACCCAGCTCTAGAATGTTCTGAGTAGTAGGGGTTCTGCACAGATGTCAAAACCCATTTGTGTGACTTCGCAGAGACCATGAAGAAGAATACAAATAAATCCTATTTATATTGTGCATTTTTACAAGAGTTGGGATGCAAGGTAGCATCCAATATAGTTTAAAAACAGTTCCAATGGAAGTGTAATAAATGATACATACAGAACTACAAATTAAATTATTAAAACACAAATTCATTTAAATCTGTAACAACAATTCATTAATAACAAATAAATTTAAATATTTAGAAGTCCTGTAGATCCATTTTAAAACCATCAACCATAATTGGTAGTCACAGAGGAAGACCTACCAGGATACAAAGGTCTTTGCTTACTAGTGGAAAGATAACAAGGAGGGGTACAACCTAACATTTCTTGGAAGGGAGCTCCATAAAAAGTTCTTTCCATGTGTCCTCAGATAAACATGCTGGCAAGAGATGACAGCAGACTGAAAAACCAGGCAATAAACTAACCAAAAGAGCTTGCTAAACTAGGCAGCAGGGTCATCCATCAGCACTTGACATTCACCTTGACTCTGTGTGTTTGTCACCATAACGTTCTTTTTCTGAATGCCCTCGGTCAGGTCTGCTATGATCTGAATAATCTTCGCCTTGAGGTGATCGAGATCTCCCACGTTCTGCATATCTACATCAAGATGGAAAGCAAAATTCTGTGATATTTGTTTTTTTAAAAATGTGAGAACTCTTTCACATATCACAGAAACTGCAAAATCTTCCAACAAATAGAGACACACTTATTATTTCTAAACTTCTTTTCCATCCATACTACTTGAAACTGAGGGCACTGTCTTATGGTGCAAACCCAGGAAAAGAAGAAGAAAGATTGACCCATAACAGGGTCTTAGAAGTCAAGCTGGAGCTTTTGTGTTCTGTGCACGAACTCGAGTGTGGCTCCTCAGCCTAGTTTTCAGCACCCTGTCAGCCAGTCAGCTCTCCACTCTCCATTCTTTTACCTAAATCTGGCATCAGACAGAGCAATACTTAGCAAATCTGTTCATGATAACTTTTGACAGAAGGGGCTGAGTGCCACAATCTGATATAAATCTCTTACACATTTCAGAATCTATTATCCCTCCTATTTTCTCTTATTGATTTAAAGTACATGTTAACTTCTCTGTGATGAAAGCATTTTATGATTTCCACAAAATATTCTAATGGAAACTGATTTGAACTGGGACACAACCCTCCTCAGGCATTAGGTCCACTTCCAACTATTATTATATATAATATAATATGCATGACAGATGACAGATAATATATATGGGAGGAACAAGGTTGCATATGATGACCCAATCCCCATCTTCCCATCAGTTCCAGATCCTGAACGTTATACACTTAGCATGATGCATGGAAGAGGGGTTCTAGGCATGTTCACCTTGACACTTAGAATCCTTTTTCAGGCCTGCCCACTCAACCCAGTGAGTGTGAAGACAGGAGTGCAATGCATGTCCTTCTCACCCTTCATAGAATGAAATCTGTAGGATTAACATGACGCCTGAACAGAGAGTAGTGTCTTAGTAGACTTTACAATGCAGGCTGTGGTTCAGTGAGTGACAGTCTTTTTTTACCACAGACACCTCACAAACAATACATATAAGGTGTATGTATGTTTCTATCAGAGACAGGAGGCAGTCAGATCTAATGCCTGGGATTGCAAAGACATTGCTCTTGTCACCTCTCATCACCTCATGATAATGAAGGAACTTTTCAGTCTGGAGATCCTTCTGTTCGTCTGGTCAGTAGGGGGAAGGAATATAGATATACACAGCAGCAGACAGACATCTCGTTGCTGCTTTCAGGGTTCTTTAGATCAATGACAGAAGGGTGCTTCTTAAGTGGCACCATGTCATTCACCCTCTCTCCACAATCGATCTGCCTCTTGAGAGAGCAATTTAAGTTTGCGCTGTTTAACACATAACACATTTGATATCCATTCCCAAACGAGTCCACCGTCTTCACACCAGTATCCTTCCATGAAATTCACATCATATAATAAATGAAAAATACATCTGATACGATATCATTATTGAATTTTAATTACATAGGGTAACAAGTAAAACAAAGAAACCCTTTACCTGTCTTCTGGAGATAAACTTCTCTGTCGAAGGTTGTTAGCTTCTCTCCTTTCGTAACTTGAGCTGGACTTTAAATACATCAATATTAAAAAGTCAGAAAATCAATTTAAAATTAAAGCAGAGAAACACCAGCCAGAATTTAAAACACAGTACGTGACTTCCAAGTATCCCAAAGCCTCCCCATTACATTCCCCTGCATACTAAAGAAAGATGCTCATCAGAACAGCAGAATGGTGTGGAGAGGGACTTGATACTGATACTGAGGCCTCTAGCCCATGGATATGGAACATATAGCTCTCCAGATGTTGCTGGATTGCAACTCCCATTTCCCCTCATGACTGGCTATGCTGTTAAGGGCTGGTGGGAGATTCAGTCCAACAACTTCTGGAGGGTGACATGTTTCCTCAGTCCTCTTCTATATGTGCTTAAAGTTGTCTTGCACACAAGACTATATCACTATGATTTCAAATACACAAATGTTATTTGAACACAACTGAGATGAACAAGTCCTAGTTATAACTTCTCCCCCATACAGCCCTTTCTGTATTATACAGACAAGAAGTGACCAATATCTTAGCTTAGTTTTGTTTTATGTCTCATCGGAAAAGATTTGATTGTATGCAGTGTCATTTTCTTCATATCCTAGAGTCCCTCATAGGTTGAGCTTATTTGAGGCATGAGAGTTGAGTTACAGAGGTGTACACTGGTAGCAGAGAAAACATTCACACTAATATGAGCGAAAACAGCACATTCATTTGCCACATGCAGGTATCTCTCTTTTTGCTTAAGGTGTCATAGCTTACTGTGCATGCAAAAAAAGTCTCAGGATCAAGCTGTCACATTTCTGCATTAGGGAGACCCTAGCCTCTCTTGTCAGAGAACTGTTAACCTCCCTGTGTATGTGTGCTTGCACGCATATGCCTTCAAGTCATCTGTAACCTTATGGTGAAACCATGCAATTGATAGCAGTTTCTTAAGCAAGGAACACTCAGAGATGGTTTTGCCAGTTCCTTCTACTGAAATATAGTCTACAATACCTGTTATTTGTTGGTGGTCTCCCATCCAAGTATTAACCAAGGTTGACTCTGCTTAGCAAGATAAGTCAGAATCTTGTACTTTCAGGGTACTTAGGTCTCACACCAACCAGAGTACATAGCCCATAATGACAAATGATCTAATTTGGTATGAGCTTCCTGTACTCTGTGCTGAGCTGAAGAAAGAGCAGCCCACGGGCCACATGAAGCCCCTCAAGAAAGGTTTTAAGACTTCCAAGCCTATCCCCACACTCTCCCCTTTTTTGGGAGAAAAACTGACTTCTGATTTACTTCCTGATTGAAAACAAGGTCTTCAAAAGGCCTAAAACAGCCAAAGGAAGCCCCAAAACATGGACAAATTGTTTCCCTGAACCCGTATTTTTTTAAAATGAGGGGAGGGACATCTCACCAAGGTTCTGATGAGCTCTGCTAATCCCAGGAACTGCCTGCAGTAACCCCAAAAACTCCCAAAATACATACACTGGCTTCAAGAAGGAAGAGCAGCACCTGCCCATCCAGTTGCTCTCCTGCCTGCTGCTCTCACACATGTGTTCATGCCCCCCAACGCAGGTAAGCAGACACCCATTTGATGCTTCTCTTCCACTATCACTCCATGTCGTCCCCATGGCAATACAGAGGAGCATTAGGACCCATGGCTGGCCACTCCCTCCTTTGCCCTAACCCCCTGAATTTTTTACACAAGGACTCACAGCCATCTTTTATCAGACCAAATAATTTAGTCTGATAGTGTCTTGCCTGACAACCATCAAAATCCTTGAGCCAACTCAGAATGCGTCTTTTTTAAAATATCCTTTCTTAAAGCTATGGTTTTTGTTTTTTAAAACACTTACATTCATCTCTGTCACTCCACTCTTCATTTTCTTCCTCCTAATCCACTTCAGGCTCTGAATTGATAATATACAGTGTGCGGAAATCAATCTGAAGGAGATTTGTTATTCTTCCAGCTGACAAAGCTAGCTGTAAATAAGTATGGAAAAGACTATCTGAATTTTTCTTTTTGAAAACACTGGAAAATAAACTGGCTGCAAGCTAATACAATTTGGCAAGCCTCCTATTTAAGTGAGTACTATTATCACCTGGCAAGAGTTTTCTCAGTCAAAAATTAAAATTATTTTCTTGGCAATCAATTATCCGGTCACAGGAAATTTTGGCCCTGAAGATGCTGGTTACTTTAACAATTTACCACCATCATCACTTACTACCTGAATGACACTTTCAGGTAAGTTGGAATAAGCCATGATCAGCCACACTATCAAACCAGCTTTGAGATCTCTACTCTGATTAGGGTTCAGTGAGAAATTTTCTCAATTCACCTTTCAAACATTCCAATGTTGCACTTCCCATATCTAAACATAAGCATTTAGAACTCAAAATCTGGACTTTACCAAAGTCTGCAATGCAGTTGCCGAGAAAACATACTTGCACACTTGAAAAAATGCACATAAAAATCCATATATTTACACACAAGAATGCATGTATATTGAAAGTGCACAAAAAAGTTTAATGTATGAGTTCTGTCTGGAAAAAGTTATACATTTGAAAAAGTGAAAAAAATCAAAATATGAAGACAAATGCATATGCTTTGAAAAATGGGCATAAAAATATTATAAACTGTGCACAAATGGGGGGAATCATACTTTGATATACAAAGGAGACAAAGATGAATTTTAGCAGTGAAGAAGTAAGAACCAGAACAAAACTGAGAATGACAGATGTTCTCATGCTTAATCCTTTTTAATATACACATATTTAAGAGCCATAATCAGAATGACAGAAACAGCTATTGTTCCCAAGCATGCCCATCCCTGCAGAACTACAGCTGCCTTACTTCAGAACAGAGATTGCTAAATCTCACCATCTTGAGTCTTATGAAACCATCAAGCTTGTACTCTGTCTCCAGAGTTCACTAAGACAAAATCAAGACAGATTGTTCATTTCTCACCACTGGTGTCGCACTCCCAACTTGAGTTGGCAACAATCTTTACAGCAAGCATCCTAATCTTTTTAGAGGAATATTTTTAGTTGAACCACCAGTACGTAACTATGACACACAGTTGTTTATCCCAGACACAAACAGACGGGTAACCCATTCTGTATCAGTGAAGAGGAGCAGTTTCACCTAAGTGCAGCAGTTTCTCATAAATGTAGAATTTTTTTCTGTACAACACAAAAGAAACAGCACTTAAGAGTTCTAGGTCTCATCCCAGGCATTCTTCAGGAGCTTAATGGCACTGTCAATTTCCAGGTAAACATACTTTGCAAGATTCAGCAAAAACCTCTCGCAGACTTCTCACAAAAACCTCTCCACCAGGAAGAAGCTTTTGAGCCAGCTGAGCTTTCCCACTGCCTGAACACGGGAGGAAACAATCACTGTTGATTCCTATATCCTTTGCAGTCCCTATGTTTCCTCCGGAAGGATGAGAATTCTTCAGAACAGTGGAGGGAAAATGCTGGAGATTGCAGGAAAGAACTGGCAAAGACACAGACTATTTTCCGGAAGAGTTAAGTACTGGAATTCCACTTGGGGATGCCCCCACTAATTGAAAAAGAAAAAAAAACTTTTTGAAAACAGGCTGCTGTCTTACTGTATTCAGTTGTCTTGAGCCCTAGTTTTTCAGAAAAGGCGAGATACAAATAAATTTAATAATGATATTGCCATAATAGCAATCTCTAGCATAGCAACAGCAGTCTCTTAAGATGAGATGCGAGTAGTGCCATTTGTGCATGTTTGCAATAATAACCTTGGTTAATTTGGCTTCTTACAAGAGGACTGGAAAAAGAGACAGCAGCAGAAGAGTCCTCAGTAGGTAACGGGAAAACAAACTGAAGAGAACATTTTTCAGGTATGTGTATCAGTCTAGGAGATAACACAAAACACATAATTTCAAACAAGGCAAGTTGATTCTGTGGCACTTAATATCCCAAACACACTAAGCCGCCTATCAAAGACCTATTGAAATGTTTGTTCTCTCCTTTTTCCTCTGGATTGACAACTGAGAACAGGAAAGTGGCAAGGGGGACAGAAACTGGCCTTTGGCCTTCCGTCTTCAATCTTCTGTGCAAAAAAAGTTGAGCTTCTTGTACTAATTCGATTCCTAGAAGAACCATTCTTTTGCTACTGGGAAGAAGCAGCCCTTCAGTAAGGAAAGAAATAATGTTATTCTTAAAACATGGAGGTAATAACATCATAACTCAGTGGTTCTCAACCTGTGGGTCCCCAGATGTTCGTGGACTTCAGCTCCCAGAAGCCCCAGCCACTATGGTCAATGCTCAGGGCTTCTGGGAGCTGAAGTCCACGAACATCTGGGGACCCACAGGTTGAGAACTACTGTCATAACTGGAATGGAAACTTTATTTATTGGTTTATTTATAAGCCATACTTTGGCACAGGGCACAGCACCTCTCCAGATGTTAAGCTGCAACACCCATTAGTCCTAGCCACTGTAAATGCTGATAGTACTTGCAGTCCAGCAACATCTGGAGGACCACAAGTTGTTCACCTCTGCTTTGGTTTAAGACACCTAGTTGAAGACATGCAGTTTAAAACAACAACAAATACAGTAAGTGTGATGAACCTGATGGGAGGGGTCAACAGAGTCTCCTTGGCAGCTGAGAGTGTTTAAGCTGATTGGGTGGTGAAATGGAACCTTGGATAGCCTTGGTGGAAAGAGGAAAATAACGGATTTTAACTGTCTGGGGTGTGTTTTGAAGGGGAGTATGATTTGTGGTGTGTTCGGGAGAGGTTGGAGATTTGAGAGCTCTGTGGGAGAGAGAACTGAGGAACTGGGTGTACGAGAGATAGTGAAGGAATTGAGAGAGAGAGAGAATGGTGTGCTATTTGTAAATGTGTAGATACAAAACACATTCAAAGCAACAGTGTTACAATAAATGTTTGAAGTTCTGTGTTCCTTAAAACAGTGTCACAGAGTCTTATATTGAATCCTGGAATATACACGCTACCAATAATAACATCTTGACCTTAGCACCAACAGTACCACAGTCTTGGAAAGTATAAATCCCTGCTGATCCTTACATCTGGGAGAAGGGCAGATTTAGGGAAGGCAGTAAAGGGGGAGAGTCCTGAAAGGAAGAAGCCAAGGGGGGACAAGAGTGAGGAAGGGACTGCATTCTCAGAGAGGGAGAACTGAGGTAGACCCGTTTGCCCTGGCCATGGCTTGATTCAGAGATCTCCCTGGCTGTTCAGACCTGAACACAAAGAGGTGTCAGGCTGGGCAGGCCTTGAGTGTGAGGCCTGGGTGCGCCTTTCACACTCGGCACTGACGGACGGGCAGTGGTTTTTCTGCACGTTTAACAGTAAGTCATCATATAAGCTAGGTATGAAAGCATATTCAAAGATATGGGAGAGGGATCAAGGGCCTTCCTGAGTGTCCAGTAACCCCAATAGTGAGAATCCTCCTGAAGTTCCTTTCTTGCCCATATCCCAAATATTCACATAGAGTTGAGGACTACATTCCTGCCCCTGTCAGCTGAGAGGCATCTTTTTCCTAACTGCCTCATTGGCCATGTAGTGGCCAGAGGAAGGACCAAGGACAGCCAAGTGAGGAGCATCAACGCTAGCTGTTTCAACAACTGATGCACGACAATGATACTATCTTCCAGGATCCCTAAAAGACCTTGTCAGGTCCCCAGAAGATGCCTACACCATGCACCTGCTATCAGAACATAGGTGGAAATGATCCTCCTTGCTTGAGAATCCTCTACCCTCCCTCTGGCTTCTACGTGGTTGTGTTGGGCGCCAAGATGGAGCTGAGCAAGAACTGCAGGGGAGGGGGGGCCACCAAGTCAGTATCATCACTGCCAGTTCTTTTGATACTGGAAGGGGCAGCAATGATGCTCCTTTTTTGGCTGACCTCCACAGTCTCACACTAGCAGCTGCAACAGCTGTGCAAGGGGGAGCAGGCAGGAGGAACCAAATGAGACCTGTCATCTCCTCTGTTCTTCTGACATTGGCAAGGGCAATCCCCCTGCTCAACTCCCCTGCCCCCTCTGACTGGCCACTACAAGGACTGTACAAGGGGTCAGGAAAAACCTGAGAGAGGATTGCTGCTGTCAGGGTGGAAACTTTGTCCTCTCTGTGAGGAAGTCTTTGAATACCAAACAGTATTCAAACACCTGCCTGCAGTGCAAAGAAAATTGATTAAACTATTTGTTATCTCCTGTGGCAATAAATAATTTAAAGATGACATATCTAATATGAACCAATCAGCAATATAAA
The DNA here is from genome assembly GCA_948472985.1 of Iguana delicatissima. Taxonomy (NCBI): domain Eukaryota; kingdom Metazoa; phylum Chordata; class Lepidosauria; order Squamata; family Iguanidae; genus Iguana; species Iguana delicatissima. The sequence goes on along the minus strand of CAOKZL010000540.1, from coordinate 127,687 downwards.
ATCAGCTGTCACCGTCAGCAAAATCCCTCAAAGCTATTAGAACAACATCAGCAAGTATATGCTCCCAGAAAGAATACTGTTACAGGGAAACAGTTGGTATCTTCATCGTGACCACAGCTTCACATTTAATAAAACTCTTTGTGCTAAAATACATTTTGCTGGATCTTTGTAATCAAACAGCATGTAGCCAAGGCAAACAACTTAGAGGCTGAAGTAGCATATGCAAAGCCAAAAATCTGCGCGTGTGTTGCCACCAGTTTTATAAGAAGGTCTTCTCCATGGAAAAAATGGAAGGCGGTGCATGTGGGGAGAGATGGTGTGGGACCACACAGGAAGTAGAGATGCCAAAATAAAAAGTCAGACTATGGCATAGAGGAGAAGCAGGGGGATATGGAAACACCTCATGGAGCTAGAACTCAGCTGAGAAAGGCTGAAGGGGGGCGGAGGGGAAACTGGTTTGCAGTTCTTGATCCGATTACACACACATTTTGTAAGAAAAGAGCAAACCAGCATGTCCAAAGAAGTGGCACATATCACAAGAAACAATTCCAATTCCACAGTTCTGAAGGGTTGAGGAAAGAGAAGACAAAGCAGCTGATTTTCCCCTATAGAAGGCTCAGTGCTATTTAGAGTTGCCAGCCTGAAAACTGGGGAAGGCTCCTGTACTCATAATGGTCGTGCAGGAGAGGGAATTTCACCAGGTACTGCTTGTTACCTGACAGCGGGAGAACGAAGCCCCTGCGGAAATTCCCTTCTCTATACAAACATTAAGGGTACAGAAACCAGATCCGGTTGCTCTAGTCTAGGCAGAACGTGTGAATACATAACCACACGCAAGGCCTGGCTTGCGGCACACCACTGCTAATACCTCCCTGCCGTGGCGCATCAACTGGGTCGGGGGCCAGATGGGATCCCAGCCGCACACATCCCCTCTGCCACCACCTGGGAGGACCCGTCAGTCGGTCAATTAAAAAAAGGAAGCCAAGCGGACCGGGCTCCCCCTGCCCCGTGGACAGCTGCTGAGGCCACGCGGCCGCCCAAGCAGGAAGGCCGGCCCCGCGCAGCGCCCGCCCCCCCCCGCTCTCGCCCGCGGCCAGCTGGCCGAGGGGAGGGCCTCCCCCCTCCCTTCACTCCGAACGGAGAGGCGCCGAAGATTCTGAGGGAGGGCGCAAACCCCGCTCCCCTTCCCCCACAGCTTACCACGGCCTCCCGAGGTCCGCCATAGCGCGCGCGCCCCGATACCAGGCAGGCGCCACTTCCGCGAACTCGCTCTCCAATCAGCGACGACGCGGAAGGCGGGACTTCTGCGAAGAAGTTCTGGCAATCGTACTTGTTTGTTTGTTTATTCCCCCCGCCTTCTGTCTGGCTCGCTTCCCTCAGACGAACCTCGTATCAGAGCGGCATGTTTCTCGGGGAAACAGGTGGACCCTAGGGCGGGAGCGGTGGGGGCGGAGAGGGAAAAAGAAGCGGTGCTGACGTCACTACGACAGCAGTTGGCGCTGAAAAGCGCGAGTACTCGCTTTCTCAACCAGAATTCCCGACGTTCTCTGCGCGGTCGCGGATTGACTACGTTTCCCAGCATTCCCTACGGCCGTTCACAGGCGGGCTGCCTACAACTCCCAAGATGCGGCGTTGGAGGCTTTGGAGGTAGAGTCTTAGCAGAGAGCGAGTCCGAGTCCGAGTCCGTGCGGGATGCAGAAACGCGCGAGCTAGTTTAGCGGTTGGATTTTATTCACCCGGTAGGGTGTAGGGCCTGCCTTAACATCTGTGCAACTGAGGAATAAAGCTACAGTAATATATTTGCCGCCTTCGCCTTATAGGTACCCTGCGCATGAGAGCCCTCCAAGTCACCCTATCTGTCATCCGCGACCCTGCCCAGGTCTTGCGGACTCAGGCCCGTGGCTTACTTGATTGAATCTCTCCATCTGTAATGCAATCTTCCTTTCTTCCCACTGCCTCCCACCTGAACAAGCATGATCATCATTTCCAGTGAGTTATCTCATCTCATGATCAACAGCCTCTATTTAGTTGTTGGCTCTGTTTTTAAACGCCCTTTTTTAATCATCCAAACATAGTTTACAAGCAAAGCAGATAGTCCAGTAAACATTTTTTTTGGTGGGGGGAGGGAAATAAGAGAGTGTTATTTGCATTGAAAGGCGCCTTCTCAGTCTCTCTTTTTAAAGTACAAGTTGCAACTCCCAATTAGAATAGACACACTAAATCAATGCAATTTACAAGAGCTTTAATTTGCTAACACCCTTCAGTTGGTCTTTTTTTTAAATATGAGACTATGGGATTTAGAGCTAAAGCAGCAATATTAAAACAAAAAGTGAAATATTCAGCTGAATCTAATTTGTGTGTAGCTATGATTGTTACATTTCAATTGGATTATTAAAGTTCATGTTTATGGATTCATGGCTGACATGTTTATTTGTAAATAAATCATGTTTATCCCAGTGGGATTCTTAGGCAAATATTTCAGTAGCGCAGTACTATGTGTTTTCACTCAGTCTAACAGCAACTGTGTTCAAAAGAGTTTGTGCCTGCAAGTCAACTTTGGCTTATGATGACCCTATCATAGGATATCCTTTGCGAGATTTGTTCAGAGGGGATTTGCTGTTGCCTTCCTCCGAGGCTGAGGGAGTGGGTGTGTCAGAGCCTGGGGTGTGTGGCTAGCAGAGCAGCCCTAGTAGGAGAGGGTGATGTAAGTAATCAGATTGGCTCTCTGACTGAGAAGATCCCAGCCCTAGCCAGAGGGAAAAAGGTGGGCCAAGAGTGAGACAGCAGAAAGCATATAAAGTCAGCCTTCCACATTAGCGGGGTTGACATTTGCGGGTTTGATTATTTGCGCGTTTCTCTAACCCTTGTGCTTCTTTTTCAGGGGAACCCTCTCTCTTGGCTGCTCCAATCAGGCTGCACAGCTCTTTAAAAACCCACCTCCAGTCCTCCTCCACCAGCCACTGCCTGGCCGGCCAAGGACAGCCCAGAGCCTGATTTCTCAGCACCACAAGTCCTCTGCCAAAGCTCTCCATATACCCAAGGAAGGAGATGGGCAAGAGAGAGGAATTACGGGACCACCATGCCAACCATCTCCTTTCCCTGACCTGGTTGAGATTCTAGGTGCCCACTCTCCCCACCTGCGCCTCAGCCCCCTTCCCAGAGACACACACATTTTGATATTTGTGACTGTTTTCTTTTGTGAGTGTCCTGTGCACCTAACCCTAACCCCAACCGTATACTGGGAGCATGATTTGGAATCTGGCTTCCTTCAGTAAGATTCACAGAGGGAACTCTATGTCAGGGTTCCAGTCAATGCAAAGGTGGTTTTCTGAAAGAGGGCTATCTTCTCAGAGGCTTAGAGTGGGGGCAGAGAAGTAGCCAAGCCACCTCTGGAAGGGTCAGAGAGTGGAACCCTTAGTGGGGAAACAGACCTTTGTGCTAAGTGGTGTGTGCGAGAGCTCTGTTGGTGAATACTGTGGTGTTTTGAAGGAATTAGTTACTGTAAATATCTTTAAGAAATTATTTTGACCTGAGTATTCTTGAATCCACAATACCTTTTTCCTTGTTTGTTATTTTAATAAAGAATTCATTCTATTTTTTATAAGTACTTCATCAACAGAGTATTTTCTTCAGTATTTTTTTAATGACACACTACCACAGATTATCAGTTCCTTTTGGAGTAACCATTACCAAGCTTTGCCCTTTATCCACTAAGGCTGTGGGTTCTAGGGAAAACAGGGTTGTGAGTAAGTGGAAGGGAGGGAGCCAGGGTGTGATAATAAAAGTAAAAGGGGTGCTGCTACTCCAGTGACGGAGAAAAGCAAAACAAACCTGTTTTTTTATCTGACACCAGAACGACAATAGGGTTCTTGCCAATAAAGCCTCTAAGGGATAACTGGAATATCAGTGAAGGTTCTCTCCTATGTCTTCTCACAACTTATTGCCCAGACATGTGGGACACAAAGAGGTCCCTTCAGCAGACTTCAAATCTCAGGCAGGCATGTATAGGGAGAGGCCCTCCTTCATCTACTAAGGTCTCAGCCTGCTTAGGGTGTTAAATGTTATTACCAGCACCTTGAATAGAGAATCTTTCCACACTAGACTGTTATAGCACTATTATTCCACTTTTAACATCCTATGGAATCCCAGGATTTGCAATTTAGGGAGGGGCCTTTAGAATTCTCACCTAGAGAGCATTTTGGCCTCAGTAAACTACAAACCCCAGAATTTCACAGGATGTTGAAAATGGAATAATAACACTATAACAGTCTAGTGCAGAGAAGCCCAGAGATAGGAAGCCAGAGCAATTCCTTTAAAATTGGTGTTATGTGTTTTTTAGATTTTACTTCCATTTCTCACCTTGAAGCTAAAAGGTTGTTGCTATCTTAATGCTTTGTAACCAAACTGTTGGGGAAATAAAACCCATAGCTCAAAAAGGCCAAAATATCCACTGAAACAAATACAAGAAGCAACAGGAATGTAAGAGCGGAACAGTAAAATAATAATATAGCTTCGTGCTGGTTCAGAGTGGTATTTTTCATGCAGCCCTTGTCTGTGGTGAAAATGCTGTGCTGCTAATTAGCATTTTTCATTTGAATACAGTGAGATGTTGCTGAAATTGCCACAATTCAGTGGTCTCACTGATGCACTAACTGTTTTAACACCTATCTCATAGGAGGGAATGTAACACTTATCTCCTCAGATGCTATAGCTATAAAGCATTTTGCTGATGAAGCGGCAGGCACTTTCACCACAGGAACGCTAATCCTTGCATTTTTTCCCCCTGAAAGGCAAGATGAAAGATGCTATGGTATACAGAAACCATCTATGGAAACCTGACTTAGAAGGAGAGGACAATGATTCGTTCACAAAATTCTTTTCCTGCAGCAGATGGCATGAAATGTGCCTTTCTCTTCATTGGACTCCTGAGTCCTCAAATCATTTCATTATGAGAAATACCATTTACTTTATGGAGGGAAACATCAGCAAAACATTTCCCACGCATTCAATATGCTCTCTGGTTTTGTTTTTTTAAAGACCTACACAAACTTTTCTGCTCAGTCATATCTCTGACCTTTCAAGAATAAAACCAGTTCTAACATAGAGTGACCCCTCCACTTTCACAAGAGTTTGGGGCGCAGAACCCTTGCGAAAGTGCAAAAACTGCAAATAACTACCCCCCATGATCCCCATCCTATTCCCTTCTGGGACCCCCCCATCCCATTCCCTTGCCTTTGTGCTCTGGGACCAGAGGCAAGTGAATGGGAGGGGTAGTTCTGGAGGGGAGAAGGAAGGCGTGTACACTTGCCTTCCCCCCTCCGCACCATTCCCTTGCCTTTGTCTTGGCACTTGCCTTCTTTCTTCATGCCTGGCAAAATGCAAGGGAACGGGAGGAGGAGAATAGGGGGAAAGCATGCGCATGCCTCGTGAATAATTATGTTTGCGAAGGTCAAACCTGTGAATGTGAAGGGGAGGCTGTACTTATTCTTTCACTGAAGATTACTGTTCTACATAAGGCCTCTTCCGACCTGGAAATATTAGCCAGGAATAAATAATGATGATGATGATGAATAATGATATCATCATCATCTTGGCCTTCCAGTAGTTTTCCAGGATCTTGTTGCTGGCTAGCAAAAGGTAACAGAGTCCTATATCCCACTTTTTGTCTGATGCCAAGGAACTCTGACATCTGATGTTGTCATTGTTGACACAGGTAATGACTGATCTGGTCTGGGATTTGTTTTTGGCATTTTCAGAATATTTAATATGCTTTTTTTGACATATTTAGTCTGGCCCCTGAGCAGAAGTCTGTCTGACTTGAGACCTTGTACTAGCAACAATGCTCCAGTTAGCATAGACTCTGCAGTCCCACCACTAGTGCCGGTGGATGGTGCTAAGATTCAAACTGATAAATTATTAGAACATAATATACCAGGCATAACTGTTCTTGAGGAAAAAAAGTTTGAATTATACATATGGCAATCTCGGGGGACAGCAGAACTGAAGAGAGAGGGAAGAGATCATGAAATGTTGAGACCTACATTGAATAATGCTTGGTAAAGCAGAAGGCAATGAAAGAGGGAAATTGTACCACAGGTGGATAGACTCAATCAAGGAAGCCACAACCCTGGGTTTGCAACTGAGCAGGGCTGTTGATAACAGGGTGACTTTGAGATTTCTGATTCATAGGGTCACCATCAGTCAAAGTGGACTTGACAGCAATTAACAACAAACAAATTGAGTTTCAGCCCCTCTGGGAAAAAGAGAACAACTGTGGTTCCAGTGGTGACAGATGTTCTGGGTGGAATTCTAAATGGACTGAGAAAACATCTGAAGGAAACTCTCATTAGACAGAATTGTTATCACCATGAACTGGCCTGGCTTATGTAGATACTAGATATCATTTTTGATATCACAATTCGGTCTTATTTTGCCATCCTCAGCGAAGTGTTTGTGAGGCCCCCGAACAAGCATGGAGCTAGGCATGGCTATTAAATGCTGAAACATTCCTTTCTCCAGCTAGGCAAGCCAGACTCAGCCACATCTTGCTTTAGGAGACCTCCGTAGACGAACACTTCACTACAGATGCACGCTGACACAAAAGAGCCCCTGTCCCGAGCAGGCACCCTGACGAGCTAGAAGCTCAACTGCCCAAGCGAGCTGCATCTGCATACTGGCCATTCTATTGTCAATTCCATCTTCTAAATCATGTTAAATTCTGACCTTTCGGAGACATTGTCTTGCGCCCAAACCTCATTGTTCTCTCCCAAGTCCAGACTAGCCCACGGTCATACTTTCCCTATATAAACCCCAAGCTCCAAGAGCTTCCTCGGATCGCTCCAGACTTCCATCCAGCCTTGCTGCCGCTTTGTTGGGTGAGCTCCCCTTGGCTACCACGCTGAGTTTCTTCATTACCATCTTCAGCTTCTTCAGGACTACAAGAAAGGTGTTGTATCACCCATTTCCCCCGAAAACTCTCATTTCTTATTTCTTAGTTAGCTTTGTGGTTGTGTTGTCTTAAGTGTTTGTCTGTCTTTAATAAAACATCATTTTGCTATTTTAAAACTGTCTGACTGCTTGACTGACCTGACTCCGTATACATAGGGTTACAAGATCTTCGCAAAGTTACCCTGCCTCTCGTTAGCTTAAGCGAGTGCTCCAGCTAATTTCCCCATCTTTGTTGTTGTTGTTTGGTAATTTGGGCGCCCCTCACGGGCCTCCCAGTTCACAGGGTAACAGAATCACAATGGCACAATTATGAAAAGTGGCAATAATAGGAATGTTCTACATTATTGAACAGTACCTCACTAATTTCAAGATTCCAGGATAAAATCTGTATCACTGATGGTCTAGAAATCCAATTGGTAATACCTGGTGGACTGCGACACTTCATCTTTATGTCTTGCTTTCCTCTCTCAAAAGCAGCATTTTATGGGATCAAACAATACAACTCATAAAGAATATGAACTGCCCATCACATATGAACAGTCTTAAACTGGGTATTTCATAATTAGAACTGAAAGTCTACCCTGGCTTTTGTGTTTCCATAAACACAGAATTTTGTCACTAGGAGGACCCACTAGGCAAGGAAACCACATCTCTGTCCCCCTGCTTTTCTTTCTTTTTCTCATTCTCTTGTTATGAGGGAATCAATTTCTAAACACAAACAATCTTCCTCAGTACCTTGCAGCTTGGCTAGTATGATGTGTTCCATGCAGGAATTAAAAATCTACAGGCAAAGGTTTACTAGTTTTTCTACCAACATGTACAGCTCTGTCAAAGCTGAGAGCCTTTCAAGATCTGGCTCCACATTTGTGGAACGGTCTTCCTTTGGACCTCCAGATGGAAGACGATCTCACCCATTTTCATATAAGACCTTTTTCTTTGATTCACCATCTTAAGCCACTGTGTTACCATGGCAATCTGGTCTGGCTTTGGTGAACTAAAAGATATCATTTTGATATCATAATTTGGCCCTTTTTCCTGCCACCAGCTAAGTGTTTGTGAGGCTCCGCCGAACAAGCGTGAAGCTAGGCATGGGTGATACTTGTGCTCTCATCAAAAGTATCAGATATAGCCAGTTCCGCTTCAGGGGGAAGCCACCCGACACAAACACCTTGATTACAAAGACAAAAGGACTCTCTGCTTGAGAAAACACCCTGGCAAGCCAGGCACTTAACGGCCGAGCTAGCCGCATCTACATACCAGCTATACCATTGTCAATTCGGCTCATAATTCAATCATGCAAATTCTGACCTTTCAGAGGCTTTGTCTCCAGCCCAAAACTCATTGTTCTCACCAGAAACCAGACTAGCCTGCGGTCGTTCTTTCCCCTATAAAAGATGCCCCGTTCTGAGAGCTCCTTGGAACTCTCGCTGGACTTTGCTGAAATCACTTAACCTCTTGCTGAATCACTGGAACTCTCATTGGACCTTGCTGAAAATCACTTGCTGAAATCACTTGAAGCTCCCGTTGGATCTTCTTCCTCGCCTCGCTGCTGCTTGGTCCAGCAGATTCCCCTCGGTCTCCACGCCGGGTTTTCTCCTCTTCAATTGGTGTTCCCAGGACTTCGGACAGATGGCATATTGCCCATTCCCCAAATTCTCTTTCTTTCCTTTTCTAGTTAGGAGTGTGCTTGTGTTTTTATTATTTTGTGTTTAATAAATACTGTTAGTATTTTGAAACTGCTTGACTCCTCACTGACCTGAGCCAGTATCTCGTTAGCCAAGAGAGTGCTCCAGCTAATTTCCCCATCTTTGCTTGTTTTGTTTGGGTGCCCCTCTGGGACCCCCAGTTTACAGGGTAACAACTGAGTTGTGTTTAAGGTGCTGAGATGGATAGCGACTGGTGGAGTGTTTGAGATCTCAGTCCATGTGCTGTTATAGCGTTATGTTTATTATCTTTGTCTCTTACTGTATATGTTGATGTTCTGCTGTTTGTCTTTTACTGTTTGTTTGTCTCCTACTGTATATGTTGATGTTTGATGAAAAGGGTGTTATAAATAAACATCATCGTTGTTGTTGTTGTTATTGTTATTATCATCATCATCATCATCAGGATATGCTTCCTGAAAACAATATCAGTAGAATAATAAATAATAACAAACAGCTGCTAGAAGGCCTTGCTAGCAGAATTAATTCTAATTTTCTATAGATGCTTAGGGTGATTGCATCCCCTCCCATCAGTACTGTGGTAGTTCTCCTTAATCTCTCTCTCTCTTTCTGTGTGAGTGTGTGGGGGTGTCTTTGTGTTGGCAGCAGGGACAGCTTGTTCCTTGCCCTTGATCTTTCCAGGAGTTTTGGGGCGGATGTACTGGTCGCTGTTCTCCGTAACCCTCACCACATACTCACCTATTTACCTGCCCACTGAGTGGCAACAATAGCACGGAACAGTTGCCACCCCCACATTGGCAGCCCTGCCAATATGATCTGGTCAAGCTGATGTGAATGAAACCTGTTTTCATTACAGCCACATCATTATGGATATGATTTTCAGTATACTATCTTGGACATTAACACATGCTGACAGTGCTGGGCCCTATGACCAGATGCTCTTTTATTCTTTGGTTGCAGCAGCAGAGATTTCCTTCTGAGTTGCAGTGTTCCAGACAGCTGTATAAGGTAGTCAGCTGTAATTCAACCAGAGATTGGGAAAGTTACAGTTTAGAACTAGCACACTCCAAATCCTGCAGCCACTGCTGGTTCTGCTGGCTGGGGGTGCTGGGAGCTTGAGAAGTAATTTTTCCATATTCTGAAATCAATTTAAATTTTGAATTTCAAGTCACTGGTGTATTTGTGCTATTACCTGGTTGATACTTGTCTCCCATACCTATAAATAAATTTGTTATTTTACTGTGCTGTCAGTTCTTTAAATACTTTTCAGTTAAATTGTTGTTGTGTACTTTCAAGTCATTTCTAACTTATGTTGACCTTAAGGCGAACGTAGACAGCCAGTTTGATGTAGAGGTTTGAGCACTGGAATACGACTCCAGAGACCAGGGTTCAATTCCTCATTCAGTCACAGTAACCCACTGGGTGACCATGGGTGCATTGCACACTCTCAGCCCCAGAAAACCCCATGACAGGTCCACCTGAGGACTACCATAAATTGGAAATGACTTGAAGGCACACGACAAAGTAAGGTTTGTTCAGAAAGGGTTTGCCTTTGCCTCCCTCTGAGGCTGAGAGAGAGTGTGACTTGCCCAAGGTCACCTTGTGGGTTTTGATGGCTGAGAGGAGATTCAAACCCTGGTCTTCAGAGTTGTAGTCCAATGCTCAAAACACTATACACCATGCTGGCCCACCTTTTTATATATTCCTCTGCTTTTTAACCAATAAAATAATCCATTAAATTTAGGTGTTTATTATCAAAGTTACTATATATATGCTTTTTTTCTGAAAGTAGCTGACATAAACTGAAACTTTGTTAGCAAGCCAGACCATCTACAGTGTTTTATTTCTGTCTTAGAACTATAATCTTGAAGATGAATTTGATGTCCTTAATTCTCAGTCCCAGTGATTTAAATTAACCCTCAACAGGTAAAATGTGCCCTCATTGATTAATCACCTTTAGGTTCAATTGACTTAGCTATCGATAAAGTGGGTAGTCAAAGATCAGACCTTTTTGGTTAGGAAAAAAGTAAAAGTTTATTGTGCACAATGTCTCAGTGAGATCATTCTCAAAAGTCTGAGCCTCACCTCTTTACATCCACAGAAATTTATAGTACAAGACATCACATGTCCAAGAAAGGAAATTGACACAAACAATAGTTCTCACCATCCTTCTGCATAATCTTACAAATGTTGCAAAGCATAGCGAGGCACATTCCATCCTCCCTAACATTCTATCTTACAGAGTACCATTGTATTCCTTTCAAACACAGAGTGACTTCAATTGCAGAGAAAATTAACTGCTTTTCCCTGACACCCTGAGGTCACCTAGACTGACCTGAAACTGCATGTCCACTATATCATTTAAACTCATAAAAACTCTCAGCCTTATTGTTAATATAACATACTAGCGTACTTACCTGGCATTGCCTGGGATTTTATTTTCTCATAGGTAATACTTGTTAGAAATACCTTAGGAATTACCTTGCCTTTCCTTAGGAATTAGATGGGGTTGAAAAACACAGATTTGAGATCCTGTGTCTGTAATTCCTCAAACTGCCTTGTCCAGTACCTGTAACTTTCCCCAATCCAATCTGTATTCAGAATTATTAACATACAGAAGTTCAGTTTCTGAGGGAATACACCAGCCTTTTCCTTGCTGCTAGGCCTCATCTCCACAGCAACCGGCCTGAGGCCCAAGAGCTCGCTTGCTGAGAATTCTAAAGGCCCCCCCCCAAACTGCCAACCCCAGGATCCCATAGAATCTTCACAGGCAGCCAACCATATGAGGTTTTCTTGCCTGACACAGCCAGTCATATCAGGTCTTCACCCGCCTGACACAGACAAACTCGGAAACTTTGACTTTTATATATCAGATATCTTGGCTATTTTCTTTATGAAACTTATTTGACAGGATGCCTGTATCGTCAGTGGCTAATTAGCTAGGGCCTGTGACCAATTTATTTAGAGCTTTGCTGAAATAGTGGAGGGACAGAGAAGCAGAATGTGTTTGTAACCAATATTTATGTTTGTGTGCTTATAGACCCATCTGAGGGCCCTCAAAATGTCTTACATGTTGCAACTGCTTGAGTGATGCTAGTGCAGTATGTCTGCCTGTGAAACAGGAACAGCTGGCACCCCTCTGGCCTAAAACTTCAGTCACTCCCAGAGTGAGGATGCTTTAGAGGGAACAGCTGCAAGTGCTTTGTGCTTCTTGTTCCTCAGTATCATCACCTTGATTAATATAGAGCTGAGCAGTATCCTGTCCAGATATGTCCTGGTAGGGCAGTGTGGACAAAGTGTGGCCCTCAGGGTCCCCTCCTAGAGTAAGTTTTTTTTAAAAGAAACTTTTTTGCTGTAGAATATTCAGAAATGATCTCTAGAGGTGTAGAGGACAATTCTACATGTTCAGACACTCCCTCAGTTCCCTCAGGAATCAAAACAAATTTTGTGAAATTTTTCAATATGAATTTTTCTGCCTCAAAATGCCCCCCCCCCGATGCCCTCTAGGAGCCGAGGAAAACAGTAAAAAATGTCCCCATGTCTCACAGTGGGTGTTTCAGTGCATAACAATTTTTTTTAATAAGTGGGTGTTGCCTTCCATGGTCTCCTGGAAGGCTAGTGTAGCCCCCTTGCCTCCCACAGTTGCCCACTTCTGTGGTAAAGGAACATGTCAAGTCCTGGTTCAAGCTAGCTGAAGGGAAATTCTTTAGAAACAGTAAACATAACAGTTCCTGTCTTATTACATCATTATCAAATTCAGCACTATCCTTTGTTGTTGTTTTGTGCCTTCAAGTTTTCCCAACTTATAGCAAACGTAAGATGCCCCTATCACAGGCTTTTTTGTGGCTGAGAGTGTGTGACATGCCCATGGTCACTCAGTGGGTTTCCATGGCCGTGTGGGGAATTAAACCCTGGTCTCCAACACACAGTCCAACACTCAAACTACTATACCACACTGGTTCACAGTGTTTGTTGACAGAGTAAAAAGGGTTTTGATGTCTGATACCCAGATTTCTCTAACAGAAATGTAACATAAATCGTAACAGAAATGCCTTTACATAGAATTTGTCATCTAACCTATTTAAATCATACTGCATTAACTCATAGTTGATCCTGCCACCTGGTACTATGTGATGTCAGACCAAACATACTGACAAGACATTATGTTACACAGTGTGGCCAGATGTTTTTGGAACAGATTAAAAGGCCAGGAATATGGTGTAACATAAAATAGAATGGTGCTGCTACTTTGAATCTCAGTGTTTAACTGTGATGGTTTAAGTAAATTTGAAATGAACAAAATGCCTCTTTGCTTATCCTCAATGAAGCATCAGGTCATTCCTGTGGGCTTCCTGAATAGCAGTGAGATGGTTAATCTCAGTTATAAAACACTGCTCTGGAATTAAACAGTACAGCATCTTATCTCCAGTCTTTTGAGGCATCTAATTTCAATGATTCTGAGCTTGCTTTCTGCTGATTTTATGTAAGAGTTGTTGTACTGACATACTGGAATAATACCTTTACCCCTGATTTATGCTGATGTATTTGAGGGCTGAATTGGTTTCTGCATTTTTAAAAGGAAGAGAGTGCCTCTGTGCAATTTTAGAATAGCATCAGTTGGCCAACTGACAACTGCCTGTTACAGCAGAAAGCAGAGAAGTTGGAGGTCTCCATCTGTAAAATGAGGAATCACGTATGCCATGGGCAAATGCAAAGAATGTGTTCAGGACTGTAAATGAATAAAGAATTCTACATAACAGAGTTAATCTTGTTGAAATAAATAGGGGCATATAAGTAAATATAGATTAGATGTAAGTGTCCAAAGGGCTAGAAATTTTTAAAAAATTCTTCAGATGTTTTTGCCATTACTTCCACAATTCCATACTATTGGCTATGCTGGCTTGGGCTTCGGAGACTTGGAAGGAGAATAATGCAGGTATGATCGATTTAATTGAAAAGCCTTAGTAGAATCCAAAGCTACCATGAACATTTGGTACCTCTGGAGGTACCCGCCTCTCCCCTGGAGCTTCTCCTGCAATTAAAGTAGCAATCAGCTGCTTGCATTCAGAAGCCACACTGAAAATAAAACTAAATCAGAGAGTGGATAATCTTAAGTTTTCTTGTTCAGGGTCCTGCCAAAGGAGACTGAAAAAAAAAAATGTTAATACCATAACTTGGCTGAAATATGAGCATCAAAATTAAATTGGAGGCCTGGGTGCCAAGAGCAATTATTTGCCAAAACATTCTCTTGCTTTCTTTTGAATTATATTATTTATTTATTAAATTTATACCCTGCTTGTCTTGCATATGGGACTCAAAACAGCTTACACCATATGGAAGCAGCCACTGAGAAGGCTGTATCCTGGGTCCTCACCAGCTGTATGTGTGAGCATAGTGGGGCCAAGGGAAAGTCCTTCCCTGAAGATCTTGGGTAGGCTAGTATAGGGAGATACAGTCTTCCAGAGAGCCTGAACTGAAGCTATATATCATTCTATTTTATGACACTGTTTTTAAGTACTGCCAGTATCATATGGTAGCTAGGGCTCATGGAAATTGTAGTCCAACAAAATATGAAGCAGCGACTAGCAACTTCTTCTGAGTGTGGGTCTTAGAACCCAGCAAGCTATCGTTCTTTGTCAGATGGGAGCAGGTTGTGTGTGGTCTGGATATTTTTATGGCCCATTGCTCCCATTTCTCTCCCTGTACTCCAGTTTCTAGAAAAAAGGTGAATTGCCACTCCTGACAGTGATTGCCTTTTTAGAAAATTATAGCTCCTTTTTGTACAATTTAACATCAAAATCATGTGTTTTTCAAAACTAGTAGTGGGCTTCTGGGTTCTCTTCCAAATATTACTGTACCCATCAGCCCTAACAAGCCTAACCAATATGGATGATAGGCATGCCAGCTCAACAACATCTGGAGTGCCGCACATTCCAAAGAAAGTTGGACTTGGATGTGGGCATTTTTCACAGGTTCAAAAGACTATTTCTCATCCTAGCCTGAGATTTGTTATGAGGATGTGACTCTGCTTGCATCTCTATAGCAGAAAGGCAGGGTATAAATGTAATAAGTGGCCATTCTTGAATAAATGTTTTGCATGGGTCATTAATGTGGCTATAAGGTTGCTGTGTGACCTTTTAAACAGAAAACAGCCCTCTATTTCAGAGATACCCAACCTGGGGTACATGTACCCCCAGAAATATGAATGAGGACAGTTAGAGATACGCTGAATGAGTGAATCAATGAATGAATAGAATAATGGTGGGGAAAGTATAAAGTATAAGTCATTCTCGAAGGATGTCTCACCTCGACATGGTTCTCAATTGTCCATGGCATTGGTATTCCTGTCTCAGAACCTTAAGGGATGGAGGAGGGGAAGAAATCACAGAAGTAAAGAGAAGAGTGATTTACAAGCTGCCATTGGCTCCAAACCTTAAAAAAAAGCCTTTCTTACTTGGATATGCACACACAGCCTTCAATTTGAGTTGCCGCCACCCTAGCCCCACCCACACTAGGTGGCTTCTTGAGCCTTGTACACGTGCACTTTTCTTTCTCTCTTCCTTGTGTCCCTCTCCATGAGGAGAGAGTACTCCCAGTGGAGACATCCAGTTCCACCTTGTATCCATCTGAGACCATGGAGACCATGGAGAACATCTAGGTGGGTAATGGGGCACAATGGGATGGAGAGGCCCAGGCAAGGTGGTTGGTCTGACACTCCTCCTTTCCTTCTGTGAATGTGGGGACATCTCAGAGATCACAGAAGCTTTCTGATGGGACTTTCCCGTCAAAGAAAGGATGTCATGTAGGGGGACAATTTATGGAAATGGGCTGCCAAGGGGTACCCAACTGAAAAAGGGGTTGGGAAGCACTGTTCTATTTGAAGGGCTACCAGAGGGCAATTGTCTTTTTGAAGATGACCTCTCTTTAAAGGGCGATCCAGTCCAAATTTAATTAAAAGAAAAGAATCATAAGATAGGAGAACAAGGACATTAACATTACCCACCTACAATTAGTACCTAGACATCAGGCACAGAAGTAACACACACACACACAGTTTTCCAGACTCAGGTGTGATGTATTGTAATTCTGTTCAAATTATAAAACTCATTCCTCATTGCCTATGCATTTGGATAAGCAACTTTTTTGGTGATGTGTAAATGGTCTGTCCTTTCTGGATCTGTAGGTTCAGTTCAAATTCACATCGCTTTTGTCTATGGCCATTTCCGCACAAGACTGTTATAGTGCTATTATTCCACTTTCAACATCCAATGGAATCTTGGGGTTTGCAGTTTAAGGAGGGGCCTTTGAGGCCCCTCCCAAAGTTGCAAACCCAAGATTCCACAGGATGTTGAAAGTGGAATAATAGCACTATAACAGTCTTGTGCGGAAATGGCTTATACCTGATCTCCAGAAGCATGAGGGACCATGTCAGGCCTCCACGAGTACAAGTACTGTTGAGATAATATTGCATGTGTGTTGTAGTGGTTTGAGTGTTGGTCTATAATCTGGGAGACCAGGGTTCAATTCCCTATTTGGCCATGGAAACCTTAGGCACATCCTATACTCTCAACCCCAGAAAGCTCAGTGATAGGTTGCCTTAGGGTCACCATAAGTAAAAAACAACAACACAACAATATTACACACAACAACAAGAACAACAACAACATTGCATGCGAAAGGGAAAGAAAAAAAGTTTTCCCAACTCTGCTGTATGAATAGGTAGGAGTTCTTCACCTTATAAAGGAGGAATGATTTCTGCTGCTTGCACTAGCAGGAGGAAGGAGTGGGAAGAAGGGAAAAGAGTAGATATAGCTGGGATACTTGGGGCCTCCAGCTAGAATAACCCGTAAAGCAGAGGTGGGAAGAGTGTGGCCCATGGCTGCATGAGACCCATTCTGGGATCATCAATCCCCCAAATTTAATTTTTTCTACAGGTAATTTTTCTGCCCAAAGCATTAAAACAAAATATAAAATGAGACAGTTTTGCCCCTGGCATGCCACCAAGGCCCTCAAGCACTTGACAGATATAATGTTTTTCCTCAAATAAGTTGAAAATTAGACACTGTCCTCCCAGAAGTGACTGGAATCACGTCCAGTCATGTCAGAGCTGCTGGTGTGACCTCCAGTGTTGTGGGAGAAGGGTGTTAAAATGCCCCCTGCCCCTCTACAGTGATATACCCCTTCCTTAATGCTTGGGAATGATACAGGCCCTGGAATAACCTTGCCTGACAGCTATAAGCTTGGATCACCCTTGCACTGTAAACAGCTCACCAACATTTGAAGGCAATAAATAAAAGAAAAGACAGTTGTGTCAAAAGTAATTGTTTTTTGGGGTCCACTGAGCCCTATATATTTCAGTGGTCCAAACATTTCTAACATCACATTGTCAGCTAAATGATCAAAACAGAAGAATGTCAGCTAGAGGCCGGTGTGAATTTGGAGACTACAAACGGTGAGTTGCCTTTACACAATGCTTCATTCTCTCTCCACAGTGTAATTTTCCCTGCTAGCAGGCAGCAAATGGAGATAAACTTTCAGAGAGCTCCACTGCTGCCCTGCAAGAATGATTTCATCTTCTTGTGACACACTGCGAGCAGGTGCCCGCATATACAGAGACATATGGCTGTTGGCAAAGTGAGCTCCTTTTCCAGAAAGGACTTCCTGATTGAGGGTGAAACATACAGTGTTGTCAGGCTGCCCATTTGACAGCACTGAGAGAAGGAACAAATGTTTTTGACCAAAATAAAAATAGAGCAGTAGGCATGAGCAAGCTCAAATTAACTGCTCCAGTACCTTGTAGTTCAGAGCTTGGGCAAAGTTAGGTCTTTGGAGTAAGTTTCCAGAATCCTGCAGGTTGCATGACAGTCCTCTAGCCAATGACTTGGAATAGTGGTTGGGGAAATCAGAAATTTGTAATATTTTTAAAAAGTAATCTTTCAGAACTCTGTTGTAATAAATCAGTGATATGTGATATATTCCATTTTTCCTTAAATTGCTCAGTGGAGTTAGAGATAAGGTTTACCCAGGGCGAACATCTCATGGCACATGCCATGTTTGGTGTACCAAGGCTTTTCTAGAAAACAACAATCATCCACCCCTGTCCTCAGAAGGATTCTTCTGCAGGAAGGTCACCACATGGTGGCATGATGAGGCCTCATTGGCCAGTTAAGTGTAGTCTCACACATGTCAATGCAGAAGCAACTCCCCTTGAGTACATTTTAACTACAGCATTGGTGGGATTAGTACTGGAAAAGGATCAGAGGTTGTTTAACACAAGAAGAAGAAGTGCAACCCAATGACCAAGGCATTGGAGCTTATGTGGGTATGTACCTAAAGTTTCCACAGTTTTTAAAAAATTTGCTAGAAGAGTATGTGTTGTAGAAAGTAGAAAGAGCTGATCCCTTCATTACGATCCTTGCCTCCTTGTTCTCCTTGCAATACAACAAGAGTAGGCAAAATGTGGCCTCCAGATGTCATTGTACCACACTTTCTTGCATTCCTCATCATTAGCTATGCTTGCAAGGCCAACGTTTAGCATCATCTGGAGGGCCATGCACATCTGAGCGTGTTTCCATTGGCCAGAGATTCGAGACTGATACAAGGAATGCTGATTCCTTATGACTTATGGGTTTACAGAATTCACTGCCAGAAGACAAGGTAAGAACAACTTGATAGAACAGCATGGAAATCTAATTAGACAAATTTGTAGAACATAGAGTTCTATCAATGACACAGTAACTAACACAGCCTCTTGATTCACAAGCATCTTGCTTGATTGATTAGTGTTGGACAAAAATAGGTAAAGCTTTTGTTCTCAGCCTTGCTAGTGGGCTGGCTAGAACCATCTGTGTGTCTGCTGGCAGAAGCAGGAAGCTAGACTAGTAAACTAAATGGACCATTAGTTAATTTCAGAAAAGTGCTTCTTATACTCTTAGATTCACTGAATTGCAATAGTGTGAAGAACTCTTGTAGCCGTCCAGCATGGCCAGTAGTTAGAAGCAAGAGGGGTTATGGACCAGCAACATTTGGATAGCTGCATGTTTCTTGTCCCAGTTCAGGAACAATTTCGGGCATCACAAAGAACTCAACTGAGCCATGTACACCTCTGTGCCACTTTTCAATAACATGCCACTGTCTTCACAGTGAAGTTTCTGTGCCCTTAACAGCTACATAGATGAGACTGAGGGATTACACAGGTGTAGTTTCCCCCTAGCATGGAGATGTAGAGTAGGGAAAACTGAAGTAGTTGAAGGCAAAGGAGCCCCACCAGGAAAATAAAGTCGGCCATCTGAGTGAGCTGAGTGTTCCTCACAAGTCTTCTCTGTGTGTTCATCCACATCGTAGACACTCTGCTGTTTCACCGATGTATTTGTGAAGGGAGCTGAAAAGCACCAGAACCCACACTACGAAATGCAGATTCATGAATTGGCCTGCCTTGCATCTAATCAGTGTCTGTAATTTATTTGATTCCACATCTTGATTGCAAGTGAACATTCAAAACAGTTTTCCCCCTATGCTGCAGAGATGTTACTGATTATGCCTTTTTATCTTCCTGTACTCCTTCCTCCCAATTACACGGAAACAGGGAAGGTGTTTGTGAAAAATGGAAACAGTTAATCCCACTGTGAACTCGCAGAAGCTTTAAAAAACAGGATCAGTGCTTTTTAAAAAAAAAATAGCAAAAAGGCAGTCTTTTTATAGTGATTTAAAAGATGGTTAAGTGTGATGAGTAAAAACAAATGTTCAGGAAAGTCAACCAAGGTTCTCATAACAAGTTCTGGTAGTAATTATTGATGCAGAGGAATAACACAGAGGCTAACACAAATTTGGGCTAGAGTTAAAAACCTGTAAATTGTTTCCAAATTAGAAGGTAGAATATAATTTTGTGTGCAAATATAAGCATAGAGATGGATTTGCTAATTCTTTTGTATTGAGCAGCCAGAGCCCACCCATCTCCCTCCCTTCCTCAACACAGTCACATGAAGAAATAGTAATATTTGATTTGGTGCTTTCTTTAGTACAGCCTCTGTCTGTGGGCAACAATTTGTATGTGTATGCACAGTGATTTGGTTCCTTTTCATTTCTATATGCTAAAGTTACATTTGTATTTGACTCTTTTTGGTATTCTCAGTTCCCAAGGGTATCATCTCTAGTGATAATTCCTGTACATTGTCAGGGTGAAATAGGAAAGCACTCCTTATCCATTTGATACCCTCCTTTTGAGTGGGATTCTCACGGCTGTTGAAAATGTATAATGAGTGCTTGCATTATTAGTTAGTACTCATCTGCTATATAAAAGTCAAAGTTTCTGAATTTGTCTGCATCAGGCAGGTGAAGATCTCATACAATTGGCTGTGTGAGGCAAGAAGATCCCATATAAATTGGCTGGCTGTGAAGAGTCTATGGGATCCTGGGGTTGGCAGTTTAGGGAGGGGCTTTTAGAATTTCAGCCAGAGAGCTCTTGGACCTCAGGCCAGTTGCTATGGATACGAGGCCTAGCAGCAAGGAGAAGGGCAGTGTATTCCCTCAGAAACCAAACCTCTGTTACGTTAACAACACTGAATACAGATTGGATTGAGGAATATGGGGATAAGTTACATGTACCGGAATTGGCCAATTGCTCTGG
The DNA here is from genome assembly GCA_948472985.1 of Iguana delicatissima. Classification (NCBI taxonomy): domain Eukaryota; kingdom Metazoa; phylum Chordata; class Lepidosauria; order Squamata; family Iguanidae; genus Iguana; species Iguana delicatissima. The sequence continues at coordinate 107,449 of CAOKZL010000540.1, read as the reverse complement.
AGATGACGCCTTGCAGCAAGGAGGAGGACAGCATATTCCCTAAGGAACACAACCTCTGTATGTTAATAACTCTGAATACAGACTGGATTGAGGAATATAGGGAAAAGTTACAGGTACTGGAGAAGACAGTTTAGTGAGTTCTTAAGAGGAAAATAAAATCTTGGGCAACAGACAACACAGTTTGGGGAATTAGAAACACAGGATATCAAATCTGTGTATTTCTTTTTTTCTTTTTTAAAAAAGCTTTATTTCCCAAACCAAAATGATAATAAATAAGGTTTTTTTAAAAAACAACAGAGTTTAAACACATGCACAGAAAGAGAGATTCTCACTTGAACGGCGGCTCAGAAGAGGATAAGGCGAGGTTCTGTTGGTTTGGCACTGTGGGGCGTGAGTCTGTCCAGTTCTGCTGGGGGGCTCTGGTCCTCGGGGTGGGGAGAGACAGCTTTCTGGCCTTCCGCAGAGTACCCCTCCTCACTCTCCGGAAGCCTGCATCTGCCTGCAGAAGGCATCAAACTGCTGCTGTTCCAGCTCAGTCACCACCTGGTTGAGAGCGTAGATCTCCGCCCTCTGGCGCTGCTTGAGCTCCTGCTGGGCCACCCACTGCTTGACCTTCTCGAGGCGGCTGGCGTTGCTCCCGCTGCTGCCCCCAGAGCTGTCCTTGGCCTTGGGCGGCATGGCCTGCGGTGGAGCCCGGCGGGGGCCGCCGCGAGAAGGGGCCGCCGGCGCTGCTCCCTCCGCCACAGGCCACACCACCCAAACCTGTGTATTTCAACCACATCTAATTCCTAAAGTAAGGCAAGGTAATTCCTCAGGTATTTCTAACAAGTGTTGCCTATGATAAAATAAAATCCCGGGCAACACTGGGTAAATATGCTAGTATTTAATATTTTAAATTTAATATTTAAAATGTCAGTGAGACACCTATGGTCAAAACATTTACATCACAGCACAGAGACCACACACTAAAAAATTAAGGCATACTAAATAATTTTGAAGAGGGCCAGCGTGGTGTAGTGGTTTGAGCTTTGGACTACGAGCCTAGAGACCAGGGTTTGAGTCCCCACTTGGTAATAGAAACCCACGAGGTGACCTTGGGTGCTTCACACACTCTCAGCCTCAGAAAACCCCATGATAGATTTGCCTTAAAGTCGCCATAATTTGGAAACAACTTGAAGGTATGCAACAACAGCAACAGAAATTTTTGAGTCAAACTAAGCCATATGTTTAGTACATATTAAGAAGAAATGCTCCCTCAAGTACTAAGAGATAACTCTGCATCATATTATGTGTTTTCTTCACTTACACATTTGGCACATAGCATACTTCTGATTTATAATTGGTTATTGGAAGGTAAGCCCAGGCTTGGGACCTCAGAACTGTTTTTTTAGGTGCAGAGGGCTCAATACTGATAGGCAGGTCATTATGAATTTTGTGACCTTGCACTTATGTTTTCACAAAACAGTAAAAAACACAGAATACAGTGAGTGATAATAATACCAACTAAAGCAGTTAAAAATGTGACTACCGTAAAGACAATGAGAAAATAATACATGAAATATTATAAGATTGTTCAAAGCATAAAATTAATATATCTAGGGCCCTTTCTGCATGGCATTTGCCATGCGAAAGGGTGCCTGGACCGTCGTGCGATTGTGAGGAGCGATCTGCATGACGCATTCACAATCGTGCAATGCTCCAGGGGCCAGGAGGCGCTGATCGCGCACCTTTTCATTTTCGGCTAGAAGCCAAAAATGGTGTGCGATCGTGCATTGCTCCCAGGCCCCGTGTGCACTTATCTGGCGTGCAGAGCCTCTGGAGCCGCGGCAGTTGCGCTTCCTGCCCCAGCGCAGCCTGGGAAACTCCCAGGCTGTGCTGCAGAAGGAAGAGGCAAGGTTCTCATGCAAGCAGGCAGCTTGTGCACAGCTGAAGCAGCAGGGATGCGAGAGCCTCTCACCAGAGGCTGCTTGCGCGATCCCCACACCCCAGCGCTGGAAAAAGGTAAGGTGTGGAAAGGGCCTAGGAAAGGAGAATGGCTTTATTACGTGAATGCAAAGATGGATATAAACTAGGACACTTTTGATTTATAGTTCCTCAGGAGCATCAACTATGCAGGAATCCTGGTGGTGCTGATCCTTGGTGCATGGCCATTTCAAGAGGAGAACTCAGCCCCCCCATCTTTGCCTTGTTCTGGGGTGCATGCCCAGGCTCAGTTTATAAGTCTAATCCCTTATCAACAGCCATTATTGCTGGGGTTTCTGAAGAATGTAGTCTAAAAACTTCTGGAGGACAAAAGATTCTCCACTTCTGCTGTATCTGGAGAGCTGTTGTGTCCAAGTTTAGTTGGAAGAGAAAGAGTCATAAAAGGGAGAGCCTGGAATCAGACCTTCACAAGACTTTGAAAGCATGTGGTTGATGATATAGTTGAGTATGCCTCCACATTAAAATCTTCCTGTGTGCTTTAGCAAGCTATGAAAAAAATATCTAGATGGTAAAATCATCTTATAGCTTGAGTCGGGGAAGTTTATGCAGAAATAAGCTCCATTGACTTCAGTTGACTTACTCCCAAGTAACTAGGACTGCAGTCTCAGAAGTCTTGCCCGAGGTTTATTTGATTAGATTCTGGTACACCATTTGTGAAGCCATTACTGCTTTTAAAAACTAATATTCTTGCCTTTTTGATCTCTGAGGCATATATTTTGCAGTTCTCAGATGCATTTTTGTAACTTGTGCAGAGCTTTTAGTGCCCTTGCAAAGTAGAGAAATATCTTCCCCTATGCATAGTCAAGATAATTTCTGAGTAAGCCTTTGGCATTATTGCTGAGCAACATTAAGATCAGGTTAGAAATAAATCGGCTTTATGTCTGAAGTCTCTATGGAGCTTTTTGGAGGCTGGGTGAGAATGGTCTGATGATTCAGCAGATAAAGTAGGTTAAGATAAGGACAGCTTGTTTCTTTAATGAACTGCAAGCTTAAAAGTTAACAAATGAAAAGGTAAAGAGAGAAAGCTAAGGCAAGAAGTGTATATAGTCCTCCATATATCAAGAACTCTCTAGCTAGAGCCAGTCCTACCATTGGGCAATATGAGATGACTGTTTCAGGGAAGAGATTCTAAGGAACCACAGGGACAGTCCACATTTATTCCTTATGATCAATCTGTTATTGCATTTTGTTGGAGTACTGTATGTGCCACAGAACCTGTCCTGAGTTCCATAAATGTCCCTGCCTTCAGGTGTGAAGATGCTCTCCTATATCCGGTACTGAAGTACGATTAGACTGATAAGCTTGTGTACATGGAATGGGTGGAGCACTATTTTGTCCTTTTGCTCAGACAGTAAATGTCTTGGGCCAGCCCTGCCTCAACTCGGTTTCCCCTTCCAGATGTGTTAGACTACACCTTCTACATCTGGAGAGCACCAGGCTAGGGAACTTGGCTCCAACACTTTAATTGCCACAAAAACTGTTAGAAGCAACATGAGCTAGGGATTTGTTCTTTTAAATTTACACATGCACAGTGTTCATTTATAAGGTGTTCATTGCTTAACTTTGACTCAGCCCTCAGGAAAGCTGTTCTTAAACTTGATGGGAAAAGCAGCCCTTCCACATGAACGGAGTTCTACCTCTGTCTTACTTTAACAAGTAGGACAGTTTTATAGAAATTACTGCTTTGCTATGTTTAAAATGCACCCTTCTTAAAAGGCGTTCCACATTTACACATTCCGCACAAGAGGAGAGGAGCGGTTCACCGCATGTCAAGAGTGGTGTTTTTATACTCTGATTCAGAAACGGTGCTCATTTACTTCATACTACTGCGGAGAACAGCAGTTGCTGCATCTGCAACAGCAAGCCCCTGGTCACCCCCATTCCCCTCCCTCAGCCTGCTATTGGCCTGTTTTAAAAAAAACCCCCACACACATTTTAAACACATTTCTGCATTGCTACGTTTGTGCATAGGTATATATGTTCATTGACATGTGGAAAGAAACACATCTTAACAGTCCATTACCAGAGCCACGCTCTTCCGGCTATCTGTTTAATGCGCAAAGACAATAATGATGGCAGTCTGTCCTTTGATGGGTGGAGAGAGATAGAGGCGGAAATGACAGAAGGGACAGCCTGGGAATGGCCATAGCTGGCCACTTCTGCATTGTGAATCGATGCTACACTTCTGCATGCAGGCAAAAAACAAAGCAGAACTGGTTTGGGAGATTTACAACGGAGTTTTTCCAGCAGTTTCTCATCAAAGTTAACTGTGCTATGAGCTGAAAATGTGCAAAACCATGAGGAAAACTACGACACTAAAGCTGTTCAAAGTGCAGACAGGAGGGTAAGGATTCGACGCTACTATGATGTATCGACCTTGTGGAGAAATGGCCTCAGCGTCAGAGATGGAACCATTTTCTTGGAATTTCAAGGATTGTTTTTGAACTATGAAGCCCAGAATCCCTTGGTCAGCATGGCCATCGTTCTCTGTGTGCCTTTCAAATTCTGACCACCCTCCTGAACTCAAATAAATTTTATAAGGAGCAAGTCTCAGTGAACTCAGGCCATTTCCTCACTAGACTGTTATACTGCTTTTATTCCACTTTCAACATCCTATGGAATCTTGGGGTTTGCAGTTTTGGAAGGGACAAACCCTAGGATTTCACAGGATGTTGAAAGTGGAATAATAGCACTATAACAGTCTAGTGCAGAAATGGCCTCAGTGGACCCATTTCTGAGTAAATGTTGTTAGGGTCACATACCACAGCTACAGTCCTAACTGCACTTATGAGGAAGTGCTCACAACTAAATTCAGTGGGGCATCCCCCTGAGTAATCATGGATGAGATCAATATATTTAGACATGTAGCCAAGGAAGCCTGATCTCATCATATTCTAAACCCAAACTCCACTGAATTCAATGCAAAATACATCCTGGAAAGAGGTGTCCCAGCTATGCAGTGCAGTTCTTGAGCCACTGTTTACTGAATTTAGTGGCACTTGCTTTCTAGCCCAATTCATTGAATTCTCTTGAGATTAATTCATAGTAAGCATGTTCAAGATCATCCCACCATAAACGTGAGCCAATTATACTTGTTAACGTTATTGGATTAACACTTTTAATAGCTGTTCATACAGACAATTGTTGGTGGTACATGCATAGTCAGTTCTATTGCCGTAGTTGGTTCTAGTCTTGCTTTTCCTACTGCTTTTAGCTTGCTTTAGAGTTGGGCACTCTAGACCTATCCCCTCCCCTCTGACAAACCCTGGAAAGTAGTTTTTGCTTCTGGATAAATTGCCATGTGTGCAGGAAATGAAGAGTAATACAGGTAACACGACTGAGCAACTACCCTTGCAGAAATATACGTATCCCACAATGCATTCTGGGAGGATCTTCTTTGCTGTAGCCACCCTGGTTATGGAATACCCTCCCCTTAGAGACCCAGCTGGCCAACACTGGTGGCGTTCCAGTGCCAGGTAAAATCATGATTTTTTTCCCCCTAGAACCTTTTTAACTGGGCAATTTCTTTCAAATCTGCACATGTGCATGGTTTTAAATGGTCTTTACTGGTTTAACTGCTTCTAGACCATTTTGTTTTAACCCATCAGAGGCCCTTTCCACAGTAGCGTCGTATTGTTGCTTCTACATCTGTATGTTAAACCAGTCTGATGTTGTTCTGTCCTCTGCAGTTCTGCACGAGTTGAGGTCTTAGCGTGGTTAACATTGACGTTAAACCGATGTATTGTAAAAACGGAAAAATTCTGATGTAAACAACCCAAACCGTTTCTGCTGTGTTTTTTTCCTACGTGCAGGAGTGTTACATCGGTTCACATACTTGTGGCAAAATGTAGCAACGATTTCTACAATTTTTTTTTAATTGACCAATCAGCAGCAGTGGGGTGGAGAGAGGGAAGGGAATAGGAGTTTCATGAGAATTGACGATGTGGAAGCTACAAATTATTTTCTCTGCTTTACTTCAATAGAAACCGGAGGGCGCACAGATAGGAATCGGGGTGAGTTGGAGTAAAAAACACTTCTCATGACACGCGGTGAAATGCGCCTCCACTCTAGTGTGGAAATGGCCATATTGTTATATTTTTCTTTGAAATTGTTTTAAACTGTTAACATTGATTGTATTGTGCACTGCCTGGAAATCCATGAATATAGGATGGAATATAAATATTTTGATAAATAAAAGAAAGAACAAATATTTTTCTTGATTTGTTTCTTTGAACCAAGGGTCAGCAATGTGCAGGCTGTGGGTTCCCCCCTCAGGTTTCTGCAGACTACACACACACACACACACGCACCCCTCCATACTCCTAATGTTATTGTTGTTGTTTAAAACATGGAGAATACACTCCAGAAGGTACAGTCCTCTTTTATCCAAGACTCCCAGCTCCCAGCTGCCTTGCTTTTATTTTTAAAAAGTGTTCTTTTACTTGTAAAGCACCACCTACAGTGATAGCACCACATAAATAGATGACGATGAATCAGAAATAGACCTCTGGCCACTTTTGGGGGTGCAATGAGGTTGTACAGCCTACCTAGTTGTGGTAGTAGAATATTAGTGGCTCTGAATCCACTGAAGTTTCCCACCCCTATTTTCACCTGAGCACCACAGCTTAGCCTTAGATCATTACAGTTACTAACAAATTATCATAAAATGGCAACGAAACAAAAATTAAGCACTTTGAAAAACAAAGCTAAGTGACAAACATCAATAGCCCAAAATGGTCAAATCAAATCAAACACTCTGGCAAAAATGATTGTACAGCTCACCCTTCAGTCATTTTCTGTACAAGAAGGACAGATCTGGGGAAAGAAATTCTCACAAAGAATTCAAACAAACAGTTTTTGGAGAAATACTGCCCTCCTGTGCTTTTGTATAAATGGGACCATTTAAAAATATTTTATAGCTTACCATCCAAGCCTTGCCACAGATTATTACTGTGACCATTTTTCCATGCCTCTGTAGTATTCTTGTCCCACAGAGGCCACCTTGTTATTAGCAGTTGTGTGCATGGTGGAGAGAGATCCCACACACTTTTCTTTGGATTTATCTGGGAGACAGAGCAGGTGACCACTTCCATAATGTCAAAGGAAGGGAAATGCATAACTGAGAAAGGAAAGGAAAGAAGACACTACCTTGCATAAAAGTTGCACACGCTAATTTAGAGCTATAGGTGCAGTTCTAGAAATAATTACTATCAATTGGGGATTAACAGTATATGGCTAGTGGGCTGTGTGCAATTCCTAACCATTTTTGCAGTTCTGCCACCACTGCACCTGCAAAATTGGGTGATATGAACAAGCTCACCAGCAACTGACCTGTAAAAGAAGGTGTGTGCTTCCAGTACACCTTGTTCTCAAGTTGTATTTGGCTCCTTGAAGTATCCTGGAAGTGCAATTCTGCTGGAAAACAACCTGTAGTTTCCCCACATAACCTAGTTCTAAAGACAGATCACAGTTTTCTTTTCGGTCTATTGCACTACTCAAATGCAACAGCATGGCAGCAAGATCAGTCCTGTAGCAGAAGTAGAGGTAGCGAATAGCACCCCCTAGGGACATTTCTGCACTAGCCTGTTATAGCACTATGATTCCGCTTTCAACATCCCATGGAATCCTGGGGTTTGCAGTTTCGGGAGGGGCTGGGTGGCCCCTCCCGAAACTGCAAACCCCAGGATTCTAGAGGATGCTGAAAGTGGAATCATCGTGCTATAACAGGCTAGTGCGGAAATGGCCTAGGTCAAAGGAAAGGAGAGAGGAAAGGGGTGGGTTGTCATGGTGTCCCTATACTTCCTCTCTCACACCCGTCTCCTTCCTCGGGTGTGTGAGGCTTCAGGAGAGGGTTTGTGCAGTTGAGAAACTGGGCTGCAAGCTGTCCTTAGGTGGCCAGGCAGTGGCTGGTGGTGGAGAAAGAGGACCAGAGGCATGGCCTGATGGGAACCACTGAGAGGAAAGGTTCCCTCGGAAAAGAAGCACTTGAGATGTGTATGTATGTGAGGGTGGAATGGCAGCAGTGGTTGGAGAAACTCACAATTAAGTTTGTGAAAGTGAAGACCCACAAATATGAAGGGTCAACAGTATAAGGCTATTGGTAATAAACATGCATAGAGAGCCAGTGTGATGTAGTGGTTTGTGTGCTGGACTAGAACTCCAGGAGACCAGAGTTCAAATTTTGTCTTGGTCATGGAAATCCTCTGGGTGACCTTGAAAAGTTACACACCCTCAGCCTCAGAGAAAGGCAATGAAAACCTCCTCTGAATAAATCTTGCCAAGAAAACCCCATGATAGGCTTCCCTTATGTTGGGAGTCAACCTGCAGGCACATAACAACAACAATAAATGAGTATCAGTCACTCTTCTAAGGTTCCCCCTCTCAAAAACATCCACTTCACTCAGGTGATCACTAAAAAAGTAGAATGCTTGATGTGTTATGAAAGCTTTGTTTATGGCATTTGATCTATGATAGCTCTGTTGTTTATGGCATTTGATCTATGATAGCTTTGCTGTGTATGCAAGACATCAGTGGATGCTGTAGTCTCTAAGTAATTGATATGCACATGTGAACCAGTTTATCCACCCACTTTCCTCTCATTCTTTCATTTTGCTCTTATTGAATTACCAATCTGGAGCAACAGTACTGGACATGGTGGGAAGCAGAAAACTATAAAACAGTAAAAACAGTATATTTCCTATATTGGCAATGTGAAATTTCAGTAACATGTTTATAACAGCTAAAACAGCTTGGACATTTAAGTAATGTTTACTTCCCATGGACATTTTGCCTTCTGTGCCATACCAATGAGTCATTTCTGTTAAAAAGAATTACTACCAGTGGATAATAATAGTTTATATGTGAAATATCAGGCAATTATACAGTTCGTGAGGGAAATAAATATATGATCTTTGGCTTTAGACCAGTGCGTCTTAAATGATCTAATATGGAGGACTGGTGGTTTTTCCCTCAAAGTGCCAGGAACTGGTATCACATTTGCATCCGTTGGCTGTAATTGTTCCTTTTCTTCTTGGAAAATCACCAGCTGATGGCTTGGAGACCACCATTGGTCTGTGGACCACCATTGTGAGTAGCACTGCTTTAGAGTTCTTTCTAAAATTGTGGTTTTAAAGTTAGGAAGAAAGAAAGGCCATCTGGCACTACCAAACAAAGACATTATTGGGATGTTACTATCCTGAAGGTTCCAAACAGTTACTTCCATCTGATTGACTGTAACAGTAAACAGGCCAGTAATGACAGAACTGGTTCTTGCAGAATAGCAACCTGGGATGTACGTGCACTCTATAACAGGTCCCAATTGCAAATGGCATTTCAAATATGCTTTACCATCCAGAAGTCCTTATTTGGGAAGCTGGGGCCTATCAGCTTCATGGAGTGTTATTCTGATCTGTCTATCTTACATTGACAGACAGATGGGTAGGTGCTGGTGTATGTAACTGTGAATATGAGGTCAAAGGCGCCTGCAAGTCAGAACGACCAGACAGTTATAATTATCTTATTAACTGTGCCCTCCTACAAAACAGTAGTTGAGTGGTAACACAGATATTCTTATGGCTGAACTGATTAACACATGTGGTATGGCTTAAAAGAAAAAGGTAAAACCTTCTCTTCCTGTTCAAGCTGCAGGAGATACAGACCCTTTTCGCACCTTACCTTTTCCCAGTGCTGGAGTGCGAAGCTCGTGCAGGAAGACTTTGTAGGAACGCTCTTGCATCCCTCCTGCCTGGGCTCTGCAGCTGCCTCCTGGTCGTGCGAGCGCCCCGCCTCTTCCATTCGCAGTGCAGCCTGGGACCTCCTAGGCTGCACTTAGGAGAGGACGTGTGACCGGCCCAGCTCCCGAGGCTCCGCACACAAGGTAAGTGTGCGCAGGGCCCTGGAGCAATGCGTGACCACACAGCATTTTCGGCTTTGAGCCGAAAATGAAAAAATGCGTGCGCAGTCTGCATCAGGCTCTTGAGCATTGCGCAAATGTGAGTGCGTCGTGTGGACCGCTCCTCACATTTACGCGACGCTCAAGGGGCTCTTTCGCTTCAGAAGTGCCATGCGAAAAAGGCCACAGCTGAATTTCTTGAGTGATTGTTTTTCATTGGTTTTGTGCTCAAATTTGACTGTAAGCCTACAGCCCATTACAATGGTCTACCAGGTACTGATAAAGCTTCAGTTCTTGTTGCCTGCATATGACTGGAAAAGTATAAGGGTGTGAAATACCCACTAAATTGTCATATATGCTCCAAGAATCTGCTTTCAGTTTGATAGATCCTATGCTGCACATTTCTGCTGTAAGCTGTCCACCAGAGTTTCACAAAAGTAGCATTTCCAAATGCTTTTATCCTGCAGTCATCAGGTAACTGAGGCCCTTGATGGCAGCTGCGCTAGTGTGTACTCCTCTGCAACAACCAATGTCCTCCTGATCATTCTGTGGCTGGTAGAGTGTGTGTGTGTCTGGAGTGATTGGAGATATGTCAGGCTATTCCCCTGCAGCCAGACGCAAAATGACTACATTCTCTACTGAGAACTCAGGGATATCCAAACTAGTAGAACTACTATGCTAGGCTGTTCCATACAGGACTCTGGCCACCAAGGGTTGCATCTAAACTGGTTATTCATTATAGTTTATTTTTCTTAGATGTAATCATGGTCCTGGAGGAAGGAATAAAGAAAAAAAAAAGCAGTTGCACCAGTATGGTATGATTCCCAGTGCACTTCACATTATTAAAGGAAATAGATACAATACAAAATAGCTTTAAGGGTCTATTTATAGATCTGGGCAAATTGTAACAACACTTTCTATATATCACATAACTTAGATCAGACAATTATAAGATAATTCTCTTACACTCATTAACACGCTTTAATATCACAAAGCTACCACATTCAGAGCTTCTTGTTATCAGCCAAAACCTTCAAGTTAGATCTCCTTCACCAACCTACAGTCTCCTTTGAGACTCAAAATAGTTTCCCTTGATAAAGGGGTATTCTTGAAACATGTCGGGAATCGTGTCATATTGGTGCAGCAACTCCTTCTGATCTTGCTTTTGCCTTCTTATGCTGTTTCTTTTCCCTTTCGTTTTACTGCTGTTGCCCCAGAGGAGGGAAGCCATATATTATATTTATAAATTAGCATGCGGATGGGGAAAAAGCCAGTGTAGAATAGTGGTCTGTGTGTTGGATTATGAGTCTGGAGACCAGGGTTCAAATCTTGAACCCTGCTCAGCCATGGAAACTCACTGGGTGCCCTTGGGCAGGTCTTATTCTCTCAGCCTCAGAGGAAGGCAAAGGCAAACCCCCTCTGAACAAATCTTGCCAAGAAAACCCTGGTGATAGGTTCACTTTAGGGTTGCTATAATGACTTGAAGACATACAACAACAACAACAAATGTGGATGGGGGTTGGGTTTGAGTTTGGCACTAATAGGTAAACTAGACACCCTTCCAATCCTGAGCCAAGATCAAGGGAGGCTTCTTATAGGGTGTGCATGTATGACCGGAGCCATTTCCACACTAGACTGTTATTGTGCTATGATTCCACTTTCAACATCCTATGGAATCCTGGGGTTTGCAGTTTAGGGAGGGGCCTTTGAGGATGCCTTTGTAGCCTCTCCCTAAACTGCAAACCCCAGGATTCCATAGGATGTTGAAAGTGGAATCATAGCACTATAACAATCTAGTGCGGAAATGGCCTTATTTTTAATTTGGTATGTTTTTTAATGATTTTATTTTAATGTGTTGTTTTAATTAAATGATTTTAATTGCATTTTAAATTTATTATTGTTCTTAGTTTACTCTTTTTTGTGAGCCACTTTGGAGTCCCACTCAGGGGGAAAGATGGCACATAAAATGAAATAAAAGGAATGAATGAATGAATGAATGAATGATAAATCCTCAGTTGCTTCAGTTCTTCCTGCTGTCCTTGACTTGTGTTTTATTCAATAGCACTGACACTTGAAATCTGCAGCTGAGGAAATGACAATAGTCCTTGCTACAGCCGGAGAGGATTTCTAGTAGAGAATTCCATACTTGGCTGTTTTGGCGTTTGTGGAAGGTTGTGTCTGGAATTCCAGTGTATTGGGGGGTTAGGTGTGGATGTGCTATCTTTCTGCTGCTGCCTCTCACTGCTGGGGCTTGGATGCATGCTGCCTTCTATTGATTCTGATCATTGTTCCACATCATGCTGTATCAGTGGTGGCCTCCCTTGATCCGTGCCCCTGGAGCCATTATTAGCCCACAAAGTTGATGCTGCAGCCCTTGACCCTCCATTATCCTCAGGTGACCCTGTTTCCACCACTCACCCCAAATGGGGTGAAGTTTGACAGTCCTGCAGTCCTCCAGAATGGCAATTCACTTTTAAACAGGTCGCAAAGCTTCTTTGCACTATAGGCACATCTCCCTTTAAGGTGCTTCATTTCAGAATGCTTCGCTATTATGGTACATTTCAATTGTACAGTATGCTGCCATTTTGTTACCCACACTCAGTCTGTTTACAGCATTTGATCATTCTGTGTCTTGGTTTTGTATTCTGATATTTTTACTACTACTACTACTACTATACTACTACTACTACTATTTTGTGCCATTTTTAAAGGCCAAGTGCTTTATCAATTATAGTGTAAAATTTTTCTGGCTTTTATATGTACTGGCAAGGGGGAAAAAATGGCTGTGATTCACTTTAAGGTGATATTCACTTTCTGTCAGTGGTCTGGAACCTAACCTGCCATATTAGCAAGGTATGCCTGTATTTGCTATCAAACAGTACCATTTTTTTTCTTCAAAGCCAGAAATGGACTTCTGTTTTTCATAGAATCATAGAATCATAGAGTTGGAAGAGACCCCAGGGGCCATCAAGCCCAACCCCCTGCTATGCAGGAACACCCATCAAAGCACTCCCAACAGATGGCCATCCAGCCTCTGCTTAGAAACCTCCAAAGAAGGAGACTCCACTACACTCTGAGGCAGCATATTCCACTGCCGGACAGCTCTGACCATCAGGAAGTTCTTCCTGAGGTTCAAGTGGAAGCTCCTTTCCTGCAGCTTGAATCCATTGATCCTTGTCCTGATCTCTAGAGCAGTGGAAAACAAGCTTGCTCCCTCCTCGACATGACATCCCTTCAAATATTTAAACATGGCTATCATGGCCCTCTTAACCTTCTCTTTTGCAGACTAAATATACCCAGCTCCCTAAGCCGTTCCTCATAGGCCCTTTCCGCAACTCACCTATTTTCAGTGCTGGGGCGCGGTGCTCGCACAAGCAGCCTCTGGAGAGAGGCTCTCGCTTCCCTGCTTCTTCGGCTCTGCACGAGCTTCCTGCTCGTGTGAGAGCCCCGCTTCTTGCTTTCGCAGTGCGGCCTGGGACCTTCTCAGGCTGCACTGGACAGGAAGTGCAACCGGCTCGGCTCCCGAGGCGCCACATGCAAAGTAAGTGCACGTGGGGCCCCAGAGCAATGTGTGACCGTGTAGCATTTTTGGCTTCAAGCTGAAAATGAAAAAATGAGTGAGCGGTCCCCGCCAGGCCCTGGAGCATCACGGAAATGTGAGTGCGTCGTGTGGACCACTCCTCACATGTGCGCGACACTCAAGGGGCCCTTTCGCATAAAAAATGCCGTGTGAAAAGGGCTTCCAGACCCTTCGCCATTTTGGTCGCCCCCCTCTGGACATGTTCCAGCTTATCCAGCTTTTTGTTTCTTGACATTTATTGGTCTGGACCCTGCTGCAGTTAGGTAATCTGTGGCCATATAAATGGGTTGTACATAGACTTGGCTTTATTAAGAAACAGGCCTAAGGCAACTCAACTCTGTTAGCCAGTTGGCTAACCTCAGCTAAATTTGTATAATGGAAAGCTGATTTTTTTTTAAAAAAAAAAACCCAGTCTATTCAAGATGCCCTTGTGAGAAATGAGACCTGTGTGCCTTATTTGTATCATAATGATGCCAGAATTTCCAATAGATGGTGCTGCAACCTTAGGAAACTAGGTTTTCATTGCTTTCTTTGCTATTTTTGCACATAATGCTCATTCATTTGCCATTTAGATAGCATCATTGTCATCATCATCATCATTATGATCATCATCTCATCCTGCCTTTTAACCAGGTCTGGGATTCAAGGCAACTTACAAAAGTTAAAGCTGATACAGCTAAAGGTTAAACCATAATTAACATATTGATAGAATTAAAGGCAATTAATAGCATGTTCGTTAAGTAAGAAAAACAACCAATACAGACAATAAAGCACATTATTTCCCCATGAGCAATCAGTCCAGAAGGATGTGCTACAACAACAAAAAGGGCTTCACCTGTCTACAGGAAGATAGTAAGGAAGACATCAGTCTAGCCTTTTTGGGAAGGAATTCCAGAGCCTGGGCGAAGCCACTGAGAAGGCTCTTTCCTGTTTTCTACCAGATGTACTTGTGAGGGTGATGTGACAAACAGAAACCACCCCTGCTGGAGATCTCAAAATGGGGTCAGGGTTGTACAACCTTGTCCTGAGCCGAATAGAGCCTGATAGATCATCACTGGCACTTTGAATGGAAGGATAAGTCTTCTGACCACTCAGAGATACAGACAAAATCTCAATAATTCTTGCAATTGGTGAAAACCAGTTTTTCATCTTATATTCATAAACACAGAAACTTCCAAATCTACTTCAAAAACTACTTTGCTAGACTGTAATGCTGAGAACAAAGGAGGAATGAGGGGAAGAGGAGAGAGAAACTGAGACATTTTAAAAATAGCTGAAAGAGTGGGACAACAGAATGTCTGGCCCTGTCAAATTGAGACAGCTGAACAATGTGAGTAAGGTTGTGTAACAACTTTCTTTGTGAGCAGAATTTGGCTGAGCTCCTCTGCAAACCAGCTGGTTTTCTGCTTGAATACATGTCTTCTGTCTGTGGTAGGAATGCAAAGAATATTTGCAAATGTTCGTATCTTCAACGAGAGAGAGAGAGTCTCATCATATCAAGACATTTTACCAGCTCCTCCCAAAAGTCAGCACCTTGGAGATTTTAGAAAAGCCAGTGTTCTCTTTTTGTCAGAATCAGCAAAAGGGAAAGGAGGGGTGTTTTGAAGTGGGGAGAAAGCTTCTGTTTTTATGCAAAAAACAAAACAAAACACTCTTGTATTTTTTTTTTCAAAATGCCAAGAAACAAGAAAAATAACTGAAAAGTGTGCAAACATCACTTATCCAGCAGGGAGAAGACTTTTGCAATTTTTCATTTTCATGCTGCAAAATGCAGGTGGATTTTATAAATGTAATACATAGTGGTCAGTGGTTGTGATGGTGCTTTACCTTTCCTGCTGTCTCTGTCATTGATTAATATTTTTCAGAGGAAATAAGCTTGTCTTTGATGAAGGTTGAAGGCAAAGATTAATATAAAGACAGGGCTCACACTGTATACATTTCATTGAAGTTAATGTGAGCAGTGGCTAGCAGTTGTGATGGCTATATGTTGTCTCCAGTGCAAGAATGCCAGTTGCTGGGTACACATTACAAGAAGGTAGCATTTTTCCATATCCTGTTTGCAGGTTTATTTTATTTATTAGCAACATATATTTTCTGCCTTTGCCCCTAGCAGAATACATATTTCTTTTCCTCCTTATTTTATTATCACAACAGCCCTGTGAGGTAGGTCAGACTATGAATGGTTGTGGCTAAGGTCACCAAGTGAATTTCAGGCTCAGGGGAGAAATGAGTGTGGATCTCTCAAGTCCCAATCCAGCAGTTTTAACTCAAAGCTTGGAAATTTTGTTTGTAAAAGGAATTTCTTATCCAAATCATTGCAAAATCCCAGGAAGTATATGTGATACTGTAGCAAAGAAGACAAGTAATATTTTATCCTGCATTAATAGAACCATAATTTCTAAGTTAAGGGAAATAATAGTTCCACTATATTATATGATATTTTAGCCTGCATTAATAGAAGCATAGTTTCCAAGTTAAGAGAAATAATAGTTCCACTATATTCAGGCCACGTCTGAAGCATTCAGTTCAAGGCTTCTCATTTCAGAAGGACACACACAAGTTGGAGTAGGTTCAGAGAAGAGCAGCAAGGCTAAAAAGAGATACAGAGAACAAAACATATGAGGAAAGGTTGAGGGAGTTGGGTTCGTTCAGCCCGCAGAAGAGAAGACTTGGGTGACGTGATTGTATTCTTTAAATATCTAAAGGACTGTCGCAGAGGAGAGGGTGCAGGTTTGTTCTCTGATGCCCCAGAGGGTAGGACTAGGTTTTTAAGGTTTTAAGTTACAAGAGGGTAGATTTTGATCAAACATCGGAAGGAACCTCTGGATGGTAAGAGCAGTTCAACAATGGAACCAATTGCCAAGAGAGGCATTAAGGTCTACTTCTCTAGATGTCTTCAAAAAGAGGCTGGACAGCTACCTGCTGGGGATGCTCTCCCTGGAGATCTTGCACTGAGTAGTGAAGGTTTGGACTTGATGGCTTACAGGGCCCCTTCCAACTCTGTGATTCTATGATTCATCATTGCTACTGTTATGAAATGAAAGTTGCATTGTTTTTCAGATCCCTTTAAAGAAAAACAAAATATTAAAAAGCTTTAAAATGGCATAAAACTGAAGAAAAAGAAGTTCCAAAAGCCCAAAGAAAGCATGTTGGCTTTCCAGGTATAAGAAAAAGTAGCAAGTGCACATTAGTTTTTGCATAAAAAAGCTAACCGTTGTCACGTTAATTTGCAAAACGATTAATTTGTCCTAATTACTCCCAAAAGCAACATGTTCCAGTAACACTGTTACTCATAAAGTGTGACTTACAAGCTCTGCTCTAACCTCTACGCTACGTTGGTTTTCCATGAGGGCACTGAGTTGATCACTGCAGAAACGGAATGAAGGATGAGACCAGCATTTAGCCTGAGCCAGCTTGGCTCTTCCGACGCTGTTCTGTCCACAACACTCTTCACCCACCTTCACAACAGAGCTGTCAGAATAATAGAACACCCTTTCGGTGTTTTCCCCTCCTGGTTTCTTCCCTCACTCATTGCTGTCGTCCCTTCTTCTTCTCCTCACTCCTTTTACATTGCCACCTGTAGTCTGGGGAAGCTGTATGTATGGGTGTGTATGTGTGTCTTTCTGCTCCCTTCCTGCTTTGAAAGAAAGGACTAGATGAGGCCCACGGAGGGCAGAAGGAAGGGGGCATTTGCCCACCACTGTCCCCCTCCAAAAAAAAAAAAAAAGATCTGTAACTGTTTCTTCATGTACGTGTTCCTGTTCTTCTGAAAAGCATTCCACAGTAGTGGGTCTACCATTCACCCATTCATGCACTATCCTTTCTTTCTTCGGGTGTTTACACACAAGGCAAAAAAACTCCTTTTGTGTGGCTGCTTTCAGCAAAGGGATTGTAAAACCTCCTCTGGCTGAAAGATATGGTTGCATTCTCTCTTGCTGACTTTCCCAAATTAGCAACCACCTCACGCCACGAATGCCACAAGAGAGGACCAAATGGGCTGCTAAAGTGTCTTCTGTGACAGTAACTCCAAGATCCTGGGGAGCAGGAGGCAAAAATGTATTACTTTTCTTCTCTCGTTCCTCTCTAGCAGTAAGAGTTTTGTGAATGTTGACCCCCATCACAAACCACACAAGGAATTACATCAGCGCAGCTCACCTTTACAGCTGAACACTTTGTACTTGGCAGGAATTAAATGAATTCTGCCGTCATACCTCGAGGGACAAAAGGACTCTCTGCAATGGTGGCTGTTTCCCAGAAGATGGCAGTAATTTCCATCAAGACATCTGAGTAAAATATCTACTGTCCCTATCTTCTTGGCTATAAATTAATGTATTTTGAAAAACACACACACAAGCTGAGGTTACAGGGCTGATTATGGTGAAATTGGCTTGCTCCAAGACTTTTAAAAAAGGGCCAGTCCTCTGTAATCAGAGGAAAAGGAATGTGTAGCCCTCCAGAAGTTGCTGGACTGCAGCTCCATCCTCCCTCACCATGCATTTAGCCAGATAAGGCTGATGGGAACTGCAGTCTAACAACAGATGGAGGGGCAGAAATTGCACCAGAATTTTTGAGTTGGGGGTAGCCTGAGTGTGAAGAGGGTGGCCAGCACAGTTAGATGAAAAGTAGGTGGGACACAGTACTTGTGAATACATTGCTAAAGGGGCTTGCAGGGTGGACAACTTAGTGAGATCAATGACCAAAGTGATGGGAGGCCAGAGGGATATATGAAGTGGCCTCCATTTTTCCACAACGGGTACTAGCCTGGATTATACCACTGTGATTATGATGGCTTTACAAGGAAATGTCCTGTGCAAATGCCTGATCTGAAAATTTCCTGCTTTGGAGGATGTTCAGTGCTCATAACAGCTTCATTCTTCAGTGAATACTGGCCTTGATCTGCGTTGAAGGAGTATTTTAGGTAAGATGCTATCAAGACTTTGCACAGGGTTGCTGAAAATCCAAACCCATTCAGTTTATGGAGATGGTCACAGAATCATAGAGTTGGAAGAGACCACAGGGGCCATCCAGTCTAACCTCCTGCCATGCAGGAACCCACATCAAAGCACTCCTGACAGATGGCCATCCGGCCTCTGCTTAAAAACCTCCAAAGAAGGAGACTCCACCACACTCCCAGGCAGCATATTCCACTGCCATACAACTCTGACTGTCAGGTGCAGGTGGGATCTCCTTTCCTGCAGCTTGAATCCATTGCTCCTTGTCTGAGTTTCTGAAGCAGTAGAAAACAAGCCTGCTGCCTCCTCAACATGACATCCCTTCAAATATTTAAACATGGCTATCATGTCCGCTCTTAACCTTCTCTTCTGCAGACTAAACATACCCAGCTCCCTAAGCCATTCTTCATAGGGCATGGCTTCCAGACCCTTCACCATTTTGGTCGCCTTCCTCTGGACATGTTCCAGCTTGTCAATATTCTTCTTGAACTGAGGTACCCAGAACTGGACTTGGTATTTCTAACCAAAGCAGAACAGAGTGGTACCATTACCTCCCTTGATCTAGACACCATACTCCTATTGATGCAACCAATTGCGTTGGCTTTCTTGGCTGCCTCATCACACTGCTGACTTATGTTCAGCTTGTGATCTACCAAGACTCCTAGATCCCTTTCCCACGTACTGTTATCCAGGCACAAGTCCCCCATCCTATATTTGTGCATTCCATGTTTTTCTGCCTAAGTGTAGGACCTTACATTTCTCTCTCTTCAAATTCATTTTGTTAGTTTTGGCCCAGCTCTCCAATCTGTCGAGGGTATTTTGAATTTTGATGTTTTAATGCAAATGTTTAAGGCTTGTTGACATCTTTTAATCTGTGCAGGCATCAACTATGAAATCTCACAAGATTTCAACTGCACTGAATGTCAATGATCAGTTAACTTTAAGGAACAATTATATAATGGTGCATGCCATCATCAGCTGAATACTGTCAAAAACTCAAACCCTTATTTGTCAGTTATTAGTTATCATCATATATCTAATACTGAAATTGTAGATGAATGTCAAACATCGGATATAAACAAATTAGATATCATGGGACAGAAATAAGATACACATATATATGCACACACACATCTGCACATATGTGTATATATTAGAGAAAAAGAAAGAGAGCGGGGAGAGAGAATGTTCACAAAACATAGATTGATAGTTAACAGAAGAGAATTTGAGAGACTGTGGTTAGCTTCAGGGTCTGTAGTCACACTTCTCGGAAACCATGTTCTCTTTGCCACAATTTTCTCCATTTTAACCCAAGCTAATGCCTTGGTTTTTACAGTTTTTCTACCAGTGCCAAGCTTTTGATTATGGATAATCCCATTATTTAGTAGTGAGGGAACTTTACTTTGCATATGTTCCCCTTCCTTTTTTCCCACCTTTGTGCTGAGGTTAGAATACAAGGCAGCTTACCGCTTATTAAAACAGCTAATAAAATGCAATAATTTATAAATGTTAAGAAAAATTTCCATGGTCTGCTTTTCCAAGGTCTGCTTTTCACAGGGTAGATGGTAGCAGCAAAGTTTAGTAGACACACATTTTCCAGCTCTATGATACTGTCAGTTTAAAAATACTGTCTTGGTGTAGCAGTACCTACATTACCTTTATTGCATCTTTTTGTAGGATGGATCTACAGTTCATATGACACCAGTGAAACTCCAGCATCGATGGCATGTTGTTGTTATTTGTCATCAAGTCTATTTTGACCAATGGTGACCCTATGAATCAATCACCACCCAGAGCCCTGGTCATCAACTGTTCTGCTCAGATCTTGCAAACTTAGGGTTATGACTTCTTTGATTCAGTCTGTCCAACTGTAATGCAGCCTTCCTCTTTGCCTTCCACTTTGCCAAACATTTTCATCTTTTCTAGTGTGTCACATTGTCTCATGATATGTCCAAAATATGACAGCCTCAGTTTTGTCATCCTGGCCTTTTAATACACATCTTTAAACATGAGATGACTGGAATGCATAATGTTATAATATTGTAGTTAAAATAATGATGATTATGATGATAGCACTACAAGAAAGATCAGAAAGCACTGTAGGTAAAGGCTGTCAACAAACGGACAACTGTTAGTCATCTTGATTCATATGCTGGTGGAAACTGAAGGATATTAGAATTCTGAAGGTTCAAGAAACCTAAACTGTGTCTGTTCAGAGTCCTGATGCTGAGGGACAGAAGACTCTGAAACAATAAAGAAGTAGAGGACTCCTTTGAGGATTCAGCACAAATAGACTTTCAGTCTTGAATAAGGCAGGTTAGGGAAAGAAACACAGAAGCAATTATGCTTCAAAAGAATTTTCAGGAAAAAAATGTTAAACATTGGAAATGCAGTGACAGATTTGGATCTGAGGGCAGGAAAGTAATAGCTGGCACAGTTGGATGTGAACTTTGATGTTGAATTACACCAAGATTTAAGAAGCCTTGGAGCTTTTCAAGAAGACACAGCCATTGGAGATGCCAGAGGGTGAGGAGAAGGGTGAAGGAGGTCAAGGTATCCCTGTTATTTTCGAAGCAGCAGCCCTTGGTAGGTCATCTGTGTCAAGGGAAGAGGAAGTATTTAGGGCCATGAACTGAAATAACGTGCAGTTTGAGGAAAAATGACTCCAGGCAATTGGGCAGTTGAACAACAAAAGAAACTTTCTTGGCAGTGATTCTGAGAGGCTGCTCTCTTATAGCTTTCCTGCCTAAGGTTCACCAATCAGACCCCCCCAACAAATGTTTTATTATCTGATACAAGGGCAAATGGTGGTGAGAGAAGGGCTAGGCCAGAGAAAGGAGGAACAAGCTTCCTAAACTCCAAGAAGGGCTGGGTGAAAACATTTTGCTGCCTGAGGCAGTACTATAAATGGTACCTCCTTCTTGTGTACCCAAGTCAAAGTGGATAGAAATTAAGGCCAATCAATGGCCCTTTCCACACATGGTTATTAAGGCAGGCCAATGTGTCTTGAGGTCTTTTGCACCTTGGAGCGGACTAGGTTCAATTTATTTATCTTCGTTCCGCACGTAATTCCGACTAAATGCGCCCCCATGTGGTGGTAAAGCGTGCTATTTGAAAACCGGAAGAAATTGGTTTTCCAATTTTCCAGATCGATCCAATTTGTACTTTCACAGTGGTGCAGACATGTACGTTCGTGCCACTGCGGATTGGTGGTCAGGGGAGGGCTCATGGGAGGGGCCAGGGGGTAGTACGGACTTACACACGTACTCACATACGCACTGACATACTAAACCATCCAAAAACAAAACAAAACAAGGGGCCAATCACAGCTGACAGGGCAGGGTGAGGGGAGTAGCGGAAGTGGCCACGGCGGAGGCAGTGTGGAACACCCCTCCAAATTAGAATGGAACATATGCAGTAGCTGTGCAGAAAGAAATGAGGGAAAGTCCGCCTTGTTTCGAGCCCAGAAAATCCGGTAAGAAATGGCATGAACCAATTCACCAGCCTCGTGCGGAAAGGGCCAATGTCTAGGGCAGAAAATGCCTCAGACAGCAGTGCCCATTGCTGGCAGTAAAACCACATTAATCATAAATTTAAAACTAACTATTTGTTACACATTCCTGGTGTTTCACTCTCCTTAATGGTAAGGCTTGCCTTGTTCACGAGACATAGCCTTCTATTTCTGATACAAGAATGATAATATAAGAACATAATGGTACTATATTACAGTCAACAGACCATTAAAACAGCACATTAAATACATTTTAAAACAACACATTAGGGTATTGACATTAGATATATATAAATATAGTTGTAACAAGTCAGTAGTTATAAAATATAATGTATTAAATACATTAGCCAAAGGTAGTCTGGTTAAAACAGCTGGATTTAAAAATTTAGCCATTTGCTGAATAAACAGTTTGTTAGAGCCCTGCAGCAGGATAACCAGAAGAGAGTTGGAGAAGCACCCAGGGAAATGTTGCATGATGGGGTATAGTAGATCATCCCTGGGCCCCTGGTAAAAACTGTAGTGAAAAAGGACATGTGATATGGTTTCAAGTTCATGATTATCACAGAGGCAGCCCCTCTTGTTCAGTAGAGTTTTATTAAATCTGCCAGTTAAAAGCTTGGAGGGAAGGACAAGGATGATACAGCTGATGTTATATTTGTGATACAAAGATGATAAAGCTGGCCTACTTTTCCAGCTGCTTTTAAAATGTCCCACTTTCTCTCTCTCTCCTCCTGCTCTACTCCTTTGTCCTCAGCTTACTTCAACTGCTGTAAACTGAGTACAAAATGCAAAAACAGATTGAACTCAACTTACTGGTGGGTGGGGGCAGGAGAGGCTGGCCGAATCTTGCCACTCCCATTAGGCTCAGGCAAAAGCAAGCTGCTGCAGCCTCTCCTAGCTTGTGTGTTCTTCCTCATTAATAACTTTTGCCATCTCTGATGGTGTTTGGACTCTGTGTGATAACCGAAGCCCCTGTCAGAGCTGCTGATGAGGAGCAGCAGCTGTTGGTCCCTGTGGCCCTGGCTGGAGATGACGAGCAGCAGCTGTTGGTCCCTGTGGCCCTGGCTGGAGATGACGAGCAGCAGCTGTTGGCCCCTGTGGCCCTGGCTGGAGATGACGAGCAGCAGCTGTTGGCCCCTGTGGCCCTGGCTGGAGATGACGAGCAGCAGCTGTTGGTCCCTGTGGCCCTGGCTGGAGATGACGAGCAGCAGCTGTTGGCCCCTGTGGCCCTGGCTGGAGATGACGAGCAGCAGCTGTTGGTCCCTGTGGCCCTGGCTGGAGATGACGAGCAGCAGCTGTTGGTCGCTGTGGCCCTGGCTGGAGATGACGAGCAGCAGCTGTTGGCCCCTGTGGCCCTGGCTGGAGATGACGAGCAGCAGCTGTTGGCCCCTGTGGCCCTGGCTGGAGATGACGAGCAGCAGCTGTTGGCCCCTGTGGCCCTGGCTGGAGATGACGAGCAGCAGCTGTTGGCCCCTGTGGCCCTGGCTGGAGATGACGAGCAGCAGCTGTTGGTCCCTGTGGCCCTGGCTGGAGATGACGAGCAGCAGCTGTTGGTCCCTGTGGCCCTGGCTGGAGATGACGAGCAGCAGCTGTTGGTCCCTGTGGCCCTGGCTGAAGATGACGAGCAGCAGCTGTTGGTCCCTGTGGCCCTGGCTGGAGATGACGAGCAGCAGCTGTTGGCCCCTGTGGCCCTGGCTGGAGATGACGAGCAGCAGCTGTTGGTCCCTGTGGCCCTGGCTGGAGATGACGAGCAGCAGCTGTTGGTCCCTGTGGCCCTGGCTGGAGATGAGTCCTGCAGCTCAAGAGCTCCCCCTGCTGCCATGGACCAGGTAGGCTCGGACGTCCCTCTGCCTGCTCCTTTAGGGCAACAGGGATCCGGTTCTGAAGATGGTTTGGAGCCTGTGCCAATCAGCCCACAAACAAGGCAGAGACTCAAGAGAGCTGAGCAAAGGGAGACTTCCTTGGTTAAGTTCAAGAAGCGGTGACTGGCCACACCTGTGCCTTGGCTACTGCCTGCCTGGAAGCTTTCCTTTGCTTGTGGCAAGCTTTCTATAAGCCCTCTCCTTGCCTGTTTCTTGCTTCCAGCACCCAGCTCCTGATACCTTGGATTGATCTCTTGGCTCCTGACCCCTGGATTTTGGACTCTGACTATGGCTTTTGCTTGTCACCCAGGCTTAGATAAATGGACTACCTGTGAGTAATTGCTTGCTTGGATTCCTCCTGGTGGGACTCTGCTATCTTTCCCTCTCTCTTCTCTGGGCTGGCTTGCCACCCAGGTCTCTGACCTTGACACTCTGTACTTTACAAGGCTGTTGTAAAAACATGAAAGCATCTGAACAGCTCTGTTAGATTGTTTCCATTAATTCAGCATCCCTTTCCCGCTCAAAGGCTTAGAAGATACCACAAGCAAAGTATGAAGGCAATGGCCCTCTTTCTTTTTTTTTTATTTTCATTTTTATTCATAAAATAAATAAAATTACATTCTTTTTCTATAATATGATTTCCCATTGCTTTACATGTTTTCATCATCAATTGATCTTTGATTGACCAATTATGTTATCTTCCACTGTCTCTTGTATGTTATATCATTACATGTATTTAGCAATATTAAGACTTCTATACATTTACAATTTACAAATATCTTTCCTTGTCCTATCACTGACTTCTCTTTCCATGCTTAATATATACATTACTTTGAAATTTCCTACACTCTCTCGTCCCTTCTTCTAGTTTGGTGCACATTTTTTTACTAGGCGCTAAATTGTCACTCTATTATGAAATTCTTCTTCTCCCTCGCTTCCTCCACACTTCGTATATACTTACTTTACTATCCCTTCTTTCTCTGTTTTTTTCTATTTTAAGTTACACTTTGACTTTCCATCTATTATTAATGTAACTAGTCACCAATTCCCAGTCCTTCTCTGCTTCTTTAGTTGATTTTCCCTTCAGAAATTGGGAAAATATATCACTTGCCTTAAGGTCCATGACTTTGAGATACCATTGGTCTATGTTCGGTGTTTCTGGGTTTCTCCACATTCTGGCGAAATTTATTCTTGCTGCTGAGAATAAATTTAGTAGTATCCTAATGTTTTTACACGCAAATGTCTTTTCAAACATGTGTGTCATGTCCAACAAGAAGATCTCCGGGGACAATGGCCCTCTTTTATAGTTTCTTCCCCACCCTCAAATTTCATGGCAACGTCCTTACCCATGAACCTGGAGGTTACCTGTAGCCATTGATAGCCTCAGTCAGCTGGTGTAATCCTCTTTTAAGACTGTCTTGCCAATGATGAATTTACACAGAAGTGAAGTAAGATAACGGAGTTGGGTTTAAGATGTGGGATATGCTCTCAAAAAACATAAATAAAAAGCCGTGTGTGTGTGTGTGTGTGTGTGTGTGTGTGTGTGTGTGTTGGTAATACTATGAGACCTCAGCCTGTTTTAATCTTGCTTTGCCTCTCATAGCAGCCACTGCTATGTTTTGTGACAGCAAATCCTATAAATTAAATAAGTATTATGTGATGAAGTACTTCACTTTGTTTGTAAGGGCCACTTATATGTGCATTGCCAGTAGTGGCGTAGGAACGCCTGTGGTGTCATGGCTCTCTCCCGCTGCTCTGAAAACATGAAAGAAATGGATGATGTGAGCACACTGCACAATGCACTTACTTTGTGTGTCAGTGTTGCCTTACCCTGAGGTCTACCAGTATTGTTGGTTAGAGAGTGTTCAAAGCACTTCACATATATTTTCTCAGATTGGTTGCATGCAGTAGCAGTGGGAGTGTGGCTGCTCTTTCACTGTCCAGTAATGTTTAACTGAAGTGATTTCCACATAAAGAAAGCTTCTTCCCACATCAGCACCGCCAGTCCCCATAGGGCTGGAAAAGGAACCAAATCTTCAGCTCTGCCTGAGTGTGATCTATGTTACTGCTGGAAATGTGTTTTGAAAATCCTGAGGGTCTATTCTGCTCTATAAAAAGGAAACATGATTATCATTACAAGTGGGGACTTCAAGTGAAGTGTTAATGGTCTGTTTCCAGTTCCTAAGCAGAGGTCTTCTCAGAATCAGGCTATTCTGAAAGACAAGCTGGGCTGTACCAGACCAAAAGCCTATTCCGTCCAACATTCCATCGTTAACCATTTGCCTATGGGAAACCAATAAGCAAGAGATGAACACAACAGCCCCCTCCTTTGCCTGTTCCCTAGCAATTGGTTTTCAGGAGCATACAGACTTTATTACCAGAGGTAATTTATATCCATTATGATACCTACCAATAGCCTTACTCTCTGTCTTGCAGTGTAGCAATAGGGGGCAGGGGAGGAAAAGGTCATTGCTCCCCATTTAGGAATTCTGTCCTCCCAAAAGAATTTTCTTTCAGTTCCCAAACTTCTAGTATTGCAAAACTTGACAGTTGAATATTTGGAAATACAGCTCAGACATCCAAAGAAAAGGCACAGGCAAAGTTACCAAGAGAGTTCAAATCCACCAAGTAGAAGAGTTCTAGATATGAATGATTATTGGGGTCTCACTCTTGTGAATGCTAGAAATTTGAAGGAAAATTTAATTGGGAAGGCAGAATTCTTAGGGGAGGGCAATATCCCCATCTCCCCCATAGGTTTACCCTAGGGACAAATGTATGCTACTGAATGCCAGTAGCTGTGGAACATGAGTAGGACACTCATCTCCTGCTTGACAATCGCCCTTTAGCAATTGGTTAGCTACAGAATGCTGGAGAAGGTAACTTTGCCCCCCACCCCCACCTATATCTTGCACCTATGCCCCAGTTAATGCCATCTAAGTTGGCATCTCTACATCTTAAAGCCATGAATTCCACAGTCTGATGGTACGAATATGTGGAGAAATAACAACCCAGCACTGGACGTAATTCAACAGTTTATCACTTTTGTCAAGGTATGAGGAATGGCTTTAGGTGGAAAATTGACTTTATCAATTCAAAACATCAAAAGAAGCAGAAAATATGGATTTTTCTGATACACAGTTATCTGTCCATTGTTTACTCACACAAACAACATGTCCTCAGATAGACCTCCTTCCCAGCTAGTGAAATTTTGGCATCTCTCTTTTAGTAGTTCCATGAATTACATGGAAAGGTTGATCTGCTAATGGAGAGAAAGCAACATGTTGCAATTCTCCCAGTGTACCTCTGTGTTCTTGTTTTTGTCTGTATTTCTTGTTAATTTTATAACAAACCAACAACTTTTTTTAAAAAAAGAGAAAGTACCTGTCTTGCCTGTCTTGAACTACCCATCACTCTGGTTCACTGGATAAACATGGAGTCTATTATTATGATAGAGGGAAGGGCCTGCTTCTTAGCCAGTTCTTCTACCACATGCAAACATTTTGTATACAGTTGACCCTCCACATTTGTGGGGGTTAGGGATACAGGACCCTTTGCAAAAGTGGAAAAATTGCAAATATCAAAATATGTGTGTCTGTCTGTGAGAAGGGGGCTGAGGCATAGTGGAGAGAACAGGCACCCAGGGTCCAAACCAGATCAGGGAAAGGAAAGGAGAAAGAGGTGAGTAGGCATGGTGGACCCATCCATCTTCACTCTCCTGTCACCTGTCTCCTTTGGGGACAACAGAAGAGGGTTTGTGGTGCTGAGAAATCAGGCTGCAAACCATCCTAGCTGATCAGGGAGCATCTCATGTTGGAGAAGGACCAGAGGTGAGTTTTTGAAGGGCTGTGTGGCCTGGAGGCCGTGGGGTTTTTTGGAGCAACTCACAAATAATCAAACCTCAAATTTAAACTTGCAAATGTTGAGAAAGGACTGCACTTCTATTGTGCTCACTTTTTTTCCAAGCTAAAAAGCCCCAAGCATTATTTGGGGCTCCAGAATTAGAACTTTCAGGAAGGAGCATGGCATACTTCACCCCACCCACTTTCTTTTCCTCGTCAGATTTTCCCTTCCGTTGTAGATGGAGTTAAAAGAGTTTGTTTCCATGCTGCTTGACACCCTCAGATCTGATTGCTTTATCATGATATGGGTGGTTTGGGTGGGAGTGTTTCTGGATTGTGGGAAAGGGGAAAAGTATCTTTTCTGTCTTCCTTGAAACCACCTCCTGGTAGTCAAAATGTCACATGCAACAGTTTTCAGAATTTCAAACAAACCCAATGGCAACAAATGACATTACCTAATTTACGCATGTATTAATTTGCTTAACTAATTTGCTGCCATTTTAGTTTCTCCACTGAATGGTGAAAACAGTGTTTGTGGACTGCCTAGGTGTGATTTAAATATAGTTATCCTGATCCCCTCACACACATCATTCTAACCTAGAAGGGCAATCAAGTGATAAGTTTTTTCCTCCTATTTTTCATATTGGTGTTGCCAGTTGTTTTGTTGTGTGCAAATGATGCGTTGCAGTTGCTTTCTTAAATGGCAGATGCCAACTCATTCTGCCACTGGGTTTAAAACTTCAATTTTCTTCTTCATATTTGCATTTCTTATGAGTTGATGCCATGTGCCTGCTGGACCTTTCTGTGTATAGATGATAGAATTAGATGTGGGATTAGATGTCACAGCAAGCTCCCACATCAGATTAGAAAGGGCACACTGCAGGGTGGTGAAATGTCCAATGCATTGCCTGCACAAATCTATCATGCGCAAGATCCATTTTGAACACTGCAAACAAGCACTGCCAGACAGTTTCTGCCTTGGAGGGAACAGATTAATTCTCATCTTGGACTAATGCCCTGTGAAAGGGAGGGGGTAAAGACACAAGAAAAGACAGACTCACTCTTGTTTCCTTGTGAAAGCAGAAGGAAAAAAACTGAGCACAGGGAAGACACTACAGCTTGGCCTGTCTTGAGGTCTTGGCAGCCTTCTCTCTTTTTTCTCTCTCCTCGCCTCTCCTCTCCTCTCCTCTCCTCTCCTCTCCTCTCCTCTCCTCTCCTCGGCATTCACACCTCTCCACAGAGCCAGCCCTACCATAAGGCAGAGTGAGGCAGCCACCTTGGTCAGGAGATTTTTGATATCACAAACCACTGCCAAATTATCAGTCTTTTAATTTGTTACAATCACATTTGTACTGCCAGGGATGGGGAGAAATTTTCTGCCTTGTGTGTAAGAATGTTTTGCCTAGCTAGCTTTGGGTGTCATGCACCTTGATTTTGATATGGGGGTAGGGGGAAATGGGTGTGTGAGTGTCATTTGCTGCTCCACTTCATGCTGCCAAAATGTCTTAGGCCAATCTTGCTTCTTCAGGAGCATTTGTCAACCAGCTGGCACTCTCCTGCCTGTGCTACTTTGGCAGCTGCTTTTGTCTCTTTTTCCCTCCAATAACATATCTCTCAACATTTCACAAATGCAGAACAGGACATATGTGGCCAAGCAACTGCAGAGTATGGTCAAGATGGCAAATGTTATAAATGTAGAAGAACACACAAGCCAGGAGAGGCTGCAGCAGTTTGCTTTTGTCTGAACCTACTGGGAAGGATATGAGTTCATCCTTCTTCACCTTTCTTCTCCCCTTTGCTAAGTTAATTGAATGCAAACACCTTTTGCACTTTGAACTCAGTTTGCAGCAACTGAAGTAAGCCATGGCCAAGAGAGAAAGTGGGAGATGGAGAAAGAAACTGGGATTTTTTAGAAACAGCGGAAAAAGTGCGATGGCAAAGGATTAATCAGTACTGTCCCTGCCAAATTGGAACAGTTGGAGGCCATACAGTAGTCTCTTCTGCTTCTCTCTCTTGCAGACTGTCCATGTTGCCTCTTCAGTTACTTTCTTGTTACCCCAAAACGTAGGTGCCACTACCTCTGTACAAAAGTGGGGAATTAATTAGCTCAAAGTTTGGAGGCTTGCAAGATGGAGGTAACTTGGTGAGATTTGACTACCAGCATTTACGGGCTCACGCAGGAAAAGAACCAGCCAAAGAGTAAAAATGTAAGCTAAAATGTGTTTTATTGAAATAGATTCACTCATACAGGCAATGAGCACTCACACGAGGCTAACTGAAGGTAAAGAAGGAAAGTGGGATAGAGGACCTTGTGGGGTTTGGGCAATATTTACCAGTCCAGAGAGAAGTGGAAGAAACAGCGACGTGGTTTAGGCAGCAAACCTAAAGACAGTTCTTTTTCAGGAATCGAATGGAGAGAGTGCAAACAACTTTTGCACTTTGAATTTTGCACATTTGGAGACAGCAAATGTATGCTCAAAATTGGACCTTATATACCTGAAAGATATCCAGCGGGCTGAACTCATGCATCTGTTCCCAGTTGCAGAATGATGGGAATTGCAATACATACAATGAACGTCTAATTTGCTAATATTCGCAGTGCTTGAGTGACCAAGACATAACGGGTGTTGTAATAGTTGTCTATTGTGGATGCTATGGGGAAAGAGAAAGAAGTCCAGGTGCAAGGGGGGATAGGATTGAGTCACTCAATGTCTTGGTGGGCTTCGCGCTGTTGTTCTCTGGGGAAATTTCCAGCTTCTGCTTAAGCTTATTATCCGCAGGAACGGCAGCTTTATTGCCTGATAAATGACCTACTCTTATCTGGAGGGTGTCCTAAGCAGACCTGCCTTTCTTGCTCACATTCACAGTCAGCATTCTCCCTCAGTCGGCTTGACCTCCTAGTCACCTTGACCACCTAGTCACCAAGTGTAGAAACCACTCATTTGCCAATTAAATACAATGCCAATGGGATATGGTGCCCATCCAAACTGTATCAAACAATGCTGGTGTCCAGACGCAGGTCCTAACATTCTTTCTCTTTCTCACATGCCAGAGGTTTTCTCTTTGCTCTCAGTGGTGCTTATAGCCCAAGTGGCTGCAGGAAGTAGGAGTTTCTTGGTCTGTTATTAATAACGGGATGCCAGGAGCCATGAAGTGTTTGGATGTCTTTGGCTCTGAAGCAAGACTGGCCTTACCATTAAGCAAAATGATATAACTGGCTCAGGCAGCTGATGCTGTAGGGCAACAGTGACAGCCCTCAGCTTCTCCTCCACCTAGTCTTCCTCTCTTGTTAGAAACCAGAGAACGTGCTGTGCGTCCCCAAGCTAATCTTTCTTCACTAATGATGGGGTACCCTTATCCCACTGCTGGGAAGTCTCAATTGCTACTCCGTTCAATTTCTGTACATGAACTAAAGGAACACCATCTCGTCCTTCATCTCAGGTAGCAGGCTGATTTGGGCTGATCCTGCTCTGAAGCCATAGTTCAGCCACCTCTGTGGGAAAGTTTTCTAATTCCATTATTTGTGTTTCCTGTAAGCCTAGGGCTAATACTCCCAACCATTTTTCAGGCTAATGCCCCTCCCACACATGGCAAATTAAATTTATTTGTCAAACACAATTAGTTGTGGAAAGTTCTAAAGCAAAGTGTAGAAACCAATCAGTTCTTCTTGCATATATGTCTTTCACTAGGAAGAAGTTGGAGTCAGGGGAAACCGCTTCCTATGGAATCTCCAGCAGCTCAGCTGCCTTCTCCTGATGTCATGAGAGAAAAGAATCACAGGTCCGGATAGAACAATATCCTACTGTCATACGGTTGAAATTGTGGTCATAAAGCTCTTTCTGACTGAAAGAAAATAAGATCAAGGGAAAGGAGGTAAGAGGCACAAAAATTCAGTATCATTATCTTGTACACTTGACTCTCACTGCTTTACCCCAAGCCTAATTGCTAATGGGAAGGCCATCGCTTGGTGGTAGAGCCCAGGCCTTGTGTGCCAGAGGTCCTAGGTCCAGGCCCTTGGAGAACAACTATCAGCCCGTGCAGGCTAGGAGTGAGAGGTGGACTGGTGGCTGTTACCAGGTTGGAGGGGCATCTTTGTGCCATTTTACAGCCATCCCATGTTATTACAATGTAGTGAGGGGCTCAATACTTAGAAAACAGAACATAATGAGTCATGTAAACAATTTGAATGATTCCCCCAAATGGCAGGATAATTAGATTTTCCTAGGTATAATACAGGAATGCCATTTTAATTGTATTATATTGTTATGGGACATTTCAGGGACACACACAGCAAATTAGTATAGCAACAAAGAGTGTGAGATAATCAGAGGATATATGTTCTATTGAGTGGCAGAGATTTTGCAATCTTTCTCTTGTTATTTACCATTTTGAGCTAATGAAAATGTAACCCTTGGTTTGGAAGAATGGCACACATCCATCCATCAAAGTTGCATAATGTTCATAATAGGAAACTCTGCGATAGAGGAGGTGGGGAGATCAACTTTTAGAAATTTAAAAATATAAATGATCATGTTAACAGATTCCCATTGAGGAGCCCGTATGACATGGAGATACAGTCTGCTTCAGATAAGGCTGTCTTCTCACATTTCATCATTGCATCACCTGCTTGACTGGCTTGCAGTTAAAGTACTGGCAGCTTAATCCTAATTTCCAAAGCACTGTCAGTAACTCTTTCTTTCCTTGGAAATGACATGACGGGGCTGCAATTGATTCAAAGCTTTGCATACCTCTGTGCAATCTATTTTACACATAATGAAACTTAAAACACACATAAACACACACACACACACACACACACACACAGTCTGATCAAAGCAAGACCCTGTGTTTATGTTAATTTGCCCTTACTTGGTACATTCCAGCAGAGCCTGCTCTGTTAGGGAGCAGAGTGGGTCATTTGCCTTAGATGGGAAATGCTGGAAGTTGACAGTGCTAGCACAACAGCTGTTTATTCTAAGACCCCTGGTCAGTCCAGTCTCTTGGAGGACAGAGTTGTGTGTTTGGTCACTGGTTCTGAAACTTTGGTACTCCAGATGTTTTGAACTTCCAGAATCCAGAGTCATTGTGGCCCTTTCTGCACGGCATTTTCCATGCGAAAGGGTGGCTGGAGCGTCGCGCAATTGTGAGGAGCTATCTGCATGACGCACTCACAATCGTGCAATGCTCCAGGGGCCGGCAGGCACTGATCGTGCACCTTTTCATTTTTGGCTAGAAGCCAAAAATGGTGCGCGATTGTGCATTGCTCCTGGGCCCCATGCACACTTACCTGGCATGCAGAGCCTCTGGAGCCACGGTGGTCACGCTTCCTGCCCCAGCACCGCCTGGGAAGGACCCAGGCGGCACTGCGGAAGAAAGACACGGGGCTCTTGCGTGAGCAGGCAGCGCCTGCGGAGCCGAAGGACCCCGGAGATGAGAGCCTCTCGCCAGAGGTTGCTCTCGCAATCCCCGCACCCCAGCATCAGAAGAAGGTAAGGTACAGAAAGGGCCTGTGTCATAACTTACCCCTTGGAGGACTCTGACTACAAATAGATGGATGAGGCAGGTGACCACGATGCTGCAGCCTTCTCTGAGGCCATTTCTGCACGACAGTCTTATAATGCAATGATTCCATTTTCAACTTCCTATGGAATCCTGGGGTTTGCAGTTTTGGGAAGGGCTGGCTGGGAGGATTCCATAGGAGGTTGAAAGTGGAATCATCACGCTATAAGAGTGTTGTGCAGAAATGTTCTGAATCTGGGGAGATGGGGGCTGAGGAAGATCCTGTTCCTCAGCAAAACATGGCAGAGGCTTCAGATGCTGAAGATGACATCCCTCTGTCCTTCATTGAGAGACAGAGGGGAAAAGTGGAATCCAGAGTCTTTTAAATAATAAATGCTGACCCAGTTAACACTGATGAGATATCTGTTGACTTTGAAGGCACTGCTCATAAATATCACAATGGCTACCTCCCAGTCAAACCTCATTTTGGAGTTTGGAGGTTATTGAGGTCAAAGAGCTCTGTGATTGAGAATTCTAAAGGCCCTTCCCTAAACTGCAAACCCCAGGATTCCAAAGGATGTTGAAAGTGGAATAATAGCACTATAACAGTCTAGTGTAGAAAGGCCCAAAGTCGCTCTGAATTCCAATTTGGTCTGCCCTTAGACACATGTCTAAATCACTCCACTGCTTCTTCCTTCTGAACTGGTAATTATAACCCAAAAACCTCAGTCTCACTATCCTTATTTTTTCCTCCCTTTATCCTTCAGTTAGCTCTTGTGTGTATGTGTGACTGTTTGTATCTTGAGCATGCATGAGTGAATTCCCCTCAATAAAACACACTTTTAGCTTACTTTTGAACCTCTGGCTGGTTTTTTTCTGTGAGAATTCTGTAAACATTGGTGGAAGATCTTGTTAGGTTACCCTCCTCTTGCAGGCCTCCTAATTGAGCTAGGCCCTTTTCGCGTGGCTTTTTTTGTGTGCGAGAGCCCCTTGAGCCTCGCGTGAGTGGGAGCGTCACTCCATACGACGCACTCCCACTCAAGCGGCGCTCATGAGGCTCAAGCGGGGTGGCTGCGCATTTTTTTATTTCCGGCTTTAAGCCAAAAATAATGCGCGCTCGCGCAATGCTCACGGCGGCCTCACGCACTCACCTCCATGCGATGCGTCGTCCCAGGTGAGCAGGTTGCACTTCCTCCTCCAGCGCAGCCTACAGCTCCCAGACTGCACTGCAGAAGGAAGGGGCAGGGCTTAAGAGCGATGGATGCGACACGGGGAAGCCAGCTGCGGTACGAAGCAGTGGGGAAGCGGCAGCGTTTCGGCTGAGGCTTCTCGTGCGAGCCGCCTTCCCCCATCGCACAAACAGCTGACATGCGAAAAGGGCCCTAATTAATTCCCCTACTGTCACATGGAGGTACTGCCATTGTGAGTGGACTCTTGAATACCCCACATTTTGGGGTAACAGATGGGTAATTGCTACCAGTGTTGCTGGAGGTCTCCACCATTTATTTTCAACTGTGCACCCCAACCCTACTAAGTCCCCAAATTTTGGTTGTCTGGGTGTGTATTTTGTCCCCAAATGGCACTGAAGCCTCCAGTGGGGCACTATGGGCCATTTTGCCACATATGGAGGCATTATTGGTTCCTGTTTATGTTTTTAGGCCTATGTCTAGGCCCAAAATATTGACTTTCTCTAGCAGTAAAATGATCGACAGTGTCATGCCAGAATTCTGGTGGATCTTATGGGCCATTTGTGGACAAAAATTTGATGTGCCCCGAAACCGACAGGTTATGGAGATCGCACATAGACTTTAAAAAACAAATTATATACAGATGTAGGTGTGCAGTCTTTCTAATATAGGGTGGGCAAATTTTTATGGTCCTGGGTCCAGTCTTTGGTCTAGGTTTGCTACTTCGGGATCATCCTGAGATTTCTGGTCCAAAATCTGAGACAATGATAAATAGTGATAAATACAGTATATTTAATCTAGCCTACTTGCAGTGCTTGGATGAGAGACCACCACCAAGTACCAGATGCCACAGGCTGTATTTCGGAACTGGCAAAGCCACCTCTGAGTATTCCTTGCCTAAGAAAACCCTATAAAATTCATGGGATCACCATAAGTTGACATGTGATTTCAAGGCACGTACACACACACACTTGCTCCTAGCCAGAAAATGATACAGAACAGAACATAGCGTGAGCCTTGGTGCCACAAAAACTGGTAGGGAAGGAGGAAGCTCATGAAGTAAATACAGAAACTCCCTGGGGAGTCTTTGCAAGCTGCGGCAAGAAACAAATCAGTTAAGCCTTGCAAATTGTAGCACCCTGCTGCTCTACTTACTGAAATGGAAATCTGCACATAGCCCTTTCCTCTTGCTTAGAGCTAAACCCACTGAAACTGGAGAAACTGGCGACGCTACTTTGGCCCCAAGGACCCACCACATACCCACAAAATGGGAGTATGTGAAATAAAAATTGTGTGTGTATGTACATCTGTCTACCTGTCTACCTATCTACCTATCTATCTATCATCTCAAATGGGAACTGAGTGGAAGTTTCATTCCAGTTTCATTTTCTTTTTCAGTTTTGTGGTTGAGAGACATCCAAGAAAGGGAAAATGCAACTATCACTAGAAAAGTTTCTGTAACTTAGGGCAGAATTGGGTGGTGATGATGGTTCCATGGTGGCTCCAATCCATATTGTCAGCCTTGAAGCTGGGTGTGGCCCACGTCCCACACCTTTTCCATCCCTGTTGTAAGATATTATCATCCAATTCCCTTTTATTGTTCTTCCATCTTGGCTTTTCTGACTCTGGGTGTTTGAATAAAATACACCTGATTCTGTACGCACAAAAGCTCCTTTGAACAAGGGACAATTTTGTACCCCCAAATAAATTGAAATTCTCATCAGAGTTGAAAAGTACCACAAAATATAAGTAGTGTAAGATCTCACAAAACATTACAAAAAGCGTGAGAATGTATACAAGGATCTCTGATGATGAAAGACTGGCCATTTGCCATCTGGATTGACTTATCCCTCACTAACAGAATCATGATTTTAAATAATCCTTTGATGCTAGTCCTGTTTAGATTTTTTCCACATTATTTATTGCCAATCCAATACTTCACTTTTTGCCAATTGTTATTTGAGTTTGGCTGGATTTACCCTGATTGAGACACAGCTTGTGAAAGAAATCCCTTCCTGTACAGGCAGAGAATTGATTCTATAGTACCTCAAGGAATTTTTAAAAGAAAGGTAGTAGCTGCATTACACAGATAACGTGACCACTTGCAGTTTGGCTCTCTATTTTCACACCCGAAATATTAGGTCACATTTGATTTTTTGCTATCAAAAGTGAAAGCAGCAGGTAGTCACTTTAATTGATTTTTCCCTTGCTCTTTCAGACATGTTATATCACATTAGCTACTACTTGTCGCCAGCTATCAGAATGCAACAACACATTCCCTGCCTGGAGAAAATGATAATTTAAAAATCAATGAATAATGTAGCAAAGAATCAGATGTTAATCTTACATTTTATACAAGTTATTTCAGCTGTTCAGCTTCCCAAATGCTTTCTAGCTATCTTGTATAGGAAGCTTTATTGAGTACTGAGCCATATTCTGGGAGACAAGCAGCCAATAGGAAGCATGCTATACAACCACGACTAAAATGAAATACTGTACCTGCTTTTTAAACTAGGTAGGATTGGACAATTTAATAGAGAATGTTCTTCTCTCTGTGGCACTTAAAATGTGTGAAGAGAGGCCATTATGCCTCAGACAACATTGCTGGGTGAGGAATTTCATAGAGGAGATATTTTCTCCACATGTTTCTTTTTTTTTAAAAAAAGTCTCAGAGTTTCACTAGTGGGAATATTACTAGAAGACATCCTATTCAGTTCTTTGGTTAGTAGATCAATGATGTTATTAAGCTTCCACAAAAGTCCTCCTGGTCCAATTTCTTTTCAGAAGTAGAGAACTTTTCAGAAGAAGACCAATTGAGATAATACATAGTCTCTTTCTTGCCTTTGGAAAGTAGCTTACAGTGATTATCTAAAACAATATCATCATAAAACAAAGTAACTAGTGTGAAAACACCCAGCAGAACACAGCCATAACACTCAACACTGAAAAATGAGTTCCATCCAGAGGCTGTTTGAGCAGAAGGCAGCTTCTACAATGAATCTTCTTTCCATCTTTTCCTCTGTGTCAGCCTGGACCCCTTGAAAATCCTTTCCAGAGGGTCACTGGGCCATCCACAACAGTGGAAAAAATTTACTGTTTTGAACTTTGTCTCCCAGACTGCTTTAGCAGGAAGCTACAGTCCAAAAAAGTAACTTTTCTAG
Source organism: Iguana delicatissima (assembly GCA_948472985.1). Lineage (NCBI taxonomy): Eukaryota > Metazoa > Chordata > Lepidosauria > Squamata > Iguanidae > Iguana > Iguana delicatissima. The sequence goes on along the minus strand of CAOKZL010000540.1, from coordinate 69,984 downwards.
GTTATGACAGCAGGCTAGTGTTGTAGAAGACTGCTGCAGGAAGGGGGAATTACTCAAAGTTGGGAGGAGAGATTTTGTACCATTGAATTCACTACAGAGTAACAGACTTGTATAAGATTCTGTGGTAAAGGTTTGGTTTCAGCACTAATTCTATAATGCCACACACATTTGCTTGTAAGTAGGTCCTACTCTATTCCATAGGATTTACTGATAAGTATGTTTACATAGGAGTTGTTGTTGTGTCTTCAACTTGTTCCCAACTCATGGTGACTGTAAAATGACCCTATTATGGAGTTTTCTTGGCAAGTTTTCTTTGTTCAGAAGGGTTTTTGCCATTGCCATTCTCTGAGGCTGAGAGAGTGTAAGTCCTACCCGCCCAGAATCCTAGTCCAACGCTCAAGCCACTAGCCCATGTTGGCTGTCTTTGACAATTCAAATCCTCATTTCAATTGCTAGGCCCAGTGTTCATTCTCATTTGTACCCCATGTGCTCAGATACATATTCCTCAGTATAAATTCAAGCACACCCAAGTAGAAAAAGTGGGAAGAAAGAGTGAAGCTGCACACAGGATACCAAAAATAGGACAACATTTTGAGAAGATAGGTTCATATTCTCTTTTGGGAACCACTCTTGAAGAGAAGAGAAAGATCCCAATGATGGGGTCCAAACAAAATAATATCTTTGGGGGGCACCCCTACTTAGAAGGCTCCTATTCTGTGCCATCATCACACTTACTATTGTCACTATTGATGGCTCTTTCCTGAAATTAGCCTCAAATTAAAATCAGACCTTTCACCATTTTGGATGTCCAGAGGCGGGCAACCAAAGTGATGAAGGCTCTGGAAACCATGTCCTATAAGGAGTGAGTTAGGAAGCTAGGTATGTTTAGCCTGACAAGAAGAAGGTTAAACATGTTTAAATATTTGAAGGGATGTCATGTTGAAGATGGAGCAAGCTTGTTTTCTGCTGCTGCAGAGACTAGGACATGTAGCAACGGATTCAAACTACAGGAAAAGAGATTTGACCTGAACATCAGGAAGAGTTGTTGGACAGTGGAATATGCACAGCTTCCAGCTGAAAATGAAAAGGTGCACATTTGCCGCCTGCTGGCCCCTGGAGCATCGTGATTGTGAGTGCGGTGTGCAGATTGCTTCTCACAATCGCACGACGCTCCAGGTGCCGTTTCGCATGGCAAATACCGTGCGGAAAGAGTCCATGATTCTAAATTTAAATTCCTAATTAACTATAGTATAATGAAAGTAAATAATGCTTAGATATCATAACATGGCAGAAGAACCAGGAGCTTCCATTTCAGGACTTGATCTCTTTACTTCCAACCTCAGCGAGGTCTCTCTCCCTCCCCTCCGCTCCCCCCTCATTATGACTCAGTTCAGCTTCTCCTGACAGAACTAAGCTTTCCTCCCCAGGCACAATAACCTAGTGAAGGCAGTGGACTGCTGGACCCTTGAAAAAAGACTCCATCTTGCTGCCTTACAACCCATTGTTTGCTTAATCATCCCTTGAGGATTCAGCCCTCTGAACAATTTAACCTCCTTCCTATATTTCAGAGAAACAAACTGGCAAAACCACCACTGAATATTCCATGACTAAGGGCCTTATCACGCTGCTCCTTCATGCTGCGTTATTCTGTTTGAAATCCACTCCAGCCATTCTCACGAGGGAAGCTGATTGCTGACATTCTCTATTGTACCCTGACACCTTTGCACTTTGCATGTTTTCTTCATCTGCGTTAATGGTATCGTTACTGACTCCTGTACTCCACCCTCCATCTAATTTTTTTTTAAATGTGTAGGTGTAATAGGACAATAATGCTATGATGCTACGACATCATAGTATGGTGTCATTACAAAGCCTTCCATGACTCTCTAGATCTTTAATTGGAGGGATGCCATAGGAAAAGAAAATGGCCTTGCTATTCCTAACCATTTTTACTTCTTTCTCCTGCCCTATAGCTTTATGATGTTATAGTGACATTTCACTGTTTTGCAGTAGAATTGGTTATAACACTATAAAATTATGATGTTATAACAACAAGCAAACAAAAAAAAATCTGAAGGGGGTAAGAAGGGTTTAAACATACCAGAAAAGTCATATTCTGGAACTTCCGGTCTTCATGGCGTCGAGTTCGGCAATGAAGTGACGATCGGGTGTCACTCTTTGTCGTCTGCTGTGGTCTAGCTGGAGCTAGGCTTCCAGCTGACAACTCCTCCAGTAAGAGGAGTGCTGAGAGGGCTCATCGGGGACCCCATAACTCTCCAGCTGCTTCTGAGGTGTTTGGGGGACAGCGGATGAGAGTCGGGATTGCAGAGCTTCCACAGCCGCATCAGACAGCTGAGAAGTCAGCCTGATTGCTGCTGAAGATATTTTAAACAAAGCATACGATTTAGCGGACGGAACGAAATGAAGATCTAAACTTGTATTTGTATGGTATGTACCTCATAGTTAAAAGATCATCTACATGTTAATAATAATTTTAAATCAAAAGTTAAAAGGACATTGCTGTGCAAATATGGCGACGATTTCAGCTTGAGTTGAGAAGCAGTCACTGAGAGTTAGCACGGAAAAGCTGGCAGAGGAGGCGGTTCACTGGGGCTTGCTGAGAAGGACACTGACAACCCATGAGCGAGAGAAAATATAAATAAATATACTGAAATAGGTTCGAGCTGCTGAACATAAGTTGTTTTATGTAAAGTAAGGGGACTTTGTAACAAGAGAATCATGTTATAAAGTAACAACAAAGTTGCTTTGGAGAGACGTGACGCAAGTTGCTTTGGAGAGACGGGACGCAACAATTGAAAGAAGAAAGAGAAAAGGACGCTACGCAAGTTAACCAGATGGTATTAACGGGAAGATTTTAGGAATGTTTTCCACTGAATAAAGGACTGAGATTACAAGTCAGGAGCGAAGGAGATTGATTAGGGGGACAAAGGATCCTGGAGTGGAGAAGAAGAAAAAAAGAAAAAGATTAAAAAGAAGGAAAAAAAGGGAAAGAAACTGACTGAGTTATTAAAGGTCTCTGAATGGAAGTTGGAGATAGGAGAGGGCAGCAAAGAAGAGGTGAAGACTCTGAATTGGGACAGAAAGACGGATAGGATTGGGAACTTCAGATCGAATGTGGAGACTGTAAGGGTCGAGGCTGAAGGAGGCAGAGTCAAAAAGACGTCAAGAATGTCGAATTAAGAAGTTAAGGAGTGGAGAAATAAAACACTGGGTTATAAATCCTTTTTTATCCATTCCTTTCCTCTCCCTTTTGACAATTGGAAAGCGTGCGTGTTCAGGTTGGAGCTTGCTGATAAAGGAGACTATTTATATTTGTAACAGTTTAACGTGGGAGTCATCATAGTATTGGCACTTGACAAGCTAAGTGTGAGCTCGCTGGGGAAGGAAAAGGAGGCGGAGAGGGAAAAAAGTATATAAGATAAAAAAAAAATTTATAAGTGGATGACTGTTTGATACGTAGTTGTCTTTAAATCTGGGAATGTGAAGATACTGAAGATTTTGTCGGTGTGTAGGGCTTACTAGGGTTGATAAGCAATAAGTGATAAGTAGTTAATTATACTTTATAAACATCTAAGGAAATATTTAAATATTTAAGTTAAACTGCTAAGATGGTGCATAATTTAATAATTAAAAACAGTATTAAATAGTAATTATCTAAGAATTTAATTGTCTAAGAATTTAATTGTTTAATTCCTAAGAAGAATATTAACAGATTTATATGCATGACAGGATTTGGGGGGAGGAAAAAACTTAAAAAAAAATTGGATTATTTGTTTATTACTTGTGTAGATATTCTGTTTCTGATTTTTGATAAGTGCTTCTTTTGATATTTTTCTTTAAGGTGTTGAAATAGCACTATAGGACTATTTTTGAGAGGATTGGGTGTTTGATTGTATATTCAATATATTTAATATTATTTTTAAAGTGTTGAAAGAATTCTATGACTTGAGTATCATATAGTTAATGATTCATAGTATTATTTGAGATCTTATTTGATTTTATGTAATTGTATGTATATCTGAGATCTTAAATTGATAAGGATCAACAGACTTGATACAGATAAACAAAAAGTGGCGACAATGATAACAGTCAAAAGGAAAGCTACATTGCAGGCTGAAGCTAAAATAATGACACAAACATTAGGCAGAAGGACATCTGTGGATATTCCTGTAACTTCACAACAGATGAATCAGCCTGACTTGTCCGTTCTTTTGCAAGAAATTAAAAATTTAAGACAGGACATAAAACAAGAAATTCGGCAAGAGATCAGACATGAGATGAAAGAGTTAAGAGCTGAGATTAAAGCAGATATAAAAAAAGAAATGGACTTTATAAATCAGAAAACAGAGAAAGTAAATAAAGATATTTCTGAGATTACAAGGGATGTAGATAATTTACATATAAAATCCAAGGAGTTACAAATGGATTATAAAGCGGTGAAAGGGGCTCAATATCGTCAAGAATATACATTGAATACACAAGAGATGCGATATTGAGAAAAATGTTTAAAATTGAGGGGAATTCCGAATAAGAGAAGAGAATCTTTATGAGAAATTAATACCGATATTGGCAGATTATATTGAGGAAAAAGAAGAAAAGTTAGAAGCAGACATAGATAGGATTTTTAGACTGAGCTCAAAATTAGTAAAAGAACGGAACTGGACACGTGATGTTATAGTCTGTTTCACGAAAGTAAGAACTAAAGATAAAATTCTTAAGAAAAATTATGACTACAAGTTAATGATTGATGACAAAGAGATAAAGATTTTTAAAGATATATCTTATGCTGTAATCAAGAAAAGACAGGATTACAAGTTTTTGACACAACTGTTATTAAAAAATAAGATAAATTTTAGATGGGAAAGAATGGAAGGTGTCTCTGTATATTTTGGACAAAAATGGCTCAGAATAACTTCAATAGAAAAAGCGAAAGATTTGTATGAGAGAATCAGAAGAGACTTGAAATTTACAGATAAGAGAGACTCAAACGAAAATCTAGAACAGTCGGAGAAACATTTAAGAAGTCAGAGGAGAGAGCAAAAACAAGAATCGAAGGAGAAAGGATTAGAGTTGGAAGAAGAAGAACTTACCAGAATAGTTGGAAGAGGCGGAGGGGGAAGAAGAAGAAGCAGGGTGCGAAAGGAATTTATATTATCAAGAAGATCAATAATAGGAAAAGAAGAAGAAGAATAAGAAAAGAAGAATTAAGGAAAAGTAAAGATGGTGATCACGATACAATCATGGAATGTTAAAGGAATTAATTCCAACTATAAAAGACGATAGATATTTCATTTGTTGGAAAAGAAAAAAGCAGACTTGATATGCCTATAAGAAACGAGGATAATAGACGTGGATATAAAGTACTTAAGAAATCCAAAATTAGGAAGACTCCACACATCAACATATCATAAAAAGAAGCGAGGAGTGGCAATATTTGTAAACTCCAAATATGATTCGGAGGAAGTGTTTGTGGATCCTCAAGGACATTTCCTTGGTGTGGAAATTCATTTTCCGGACTTGAAAATTTTAGCGGTGGGAGTGTTTCCCCTATAGAAGGGAAACATAAATTCTACGAGAAGCTAGAAAGAGAGTTAATTGAATACTCTCAAAACAGAGATCAAGGGAATATACTCCTGCTGGGAGATATGAACGCAGTATTGAACCCCATAATAGATAGATCCTCACAGGGAACTGGCAAGAAATTACAGGGTAAACTTCTGAAAAGCTTTTTTAATCTCATGGATAATCTGACCCTGTTAGATGATGGTCTTACAAATATGGAAACTCAAGAGGATATACTTTTCAGTCGGATACACATAAATCCATGTCTAGAATAGACATGTTCTTAATTTCAAGACATCTATATTCTATAATCAAAGAGATGGAAATTTTGCCGAAATATATCTCAGATCACAACTTAATTCAACTAAAATTACGAACTAGAAGACAAAATAGAAGCTGGAGATTGAATGACTCTTTATTACAGCAGGAAACTTATTTACAACGAGTGAAACAAGTATTGAAAGACTATTTCAGAGAGAACATAACCAAGGAGTTTCATGAAAACAGTCTGGGATGCCAGCAAGGCAGTCATTAGAGGTCATTTTATAAAATGGGGGTCTGAATGAAAAAAAATAAGAGAGGCTAAGGAACTGGAAATTCAAAAGAAATTACAGGTAAAGGAGGAACAATTGAGAAAGGATGTTACAAATGATAGTTTGCAAAAGCAGATTAAAATATTACAAGAACAATTGAGAAGGGAAAACATTATACAATTGGAGAAGAAACTTAGTAGAATAAAGCAAAAACATTTTGAAGGGGCTAACAAACCTGGAAAATGGTTAGCTTACAAACTGAGGAAAGATATGGAAAGTAGACAAATAACAGAAGTTAAGAGGAATGGGAAAATATTTACAGATTATAACTCAATTCATAGAGTATTTGTAAAATATTATTCTGATTTATACAATCAAGAGAAACCAGCGCAAAACAGAAAGGAACAGTTGAAACGATATCTAGATAATAAAAAGATAAAGAGATTATCTGAAGATCAGAAAAAATTGCTGAATATGACCTTTACAGTAGTGGAAATATCGTAAGCAATACGGAAACTTAAAATATCCAAGGCGCCAGGTCCGGATGGCTTCATCGCAATTTATTATAAATCGTTAGAAGATGAGTTGGTATTACCTTTGCAAAATACTTTGAATGAAATAATTATTAAGGGAAAGCCGGAAACTTGGAATCATGCAAATATAACTTTAATACCTAAAGAAGGGAAAGATATTAAAGAACCTGGAAATTATAGACCCATTTCTCTGCTTAACATAGATTACAAAATCTTTACATCAATATTGGCAGAAAGACTAAAGAAAATACTACAAGAGTTAATCCATCCGGATCAAAATGGATTTCTCCCAGGCAGACTTTTAAAAAATAACATTAGAACAGTTTTGAACATGGTTGAACATTTTGAAAAACACAACGAAAGAAAATTGGCAATGTTTTTTATAGATTTTGAGAAGGCTTTTGGCAACGTTAGCTGGGACTTTATGATTGAGGTTTTGCAAAGAATGGATTGTGGCCAGTCTTTTATTGATTTGATTCAGCAAATTTATAATAATCAATCCGCGTCATTGATAATTAATGGGAGAAAACAAAAGCTTTTCATATTAAAAAAGGCACAAGGCAAGGCTGTCCTATCTCTCCATTGTTGTTTATACTTACATTGGAAGTGCTGTTATCAGAGATAAGAGAAGATAGTGAGATAAGAGGAGTCAGAATTAAGGGACAAGAGTAAAGCTTAAAGCATACGCGGATGATTTGGTTATTTTTCTTGAAGATCCAGAAGAGAGTATTACAAAATTACTGCAGAAATTAGAAGAATTTGAAAACATTGCTGGACTAAGAATAAATAAAGATAAAATGAAGGTGTTGATGAAAAATTTACGTGAGAAAGAAGAAAAGACTTTATTGGAAATCTCGGGTTTAAAACGGAAAAAAAAATAAGATATCTCGGAATACATATATTGAAACATAATACAGAACTTTTTAAAAATAACTATAAGAAGACCTGGGGAGAGATCCACAAAGATATCCAAAATTGGAACAAACTGAATTTAACAATGCTTGGATGAGTATCCGTAATAAAAATGAATGTCCTTCCTAAATTGAACTTTCTTTTCCAGAATTTACCGATAATCATCAATGGCAAATGTTTTAAGAATTGGCAGAAAGAAATTACTAAATTTATATGGAACAATAAAAAACCGAGGATTAAATGGAGATTATTGACTGATCATAAGGAAAGAGGAGGATGTGCTTTACCAGATATGAAAATATATTACTACGCTGCAGGTTTGTCGTGGATAGCAGACTGGATAACCTTAAAGGATGATCAGATGCTGAAACTTGAAGGAGCGGACAACAAATTTGGTTGGCACACATACTTGTGGTATGAGAAAGAGAAAGCTGACAAAGAGTTCACAAACCATTATATAAGAAGGTCTTTATTAGAAATTTGGAAAAAATTCAAAGTACGAGTCTATCAAAAAATTTCTCAGTGGATTTCGCCACATGAAGCTTTATTTGGAAGGTGGAAACACCAACAAGAGAAATGGATTTTCTATGAAGACTTTATAATAGAAGGACAACACTTTAGCAGAACTAGAATCAGAAGGCTTTCCTGTTCAGTGGTTCTTATACAGACAGCTTAAGGAAAGGTTTAAAATGGATCTAAAATTAGATGGCTTCCTTCCTAAAGATGAAAGAAATGAATTTGAAATCGCGGTCTTTGAACAACCAAGACATATGATGTCTCAGATATATAAACTCTTAATGAGTAGAGAATTGGAAACAGATATTATAAAGGAAACAATGCTGAAATGGTCAGTAAACATAGGTAAAGTGATACTTTTGGAAGATTGGGAGAGGAGTTGGAAGAGAACTCAAAAATTTACGCTCTCCAAAATCTTAAGGAAAATCACTTAAAGATTTTTCATAGGTGGTACCTGAGTCCAGATAAACTAGATAAGATGTATAAGACTGGAAAAAAAAAAAATGTTGGAAGTGTGGAAAAGAAGAGGGCACATTTTATCATCTTTGGTGGACATGTAAGAAGGCAAAAAAGTATTGGAATAATGTTAATAAAATAATGGAAGAAATATTTGAGATCAATATTCCTGTACTTCCAGAAATGTATTTATTGAATATAATACCTAACAGTTTACAACAACTAAATGTTAAAAATAGATGGAGGATTGTATTATATATGGTTACTTCCGCCCAGATTGTTTATGCAAAGTTCTGGAAAAATCAAAATATTCCAAATATTGAAGAGTGGCTCGTTTTACTGTATGGAATGAAAAATTGTGATTATTTATCTAAGTTACTAAATGAAGAGAAAAGAATCAAAATGAAACAGCATGGTTCCGGTAGTAAACTATTTTAAAAAAAATATGGTGACATAATATTTACTTAGGATTACTAAAATCACAGCGATGTATCAAATATAAAATTCGGGTTCCAAAAAATATATTTGGAGAGATGAAATTTAGGGATTATTTTGAATGATCCAACTATAGAATAGTAAAGAACATGATGGACATTGTAATAAGTGTAATAGAAAAGTTATAGTATATTATGATAAAGTAAAAGTGTGTAATTGGAGAGAAGCAACTATTTTAAAATGGAATTTCAGAGGTTAATAAGTTATAATATAGTTAGAGAATAAACCTGACAAAGACAAGTAGGAATAAATGCGTGTAAATGTAATGTGAATATATTTGTATGTATAGGTATAAAGTAATGATTAGTAATTTGGAATTAGAGTAAAATAGACAGGCGTGAAGCTAGATTGGAAGATTGTGTTTTGTAGGTATCACTCTATGTAATTGTTTGTTTGTTTTATTCTTGTATTTGAATTTTAAAAAAAACAATATATATAAAAAAAGAAAAATCATATTCTCTGTCTTAGCATGGGAATAGTCTGGGGCTTCTCTGCCAGAAAAGGAAGGAGAATGACACCTTTTCCCCTATGATGTCTTGGAATGTAAAAGACACTCTTTTGATGGAGAGAGAAAATCTTGCAGCCAGGATTGCCAGAAAAGAATCTGGGACAACAGATAATCAGGGAAAATAGTCTGGGACAATCTGTTTTTATACATCACCTCATTGTTGTGATACAAAAAAGAAAGAAGAACGATTGTGAGACCATTGTAGGAAGGTGAGATGTAGGATTTTAATGTCACAACTGCTGATGGTGAATAAAGAAAGGGGCAGGAAAAATAGGGGTTGTCAAAGAATATTCTGCAGTTATCCATTACCCTCTTGCCATCTGGACTTGTGTTATTCCAGGAACAGTATGGGGCTTCTAGGCAGTGATGTAGACTCAAGTCAATAGATTTGGACTCAAGTTGACTTAAGTCACGTCATGGACTTGCTCAGACTTGACTCAGCAAGTCTTCCATCTAAAGATCTTGGAGCTTCAATAATGGGGAATAAGAAGGATCCTATTCCCCACTTCTGAAAAAGCCTGCAGTTTTGCAAATGGGAAGTAAGAGGGATCTTATTCCCCACTTCCGAAGCTGTAGATGGCAAAATCACAAAAGTAGAGGGCTAACTCTACTTAAACTGTTAAAACTGACTTTATTCAACTCTGTCGAGAAATTCTGGAATACAGGTTGAGGTATAAAATTTGCTCCCAGATTTGAGACTAGAGTCGAGACTCGAATTGAAAGTATCTTGCGAGGACTTGAGACTCGACTTGAGATTCAAGGTAGAGACTTGAGACTTGACTTGAGACTTGGAGAAAAAGACTTAAATACATCACTGTGGCTCTTTTCGCATGGCATTTGCGATCTGCATGACGTACTCACAATCGCACGACCCTCCAGGGTAGGGCAGGCACTGCTCGTGCACTTTTTCATTTTCGGCTTTCAGCTGAAAATGGTGTGCGATTACACATTGCTCCAGGGCCCCACATGCACTTGCAGTGTGTGTGGAGCCGCGGCAGCCATGCTTCCCGCCTCAGTGCAGCCTGGGAAACTCCCAGGCTGTGCTGTGGAAGAGGCCGGGCTCTCGTACTACCTGCTCGGGAGCAGGCAGCTCATGCGGAGCTGAAGCAGCGGGGATGTGAGAGCCTCTTGCTGGAGGCTGCTCGTGCTATCCCTGCACCCCAGTGCTGAAAAAGGTAAGCTACGGAAAGGACCTGTGTCTAGGTAGGGAAGAAGGATCATGGCAGTGGGCTGGGTGGATAAAGCAGCCAGAAGGACAGGCTTTAATAGGAAAATGCTGGGATTTAACGGGCTAAAAAGCTCCTCCTCTGATGATCTTCCACTGCAGACAGTGGCCTCTTTGACTATATTTTGAGAGGGGAGAAAATGGGTTAGTGATGACAATCATACATATCTGCCCACCACATGTAGTTTGCAGATGATGAGGTAGTTTAAGATCCCATAATGTTATTCCTGTGGAATCTGGAATAGGTTTTTGCCTTGGCAGAGATTCACCACATGATGCTGTGGATAGGACATGCTATCATTCTCACTCTGCCCTGCCTTTGAATTTTGACACCTTACATTCTTTTCATTTTAGAAAATTCTTCTACAGCAGCATGGAAAAGTCCACCTTGTAATTGCCTGCTGTATAATGAGGAACTTCTCAGGGGAAAAATAAAGCATCCAGCAAAATCATGACCAAAAAGGATCCAAACGAAGACTTTCAAGCATTGAATACTTGAGTCCTCCACCTGGATGGAAGAATCTGTTAATTTTGCTTTCTCTCACAGTCAAATGTTTTAAATTGCAAATTCTTTCCATAGCAAAAATGAAGAAACTCATGAATGTTAATAAATTCATATCAAAAAGGAACTGTTATCAAATCCTCTCCCATACTTGTACAAGAAAAATAGGAGGTCCTCTGTCTCATGTTCAAACGCTGTCAAGACCCAAGACTCAGGCAGTTTGTTTCAATTTATTTGGGGCTAAGGGAAGGCCTTTTGCATTCACCTTATTATTCAATTGACACCATCCCCAATAGTCATGTGTTTTCTGAACTACCTTTTCTGCTTGTGTAGCAAAAACTAGCCAAAGGCAAACTGCAGGGCAAACATGGTGACTCTAACAAGTTCATTTTGTATACAGGTTGAGAAATACCAAAAAGGAGAGGCATTCATGTATAAAAATCTGGAGGTGCAGCCATGTATTTAATTCTCCTCAGTTGTTCCTTGTATGCTCTTTACTTCACACTGAAGGGCGTCCCAGAACAACTGCACTCAGAGTTCTACTATTAGAAACTAAGAACTATAAAAAGAAAACATCAGCCCAGGAAGGTCAAGAGTTTCTTCAGCCTCAGAGCAGAAACACATAGCACAGAATACTAAGCTAGCGGCCAAGCATGAAAACAACATGCAGGAACAAAACAGAACTGCAAATGGTCAAAATGAGATGGAGTAGCAGCTCCATCTTTCCCTTTCACTATCATCACCACCATCCCCAGAATTATGGCACTGACCAAAATGGGCACTGGGTGATCACTCAGGGTGGCTCATGAAGAAAGTAGGAGTGAAGAACATCTGATACTTTAGCTGTTGTGGGATTGCAATTTCCATCTTCCCTCAACATTGGCTATGCCAGTGAGCACAGATGGGAGTTACAATCCAACAACTTCTGGGGGAACACATGTTGCTTACTCCAAAAGTGAAAGGCTGCATGCAATGTGTAAATTATAGAATCATATGGCAGGAAGGTATAATGCAAGAGTGGGCAACTTTCTGTGGCACTATGGAGGGCTGCCCCCTCCTTGTTACTGTTGCTGCCCATTTTCCCCCAGCAAAAGTCTTTAACCCCTAAAGTGACCTATAGCATCCTCCCAAGCCTACATTGGTTCCATTTGGCCATTATGTCCCTCTTTTGCTTCTCTTTACCTGATTTTGGATTTTATAAGACAAAGAGTCTATCCCCAACAACCATTTATACTCCAGAGGCTTGGATGGCTGCTATTGGCTCTCCTCCCCACTTTTAATTTTTTAAAAAATTGGTTGGAGGATCCAGTGTGTAGGGACCATTGGAGGTGCATTTCCAATGAGCTGCTATATTCCAAATGAGCTTTTATATAAATAGGGCTGGGGATGTGTTTGCTGCACTCACGTTTTCGTATCCAAACAGATTCATCCACCTCAAGACAAGACAAATGTATTGATTCCTTTTTGCTTCTGCAAATGACAACTGAGAGCTTTCTTCCTGATGTTCTTTGGCAAGCATAGAAGTGGACGGAGGTGGAGACACTTGTCTTCTGGCAAGTGTAGAGATTCTGAGGCAAATAAAAGATTTTTCTCACCTGCTCTGAGCTTTGGAGAATGTAAGAAGCAGCAGAGGTCTTTGCTGTAATTTTTTTTGCGGTGAGCTGGATAGTTTGTTTAAAATGATTACAGGACAAAATTGTTGGAAGAAAGGTATGAAAGATGATCCTTATGCTCCACCCTGACCCATTTCCTGAATAAAAAATGGCAATGTTCATACCTCGTTTTTTGACGTAGTCTCCTTGAAGTCAAATGCACTTGTCCCAGTGATTCTCTAACATTTTGACTGCTTTCTGGAAGAAGGTTTGTCCAACCTCTGCAAACTACGTGATGAAAACCTCCTCCCACGGAGGTATTCCTTCAGTTTTGGGAAGAGTCTGTAGTCACTGGGAGCCAGATCTTCTGAATACAGTGGATATTCCAGCAATATGAAGTCTTCTTTATGAATGGCAGCCATTGCAACACAAGACCTGTGGCTGGGTACATTGTTGTGATGAAGGAGCACTTGCTGTCTCAACTTTCCATGATGTTTCTCCTTGACTGCAACATGTAATTTTACAATTAAGTCCACATAGTAAGAACCTGTTATTGTGGCTCCACCTTGTAAATAATCCACCAAGAGAACACCTTTGGTATCCCAAAAAACCGGCAGCATAACCTTCCCTGCTGATGGCATGACTTTCAGTTTCTTAGGGGGAGGATGTTTCCATTGCTGACTTTGCAATTTGGTTTCTGGGTCATAGTGGTGGAGCCATGATTCATCCATCATCACATATCTGTTGAGGAATTTCTGTTTGTCCATCCAAAGGATTCGTAAATGTTGCCTGCAAAGCATCACCCTCATTTGCTTTTGTGTGGCTATTAACATTCGAGGTACTCATCTTGCTGTTAACTTTTTCATGTCCAATTCTTTTGTCAATATCGCGTGTACCTGTTTCCTGTACCATATCCCTGACACCTGTTTCCTGTACCATATCCCTGATGGTCACTCGTTGATCTTGCATAACTATATCATAGATTCTGTTGATGGTTTCTTCTGTGTTGACAGTTTTTGACGGGCCACTGTCACATCATCTTCACACGATGTTCTTCCACATTTAAATTCCCAACACTATCTTGTTACAATATCATATGACACAGAAGATTCCCCCAAAGTTGTCGACATATCACTGTGGATTTCTGTAGGAGTCATCTCCTTCTTTTGCAGGTACTTAATCACAGCTCTCTGCTCAACATGATCTGTTTTCCTACTGAACGACCACCTCTACTCCCTTACGAACCTGTAATGAAAAGACAACAACATGTACAAACATGTAATTTGGCATGTACACTACATAGACATCAGTCATTTGGTACAAATATTGCACAAAATCAATACAATATTGCACAAAACAAGATTGCACAAAATCAAAATCATAGCACAATTCTAAATGAGTCGGGGTGGAGCATAAGGATCAGCCCTTGTATAATAATGCTAGCAAAGTTGACAATCTGCCATTAGGCGATAATAGGGACAGAGACAACTAGCTAATGTATTCCTCATGTATTTCTCCTTGAAGCACTGACTCTGTATGTTTCTTTGTTTTGTAGGCTGATATTCTCATGCTTCACCTCACTTCCTCCCATCTCTCTTCCTCTTCCCCATCTTTTTTTTAGTCACAAAGCCAGATTCAGCGGGTTCCAATTTCCTACCAAGTATGCATTTCAGTTTAATAAAGCTTTCTCTTCACTGAAGAAGATAAGTCTTTAGTGGCCATTCCTCTCAGAGGTTACTGCAGAAAGGATGCTTCTGGATGAGGTGTTTATGGGGCAGTGTCCTTGCTTCAGCCAAGCACATCACTCTGAGCATTGAACGGTCCTTATTTTTGTTTTGTCATCTTTTATCTCTGCCACGCTTGTCCCTTGTTTGTTCTTCTCATGGCATGTGTAAACCAAAGGTGAAAAAGGAAGAGCAGTGCTGGCTTCATTGTGAGAGTGAAGGAGGCAGTGGGCACTAGCATAGCTATTTAGTAAAGAATATTCAATAATACTTGAAAATTATGGGCCTTTCCACACTACACTGTTATAGTGCTATTATTCCATTTTCAGCATCCTGTGGAATTCTGAGGTTTGTAGTTTTCTGACGCCAAAGAGCTCTCTGGCTGAGAATTCTAAATGCCCCTCCCTAAACCGCAAACTCCAGGATTCCATAGGCTGTTGAAAGTGGAATAATAGAACTATAACAGTATAGTGTGGAAAGGCCCTGTGTTTCTCGTATATTGGAAAACCATGACAAGGTGAATCCTAGCCTGATAAGAATCTTCTGCACTAAATTCACACTCCCCCCGCCTCACAGAAGACAATATTCTGTGTGCAGAAAAGGTTGTTTCAAGGCTGTTTCATACACAGAAAATGCTGTTTCCTAAATAGAAAAAAAAAATACAAATTTTGTACAGAATAATTTCCGAACAGTGAATAGTCTTCAAAAATTGCACAGTTTTCAGAAACATCATCAGTATCAGGAACAAATTGCTAAAATTACTTATTGATTGCTTCAGGAACAAAATTAATGAAGACTTTCATTCCTAGTGTCTACTCTGTACCTTTACTACTTACCACTCAGTGGCTCCTTCCTCCAAGCCCTCTGTGCTTTTCTGTCTGTTAAAAACCTTCTAGCATTCATCCTATAGGTGAGGAGAAAAGTAAAGATGCTGCACCTAGATGATTCCGCCAGTCCTCAAAGTGTTAGTGGGTGGAGGAGCAGTGGATACCTGTTAGATCCCTGCTTTTTGTGATGTCCTTTATAGTTGCAGATAAATGAGGCATGATTTTGTTGAAATCCATAAATAGTCAGCATGGTGTAATGGTTAAGAAAGTGTTGGACTGGGAATTTGGGAAGATCCAGGTCTACTTAGCCATGATCTTTCTCACAATATTGTTCTGAGGGTCAAATAAAGAGGAAGAGGAAGGCAGCCACATATGTAGGTTATTGAAGGAAAGATGAATTAGAAATATATAGTGCAATACAATACAGCATACTATAATATTATACAATATAATATAGAATGCATGTGAGGTTTGCAGACTTAACTGAAGGATATTCCTAATCTGACTCTCTGCAATAATTTGAGCAATGTGAGTGAAATAGTGAATTTTCTCAATTGAACTCTCCTTTCAAAGTTAACCATCAGACACTTCCTTTTTTCCATGTGTCTGGGGGAAGTTGGATGTTTCAGCACATGGAATTGCTGTCATCATTTTCTGAGCCATCTGAATCCCAATTGCACCTCCGCTGCAATAAGAGAATCAGGGTGAGGAGAATGAGAGATGGTAAGCTGTGTTTTATCAATATAAGTAATGGTAAGAGGTATATTCCTTACCATTCTTTGAAGCGGAAGAAAGGCTTGCAGGGCTGATATGTTCTGCTTATAAAAGCAGTGTGAAGTGGGATAAATCACACTGTCAATTTAATGGTTCGGTGTTCACTGCCTCTCTATTATCAGCAAGATTATTCTTCCTATTCAGGCAAAATGGATAGGAATATATAAAAGAGATCCAAAGTATTTCCATCCCCCCTCTGCCAAAATGCCAGAGTCTTTTGTCACTGTGTTACACAGGCTGACACAAGGTATACAAAACAACAAATTGCTTTGTTTTGTACTCTTTTATTATGATGATACATTAGAGAGTAATGCTGCTTTCTGTCACTGAGAAACATTTAAACAACGCTTCTAGATTTGAAAAACTACTCTGTGTCAAAAAGGTAATTGTAAGTGAACTAGCATCAGCAAATGAGACCCCCTCCTCCCTCACCCCCACCAAAGGAGCAGCAGTGCTATTCAAATCATTGGAGAAAATCAGTGTAATTATATCTACCGGTAAAGATTTGCCACATGGCCCACAAGTTATTGTTTCCCATTTTTACCATGTGAAATGTTATCATGACAAAGTGTAGTCATTATTTTAGAATGATTATAATACTGGATGAACAAATACATTAGTGCAGATCCTGGAGGGTGGGCAATTTGTAGCTCTCCAGATGCTATTGGACTGCAATTGTCATCAGTCCCAGCTAGCATAGACATTTGCGTGGGATGATGGGAGTTTCAGTCTAGGAATGCTTGGAGAATAACCAATTGCCCACTGCTAATCTAAATATAAGTCAGAAATATCATTTTTGTATAAAACTCTACACTTATGGCTAAAAGGCACGTGGCAGGAAGGCACTGGCTGTAAGTGTCTGGTGAAGATGGATGACCTCAGCATGGCCAGATCATAAATTCAAGAGGATTAGATGGAAACCCCTGACATTAATGGGTTTGGGATAATCTTCTCAAAGACCTAACCTCAAAATACAATAGTAGATGAAACTGCCCAGGTACAATAGGCAAATCTCCTGCTGTGTGCGTTTCCTACAGAGACCTTCTCCATTCACTTTACCTAACCAAGACAGTAAAAGGCTGTCAGGACTCCCATCAATGTTTTGTTATGTGAAGTAAGATAATCAGTCCATTCTTTTTGTTTACTTTGCCAGAGAGCAATTAACACTCTGGGTAGGAAAAAAAGGATATTTAAACCCTAGCTCTAACCTCGGCAATTTGTAATACATAGTACATAGTACTTTGGGTGTCATGCTGCACCCTAGACTCTCATTTCTGCGTGCTACCCTCAAACTCTTGTTTGAGCCCCTCCGTTTTGGCCTTCTTCTGGACTGGTAAATGTCACCCTCTACACTTGAAATCTCTCTCTATTCAGCCTCTCTCTTGATTCTCCTTTTACTAGCCTTGTATGGTTCATGAGACTGCTTGATTTCTTGTGTGTGTGTCTGTTAATCTGCTAATATATAAAAGTCAAAGTTTGTCTGTGTCAGGCAGGCGAAGACCTCATATGATTGGCTGGCTGTGAAGATTCTATGGAATCTTAGGATTTGCAGTTTAGAGAGGGGCCTTTAGAATTCTCAGCCAGATAACTCTTGAATAGGTCAGTTGCTATGGAGACGAGGCCTATCAGCAAGGAGGAGGGCAGTGTATTCCCTCAGGAACCCAAGCTGTGTACGTTAATAACTCTGAATACAGATTGGATTGGGGAATATGGGGAAAAGTTACAGGTACTGGACAAGACACTGTGGGGACTTAGAGGCACAGGATCTCAAATCTTTCTAACAAGTATTATCTATGAGAAAATAAAACCCCAGACAATGCCAGGTATATATGCTAATTTCTAATAAAAATGCCCCATTTAAACCTTTAACTGGAGTCCTATAGTTAGTACTGGTATACTCTGGTGAAATGATTCTGCTGTTACTCTCCCCCACTTTGCAGGCCTCCTTTGAGCTGTAATTTCCTCAATTTCTAAGGGGACGCTGGCACTGCTGGTAGATCTCAAGGTCCCCCACTTTTTGGGAGTAATACTACTTTTCAGGCGTCCTGGTCTCCAATAAACTGTTTGGTGGATTTGAAAGATTCTGTTTGCCTATTTTGGCACAGGGATTCAGATTCCCAAATCTTGAATCCCTGCCAAAGATTCGAGGATTCGGTTGGCCCATCCCTACTAAAAAGAAACATTTTACTTCAAAGGCAGCAAGCCAGTTTTTACCTATATCAAGAGCAGGTCTTTGATAAATCCATTGGGTCTTGATTAACCGTTTGAGACTTAGCTACTGAAATACTCTATAATTTGTAGATCACAGAAATATATCGCTGCTGGGGGAAAAAATTCCCCTCTACCCTCACCAGAACAATGAAGATTATTGCTAAACTCAGAAAGATGCCTGGTTATTGTGGTGCCAAATGCTGTCATAGGCCATTTCCGCACTAGCCTGTTATAGCGCTATGATTCCACTTGCAACATCCTATGGAATCCTGGGGTTGCAGTTTCAGGAGGGGCACCTGGCCCTATTGAACCAATAGAAATAAGCAGATGACACAGGGGGAAAGTGGGAAAAGGGACATTTTATTGGAACATTTTAAAAGCAGTTGAAAAAGTAGGATAATAGATTAATGAGGACTCAAATCAGGACTGTTGGAGGGTATGCCAAAATTGAAGGAGGGATTTTCCTGAGAAATACACCAGAGGAGACAATTGTTAAATTTTCCCTCCATGCCAACACGGTTCCCATAAATTATCAAACTCCTTCTTCCTGTTGCTGCAATTTGTATATTTTTTTAAACCTCCTAGCCTTTGATGCAAGGATGCATTTAATATATAGTGTGTTGTTTGATCCACAGCTACTGTGTCAGAAAGCTAGCCTGGGTGGGATAGAGTGAATGTCTGCCAAGACTGGAGAAAGTTTCTGCCCTTGCAGAAAAATAGCAGCACTGGATAACAGGATTAGCAAGAGTTTGATCTTTCCTTTTGAGCATTTGAACTTTCAAAACATTATATAAAATTGCCAGACTTTATAGAGATGTATGCCCACTCTCTAGTATGGGAAGGGGAAAAAAAGTACAGTGTTAGTTCAAAATAGCTTATACAAATGTGCTTTATTTATTAATGATGCATTTGTAGATGTATTTAATCTATAATTAAATAAGATTAAATTATTTAGCAAAGCAAGTGGAGCCAATTTACCAGCAACCTATGTGAAGAGCACTGGCAGTCTCAACTGTCTTCTGAAAAGAGCTGTGGGGCTTATGTGAAATCCATGCTAGGGTTATTTATTAATTTCTTTTGTGGAGGTAGGCCAAGATGCCACCACTTGCTCAGTCTTTTTTTTGGGGGGGTACTGTCCTCTGTTCTATTCACCAGTAAATTAGAGTAGCAGTAACTAGTTACTTACAAGTAGTTCCTTTTCCCAATAACCATACTTGAATCTGAAGAAAGGATAACTTCATTTTACAATTACCTTTAAAATTATGGGGGATGAGGAGTGGCTTCATTGAATTGCAGAGAAGATATATTGCAAGCTTTAAATGCTGGCTTGTGCTGGTACTTTATGCTCTCTTCTGGTAGATGGGGGCAGGGTGGGAGGAGAACAAGTTTGTAGGACAGGCTAGCAGCTAGTGACATTTTGATTATTTTTAAAATGGTAACTACTCTTGGCCTTCTGTATCCATGGATTCTGCATCCATGGATTCAACCAACTCTGGCTCAAAAATACTAAAAAAAAATCCAAAAAGCAAACCTATGAGTTATTTACCATTTTATATAATGGACACCATCTTACTGCAGTATATATAATTGAACCTGAGCATCCACAGTTTTTGGTGTCCATGGGAGATCCTGGAACCAAACCCCAGCAAATACTGAAGGCCCACTGTATAACTATTCTTAGTTACTTTTGACTCACAGAAGACAATGTTCCTGTAAAAATTAACCATTATAATCATAATTGGGTGGCTCTGGTCTTGGAGCTATGATGGTAACCAGGCTGCTAGATGTCAGGGCCTGGAGCATCTTCTCCAGTCCTCATGGCAGGGGTGAGACCACTGCCTTGAAAGCTGTGTGTACATACATTTTCCTTATTTGTTAAAGTTAGTGTTTTTTTTTCCACTTGAGTGGAACACTCTGTGCAAGTGTCCTTCATGTTTCATGTATCTTGCTTCATGATATATCACCAGCTTCACCTCTGGTGATGTCCACAGGGGCATATCTACCTATCAGGTTTTGGCCTGAAATTTCAGGACATGGGATAGTCTGATAATTCCTTTAAAAATGTAATTTCCCAAACTCTGCCCAGAAGGAGATGAAATGCCCTTTGGGAAGTAATCCAAATGACATGCAGAATGGGAAGGGGACAATGGCAAAAAAATGACACCACCAAGATTGTTTTGCTATGAAGGTTTATTCTTTCAAAGTGCTTCACTAGGCTTGAAATATTCCATATTAGCCAGCCTCATATCAATCACGTTGTTCATGTTTGGAAAACATGAGACAGATTTTCTGATGCCTGCTTCCTTCATTACCTTTCTCTTTTAAAAGTCAGATGAGATGATAAGACATGGCTTTCATTGTTTCATCTTTTCTGAGTGATCTTCTCATGTAAATCTGGCATGTAGAACTCCTGAAGCAGGCCTGCCAGCTCCAGGTGCCATCTCTTCAGATATGATGAAGATTACTTTAATCACTCTTAAGACATGAGCTGGAGAAAAACAAATTCCTCAAAGAAGCCATGAGATTTAATTTAGACAACAGCTTTTGTCCAGTTGCTGTTGCTGATGAATAAGCTGCAAATGTCAGGCTTGACGCTGTACAGATGGATGGGTGAGAGTGTTACTCATTAAGACATTAGTTAAGACATCAACTGAAGACATTAAGATGTTAGTTAAATTGGATCATGGCCATCTCTCAGGAGTGCTGAAATTGTGTATTCCCACAGGGTTGTACCTCCATGGCAGGTAGGGAGATGAGATACTTTGGCAGCCATCATCCTGGCAGACATGTATGGCTCCTGCTGGTGCTGAGGTGGAGGAACTTGGAGGTTTCTTTTGTGCTTGCATGTGCCATGCTTAGCCTGTGAGAGGACGGTGCACTGGAATGCCAGGGCTTGGCCTTCCCAGGTGGACCAGCTCATGACGAGGCTTCACGCAGGTCAAAGTGGTCATGGTAACAAGGAGCCCCAGCCATGCTGCCATAGTCAGCAGCAAACTACAAACTGTGGAAGTGAGCAGCCTACCAGTCTTGACAATTGGATTGATTGTTTAATATGTTTAAAACTTTTATACCACATATTGGCTAGATTCCCGTTGGTGCATTAAGCTAGCAGTTGTATTTTTTCTAGGACTGCCCAGTGATAGCAAGAGAAGGCAGATGAAATCAGACATTTCTGAGCAGCCTGTTTCTCTGGTGACTTATTCATAACCACTGCACCCAAAGCCCTTTTCCCTGTGGGTGCCATCACCTACTCTGCCATAGTTATACCACTGCAATGCACCACCAGGATTTCAGCCTTTGTTTCACCTATTTTTTAAACTTATATTGTAAGCCCCTCTGGGTCCCATATTGGGAGAAAGGCAAAATATAAATTAGACAAAGACACACATTTTATTTTGTATTTTGTATTTATTAAAATATTTCTATACTGCCTTATATCAAAAGCTCTCAGGACAATGTACAATGAAATTAATGTGTAAACAAATTAAACCAGTTTAAAACAAACAAAAATTTTAAATAGGCTAGAGATATATTAAATACAATTAACAAGTTGAAACCAATTTTGAAGAATTAAAAATATGTTAAAACCACATGCATTCTAACATAAATCAGTGAGACCCAAAGGCTTTAATAAATAAACATACTTTTAATGTTTTCTAAATTAAATCAGTGTTGGTGCCCATCAGGACTCCAAGGGGAGAGCATTTCAGAATTGTGGTGCCATAGCTGAGAAGTCCATTTCCCACATCTTCACATAGTATATTAACCTCAATGATAGGACACTGAGGTCTCCAGGAGACCTCAGTCTTTGGCCAGGCAGAACAAACAAACAAATAAGCCATTGGAGTCTTCCAGACATCCAGTCCTCCAACTAAGGGTCAATCTGGTAGCATCACCCAAGCTTGGGAAATTTATAGCAACTTTAAATTTCTCACAATGCCTCTGGTCACCTGAGGTACCACCAATCCATATTGTTGTAGGAATTACCATTAGAAGGTGTGTTCCCAAGTTCACCTGCAGCCAACAAGTAAAATGTAGTCAGGGGTGGGATTTCACCAACAAGCAACTTTCCAGAATTTCTTTCAGAATGACAGCTGGCCTATAAAGGAATATATTCCCTCCCCCTAAAGAGTGAGTTGTGGGGAAAACAATGCTCTTGCCTGCTGCTCTGAAACCCAGGTCCTGATACACTGCCTCCACTCCGCCCACAAATCTGTTCCACTGCTCACTTCTTTGGCACCTTCTTAGCAAGGGAGCCCAGAAAGTGACAAAGAGTGAGAATGTTGGGAAGTGACGATTATGCAGACAGATGATGGCACATTATATTGCATAGCTTTTATGAAATACGATGGAGTCCTCAAAGGAAATAAATCAGAGCTCAAATTACATGAATGTTAAAGCGGTTGAACATGATTAAGGAGGTTGAGATGGACAGTGATTTACACATGTTGCACTTTAAATACTGCCAGAAATATTTGTAGGAAACACATTCAATAGATCTCTTCATAAAACCATTGGACTTTGAACAACAAAGGAGAGAGAAATGGTTGTTACGAAGAATCTATAACGTACCATGAATGTGTTTTTCAGTCTATTCAATATGCTGCATTTTGTAAGAAGTCTATAAAGAGAAAATATGATCAAATAAATCAAAGCTGAACTTTACCTAAAGAAAATGAGATAAATGGGAAACCAAAAGAGCCCAAGGAGAAAAAGGTAACATTGCAGCATGGGGAAACACATCAACAAATTATACTAAACCAACAAGACTCTATTTTTTTTTTCATGTAGTTTGGGAATTCTTCAGAATTCTTCAGAATTCCCACTCCTAAGGTAGATTAAGTAAAGGAAGCTACTTCTTCTTAAGCCCTGGAGTGTGATAACACCTTGAAATTAGCTTCCTTGCACTCAGAGGATTGTATTTGTTAGAAAATAAAATGCTGCTTCCTGGAAGATGAGGAGAGGAAACCTATTACATGAAGTGTGTAAAAAGAAATCCTGCTTTGAATAAATGACCCAAGGCTGGTGATTTTGTTATGCCTGAATTACAAGATAATTTGGCTTTGGCCGGGATGAAATTAGTAGCAACAGAGAATGTTCAGGGCAAGAGCATGGAGAAGTAATGTGGACCGAATGAAGTTATTGGACTTGAAACGTGTAGAGTTGGCAACAGCTTGTTGGTATTCAAGGCTGTCTTAAGACATTTGGCTGCCTGAGGCAACAACAAAATGGCACCCATCTTCATTCCACATACAACAGTTGACCAGAGTGGGAGAAGAAGGTTTCTTTAGTACTGGTAGTGTGATAGGGCTTCAGCTACTTCTGTGATCCCCAGAATAGTTAAGGGAGTGTGTGACAGTGCTGTCCTTTGAGAGAGAGGGATGGCTGGGGGGCTTCCTGTCTTCCCAGAAATGTCTGCTACCTGGCATAGTTGCCTCCATCTATGCAATGGCAATTCTGGTGGCTCAAGAGATATTGCTGGCTGAAGTCAAAGTGCATAATACCCGAGGCCAGGCAAGTTATTTTTGGCATATGAGGAAGAAAATCCCAGAAGGAAATAAATTAATAAAAGAAAAGAGAATAAATAAAACAATAACAAGTTACGTTATTTTTATTGTTTGCCATTTTATGGCATCCCAAACTTCACTCTGCAGTTGCCTATCTAATGGTTTGCCTTGGAAACCATCATATTTCAGACAGATCACTGAGAAATCATTTATCTGAGCTTTCATGTAGGGCAAAACTGGGTGAAGAGGATGGGGGTAAAGAGAGAATAAATTTGTATGGTAGCTTTATTCACCATATAGTTATGATTGGTGGCAGATTTCGTTGCTATCCATGCTTTTGTAGAAAAGAAGGGTACATGCTGTGCTCTTCCCCTGACCCCTTTTGATTACCATCTGATTGATTGATTGATTGATTGATTACTATTATTCACTGATGCTACAGCTGTGTCATCTTCTGCAAGATGTTAACAGGCTGCACACATCCCAGATTTGATATGGTTTAATTGGCAAAAATACATTAATTGGCACCCTGAGGTGACTGTAAGGCCAGCTGTGCCGAGGAGAAACATTGGCTGAACACCTGTGCTGCCAAGTCAGTTAGAAGATCCTCTCTAGGCATAGCCAAGGTCATTGTCAGGATAATCACCACGTAACTTCAGAGATAATAGGCTTAAGCTGAAGGTGTAACATCTCTGATACCACATAGTAGCAATGGGAAGTTCCCACCAAACTAATTCTTCCTAGCACCTGGATGTTTCCCTTCATTGTTCCTTTACCTGTCGACCATTACAGAGCTATTACAACAGCCATTAACTCTTTGTCACCTAACGCTAAGACCATTCACTCCGTCTGGACCCCATGGTTCATGTTGCAACTTCCATTGTTTGCTCAGTCAGAGAATCATTCACACTGTTGCACTCCAGACAGATTTTGGGTATAAAATCCCTTCATTTTGAGTAGTCAGATGCTTGCTGAATGCTATGCTGCCACTCTGATTTCTGAATGAGTACTGACCTTAGGTGCAAATCTAAGCCACATCGCTGCTTTCTTCACTGCTCTCTGGATCAGTAATTATTGTCTGTTCCCTAAAACTCCACTATCAACAACTTTGCTCCCTTTATCCTTCAGTTAGCTCTTGTATGAATGTGCGAGTGCTTGGATCTTTTGCATGTATGATTGAACCTTTTTCAATAAAACACATTTCAGTTTAATTTGGAATCTCTGGCTAGTTCGTTCCTGCCAGGACCCCATAAACATTGGTGGAAGATCTTATTAGGTTAACCCCCTCTCGCAGGTCTCCTAACTGTGCTAATTAATTCCCCATTGTCAGAGAGGGGTACTGGCATTGTGGGTGGATCCCTGAGCCACCAACGTTCTGGGGTAACAAGGATGCCTGTACTGAAGTGGGCAATGTATAGTGGCAATTATGGGGTAAAACTGTGGTTTACGAATCTGTTCTCAGTCCTTAAACAAGATTAGATTTTCCCAGAGCACTTCAGATCTTGGGACATTTTTCCTAGGGAAAAAATTTGAGCAGTATACCACCATTGTATGGGAGATTTTTTTGAGTAACATCTTGGAGTATGTGGGACCAGTTTCTTGAAGAGATACACTTAAATTGAAATAGCAACCCTGTCTCCTCGGTTAGTGACTATAGGTTTCCTTTTTTAGAGAGAGAGAGAGTGTTACCCAGAATTGGTTGGAAGAACTTAACCTGCTTTGTTTAGTGATTCCATACTGTTGTGTTCCTCAAGGAGCAGAGATGCTCATTCTAGACCCATGCTTTGTTTTGCACCAGACCACCATCCTTTGTAGAAGGATTTTATACAGTCAGAAGAGAAGGGCTTGTGAAGGGTCTACAAGGCCCCGGAAATTGGATGGTGGAGGTTGTCCACTCTGTTGTACATGTGTTGTGTCAGGAATGTAGTTGGGATAGGGGCAAAATGAGGGCATTGCCACCCCAAGTAAGAATTCAGACCTGCATGAAATTTTTCCTTCAGTTACCAAATTTCTAGCATTGCTATAAGTTAAAACTTCAATTGAACATTCATAAGTAGAGTTTAGGCACCCAGAGAAAAGGGGAAGGCAAAGATACCAAGAGAATGCAAACACAAGAGTTCTACATGTGACCTGTTTGCAATGTTTCACACTCTGCAGTAACAGAAACTTGGAGACTGAAGGAAAATTTCATTTAGATGAGATTCAAATTCTTACCTGGGGAGGAATGCCCTCCTTTTGGCGGTGCCCCATTAGCTACACCCCTGCTCCTTTCACTCTAGAGTGTAACAATATCCCACCTCCAGTCACCAATACTGTCGAGCATTACAACGCACTGTCAAGGTGCCATTGTTTCAGAATGGGAGGAAGTGTGATTACTTACTTTCCTGAGTGGAGTGTTTACAAGTGAAGTAGCACAATATTTAGCACAGCTTTCATAAGCCTCGTGGAATGTGTCACTGAATTTCTTTTCTGAGAGGAGGTTTGAATGAGAAGGAAAACGATTTATAGTTAGAAACAGTTAGAGCAGACAGCACGAGGGAATATTTACATCTAATGGTTCAGTCCTATTTGCAATTTGCATAGTGTTTTCAAGCGGAATCCTATATATTTGGTTCACCTGGGACTAATGCATTAAATGCAATGAAATTTCCTTCTCTTCATAGATAGACCAACAGGGCTGATCTCAAAAAAATGATTTAACTGCCTATAGTAATGTGCTGTAGATAATTTGTTTGTAGATGTTGACACTATCAGAGCCTGTATTTCATTTTAGTTCTTCCAGACAGCTAGTGATTTGCTATGTAGGGAGTGGAATGGATTATGCAGGGACAAGACAGATCCATTGATGGGGCTGTGTGTGATCTGCAGTCCAAATTCCCTTGCTTTCATTGGTATAGCTTCAACCATATCTTATCTTCTTTAAACCCAAAGAGTTTTTTTTTAAGAATATGAAGAATTTAATGCTGCAGTTACTGCAAAAGTACATGGATATATCTTACTTTAATCAATGCAAGTGGGTTTTGGAATACAGTGCAAACCAGCATGAAGAATTCATTGAATGAGTTGTATCCAATGCTGTCCCTCTGGATATGCAAGTACCTTTGACACAGCAGTGTGTTTTTTTCTGTTTAGAACAGATAAGGAAGTATTATGAGAGACAAAGAGAAGCTGTTCCTCTCACATAATACTAGAAACAGGAGATGTCCCCTGAAGCTGAATGATAGGAGATTCTGGAGAGATAAACAGAAGTACTTCTTGACATTGTACGTAGTTAAACTATGGAATTCAATATCTTCCACCAGTTCACAGAAGAAAACCAGCACATGTGGCTAACCAACATCAGGGTGTGATCATGATGGCAAAGGTTATTAATGAGCTAGGAGAGGCTGCAGCAGTCTGCTTTTTCTTGAGTCTACTGGGAAGGGTAAGATTCTGCCCTTCCTATCCACCTGCCCTCCTGAATTGAAGGCAGACAGCTTGTACAATTTGGACTCAATTTGCACCAGTAAAAGTAAGCAGAGGACAAAGGGGGAAAGTTGAGGAGGAGAGAAAACCTGGGACCTTTTAAAAGCAGCTGAAAAAGTGGGAAAGCAGAAGATTAACACAGACTATCCCTGCAAAATCAGAGCAGTTGGAGGGTAGCAAATTCACTCCTGCAAGATAGGCCATTTCCACACCACCTTCCCAACCCACCATAGGGAGGGAGAAGAATGGGACCATGATGACACCTCTGCATGATGTTGCCGTGGTCCGTTCCTTCTCCCATCCCCAGCCGGCACAATCACAGAGTAAATCATTGATGGATTTTCCTGGTCAATGAACCATGATTGTGTCACCATCCCACAATTAACTAGTCTGTGGAGGGTCCAGAAGTGTAATGGCTGAGCTTCCTGCCCCAGTGCAGTCTGGGTCAGTATCCAGCTGCACTGCAGCAGGAAGAGGTGGGGCCATCGCGCTTCCTGGATCCTGGAAGCAGCCGGTGCGGAGGGAGCACTCCCACAGTGCTCTCCTCCCAGCAGAGCCACTGCTGGGATCCCCGCAGGATGCCACTGGGAACAAACAAGGTGAAAAAAGGGCCACACATTGATGGCTGCCAACTTGGACAGCTTTAGGGGATTGGACAGAGTCATGGGGATTGGGGCTACCAGTAGTTTCTACTCATGATGCACATATATTTCTTGCCATTTTAAGTCTCTCTGGGTCTCTTTCTCTCATTTCTACCCGGCAGTACCAGAGGCAGTATGCCTCTGTATACCAGTTGTTGGGAAACATGAGTACGAGAGTGCTGTTGCAATCATGTCCTGCTTGTGGGCTTCCCACATACAACAGTTGTCTGTAATATTGGCATAGAATGGCCATTGGTCTGATCCACCGTGGCTGTTTGAAGTAGATTGTGTCTTGTCTTTCTTCAGCAGACCCTCACATTTTGTTCCAGGGCAAAACAGATTTTTAAAAGGAGGGGACAGTAGGGCAGAGGAGGGAGCTGGCAAAAATATCTTCACTTCCTGATTCCCCTAGCGGAAACCATTGCTGGGCCAAAGGATCTTGCACTGGATAGACCCCAATGTTTTACCTTTTCCTTTATTATTCTAAATAAAGCACTCTGCTTCAATATATCAAAGTCATTTTTGCTGTCAAGGTCCTAGTTTTTCCTGAGGATGGGCTCATCCAGATTGGACAAAAGCCCTGAGTTTTTCCCTGGCTTGTCAGTGTGTGTATATGTATGTTTTTAAAGGTCCAGATTATGCTTTTCCTGTCCCAGTCCCTGGAGAATGCTTTTGCAAGTCCTGCTTCAACTTTTTATGCCCAAGGCAAGAGGAGGCACTTTTTAAACCCCCCAAAGTTTCTGAGACAATGGGAGTAAATTCCCCATCTGGCTTCATTGCCTTCCTTCCACCCTTCCTTCCATCCACTGATGACAACAAAGATGATCTTGTATCATCTCCTGCCTTTCTTCTGTATGCATCTGAGGAGGTGAGAAAAACCCTGCTTATACCACATATCAGTCAAACAATAATCACTGTTAGGTTTGAGGAATGACTGGATGTGAAGGCAGGAAAAACCACACGGAGTTGAGCATTCCAGGCACAGAACAGTCCAACATTTACTGGGGCTTTTGGCTGGACGGGATGATTAGAGAATTTTCTGTTGTATAGATGTTCCATTACACCACAGCAATGCTAGGTCATAGCTGGCAAGCTTTTACAGACTTACTAATAGCTGTGAAACTATTTTACCACAGATTTTGTCCTCAGCTTTGTCTGACCTTTTGCCTGACAAGTTGACCATTATTACACAGAGCTATAGACCCCTGTTGTAATTTAATATCATATCCATTCTAAAACAGTGTCCACTTCAGAACTTGGAAAATGTGGCCATGCTGGCTGGTAGAATTTTTGGGCGGCAGTCCAGACATTATCAATCTGTAGAACAATGAGAATTTAAAGCAGCATGCATCCTAGTGGATGCTCGCAGTAATGGAAAGTGCTAGTGGATGCTTTTTGCCTTTTAGGAATAAGACACACTTTTTTCTGAAAGGGGCAGCCATTCTTTGTCTTCCTCCCTCACATAACAGAAAGGAAACTCTTAAGCTCCTACCATGCAAGTTACATTGTGCTGTTTTTTTTTCAAATCCCTCTGCAAATGATCTGTTCAAAACTTTTCCAAGGCTGCTGAATGGAAAGTGGAAAAAGAAGAAAAAGATTTTTGAAATGGCAGGAAAAAAAAGAAAAAGCAGAGTGAAAGATGAGTGAAATGACCTACTCACTCTTTAATTCTGGCCTCAACAACATGCATCATCCCCAACAGATTACTGGCAAGAGAATGTGGAGAAAGAGAAAAGGTTAACCCCACTGTGAACAAGGCAAATAAAAAGATTTCACATAACTCTACACATAGCTTGATCATAGCCAACTCTAGGTATCAAATTAGAAGAAAAAATGGATAAGAAGATTTCCTGTGGCTCCATCTTGTAATGGGGTAGCCTAGGGTAGGTGTCCTTCTAGTCTCATATCAGCCAAAGGGCCCAGAAGGTCACAGGTCCTGAATGCTGATGAAAGCTCCAGCAGAACTAGCAGGGATGCACTGTTCTATCTATCCTGTTCTCAGTATTGTTCCTCCACCAAGGTGGTCAAGGCTGTTTCTGGCCCATAACCAGGCCTGAACCCCTAGATAGGAATGGATCCAGATAATCCATTTCATCCAAGAAATCCCAGAGTTGTGGTACCAACACTCAGTCTAAGATTCTGACTTAGAAAAAGATCATTAGAAACTGACTGATATTTATCTAACAGAGTAGAATCCAGCTAAGATCTCTTCAGCAATGTCTTATAACTGCCTCTTTTAGAATCTTCTTTTAGAGAAACAGTTACAGCCTTCACAACTGAACTAACCAGCCCTCCCCTGCTAGCTGTAAGTTATCAGGATGAATGTGAGTCCAATGAACATGTTGTTGGTCTCATTTCTTCAAGCAACTGGTGCACATGAACAGGTTGGTTGAACAAACTGAAACTCATCTGTTGGAACTGGATGAGTATGTGCCTCAGTTTCCTCCTCAGAATCAGAAATTTTAGCTGGAATAGATCTGGGTGATTTCCCCACAAAACATTTTCAAAGCTCATATTTTACTGCCAAAGGTCATGACAATAAATTGTACCAGTTCATTCAGATGTGATAAAAAAGTGTCAACATTATATATAGTTTCCATTATGGCATTGTTCCACAACTCTTCATAATATGCTTATATCATGTGGAAATGTCTTTCAAATATCCACTGATAGGGATGAGCGAGAAGTTTGTAGGGTTTACATTTAATACAAGGAGACCAAATGTCCATACAGATAATGGCCATTTCCACACGGGCATATTGCCCACACTAGGGCGACCTCTCTTGGAGGTCTTCTTCACCACGGAGTGCGCTAGAGCAGTTAAAAAAAGTGAGGCTCTAGACCTCAAACTGCTCTAGCGCAGCTGCGGGGGTGGCGCTGCGAGTTTTATAAAAACCACCTTCGCAAGTGGTTTTTATAAAACTCACCTGCGCTGCCCCGTGGCAGCCCCCGGTGAAGAACTGCAGAGACGTGGTAGCACGCCCCTGCAGATCTGCCCGGGGGCGGGCTTCCGGCTGGCGCACTGTCCTGATTGGCGGAGCGCCGCCGGAAGCTGCTGGCCGCCATTTTGGGCGCCGCCAAACGCTGCCGAGTGCCGCCGAAATTCGGCGGCATTTAGAACAGCGGATCTGCGCTCTCCGCAGGGACGGAGCAACCCACTCGCGAGTAAGCTCTGCCCCTGCATGCGCGGCCCTGTTCCCCCCCCCCCATGAGGAAAGGGCCAATATGTACATTTGGAAAAAATGCACAAAGGCACTTTTATCTATTGAAAACTGTAGATAAGAATGCTTACATTTACGAAATGCATAAAAAATGTACATTATGAAAAATGCACTCAGATATAGGTAGAGATTTTTGTGGTAGGGATAACAAGGCTTTCAATCCAATGTGGATGGCAGTTAGCACCAGCTTGGAGTAGAAAAAGAAGAAAGGTGATGACTTTCAGCTTGATATATTTCTTTATACCTTTCCGCTTCACAGACACCTTCCAAAGCTTCTTTCAAGATTCTTCTTTATCTAAATGAGTAAAATACTCATTAGTATTTCAAATCAGATAAATACATGCATGTTGTTTGGCAGCACCCTTAGGTGACCTCAAATTACCTCCAGAGTTATGTGATGTAGTTACTGTTGTTGTGGTGGTGGTGGTGGTGTGCCTTCAAGTCAAGTCCAGCTTATGGTGACCCTAAGACAAATCTATTATGGGGTTTTCTTGCAAGGTTTGTTCATGGGGGTATGCCTTTTTCTTCCTCTAAGGCTGAGAGAGTGTGATTTGCTTAAGGTCACCCAGTGGGTTTCCATGGCTAAGCAGTGATTCAAACCCTGATCTCTCAAATCATTGTCTAATGCTCAAACTACTACACCACACTGGCTGTCTTGTGATGTAGTGCTCAGTTTGAGTTGAACAATCTGAATTTTCCTCCTGTATGTTTCTCCCCCTCTCCACCTTTTCACTAGTAACTGTAATATGTTTCTTTCAAAAGGCCTTTCAAAATAGGTAATGTTTGTATAAAACATAATGTATTTGTTTTCCACCTGGAAGAAATTCCAGTAAAATACAAAAACTCACACAAAGAGAACAACATAGAAAGGTGCCTGTATTGAATAGCTATTAATAGATTAAATTGGCCAAAGGCTAGGAACCTGCTCTTGATGGATTTGCATTCACAGCATCACAAGAAACAAGCAAACAAACTAATGAAATCAACAAAAAACCTACTCATGCTTTCCCATAGGTTTACTTTTCTTGTGCCTCTTTTAAAATTATGGTGGGTTTTTCTTTTCTTTTTTGGTATAGAATAAGAAGCTCCATGACTCTAGCCAAAAAGGTCAATCATTAGCAGCATGATTTGTGTGCTGCTCTAGCTTTGTAAGATTTATTATCGTTAACTTTGTAAAGATATGGAAGGATTCCACAAGGGCAGAATCAGTCTCCCAAGTAATACTTTTACTCAAGAATGAGTTAGGGGCAGTCTGGTTGAGATGTGTGCCTGGATATTGTAACATCCCTTAAAGGACACTAAGGATCCAAAAAGATTCATCAGGACTGGCTGGGCAGGAGCTTCTCCAAACAAGGATTTACAATATGATTAACAGGTTCTTTGATGGCCTATGCTGAACAGGGCAGGGCCGCTTTATCCATTAGGCACTTCAGGCACAGTGCCTAGGGCCTGTGAAAATTTTAGGGCCTATGAAAATAAGATTTTAGGGCCTATGAAAATAACCCTAGTTGTACATGAAGATGAGGTGGGGAGTCAAATACAAGAGTGCCTAGGATCTATGAAAACCTTAACATGGCCCTGGAACAGGGAAGGAGAAACTCCCTGCTCAGTTGGGGATTTATGATCTTTTAGATAAATCAGACATTGCAACCTACATTGATATATGAACAAGACAGATGTGTAATTATGAAAATCAACTGCAATGGTAGAATAATGCATTTAATGGGCTTTTATGGCCCAAATAATGAGATATCAACATTTTATATATATTTTTAAATACATAAAAATTGGATTTACAAAATCTGATTTGCCTGAGCAATTGGAATGGAGTTGTTGATCCTAATAAAGATAAATTTTCCAATAAAGGAATTAAGTAATATGAAGGGAGATAACCCAGAACCTTTTTACAGAGTACTTTGTACTAATAGATGGTGGGACATATTTACAGCCAAATTTCAGAGACCATAATTCAACCATGATCTCTCTGAAAACGGAGCAAATAGCTACTTCTGAAGATGGAAATACTACAAGAATGCAAAGAAGATTTGGGTGGCATGACTAATTTGGGTATGATAAAGTTAAGACATATGCTGACTTTAAAAATCATTGTATTGGGAAGGCTCTTCTACAAGGTTGGTTTAAATACAAGCAGAGACTTTTTCCTAAGATCATATTAAGCACCTCACCACAGGAAGCCCTTTTCAAGAAAGAATAGGTTAAAAACTGCAGATGGTTGTTTATGATGACATTTTGTATTTTGAACAAGACAACTGCAAGTTTAAATCAAGTGAAATGCTTCTTAAGGAAGGCAATAGATTTGCTTATATGCAGTTCAAGGATAGATTTAATAAAGATAAGAGATCCAGTCATAGAGGTTGGAGAAAATGAGTTTTATTTAGGGTTGTGTAAAGATGATGACCATAGAATTTAAAAAGTATATAAATGGCTTTTGAACCTAGAGGTTGAAGATGAACCTGTTACCCTGTGACTTGGGGGTCCCGTGAGGGGCACCCAAATAACCACAACAAACACAACAAGATGGGGAAATTAGCTTGGAGCACTCTCTTGGCTAACGAGAGGCAGGGTAACTTAACGGGGATCTTTTACCCTATGTCTACAACGTCAGGTCAGTGAGGAGGCAAATAGTTCAAACAGAAATTAAGATTTATTAAACAGTTATTAAAGAAAAGTACAAACACACTCCTAACTAGAAAAGGAAAATAGAGTTCAAGGGGAATGGGTGATACACCACCTGTCCTGCAGTCCTGGGGAAGCCAATTGTAGAGGAGGAAACTTGGCGTGACGGCCGAGGGGAATCTGCTGAACCGAGCGGCAGCAAGACAGAGTAGAAGTCCAGAGCGATCTGGCAAGAGTTCCAAAGAGCTCTCAGAACTGGGGGTTTTTATCAGGGAAAGAACGACCGTAGGCTAGTCTGGTCTTGGGTGAAAACAATAAGTTTTGGGTTGGAGACAATGCCTCCGAAAGGTCAGAATTTGCATGATTGAGTTATGTTCCGAATTGACAATAGTATGGCTGGTATGTAAATGATGCTAGCTCGGCAGTTAAAAACTTAGCTCGCCAAGGTGCCCTCTCAGGGCAGAGGGTCTCTTTGTTTTTTGAATGAGGGTGTTTGTTTCGGGAGGTCCCCTAAAGCAGTCCTGGCTATTTCTGGCTTGGTTTGGTGGGAGCAACAAATAGTAGCCATGCCTAGCTTCGTGCTTGTTCGGTGGCCTCACCGCTTGTTCTGGTGGCAGAGCAGGGCCGAACTGTCATATCAAAATGATATCTTTGGTTCACCAAGGTCCAGGCCAGTACACGGTGGTAACAAACCTTTAAAAGTGTATAAGATAAGGGGCTCCAAAATTTTGGGCACAATCTTCAGTGGATGTATGGGTGAAAATGTAGTCTAAAGATATCAAGTTTACTCCATGTAATAATTTAAAAGCAAACATGTACAGATGGAATTTAACCTCAAATAAATTGTCAGAAATGTCTGAGAATGTTTCAGATAGGGGATGTCAAGATAAGAACAGTTCCTTTTTTCATATATGGTGGAATATGTGAAGTTATTGGTCTAAGATTTACATGTTAAAAAAAAATGGTGGATTTTTTAATGTCATCAGAAATGTTTTGCTAGGTATTATGGATAAAGAGTTGGATAGTAAATGTGGACTGCTTCTTTGATACATGATAACAACAAGAATATTGTTTGCTTAATCCTGGAAATGGACTGAGGCACTGGTGATGGGAGAACGGATTGTTAAGGTTGCTGAGATAGCCCAAATGGCCAGACTAACATGGGTTTTAAAAGATAAGCCAACTGAAGATTTTGTTTTGAAAGAATGGAAACTGTTTATTGATTTTTTGAGCAACGAGAAAGCCAATAATGCAATAATCTGTGGCTATGGTTACTAGTATTTCTAGTAGGATTATTTAGTTGGCTCTCTGATTTTTAAAATAATATTTTCTTCTTTTTTCTTTTTTTCTCCCCCAAAACAGTTTGGCCTGGGGGAGGGGTCAGAGCCCTTTTGTGTTTCAGTAAGTTAGTGTTTAGTATTTAAGTTAATGTTCCGCACTCTCTTTTAGAGTTTTAGTATTTTATTTTAGTTTTAGTTTAATTTTACTTTTCTTCTTCCTGCTTACAGAATCATAGAATCATTGAATCTTAGAGTTGGAAGAGACCACAGGGGCCATCTATTCCAACCCTTTGCCATGCAGGAACACACATCAAAGCACTCCCAACAGATGGCCATCCCGCCTCTGCTTAAAATCTTCCAAAGAAGGAGACTCTACCACACCAAGGCAGCATATTCCACTGCTGGACAGCTCTGATCGTCAGGAAGTTCTTTCTGAGGTTCAGGTGGAATCTCCTTTCCTGCAGCTTGAATCCATTGCTCCTTGTCCTAGTCTTTGGAGCAGCGGAAAACAAGCTTGCTCCCTCCTTGACATGACATCCCTTCAAATATTTAAACATGGCTATCATGGCACCTCTTAACCTTCTCTACTGTAGACTAACCATACCCAACTCCCTAAGCTGCTCCTCATAGGGCATGGCTTCCAGACCCTTCACCATTTTGGTCGCCCTCCTCTGGACATGTTCCAGCTTGTTGATATCCTTCTTGAACTGAGGTGCCCAGACCTGGACACAGTATTCCAAATGAGGTCAAACCAATGCAGAATTGAATGGTACCATTACCTCCCTTGATCTAGACACCATACTTCTATTGATACAACCAAGAATCACGTTGGCTTTCTTGGCTGCCACGTCACACTTTTGTGATCTACCAAGACTCCTTTCTGCCTAAGTGCATGACCTTACATTTCTCTGTGTTGAAATTCATTTTGTTAGCTTTGGCCCAGCTCTCCAATCTGTCCATGTCATTTTGAATTTTCATGCTGTCCTCTAGCAACCCCTCCCAATTTTGTGTCATCAGTAGATTTGATCAGCATGCCCTCTACTCCTTCATCCAAGTCATTGATGAAGATGTTGAATAGCACTGGGCCCAGGACAGAACCCTGTGGCACCTCGCTAGTCATTTCTCTCCAGGATGAAAAGCAGGCATTGGTGAACACCCTTTGGGTTCAGTCAGTCAGCCAATTACAAATCCACCTAACAGTAGTACTGTCCAGCCCACATTTTACTAGCTTCTTTGCAAGAATGTCATGGGAAACTTTGGCAAAGGCCTTACTGAAATCAAGATATGCTATGTACACAGCATTCCCTTCATCTATCAAGTGTGTAACTCAATTGTAAAAAGAGATAAGATTAGCCTGGCATGGCCTATTTTTGAGAAATTCATGTTGACTTTTAGTGATTATGGCATTGCTTTCTAAGTAATTACAAACTTACTGTTTAATGATCTGCTCTAGGATCTTTCCTGGTATTTATGTCAGGTTGACTGGGTGATAATTATTTGGGTCCTCTTTTTTCCCTTCTTCAAGATGAGGACAACATTTGCCCTCCTCCAGTCTGCTGGGTCTTCTCCCGCTCTCCTTCTCAAAGATTTTTGCGAGTGATTCTGAAATGACTTCTGCCAGTTCTTTTAATATCCTTGGATGCAATTCATCTGGCCCTGAGACTTGAATTCATCTAGTTTAGCCAGATATTCCTGTATTACTTTTCTACCTATTCTGTGCTGCATTTTCTCCACTTCCTCACCTGCTCCCCACACCCCAGGTTGAGTATTTCTATCCTTTTGGGAGAAAATTGAGGCAAAGAAGGTGTTGAGTAGTTCTGCCTTTTCTCTTCCCCCATTAGTAATTAGCCATCTTCTCTGCACAGCAACCCTATTGTTTTTTTATTTCTCCTTTTGCTGCGGACATATCTCAAAAAAGCCCTTTTTATGGTTTTTAATCTCTCTGGCAAGCCTGAGTTCATTCTCTCCTTTAGCTTTTCTGACCTTCTCCCTACATATCCAGGCTTATTGATTGAATTCCTCTTTGGTGGTTTTACCATTCTTCCATTTCCTGTACATGTTTCTTTTAACACTTAGCTCAGCTGAGAGTTTTTTAGTCAACCGTTCTGGTTTCTTTAGACATCTGCCATTTTTCCTCTGTATTGACACAGTTTTAAATTGTGCCTTCAGTATCTCACTTTTAAGAAATTCCTATCCATCATGAACTCCTTTCATGACAGATGTACAAGTCATGCTTTCTTCTGAATATATATTTCTTTGATTGTGAATTAGGTAGTTTATGTTAAAATCAATCAATCAATCAATCAATCAATCAATCAATCATAAAATCATGTGTTTTCGTAAAGAATAAAGAGTATGGAAAGTATATTTCTCTGTGTTGAAATTCCATACAGCTACAGAACATAAGTGTATGCACTTTCCCACTGATAGCGAGCTTCTCCTTAGATTGCTTTGGTTGTCGCTCAAACATAAGTACAATATACTACAGATTGTAATCATTGAACTTATTCATATCCTCAGTGGCAGTGTTTTATTGTTACATGTATTCTTTTCTTCCTTTTTGTCTCTGTATTTCTAAACTAAATTCTGTCATGAAAGAGAGAAAGAAAAGAAAAGAAAAAAGAAGAAAAGAGAGGAGAAGAAAAGAAAAGAAAAGAAAAGAAAAGAAAAGAAAAGAAAAGAAAAGAAAAGAAAAAAGAATCTTTCCTTTTGTCTAGTTGCTTTCCTCAGGCTAAGAGTACAGGAAAGTCACAAGAGAGAAGCATCACAAATGTGCCTAACAGGTTTTGGTTTAATTCTTTTCAGCAAGTTGTGGGAGTTACACTGCCATTAAGATTCTGGAGAGCTTCCAAGTGTGGGAATATAGCTTGTTTAATCATATTCCTACAGGAAGCCCTAGCAAAGAAAGTCTTTCTGTGTATTCTGCAAGCGCATATTTGACTTTCTTCACGGCTGTTCATATAGATTTTCCTTCTCTCCCTCCTCCCCTTCTGGATGACACCATGTTTGCACTTGGCTTAGATATTTAACTGGAGTATAATCTTCCCTGCACCCATAATTTACTCCTTCTCTCCAGGCCAGCTGTTGCTGCAGCTCAGTCTTTTAACTATGCAATTTAAATATTTTTTTCTCTCCCCACCCCCTGCAAACTGCTCCACTTGCTTCCATACTTGTCAACAGCTTTCAGCTGTTATGCTTCAAAAGCTTTTAGAAGTGCAGAAACTGTGATTCTTAATATGAACAACCTCCAGGGGTACCCATGAACACATTACCACTTATCTTCACACACTCTGTATCTCTTAGTTGAAAGAGGACATACCAGTGTGCCAATCCATTTCTCTCCCTCAGTGCCAG
This sequence comes from Iguana delicatissima, assembly GCA_948472985.1. Taxonomy (NCBI): domain Eukaryota; kingdom Metazoa; phylum Chordata; class Lepidosauria; order Squamata; family Iguanidae; genus Iguana; species Iguana delicatissima. Next base: position 31,488 of record CAOKZL010000540.1, on the reverse strand, counting down.
TGATGTATTTAAATCTTTTACTCCAAGTCTCAAGTTAAATTTCAAGTCTCTACCTTTGGGTCTCAAGCTGAATCTCAAGTCCTTCCAAGATACCTTCAAGTGAAGTCTCAAGCCAAGTCCCAAGTTTGGGAGCCAGTTTCTGAAGTGGGGAATAGTATCCTTTTTATTCCCCATTACTGAATGTTCAGAAGCTTTAGAAGGAAAGATCCTTCCCTGTGCTCTAAGAGTGAGTCTTGCCTTCCACTGTTAGGAAAAATCTTAGAAGGCTCCTCCAATGAGCAGCAGAGATAGGCTGCCAAGCAGACCTCAATCCCACCTCAAGCCCCTTGCCTAACACGTTTGCTGTTCCCCTCCAAGAAATGGCCGAAGCTTTGGTCTTGAGACAGATCATCACATGACCTATAGGCAAAAAGAGATGGAAGTATTGTTCAAAGTTGTAAGGTTTCTGGATGAATGTATTATGTTACTGAACCAGGGACAGCAAGTCAATCACTAAAAATATACAAGTCATGAGTTGAGCCAAGTCAAGTCAGCATGTCATGTATTGTCAAGTCAAGTCTACACTGTTACAGTGCTATTATTCCACTTTCAACCTCCTGTGGAATTTCAGGGTTTGTAGTTTACTGAGGCCAAAGAGTTCTCTGGCTGAGAATTCTAAATGCCTCTCCTTAAACTACAAACCCCTAGGATTCCACAAAGTGGAATAATAGCACATAACAGTGGAGTTTGGAAAGGCCCTAAGTCAAGTCATAGAAGTGACTTGAGTCCAACATGAGTTTGAGTCAATTGACTCAAATCTACAATGCTGCTCAATGTAGCTTCTCAAAATATAAGGCCAACCCTCTAGGGTTCCCACAGTCATGTGAATACTCCCATGGACATTTTGTTACCTTCATATGAAGGTAGGCATACCATAATTTAGCCCAGGGGCTACACAGAGGCCAAAGTTGTTTTTGCAGCCCTTCACCCCTCAGACTCTGCAGACTGGTCTTTTTCTGGCCACAAAAGGGTAGAAGAGAAGTAGCTGCTCAGAAGTGGCAATTCAGATTTTCAGTAGATTGCAGCTCACTTTCTGTACATTAAACAACACTTATTTTCAAAAATCAGAAGTGGGCTTTCTACCCACTTTCTGGTGGGGTTTGTTTGTTTTTGGCAGTCTGTAAGGCTCCTAGAAGGTCTTGGGGCAGACAATTAGCCTCTGGACTCAGTGAACTTGCCCACAACAGCCTACCTTCAACCTTCCATTCTTTGCTGAGTTTCTGTGCTGATCTTTGTGTAGCTGCCTTTGAACATATCCTAGTGAGTTGAAACACAGCTACTGGCATAGTAACAGAAGAGGAGATGAGAAAATGTTACACTTTTTTGGATCATCCAAGTCCTCATCCAAGTGCCTCCATGAGCTGTGGCAAAGCAGGTGGACACGAGGTGGGGAGAAAACCTTTTTCACTGCACCTTGCCTGTGGAATATCCTCACTAAAAAAATACCAGTGATTTTGTATAATGCAAGGAGGTTGCCTCATCTATTCCTCCACCCAGGGCTGACGTGCTTCCTTACCACCTTCACTTAACTGCTGGTATTACCTGTACCTACAGAATGATTTTTCAGTGCCAGATGAAGATCCTTCTTTGTTCTCCTTGGCATTTTAATAACTGTTCTAGCACCTTCATTTTGTTTGTCTACTGGTAGCATTCTTGGTTTTATCATGTGTTGTCTATATTCATTGTTGCCTTGTTTTTTTTGTTGTCTTGCTTGTGTACTGTCCAGAGAACTCTGATTATTTATTTATGTATTGCACCTTAGACATCCATCCCTCCATCCATCCATCCTTTGGTTCCCTGTTCACTTGAAGGCTCAGTTGCAAGTGCTGGTACTTACCAGTGTAGCTTAAAAACCAGGGATCAGATGTTATTGCATCAGGCCACCCATGTGTTGAAATCTACATCTACGGTTCTTCTGCAGCTATTCTCTCTGTTGGATCACAAACAGTGATTAGAAGACCTTTTTTTTTTTCAATAGTAGTGTCCCACATGTGAATGCCTAATCCAAGGAGCCCTGGTTTTCTGGCTGGCGCCGAGGTTGATGTTACTTTGTCAGTAGGCATCCTCTCTTCCCAGAAGTTTTTTTTTTTAAACATCACTAACTTTCAACATGCTTAAGTATCTTAAGCTGCTAGACATCTTTATTGGCTGCTGATTTATTGTATTTTCTCCTGTATTATACTGTTGTTCTATAGCATTTTTATTATTTTCTAAGTTTCCCTGGCTATGGTGACTAGTAAGCCATTTTTCCTTATCTGAATAATTTCCACATTTGCTATTTGACGTTTTGGATAGAAATGGGAGATATACAGCCTAAGAGATGCATGTAAATCCCAGTGCCATTTGTGTAGCTCCAAAAATTAGGGTGGGAAACAGAAATCAGCTGTTCCTAATAATTCCAGAAGCATTCATTTTCCTTTTAAACAAGGTGCAGCTACCACCTTTTAAATTTTTTTCCCCCTAAACTGGAAGTGGACTTCCAACTACTTCTGGTTTAGGGTTCCCCCCTCCTCATTTTAGGAGGTCACTACAGAACCTGAAGGTAGAAATTGACCTCAAACCCACCTAGCTTGCCCATTCTTGGACTGAAGAAACTATACAACTGCCTTTCCAGAGCCAGCACCCCTCCAAATGTGTTGAACTGCATCTGCCATCATCTCCAGGCAGCATGCTGATTGGGCGCGCTGGTGAAGGATGATGAGAGTTGTATTTCAACTTATCTTGGGGACACCAGGTTAGGGAAGACTGTGGGTACATGCCTGATTTCTTAATGAGGCAAGTCAGCATTTGTATAAACATTTTAGGTGGGCTCAGCCTCCCCAAAGACAGCTAGGGCCCATTCACATTATGTGATTATAATGCCATGCTGCCACTTTAACTGCCATGGCTCTGTCCTATGGAACCCTGGGACTGGCAGTTTAGAGAGGGGCATTTAAAATCCTCAGCCAGGGAGCTCCTCTAGTGTCTCTGGCCAAACCACAAACCCCAGGATTTCAGAACAATGAGAGTTATAGTGGAATAATAGTTCTAAAATTGTGTAGTGTGAATGGGCCCCTGCTGGGGTATTACTGGGTCTTCCAAGCATATTGACTGACTGTTTTAAATTTTCCTTTCTGATAGCTGCTTCCCCCTCCCCACAGCAGAAGCTTTTCTACTTTTCTTCATATGGAGTGAAGCGAAGAGGCAAGACAGGGCAAAAAGTCATGGCAGAGACACCCAAATGTTCTACTTGCTTCTGTAAATTTCCTGGGGGAGTTATTCTTAGAAATGTTAAGGATTTTTTTGCAAATACCAGCTGACATCCTATTAGTGAGTTACAACAGCTACAAATCCAACTTACACCATTTGTAGTGGAACGGGAGTAGAGACCCACGGTTTTAGAAAAAAGATTTATTGTGCACAATGTCTCAGTGAGATAATTCTAAAAAGTCTGAGCCCCGCCTCTTTCATCCAAAAAATTTAACTCCCAATGCAAATTCATCACGTGTCCAAGAAAGGAAACTGACACAAACAACAGTTCTCATCATTTTCTGCGAACCTTACTAATGTTGCAAAGCATGGCAAGGCCATAGCGGGGGAAACATTTTCATCCTCCCTAACATTCTATTTCACAGTGTCCTATTGTTCTTCTCAAACACAGAGTCACTTCAATTGCAGGGAAAATTAACTGCTTTTTCTCAACTGCTTTTCCCTCACACCCAGAGGTCATCTGGGCTGACCCGAAACTGTCTCCCCCAAATTCCCCCCTTTATGCTAAATTCAAAATTTTTAATTTTCAACATTACTATTTCCTATTTCGTTATAGCACAAGTGATACATAGCAGCAGAATACATAGCAGCATTAGGATTCACTAACACACATTACACGCTTTTCCCCAAAATAAGGGGGAGGGGGTCTGATTTTGCGTAGAGAGGTTAGCTTCCTGGAAAAACCCCAGCAGAAATCTAGCCCCAATCTTCTATTCCTCAGAAAATTTCCCATGAAAATTGCTTGGCAGCCTCCGGATGCCAATTGTATCATCTAGCCCAGAATTTTTTGACCCCCCTTTTTCCGCAACCACCAGTTAGGCATACACAATAGCTTTGATTTGAGCATTACAGATTAGGAAACACTTTAACATGTAGAGTAAAGACAGGCAGATTTAGGAAGACCATTATTTATGTACAACGCAATTCTACAAGCAATGCCTTTACCCATACTTACTAGGGAATCAGATAATCATGTCCACATCCCTGTAGACTTCAAGAATGATTTTCTAATATTGAATCTTCAGAATGCAAATATTTATCCAAATACACAGACCCCCTTCACGACTGAAGAAATAGTCTAAACCTATTTCATGCTGGGCTGACAGCCAACAACGCATCTGCCTTACATGAAAAGCAACCCCCTCCATGGGGATCACGGTGACTCCCAACCTCTCAGATATGTGTTGTCAGAATCATACCCATTGCTTTCATTATAAACTCTTTTCATTCTTGCCCAGCCAAACTATACTGGTTTGGTACTGGGTGATAGGTAATACCCTCAGTGGCCAAACCAATTCATCCCAGAAGATAAATCATATACCCATTTACCATTGTAAAAGCTGGCTACTTTCTAGAACTGACTAAGGAGGACCACCCCCCCTTATTCTCATATAACTCAATGAAACCATTACTATAACTAAAGAAAAAATTAACACTGGGATGTTTTCCGGGGCCATGCCTGTAGAGTTTTAAAATTTCAAACTTTACATTTCAGTGGGGATGGTCTCCTAAGCTTCCCCATGAGTACATACCCAGCCATTACTGACATTCAAGGTGTTCATGATCTGATTGGCCAGTTGGTGGAAGTGTTTCACCTCCCAGCCTCCCTTGTTCTGCAGCAACCTCATCATCATCAACAGTTGCCACATACACATATCTTCCAATCCCACAAAACATCCGTCTGTAGTGATAAACTAGGTAGGCCAGGCTTCCCTGCCCCTCCTATGCCTGCCACAACCCATGTTATTGTCTCCCACATTCAGGATCTGATCGTGCATAAAATGATGCATGTGTCCCAAGTTGCAACCACCGCATCCTGGCCACCTTTACCACAGTGGGAGTTGTCACCACTACCTGCTAGGTCTCCTCCACCCATATCCAGGTTGCCCCAATCCTTCACCCATGTCTCCTGGTTTGAAGGGATGTGCCTGTAGGAAAGGGAACCCCTTTTTAACATTTCCTCCCTTGTTGTACTCAGAGCTTTCCCTAATGCACTAATTCCTTCCTGTAGAGTTATGTTCCCTTAATTCATCCAAAAGGGCTTTTGCTGAAAGGTACAATTTATGACTCTGTGAGGTGTGTACTGCATCTTTTTCCCCCATCATAATGGGGCTCGGGGAAAAAACAAAAACACTCCTGGTTTCTCTGTTGTGGGCTGCACATGGAATAAGAGTGAGAGGTTTTTATAAAATGGGCAAAGGGAAGATGAATGTGGTATCATGCCCTGTGCTGGCATCCAGTCCAAAAAAACATAGCCAGGGCTGTTATCTGGGCCATACACGTTGAACTACTGTGTCTTCAGGATTTTTTTTCATCTTCTCCAGTTTCCTTAAATTCTGAGGTCTGCAGGTACAATGTGACCCCTCCGGGTGATTCCTAGTCTAATCTTTGATGATCTTGTGGACAAATGCAGGTCTGTTGTTTAAGTCTTTGGGTGGGCCTCTTTGGGGCTGACGTTGGTCTCCTGGCTGTCTACAGCCTTCAACTGTCCCTTTCTCTCTGTCCTCCGCCCTTTCAGTCAGAGTCCTGCAGCTGCAGTTCCACTTTCACCTGGAGGGGCCCTCTATCGCCTCTCAGAAGTGCCCCATTACCTTCTCCCTCCCAGCTCAAAAGTGCGCCATCACCTTCTTCTCCCAGCTTGCTTGTACTTTAGCCTGCTGGGTCTGGGCCAGGGAGCCTTACCAATTGCCGGTCTATCGGGAACTGGGGGGGGGGCTTCTTCGCAATTTGGACTGCCTTGCATCTAGGACTCTGCCTTTTCCTGTGTTCTTCATGCTCTTGCTGCCAACTTCTCCTTCCAGGATGTCAACCCCTTTTCCTCCTGTCTGAGGGATGGGGGACAAAACTTTTTCCTCAGTCTGCCCTTGTCAGCTGGTCACAACCCTTTACAGCCTCTGCTCCTCTCTCCTTTCAGTGCCTCCTTTGGAGCTAGCACGGCAGCTTGCTGCTTTGCAGATCTCTCAGCTCTTTCCCTACTAGAGCCATTCTCCAAGCACAATTCTTCCATCTCTCGCTGCCTTGCCATTTTTTTCCCACGCCCAGTCATTCCTGCTCGCCTCTCTTTTCCTGTCAGTCGCTTTGCTTCATACAGAGCCAGCCCTTGTCTTGGCCACTTAGATTTCTGCTGCGGCTGCTGCTGGACTTTTAGCATCAGTTTTTTGGGCCCCCTTTTCCCTTTTCTGTCCAATTCTAAAGTCCTAAACATCAAATGAACTAAAAAAAGGGGGGGGTGGACCCCCCTTTCAGGTCTGACAAGTTGGGAATGAGGGGCGGGATGGGGGTAGCCTCCTTTGCGTCTGCTTTGGTTGCTGTCCTTATTCCCTTTCCATCTCGCCCAGCCTCGGCTGAATCTGCCAGCCTCCGCTCCTCCTCATTGCTTTCCTGGCCTCTTGGCCGGCGCCTCAGCTGGGGGATGTGTGTTTGTTTGTAGCCATCGCTTCTCCCGGTCTCACTCTCCTCTCTTTCATGCAAACACAGGAAAGGGGGTCTCACTCTTTCAGGTTCCTTTGGAAAGGGGGGAGTGGCTGGCTGTTTCCTAAAGAGTCACTGCTGCAGCTTCAGAACCTCTGTGGGGCTTATCTAACACTTCACTTGTCTACTCTTTGCATTTGTAACCCTTAGGAGGAATTTATTCAGGTACTACAAGGGCCCCTGTGTCCAAAGTTCCTATGTCAGCTGCTTCTCAAAAAACTCATTGTAGGGTAAATTTTGCAGCTTTTTTCCATGTCAAGGGGGAAAGCCAAAAGTCAAAGTCAGTCATTCCTAAACTTTCCCCTTTTCCTCCTCCGTTCTATTTGTTGAATTAGAAAGGACTGACCTTTTCCTGCTTGTAAATTGCACACTGATTTCTTCCCAATCTAGGCCTCTGTCTTTCTTCTCTCCACTTTCCTCTTCCCCCCTGCCCGCTTGGAGTCTCCCTTTGGGGTAGTCAATGCAGAGGCCAGCAAATTTTTTCCTTCCTTTTTGCATTCGTCTATCCTTTTCCCATTTCTCCGCTTGATCCCTATTCACATGTACCTTCTGGGCAATCTCCAACAGCTGGCTCAAATTGATGCCTCCCCAAAACCTTCCTGTTTCTGGGAATTTCTTCCCTATGTCAGGGAACTCTGGGACACAAAAGCCAAATTCACTGTTTGTTGGTTGCCTGGATCATCTGGGTTCACAGGGGTGTATTGCCTGTAGGCATCAAGTAGCCTCTCCAAATATGCCCCTGGAGACTCCGTAGGTCCTTGGATAATTCCCGATACTTTGGACATGTTAACAGCTTTCTTCATCCCTTCTCTCCTGGCTTCCACTGAAAGGGCTTGATATTCAGTGAGCATATTCATCTGGTAAATTATTTGGATCCCCCCCCTGGATCAGCTAGGGGAACTCTACCTCTCATCCATTGCTCGGGATTCGCCTCTGGTGCCCTGTTTCTGGCTATGTTGAATTATTCTGCATGTTGAATTATTCTCCCCTCCTCAGTGGTGAACAAGGTCAACAGCAACTGTTGACAATCCTGCCAATTGGGGACATGTGAGGCCATAAACTGGAGCAAAGTTCTATTATTTCTTGTGGCTTTTCCATATAAGTTGCATATGTTTTCTTCCAATTTAGCAGGTTTTTAAAGTGGTGAAGGGTGTATATTGATAACTCTGAACCCACTGGATCCACTGCTGAGCATCAACTACCAGTTGGTTGATCTGTCTGAGTGGGGCCACTCCTCTTTTTTCACCACTGTCATCCTCTTCTTCTTCTCCACTCCCTTCACTCTGGGTCTGTAGGGGGGGGCTATCCCCGTGGTTCCTTGGCCTTTTTGCTTTCACCTTGGGCCCATTTCTAAGATTGAAGGCATCTGTGGGGCTTAGGGGATCGTATTTTCCCCTTCCCCTGCTGGTAATATGGGGTGTAGGCTTTTCAAAGTTCCTGATTCTTGGGGAACCTGCATATTTGTCACTGAAGGGGGAGGAGGTACCGGGGGGGGGCCTTTTTCCACAGACTGTTGATTGATGAAGGGATTTGTTGAACTTCCCAATAATACCTTCACCCCTGGGGGCATTAGTGTTGGCTCTGTTACTTGCATAGATAGAGGTTCAGTGGCCTGTGCTGCCATAGGGGCCACTGGGACTTCTGCTGGCACTGCCTGGGCCTCTCCTGCCCCGTGCTTCCTGGTGATGAATTGCTCGAACATATGGCAGGGGTCACATAGCTCTTCTGGTTCCTCAGGTGGAAAATTTTGGGGCCTCTTCCGAATTTCTTCTGAGTCTTGTCCTTCATGACTAACATGACCCTGGTACACTGCTCCCTGCACCTCTCTAGCCCCAAAGGGGGGGATTCAGTCACTATAGTGTCCCATGAATCTATATAAGGATAATGGTCCGCATGTTCAAGTTTCCCCACCACCACTGCATACACAGCCTTAATTTTATCTGGGTTAAAACTCCCTTGGGGTGGCCATCCCAAACCCCTTAATATGGCCACTCTACCTCACATAGGTTTTTCAACCTGCCTGGGATCATTTTGGGACAGCCATAGTCACTCCCATACCCTTTCTCAAAATTTTTCAACATGCATTGAAGAGGAGTTTGTTTGGCTCCCCCTCCCCCTCTCCAACCCAAAAGGACAACACACAGTAGGGGGGGTGGTTTGAGCTGCGGGTAAGGGGTCCCAACAGCTCGAAACAAAGAGGTAAACAACTTTCCCCGCGCTGACTCACTGAGCCGGACGTTCCCGGGCTCCATTAAAAACTGCAACGCCAAGCACACTCACAACTTTCACACTACGAACACAGCCTCCCACCTTTCCCGGGGGTGTGTGTATTTTGTGTGTAAGGAATCCTGCGGTTTCAGCAGCTCCACCTGTTGAGTTGCTATACTCGGGCAGGATTCCAGGGGGTGATCAATCCCCTCTTCTTCCCCATGTCCCCCCACTTTAGGGGAAGGCCCCTTTACACACTTACCTATGGCTCTGTTCTGTGGCTGTGTTCTGGGAATTTTTTCCCAAAACCCTTCCCCGGGTTCTTTACTGGGAACCATCTTCCCCGGGTTCACACCCCCACGAACAGGGCCATCCCATAAAAGAATCGGGGGTTTCCCGGTCCCTATCAATGGGGGCACAGATGCCAGAGAAAACAGCTGCCGCTTCAAGAGGGCAAAAAAAGCCCATCTATCCCGGACCAGAGCCCCCAAAAAAATTTGTGGGGAAATGAGATAGAGACCCATGGTTTTAGAAAAAAGATTTATTGTGCACAATGTCTCAGTGAGATAATTCTCAAAAGTTAAACCCCCCTCTTTACATCCAAAACAATTTATACATCTCCAGTGCAAATTCATCACGTGTCCAAGAAAGGAAACTGACACAAACAACAGTTCTCATCATTTTCTGCGTAACGTTACTAATGTTGCAAAGCATGGCAAGGCCATAGCGAGGCACATTTCATCCTCCCTAACATTCTATTTCACAGTATCCTATTGTTCTCAAACACAGAGTCACTTCAATTGCAGGGAAAATTAACTGCATTTCTCAACTGCTTTTCCCTCACACCCAGAGGTCATCTGGGCTGACCCGAAACTGTCTCCAGCACACATTGTAGAACTACTTTTTGGTTGTTGTGGCCAGAATTCTGTTCTGACTTTGCAGTGACCAAACTCCTCCCCAATTCACTGTGTAAGCTGTGCAAGCATGTTGTCATAAAGTAATTGGGTGAGGGGAGCAAGAGAGGTATGTTCAGCTTTTTCGTTTAGCTGAACACACACCAAATGACAGAGGTCTACAGAGTACCCTCCAGGAAACTGCAAAGAATATTTGTTGCAGTGCATCAAGTTAAATGGAAATGGTCAGATGTGATTCTGCTACTCTTCCTGCTCTCTACTGCCATAGAAATGGCTGTCCTGTGGGGTGGGGTGTGACCCACTGCTGGCCCATTCTTGTGGTCATGGCCAAACTGACTGTGACCCCTCTGAGCCTACCTTTGCAGCCTGGCAGCACCCTGACCAAAGCATTTCTGAAGTGCTAGAGATTGGAGAACCAGGAAATGACAATTGCATTGCTCTCTCAGTCACCGAGTGCCTTGAGAACAGGTAGCTGGAAAGACCTCCAGGGTCCACCTCTAACTGCTTATCTCAAATATCCCATGATGGAGAGTTTTTGTGGACACAATTTTTCAGCATTTCCATCTCCAGCTTCTTCTGTTGGGGCACTGCTGGCTGTGAGGATGTTATCAACTCCAATGATAATGCAGGATTTTGACCACACTATTGTTTTGTTCACATCTTACTGGTAATCTGCTGCCAAAAGATCATACATTTTCTTTTCTTTGCCTCTTGGACAAAGGCCTTGATATTAGTCCTAATAATATAATATCTCCTGCCCACCAGAATATCTCCCACATTCAGATTCTAACTCTTGGTCCCCAACTATAATTTTCTACTCTTCATTTTAGACATTCTATTTCTCCAGCCAGTTAGCATCCTACACACTCTACCATACCCCCTCACTCATCTCTCTGTGCTCTCACACCTCATCTTATTTACTCTAAAATACCAACTTACAGTATACCTTAATCACTCTATATTACAAACCTATACAAATGTGTTAAAGAGTTAAACATCTGGAATTCAGACCTGGCACTTGTGTGAATCACACTATTGAATCTGTGGCTGATTCAATGCAGAGAGATTGGGTCAGAGGAAGTATTCTTCCAGCACTGTTGTGTCCTCATGCTGGCTAGAGGATTACAGTATGTCTGTGAAACAGTCTAAAAAAGCAACTTTTACACACTGTGGTCCCTATGCAGACTTAGAGCATTAAGCTCAGGGTACATCTTGTGAGGTCCTGTTATGGAAACTTTCCAAGCTCTTACTTAAAAAAAAAGACATAGGGCCTTTCCACACTACACTGTTATAGCATTATTATTCCACTTTCAACATCCTGTGGAATCCTGTTTAGGGAAAGGCATTTAGAATTCTCAGCCAGAGAGCTCTTTGGCCTCAGTAAACTACAAACCCCAGAATTCCACAGGATGTTGAAAATGGAATAGCACTATAACACTACCGGTAGGGCAGAAATGACCATAGAGAACATTAGTCCTTTCATATTATACAATTGTAGTACTATGATTCCACTGCGATAGTTGCATCCTACCGAATCCTGGAATGGTGGTTCGGTCAGCAGCACCAGCAGAGCTCTCTGGTTGAGAATTTTAAAGGCTCTTCCCTTAAAAATCCAATCCCAGGATTCCATAGGAACAAACCAAGGCATTTAAAGTGTAATCATAGTGTTACAATTGTGTACTGTGAAAGGGCCATGGGTGTCTTTATTATTTGATGCCACACAACAGCATTCTTGTTATAATATTTACACCTTAACAAGCTGCTTATCTTTTGGGCCTCTGGGACTAAAGGCCTGCAAGACATTTTAGTGATCTGGTTTCAGATAATCTGACACTGAGTAAGATCTATGAAACAAACTAAAATGACAGGTATTAGATTGGAAAGAGAAAAAAAAAATAAATTGAATTCTTCAAGCACTTTACAGCTAATCTTTCGTATTTCCCTCCTTCCTCCCCCAGGGACCCTCCCCCAGCAATTTCATATGTCACCCATCCCACTGTGTGTCTGTTAAGTTAAATATTTTGTACCAATTAAGCGAATGGCATTTTTCCACTGACAGGGTTGTTTGAAGACTTGGACACTTGGCATTTCTTCTCCTAAAGCTGATCTCATTTAGTATCTCCAGATGTATGTTTGGGCTCTAACCAATCCAGATGGTGGAGCTGGCTGTACAATCCATCCCATGTATATATGTACAAGGCTAACAGTTTTCAGTTTCATCAAAGGATGAGCTGGTCTTGGTAATCCAGAAAAGAAAAAAAAAAAGCACACAATTTGCTATGAGGAACATACACACAAGCACACAAGATTTTTCCTCTCTCTTATCTCATTTCCTCCCTCCCCCACTTTGTATGTTTCAGCTTCTGCTTTTTGGTTATAAGGACTGGCATCATTCTGCTTTGTCATTGTTCCTTATGCTCAAACTAACAATAGTAAAGGGAACATGTGTACTGTACATCTATGCATGCATGTGTGTGTGTTAAAAATGCACTCTCATCAAAGCTGAGAAGACAGGTACTGAAACCTGTTTAGAGCAATTATCTACACATGTCCAAAACTGGGAAGAATACATATTTTGGCTTCTGATGGGGTTCTTAATTTCTTAAGACTGTCTGTAGCTCAGATATAATTTGTATTCCAAAATCTGCATGGTGCTGAACAACTCCGAAAACATCTGAAAAAGGTGTCCAGATTTCAAGCGTGTCTGAAATGGAGCTTAAACATGTTGTAGTCAATGAGAGAAATGCATTCAAGCAATGTGTACGATGGAACATATGGACACAAACATCCACATTTTTGTGGGGGGAGAAGCAAAAAATTCTGGGCAGATTCCATCTTGTTAAAAAAAATGGTGATCACTGGTCAAACCAGATATGGATCAAATGTGCAGGTGGAACTGGGAGGAAGTCTGCAGATATAGATGATGAGCTGTCTGTCTGTCTGTCCTTATCCTTATCATCTCCCAGAAACCTGTGTGTATATTTTGTTAAGGTTCTTGCCAAAGGAGGCATCCAGCATCTCCTTTGATCAATGACTTCTGCAGTGAACCAAAGTATTTTTCTGCTGCTGGGGCATCCCAGATGGTCATTTAGTGGCTGGGAAAGGTAAAGGAAGCCAAATGGCATCTGGCTGTGTTTATAGAACCAGATACAAGAAGTAGATGGTACCTCCCTTGACTTTTCACATTACAGCCTCTAGAGGTTTGGGAGGATGATTGTTTTCTTCCTGTGTCCAGCTGACGGCACATATCCGGTCACTAGCTGGCCGCCTTCTTCTCCCAGAAACTAAATAGGCATAGGGAAGCACCCCAGAAGTGTGTGCGTGCATGAGTGTATGCATGTGAAATAGAGACCGGGAGAATAATGATTAAACTTGGGTTGTCAACATATACCAAATTTTGGACATAAAAAGTAAGCTATATAGGAGAAGGACATCTATACTTCATCCTGCTGGGAAATTTGTTTAATTTTCTCAGAGAAAGATGAAGAAAATCATGGGGCCAAGAGACGTAAAGTACAGTGCAACCCAGGAAAGTGCAATTAATATATGATCATCTACACTTAAAATACATATTCATGGTTCTCCTGTCATCATCCATGGAATTCTAAATTACTGTCCTGACAGCTAAAACTCCTTTCATGTCACATTTAACTCTGCCCAGGCTGCAAGGCAACTTGGCTTCTGAGGGGTACTAATGAATATTACAGTGAAACTCATGTCAGCCTTTCTGTGTGAATTCTAATCAGATGTCAACGGATCATTGAGAGGAACACATCTCCAATAAAAGGAGACATTTAACCATTCATTCTGCAACACAGTTTTGACACATGCATTAGGAAGGAAGAGGAAATAATGACAACATAATATTATGCCTATAAGTAGAGAAAATGTGATCATACAAATGGTCGCTCTTCTCCTTCTGAGTTCCCAGTTTTCTTATTTGCAGTATTAACTAAAGTCAGCTAAGGTTCAGTGAATTGGCTAACATGCAGTAAAACTTTTTATCATGTGCCCATGGTTGCTAGGGGATTTTGGAAACTCTTGTCCAAAAAAGCAAATTTTCTATTTACTGAACAGAACCCACTGTCTGCCTATAACACATAAATCAGCAAGCACACCATCCGGCTGGAAATTGGATCCATGTTGTGATGCTTAACTTGCTGATTGTTCACATCAGTGAAATCCTCCAACACAGCTATGTTAAGTAGATCAAAGTTTCTTCTGCGTTTGGAAGTAACAATAAACTACAGTTTTTAACTCCGCACTTTGCTTCAGTTCATTAACAAGTCTTGGGTTCACACAGACCTCTCTTCCCATTCTTCTCCAATTTGGCTGCAAAGAGATTGGAGAGCATGGCCACAAACCTGTAGGTGCACTGCACCAGCATAGGTGATGGTAGCAGTAAGAAAAAGGTTACAAGCAAAGCAGCCATGAAAGAAGTAAGACATTGGAGAAACAGGCTGATCAGAGCTTGCAGATTTTATCTGCCTTGCATCACCACTGCTGCAAAACCCTAAAAAAATTGCAATGATTAGTGTAGGCCACCAATAGAATTTTGACCTTTGGCTTCCTTTTCTAATCAATGCAGTTTAGTGTTATCCTGATAAGCTGGTTAGGTTTCTTTATGTTTTACTGATATGAGTCAACATCAAACCTTGATTTATTAAGTTGGTTTGTTTCACTGAACCATAGTTACAACTAACTACAGTTTAGTAGTCAGTGAAAACTTTTAATCTCTTCCCTGTGACTTCCCTTGGAGGAGAGACTCATTTGTATAGTAAGTTTACTTATTTTACCAGTTTATTTTTTATAATCTTAGTCTGAGCAGAGTCTCTCTCAGTTCTGTGAGAACACTCAAGGTGTTTGAACCCAGGCACTGTAGCCAAACATTTAGAAACCATGGGTCCTGGGGTGTACACTCGCTTCCTTTTACTTAATTGCAGGCCATAAAATTGCCTTTCTTATCTCATCTTCAGAAGAATTGAACTAGGGTATCTCAGAACATATAAATCAGACCATGACAGCTAGAGGATCCTGGGAATTGTAGTCCAAAAAGTAATTTTTCCAATCTATGGTGTTCCCTGTTTTCCTCCAAGCCACTGAGCACTATCAGCTGTTTGTTTCTAAACAGAAAAAAAAAAACTGTTTGAAAACGAGAATGTGTTGGAGGTCTTTTAAACAGAAACGTTCAAGATACATTAGCTGAACGTCACAAGAAGGCAGAACATTCCCCTGCCAATGACCTCTTTCTTCTTCGGCTATTGTTAGAGGAGTGTTTGATGGGGTGAGGAGGCACTGCATGAGGTTACTTAGCTAAAGCAAAGCATGGACAGAAGTCTCTGGCCATTTCTACCCTAAACTGTTATAATGCTATTATTCCACTTTTAGCATCCTGTGGAATTCTGGGGTTTGTAGTTTACTGAGGCCAAAGAGCTCTCTCATTGAGAACTCTAAACGCCCCTCCCTAAACATCAGATCCCAGGATTCCACAGGATGTTGAAAGTGGAATAATAGTGCTATAACAGTGTAGTGTGGAAATGGCCTCCATCTCTTCTGAAATTTGATTTTTAAAAACATAACCACTAACATGAAAAAGGGTTTATTATGTTCTACAGATCTTGAGTAGGCTTCTTAGAGCTCATGCAGATTTGTGAGCACCAATAGGAAATTCAGTCAGTTTCACTTTTTCTTACTTTTAGGTTTTTCAGACTGTGTCAGATAGGAAGAAATGTGGGAATTCCGGTAATTTTTTTTTTAAAGTATGAGAATACAATTCTCCCTCATTTGTTCTGGGCAAATTCAATAGCTATTCCTAGCAAGGAGACAACCAAACTTTGCTCTTGCCTGTAATACAGGTGTTAAAGATAATGAGACTCTCACAGGGAAAAGAAAAAAGAAAAGGAAAGGAAAGGATGGCAACTTTGATTCACTTTTAATGTAGTTGAATACACAGGGATTCAAACCCAGACCTTTAAAATAATCCAGTTCTCAGAGCTCTGAGTCTGGATGGACAATTCTCTTAGTTTTGTTTTTACCATATCGATATTATTTTTCAAAAAGTTCAAATTTAGCTCATTACCAGTTTGAGTATATTTGCAAAATTTGGTCAATTCTTGTAAAAAAAAAAAGAGAGAGAGAGAGAGAACTGAAACAAATTTTTCTTCCATCCTAAAGTATGGACATATGAAGCAGTTTTATGCTGAATCAGATCAGCATATTTGCTGGCTGGGGGATTCTGGGAGTTTTAGGCCAAAAAAGTAACTTTCTCAAGCTCTACTTCTAACACAGAACCTATAGACATAAAGTGGAGTTTCTTTTCAGATATCTTGGCTTTGGGTAATTGAGATTTTATAGTAACTTGGCCCAGAAACAAAGTAGATGGAATTTGTATAATGAGGTCTAAAAATGATACACCAGAGAAGAATTTGATACCCAAGTTCTCTAAAGTTGTAATTACTGAACACTTTTGAAGGACAGCTCCATGAAGAGTGAGTAGCTGTCATCGTGTTGTGTGGGAACTAAGGCAAGTATTACTGTTACTGTATCCATCTATTGACAATTCAGTGCAAGAAATAAACCTACAGAAAAAAGTATGGCTGACTGTAGTTCTCAGTACCCATTTTTTTAAAAAAAAATGTTTGGAGTAATAGTAAAATATTTACTGTTACTCTATGGCATAGTCTCCAATGATATGGAGGCCTTCTGCACCCCATCACATTCATAATAAATTGAGGTATTGATTTCTCTAGATGACTTCATGGGTTTGTTGAATTAATGGCATGGTATGCCATGCTTGTCTTGTTCTGTTTATCAAGGACTTGATTAATCAGATAATTAAGATACTTAAAAGTGGTTACCTGTCTTAAAAAGACTGATGCCTGAAATGACTCAGTATATTACATCAAAAGACATTTGATTGAGAACATTCGGTGGAGATGGCATAATATATAGTTGCTCTTAAAAGAGATTACTTAGAATTTGACGCATATCAATATCTAAACTGGTATTCAAGAAATTCAGATGCTTAGTTTGTGTCTGAATAATAATTGAAAGCAGCACAGAACCTGACCCGGAGCAAATCAATATCACCAAATAAAGATTATGTTTGAATGAGTGAAACACTGTTATAACTAGGAAATGCAATCAAGTTGAGGGCATGACATTGTTCCACTTTTAACAGTATCACTCCAAAGAAAGGTTGTAAAGTGTCTGGATACTTAATGAATGACCTGAGGAACTAAGCCAATATACTGCAGAAAGGAAATAGCTTTGGTGACCTAATTAATGTTCTCCATTCATTCCTCAAGATACAGGTAGAAGCCATTCAATTACAGCAAGAATGTGCTAAGCGAGGAATCATTGGAGTCATTTCTGCCCCTGGAACAAGTATGAAAATACCTCAACAGCTTTTTCAAAATGCCAGGAAGTAGCACTTCTTGCATGAGGCATGAAGATTTCTTGCTGTATGGTTTCTACTTTGCTGTGACTTCCTCTTTAATATAGTGGTTTATGACAGTAATAGTGGCTTAGTAATCGTAGGTTATTATGTTCTGAAACAGAAAATAATGGTCTCAACTCAGTGCAGAACCTACATGATGAATCTTCCTTCCTTTGCTCCCACCTGCAGACACCATCACCCAAAGCATTTGTGGGGGGACACTAAGGGGCTGCAGTGAGGGAGGGGAGATCACCCCCATCCAATTCCATTGACAGAAGTAATTCCATTTGCAGATGCTCTGTTTCAGCAGCAAACCTCCCTGCCCAACAACCTTCAGTTGTACTATTATATTTTTAAGCACCATCTGTAATGGTGATGGGGTAATGGTATGCAGCCCTTCAGTAGTTGCTAGACTGTACCTCCCATCATGCCTCACTATTCTTTGTGGTAGCTTGGGCTGATGGGAATCACAGTCCTGCAGCTTCTGGAGGGCCAAAGTCCAGGCTTATACTAGTCATTGTGCTTAAAGAAAGTGGTTGGATCCAGCCATGGCATCTGGTGGCTTCCATTTCTGTGCTGTGGTGAATTTATTTTGGGGCTTAGACTGAACTCTAAAAGAATTTTCCAAATTCTTGTCAAACCACTATGTGAGACTGGCTGCCTATTTAATATACTATATCACTGATCTTGAACCCTGACTGTGTGAGGAAGTCAATCTATTTTTTATTTTATTTTATGGTTCTGGTGAGAAAAGAGGCACAATGAACATTTTCTCTTAGTAGAAAAGGCCAAGAAGGAAGGAGGTATGTAACTGTCCTGATAATATAAAAAGATAATGGCTGGCATCCAGTTAGGGACATACATGTGCATAAGCCATGCCACATGTACAAGGCCAAAAACATCACCATTGTACAACAGACATATTCCACTGATAATGGCAGAAGTGGAGTTGCATAGACAGTTGCATAGTATCTGGTCTTTGTACATTGCAGTTTCACATTGTACATTGCCGTTATGCACTGTACATTGTGACTGTGCATACTATACTGTGCATTGCAGTTATGCATTGTGTATTGTGCATTTCACAGTGCATGGCACCTAGTCTTTGACATAGGTAGTGCAACATTGTTGTTCTAGATGTGGGTTGTGTACTGCTTGCATGGTGTATCTTCACATGTGGATATTTACACTATGCTAAGGGCATATGGGATTTCAGCCAAAATGTGATAGGGCAAGCTGGTAAGATCCAAGAAGGATCCTGCCACCCAGTTGTAAATGCAATGAAGAAATATACCTCACTAGCCTTATTAAGGTGATTTAATAGCAGTTGTATACAGATACAGATATAGTTAGACCAAATTTGTTAACAGAAAAAATACAACTGGCAAATAACTAGATATGGAAGTAGGACACTTCAAATTATCCATAACAGAGTAGTTTGAAAATAATAATAATAATGTTGCTATAAACAACATTATCAAGATCCTCTTTGCAGCTCATGTATCAATTGCAGACAGTTGAATAGATCCAGCAGAAAAAAAGTGCTATTTTGACTTTGCTCATTTTTACACACACAGCTGAAGCATATTGATCTTACAATTGTTTCAAGCTAAGTCTGCATCTTGTTATGTAAAGTGTAAACCTAGCAGCCTTTTGGTACATTAAGAATCACCATGCACATGTACTTTACTGAACTCACTGGGATGTCCTTCTGGTTAAACATGCCCAGGACTGTGCTGTAAGGGCATGATTCAGCCAATGTGCAATACTTTCTGAGTCTCTGGATTCCTATAGCAGGAGTAAGTCACAATCTCTCCAAATAAAATCCAGTGGGGTTTAAAAGGCCTTGATGTAGATTGGGACATGGATGATGTTTTAAAGAATAGATTTTTTTTTCAAAAAAGTATTCCTTTAAATGTAATCCATCATCCGTTTAAAAAATGCATCCTTTAAAATGTTAAGTGTGAATGGGAGGGCTCACACAACAGGAGTCTGAAAATGCTTGTTTTACAGAGGAACCCACATCAGAAAGCCAAGACTGATAAGGGCTTCCAGTTGTATGCACACCTGGTGATAAATCTGAACATAGTTTTAAAATGTCAGGTTCTGTCAAATTTATGAAAAAAATCAAGAGTTTGAGAAGTTCTTATAAAAATGTACCAAATGAAATTTTCAACTATATAGAGTGCACAAATTCAGTTTTTGTAGTTATGTGCCTTCAGGTTGTTTCTGACCAGTGGCAACTCTAAGGCAAACCTATCGTAGGGTTTTCTTGACAAGATTGGTTCTTCTGAGGCTGAGAGAATATGACTTGCTCAAGCTCATCCAGTGGGTCTCCATGGCCGAGTGAGGACTTGAACTCTGGTCTCCAGAGTCATAGTCCAGTGCTCAAACCACTACACCAGGGGTGTCAAACTCAATGTCATCTTGGGCCACACCAGCATTATGGTTGCCCTCAAAGGGCTGGTTGTACAGACTATATAAATGTATCTTTTATCATAGTAAATAATGATATTTCTGTCCCAGTCCCTCTCTGTGCCTCTTTCTGCCCCCAGCCCTTCTCTGTGCCTTTTTCTGCCTCCCAATGCCTCTTTCTGCTCTCTCCTCCCCTGTGGGTCTTTCTGCCCCTCTCTGTACCTGGTGAGCCCAATCCTCACATTGTGGGCCTCCAGCTGCTGTTATTCTGAAGAGGGGCCCAGCAGCCAGCACTCGGAATCATCTTCTACTTCTGACTGTTCCTCTATCCAACTCTCATGAGTCATGTGAAGTGTTACTATGGTAAGCCGTGGCAATGCTCTGACAGTGAGAGTTGGACAGAGGAGCAGTCAGAAGTAGAAGTAAATTCAGAGTGCTGGCTGCTGGGCCCCTCTTCAAAATGTTGGCAGCCGGGGGCCTGCAATGTGGGCACTGGGCTCACCAGGCAGGGGGAGTGCCACAGCTGCAGGAGAGGTGTGAGGGTCACATGAAATGGCCCAGAGGGCTGGATTCGGCCCTCAGGCCTTGTGTTTGACGCATGTGCACTATACCATGCTGGTTCTCTGCCAAATTCAATAGGGGCAAGTATTTTCAGTACTATAGCTGTTAACAATGAGAAGTCTGTCAGTAAAAAAAGGAGAGTGGTGGTAATCCTAATTTAGAACCTATGTATGATGAAATATACAGAGCTTCAAAGCCCAGCTTTTTAGAGCTAAAAACTCAGAATCCTCTGCCTGCCTGGGGGAAATCTCTTAATTTCATTTCATTCTGCTTTCTGTTATTTTACATACCTAAGTTCTTTCCGCTGAAAATTATGGAATTTTCTGAGTTTATGGAAATCTTTACAAAAACCTAAATAAAACACATGAAACCATGACCCATCTGTAGCAAAAACAGCATTACATAGAGACATAAAGCACTTTCAAGGCTACAGAAAGTACAAGCTTTTGTGGGCTGTAACACACTTCATCAGTGAAGTTGGTTTTAAGGTGTATCTACAGCAGCACTGAGCTCCGTAGGAAATGAAATGTAGAGAGCACCAAGAGTGTCAATGATGTTATTAACATTTGCCATTGGGTGAACTGTTGTAGATAAAGTAAACATCTGGCACTAGGTAAGCCAATTATCATGTGTACTTTGAATGAAACAGTAATTCCAATTTAAAGCAATAGATTAGTTTCTTAATGAATTGTATTTGTGTATCTTGTTTTTTAGACTGTAGAATGACCTGCCAGAAAAGATTCAACAGCTAAACATGCTGTCTGAATTTTAAGAAGCACAAAAGACCTGTCTCTTCCAGCAGGCCTACCCAGTCAATTTTAAACTATGAATTCTAAATTAGTATATTTTAAATGGTTTAGTTAAGCTGAAGTGGCATAAATACTTAATGGGAGTCATGTTGGATAAGACCAAAGGTCTATCTAGTCCCACATTTTGTTTGTGTACCAGCTCATTCATTGTCCACAGAAAGGCTGCCAGCAAGACATGAGAACATCTGTGCCCTCCATCTCATATTCTTCAGCAAATGATACATAGAGGCATGCTGCTTCTGATACTAAAGGTGAAATTTAGTCATCCTGACTAGTTGCTATGGATGGTTCCATCCTCCATGAATTTATTCTGTCTCTTCCAAACCTCTGCAAGTTGGCAGCCAGCCATCTTTGATCTTGTGGCATTGTTTAACCAAATAAGACTCATGGGTTTTTGCATATTGCCAGTTCTGATATCAGATTTGCATTCATATATTATTTTGCACAGAGACTAACCTGTTTGCCCTGTGCAGAATTCGAGAGTGCATTGCTAATAGAAGATGACATATATCACATGATATATTGTCCCAGATTTACCAGAGTACACAGGAGGATTGAGTTGGCACCTGGATTTGTAGCAGGGCCTGGTCCCTGTATTTGCATTAGTTCTTGTGTGGCCTGTTGTCTGTCTGACCTTGTCAATTTGCTTCTTCACCTTGCTGGGTGAATGCTGTAGTGTGAGAAACTCCTGATGTAGATTCTAAAGTTATGAGTCCTTGTCCTGTGTCGGAATATTTATTCATTCCTTAGTTTAGTAAATATATATCACATCTTTCTCCCAGCACAGAATCTAAGGTGGCGTATACCTTTTAAAAAACAGAATATGTTTACAAACTCATTATAAAAGTTAAAACACAATTAAACTAAACTCCTCTTAAAAAAAATTAAAAATGCAAGTAAAAACCAGCTTTTAAAATGCATTTAAAATAAAATTAAACAGACATGCAACACCTTCCTTAAAAGTTCTGTAAGCCACAGCACATTACAAACCAAATATAAGAAGGTTTTTATGTGAACAGATGTGGTTATACCATGAGGCTTGACTGGAAATAATGGAGTTGGTATTCTGTACAAAAGATGGAAGTATGCATGTGCCTGTATGATACGGGCCTGCACACACCTCCAGATCTGATATGGTTTAATTGGTGAAATATAATTTAATTGGAAAAACAATTAATTGGCATAGATATAAAATGGATCCTGAGGTGACTGGAAGGTCAAGCTGGACAGAGGAAAATTACTGACTGATCTCATGTGTTGCAAAGTAGGTCAGATGATCTCCTCTAGGAGTAGCCAAGGTCACTGTCAGGCAGATCACAGGTAACTCCAGAGGAAATAGGCTTAAGCTGGAGCTGTAACATCTCTGATAACACACAATAGCAAAGGGAAGTTCCCATCAAAACACTGATTGTTTCAGCTCTTCTTCCTTACATCTGGATGTTTCCCTGTATTGTTCCTTTGTCTGTCCATAATAACAAAGCTATTACGACAGTCATTGACTCTTTGTCACTTAACACTAAAACCATTAACTCCATCCGGATTCCATTGTCCATGTTGCAACCTCCATTTTTTGCTTGGCCAGAGAGCCATTTACACCCATGCCCTACAGGTAGATTTGGGGTATAAAAACCCTCTGTTTTGAGCAGTTCAATGCAGTATCTCTCTTGTTGAATACCACGCTGTTGCTCTGATTTCCAAATGAATAATGTTCTTAGGTGCAAGTCTAAACCGCATTGCTGATTTCTTTGCTGTCTTCTAGATTGGTGATTATTGCCTATTCCTTGAAACTCTGCTATCCACAAATTTCCTCCATTAATCCTTTGGCTAGCTCTTGTGAGAGTATGTGAGTGCCTGGATCTTTTGCATGCATGATTGAACCCTTTTCAATAAAACACATTTCAGTTTAATTTGGAATCTTTGGCTGTTTATTTCCTTCCAGGACCTTGTAAAAATGGGTGGAAGATCTCAAAAAGTTGCCCCCTCTCGCAGGCCTCCTAATTTGAGCTAATTAATTCTGCATCATCATGTGGAGGTACTGGCATTGCAGATGGACCCCTGAATCCCCTATGTTTTGGGGTAACATGTACGACCAAGTAGGTTTTTGATACAAAGTGATGTGTTATTTAGTTGCACAATAGGTATTAAGAAAGCTGAACCGGAATCACTTAAGGTGATTTTGAATGTGAAAGTTATTGAAATATTTCCCAAGTGATTCCTGTCCATGAGTCTAGATAATAAAGATGTCATCAGTATCTCTTAAGCAGAGATGCAAGTAATGTATGAAGTCTATCATAGTTTTATTGACAAACATACAAATTCTGAATGGCATTGTCATTGAGCTCAAGGTATGTGTTCTCCCAAAAGCTGAAGTACTTTGGAATACATAGAAAACAGCAGAGAGTAGTGGCCAGATGTATTGTTCTCCTAACTGGAAGATATTCCTGGTGGCTTGCAGGCTATCTTTATGGAGAAAGTTACTGTAAAGTGCTTTAGTGGTCCAGTAGACACAAGCCTCACCTCTCTGTGGCAAGCTACAATAGAAAAAGCTCAGCCATGATAGTGTATGGGTGCCTGCATGAACTTACCTAAAGATTTTTCTGTAAAGTACAGCTTATCCTACAGATGTGTCATCCTACACTACAAGTCTTACACATCCTACAAGCCTTACCATGAATTTCTTGAGAATACAGATTCCTTCCTCCACCACAAAAACCTGCTTTGGTGCCGTATTGTGGTTTGGAGGTGACCCTGCACTCTCAAAAGCTATGCCAGCAGAACGTAAGCTGTGGTACTTTCCATCATGCTGGCAAGGCTTTCTGTAAAGCCATGAAGATGGACTGCGTTTATGTCTTCTGGAGACCAACCTGAGTATGGAGAGGTTCATCAGAAAAGATTGGCTGGCAGTAACAAGCTGCCCAAAGTAGCTATACATGGAATAGTTGTGATCTGTTTTAAGTGACTGCCTGCAACAGTGAAATCACGTATCTCCAAGGTATTCAAGGCACAATTATCTTAACAAACCTGTGGAGAATTTTGGATGAATCATGAATGCATGCATGCGTGCACACACACACACACATACATGGACACACATTGATCATAGCCATTTAGTCAAAGGGACTTGTCAGAGTTCAAACAGCACACGGATATATTTTATAATCAGAAATGTAAATGAACCCACGGTACATGTAAGAAGCTAATTACATGTCTTTAAAACAGCCACGTAGTAATGAATTAATTTCATTAGATCTCTGGAACAGGATCCAGATGCATTTTTTTTCATTCATGTGGAACGAAAGGTACTGAGTGAGTCAGACTGATACTCAAGTTTAGAAAATATATATGACAAAAGGTACCAATTACAAGCTAAATATAGCGCTCTCTCTCTCTGTTGCTTATACAGAGGGCAAAAGAACACAGCCTTGTTGGAATCAAGAAAGTAGTTTACTTATTTTTTTTTTTAACCTAAAAGTGGTACTCATGACATTTTGCTCCCTGAGGCAGTCTAGCAGATAATGTTTTCCCCACCCTGTCACCCAAGTCATGGTATGCAGTAATCCAAAGCCAGCCAGGTTATGTTGGGACCAGAGGTTTAAAAAATCCTCTGTCTTATGTCTAGACAGCTTTTAATTTGGGTATCATATATGCACCTTTTTCATTTTCTTGCCAGGGCTGAAGCTGACGATTTTACTTATGATCCAAATGAAACAAAAGTTTGAGTTATCATATGTGCAGTCCCTTGTGTTTGTCTCATATCATGGCCTACGCAAAATGGACTCAAACCATTTATGTCTTTTTGTCAGCAGGCAAAGTCTTTTTTAAAAATTCACAAAGGCTTTTGAAAAAAGCAGGTTTTAAAACAAAGGGCTTTTCAGAGCATGCTGTATTTTTTTCCTAATGTACTGTTTGAACTGCTTTTTAAAATTTCGGTTGTACATTTTAAATTAGCTTTAGGTTTGTTAATAATTTAATTCTATTTTAATGTCCTTTTTTATATTTTAAACTATGTTGTATTTGTTTTAATTTGTAAGCCACCTTGAGTTACAGTTTTGGGAAGAGGATGACTGAAAGCCAGTCTGGTTGTAGCAGTTTGAGTGTTGGACTATGACTCTGTAGACCTGTGTTCAAATCCTCGTCCATGGAAACCCACTGGCTGTCCTTGGACAAGTCACACTCTCTCAGCCTCTGAATGAGGCAAAGGCAAATCCCCCCTGAACAAATTTTGCCAAGAAAATCCCATTATAAGTTCATCGTAGGGTCACTATAATTTGGAAACAATGCGAAGGCACACAACAAACATAAATAAAGGTGACAATCACCACCAGCAGCATTTCCCCAAAATAGCATTTGTCTGATTGTTCTTAAATTTGCACAAAAAGGGTCAGGATGCCAGTCTAAGTGTAAATATCAGATTTGGTCTGATACTATAAGACAGCATGTGTGGTAAGTAAGAAACTTTAGCTGGTCCAAAGAGCTGCAGTCAAATTGTTAACTGAGGTTGGTGGCAGGGAGTGTACAACTCCCTTGTCAACAACAGCTCCATTGGCTATCCATCCGTTTTTGGGCAGAATTTAAGGTGATAAATGATAAAGTCCTATATGACTCAGATCCAGGTTATTTGAAGGACGGTACGCTCCCTCAAAAATCTGTCTGTGTTTTGAGATCAGCTGGAGAAGCCCTTCTTTTTGGCCCTTTCTGCACGTTACCGTATCTTGGCAGCATCCCAGGGGGATCTCGGTAGAGCGTCTCCTGGGAGGAGACTGTGACAGAAGTGCTTCTCTTCGCATCGGCTGCCTGTGGGAATGGAGGGGGCATGATAGCCATGCCACTTCCTTCTGCAGCACAGCTGGACGCTGTTCCAGGCTGCGCTGGGGCAGGAAGTGTGGCCATCGTGCTTCCTGACCCTTCGCAGCTCAGGTAAGTGCAGAAGGGTGGTGGGAGGGCTGTGTGATCACCCAGATTTGTGGCGCAATTCTGCCACCTGGGGATGGGAGAACAATGAGACATGGAAGATGTTGTGCATAAGTCTCTTCTAGGTCCCGTCCTTCTCCCATCCCCAATGTGGGATGACGACGTCCTGCGGAAAGGGTCCCTGACCCACCACCCTCACTGGTGTGTCTGGGGGAACATGGGAGAAGGCCTTCTCAGTGGCTGCTCCCAGACTCTGGAACTCCCTTCCCAAAGAAGCTAGACTGACACCTTCCTTCCAATATTTCCAGAACCAGGTAAACACCTTTTCATTCCAGCAGGCCTCTGAGCATTGACACTGCAGGGGACTTATATAAAGGGACACTTGTATAAAGTGCTGGACTTTTATTTTTTATTGTTTTAATTGGTTTTAACCAGTTTTGTTTTTGTGGTGGTTTAACTGCTTTTTAATTTTTGTATGCTGTTTTGTATGCCGTTAATTTTAATTCTGTTTGTTCTCACTGTTACAAGCTACCTTGAGTCCCAGACTAGCAAAGAGGTGGGATGATGGTGGTGATGACAATGATCGTAATAATTTCAAAAAACCCCAAAATGATCATTAACAACAAAAAAAATTGTTTAAAACCACTGAAATCAATTACAAAGCTTTAAATTATATTTTGGATCTATGGATAGCATGCAATATGCACATAGGAAGTAACATTTCATTGAAATGTATTTTTTAATACTAATGAGGGAAACTACACATTACGCTAAGGATAAAGACCATGCAGACTTCCAGATGCTGTTGGGATGTACTTGCCAAGATCCTTCACCATTGGCTGGCTAAGGTTAATGTGAGCTTAACAATTTCTGGGCAGAAACAGGATCCCCACCCCCTCCTTACTTCCTCTGCATGGGGCTTCTGTCAAAGAATGGCAAGTTGGGTGGTCTGAAGAATTTGGAAAGAGATTTCAAGCAAGAGAATGAGTGTCCTTCTTTTGAAAAAAGCAGCCAGTATGCTCTGTTTCAACTAGCATATAAGAATCAACCTTAAAAATATTTTAAAATGTGGTACTTGGCATGCACAAGAGTCCATCATATCTTAGGAGTTTCTCCACTGCATTGGTGGGGATGTGGGATTCATGGGACTTATGAGCACTAGTGGGGGGAGGACAGGACCCTGTGTATTAAATGGGACCCTCTTGGAAAAATTGACTCATGAGACATTGTTGTCAAGAACAGGGGCCAGACCCTATTAGTGCATTTATTTTCCATGTGAGTGAAAATCCTTGTATTACAACTTGTTCTAGACAGAAACTCAAGAAGAAAAGCTAATGGTCACTATATCTGTGAAAATGTGACACATCATTTCTTTTGCACTCAGTAATCTTCTTGCTTGTTACTGTGTTCTAATATTGCAAATTTTAAATACATTAAACTGGGTTATGACAAAGAGGTAGCTTTTGTGTGGGGTGATATACATCCAGTGGAATGCTCCTCCCTCTGAGATGTGTGTGGGCTTAGTACTGGTGTGCTTTAGGCATTTATTGAAAACATATTCTATTGAATTAGAATAAATGGTGCAATGAAGAGGCTGTAGGTCATGATAGAAGAAGATATTATATGGGAGTTTCTAACTACTTTAAATAAATTGAAGTCTCCAGGGCTTGGTGAACTGCATCCAAGAAAGATGTAAATGTAATCACAGAGCTTCTGTGTATAATCTTTGAGAATTCATAAATAATAGGTGAAGTTTCTGCAGTAAGGAGGACAAATACTGTCTTCATTTACAAAAAGGGAAAACAAGAAGATGTGGACAACTATTAATCTGTCAGACTGATATCAATATCAGTCAAAGTTCTAGAAAAGATAATTAAACAGTCAGTCTCTGAGCACTTAGAAAGAAAAACTGTAATTACTAAAAGTCAACGTGGGTTTAGTTACACCAAACTAAATTTTTGTGTGTGTGTGAAAATGTACAAGCTTTGTGGATCAGGGAAAAGCTGTGAGTGCAATTTATCTTGATTTCAGTAAGGCTTTTGACAAGATTTCCCATGATATTCTTGAAGACAAGCTGAGAAAATGCAGGTTAGACAATGACTGAACCTAAAGAGTGTTCCCCTATGGTTCCTCATCATTCTAGAGAGACGTGACAAGTATTTAGGGTTCTATTCTGGAGCAGTAACTCCTCAGGAGATAGAACCAGCATTCAAGATAACCTTATTGTTAAGACTAGAGAACTGGGTGAACACAAAATGAAATTAAGGAAAAGTAAATGTGAGCTTCTACATTTAGACGAAATTACATAAATACATGTGTTAAGGGTCTTAGATAGCAAATTAAACAAGTGACAACTGTATGGTGGGACAGCAAAAATAAAAATAAAAAATAAGCCAATATAACTCAAGGATACATCAATACAAGCACATAGTCAGATCAAAGGATGTAATAGTACTACTCTCTTTTGCTTTGGTCAGTCCTTACTTAGGGTACTGTGTCCAGTTCTGCGTACCACGGTTCCAGTAGGATTGAGGAATGTGGAACATGTCCAGGGGAGAGTCACCAAGATGGTCAGAAGTGCTATCCCAAAACATAGGTATCACAAGGACCACCCAGCAATGCCAAATACCTCCTTGCAAAAGTGGGGAATGAATTAGCTCAAAGAGGAGGCTTGCAATAGGGGGGTAATGTAATGAGACCTTTTCTACCAATGTTTACGGGCTCATGCAGGAAAAGAACCAGCCAGAGATTCAAAAGTAAGCTAAAAGTGTGTTTTATTGGGGGGAATTCACTTGTGCATGCACACAAGATACACACAAACATTAACACAAGAGCTAACTGAAGGAGAAAGGGAGGAAAAAATTATGGATAAAGAGGCTGAGAGCTTTTTTGGAAATTTATTATTACCAGTCCACAAGAGTAGTGAAGAAGTTGAAATGTGGCTTAGACTTGTGTCTAAGCGCAGACCAGATCAGGATTCAGGGAGAAATAGTGGGGTCCAGCATTTCATCTGACTTCTCAAAACCAAGAGTTTATATATTCTGTTTCCTTCCCTGAAGAGGTATGAGTTAATTGCTCTCCCAACCTAGTGGACAATGGGAGTTGCAGCACAGACAATAGGGTCTGGAATGGACTGATTGGTTCAATGTCATGGTTGAGTGGGGGTTTCTGGGCTAGACTGCAGTAGGAAATGCACACCACAGCGGTACTTGCCTCTGCACCTGGGCATCTTATTGTTTTCTGAGGTTGGCAGTTGATAGGATTAGCTCAGAGCTATTAAGTCAGGCTTGCTTGACTAATTCTTATGGCCTGGTCATGTTAAGGTCACCTCTGAAATATTTCCAGCCAGTGTCCCTTTCCACATGGCCTTTCTAGCCATAAGGGTTATAATTTATATTTATGCTAATTAATATATTTTGCCAATTAGACCATATTAAAATGTGGAGGTGTATGGCCTGGTAACAGAAGTTTGGAAACCAAGCCCTACAAAGAACAGCTTAGGTAGCTCTGATAGATGATATGATGCCCATCTTCAAATATTTGAATGGCTGATTCATGAGATATGGAGCAAACTTTTCTCCTCCTCTTCCTCCTCCTCCTCCACTGCTCTGAAGGATAGGACCATAATGAATTCACTGTATAAGAAAGGAGATTCTGACAAAACATCAGGAAGAGCAGTTTGTCAGTGAAATGGACTAACTCTGAAAGTTGTGGGCTTTTCACTGAGGTTTTTTAAGAGGTTTGAAGGTATCTGTCATCAGTGCTTTAGTTGTGGATTATCTGCATTGCCAGGCGGTTGAACTAGATGTCCTTTGGTGTCCCTTCCAATTTTGCAGTCCTATGATACTGTGTATATTTTTTACTTTGACTTCCCCCCTACCCCAGCCATGGGCTTTTTGGGAACATATCTTGATGTATTGTGTTTTTATTGGATTGCTTGACTTGGTGTTGTTGCAAACCACTCTGGGAATAGTAAACTTTGGGATGAGAACAACTGGGGGAATACCTCTAATAATATGATTTCTAATATAAAAAGTGCTTTATAAAGAGGGTGGGGGAGAATGGCGTCATGTTAGTGAGTGCTTCTACATACTCTGCTGCATCCGCCCTGTGTGGGGAGTCCCCTAACATGCTTTGTGTTTCTGGGTAGCTGCTCAGAACACTGGTGTTGCTGGTGTGGGCAGACAGATGCAGGCATGATGACACTGGGCTATCAGGTGAGTACGTTGCAGAGATGGGGGCAAGAGATGGCGAAATTGACACAGGGATGCCATATACAGCATCGGCTCTATCTTGAGTATAACAGGGAGTTACTATCATGTCCCAATTATCTCATAACTTGTACTGTCAACTGACCTGTTCCTACATGACACAGCTTGCAGCTTCATATTTCCTGAATCAATTTCAAAAGTTATTATCACTGTAATTTACTGTGCAAATGTTTTTCATCAGCATGTTTATTGCATTCCCTACAATAGGAGCTGTCCCATGTTTTGGCTTCCTTGAGGATGGGCTTTCTCTCAGTCCCACCACTTTTGTCGGTATGCTTGGTGAGAGCATGAGGGAGAATATCCACAGTGGCTCCTAGGCTGCGGTACTCTCTGCCACAGGAGAATAGGCTGATCCTCTCCCTGATCTCTTTATGCTAGAAGCTACAGACCTTTTTATTTGAACAAGCATTTGCTGATTAACCGGCTATGCAGAAAAAGTCGGGCATGTGTATTGCATTTTTATTCTTCTTCTCATCTTTTGATATGACTTTATTTTATAATATTGATGTTTATTGATTGAATTGTTTTAAAAACTTTTTGTTATTAGGTTTTAACACATGGGCCTCATTTTAATTCATATTGTGAGCTGCCTTGATTCTAATTCAGAAGAAAGATGGGTTATAAATTAAAAAAAAATATAATAAACTCATGGAAATCAATTATATGCTAATCATAGTAATAGAAAAGTATCTCATGAGTTTTTTTTTCAATTCTATACATACTTACTTGGGAGTAAGGCACACTGAATGTTAGGGAGACTTCTGAATAAACATCTATAGGAATCCTCTATTAGGCTACTGTCCAATGTACAACTTACTTTGGAGCATGCCTCTTTGAATTCAATGGATTTTTTGAATTCCAGTGTAAGACTAAAATAGGAGTGGAGAACCTGTGCCCTTCTAAGTGGTGCTGGACTTCAATTTTTACCATGGATGATGGGAGTTACGGTCCAACAGCATAAGGATGGCCACAGATTCCTCTCCCCTAAACCAAGCATTTCAGGTTTACATCTAAAAACAACTCAAAATCCAACAAAGCATATGCATGCATGGAGCAACAGCTTTCCTTTCTAACAGATCTTTTATTATCAATGAAATTACTATTATGCAATTATGCAGTACAATTTTATTACGCAATGAAATTGTACTGTTATGCAAATGATAAAAAGGAAATCAAAGGAAAATTCAACTAAAGGCTCAATA